>BTHU01000018.1:41825032-42425032 GCA_036184795.1 Tokudaia tokunoshimensis
TACAGAAGCATTGCAGTTTTATGAGGTCCCATGTGTCTGTTCTTGATCTTACAGCATAAGTTATTGGTGAACTGTTCAGGAAATTTTATCCTGTGCCCATGGGCTCCAGATTCTTCCCCCAATTTCTCTTCTATTAGTTTCAGTTTATCTGGGTTTCTGTGGAGGACCTTGATGCACTTGAACTTGAGCTTCTACAGGGAGATAAGAATGGATCAATTTGCATCTTTCTACATGTTGACTGCCAGTTGCCTCAGCACGATTTGTTAAAAATGCTGTCTTTTTTCCCTGGATGATTTTAGCTTCTTGTCAAAGATCAAGTGACCATAGGTGTGTGAGTTCATTTCTGGATCTTCAATTCTATTCCATTAATTTACCTGTCTGTCATTGTACCAATACCATACAGTTTTTATAACTGTTGCTCTGTAGTATAGCTTGAGGTCAGGGATGGTGATTCCCCAGATTTTCTTTTATTGTTGAGAAGAGTTTTCACTATCCTGGGTTTTTTGTTATTCCAGATAAATTTCAAAATTGCTCTTTCTAACTCTGTGAAGAACTGAGTTGGAATTTTGATGGGTATTGCATTTAATATGTATATTGCTTTTGGGGAGAAGGCCATTTTTAGTATATTAACCCTACCAATTCATGAACATGGGAGATCTTTCCATCTTCTGAGATCTTCTTCAATTTCTTTCTTCAGAGACTTGAATTTCGTGTCATACAGATCTTTTACTTGCTTGGTTAGAGTCACACTGAGGTATTTTATATTATTTCTGACTATTGTGAAGGGTGTCGTTTCCCTAATTTCTTTCTCAGCCCATTTATCCTTTGAGTATAGGAAGGCTACTGATTTGTTTGAGTTAATTTCATATCCAGCCACTTTGCTGAAGTTATTTATCAGGTTTAGGAGTTCTCTGGTGGAATTTTTAGGGTCACTTAGTGTACTATCATATCATCTGCAAATAGTGATACTTTGACTTCTTCCTTTCCAATTTGTATCCCTTTGACTTCCTTTTGTTGCCTAATTGCTCTGGCTAGGACTCTGAGTATGATATTGAACAGGTAGGAAGAGAGTGGACAGCCTGGTCTAGTCCCTGATTTCAGTGGGATTGCTTCATGTTTTTCTCCATTTAGTTTGATGTTGACTATGAGTTTGCTGTATATTGCTTTTACTATGGCTAGGTATGGACCTTGAATTCCTGATCTTTCCAAGACTTTTATCATAAAGGGTTGTTGAATTTTATCAAATGTTTTCTCAGCATCTAATGAAATATCCATGCGTTTTTTTTCCTTTGAGTTTGTTTATATAGAGGATTACATTGATGGATTTCCGTATATTGAACCAAACTGCATCCCTGGGATGAAGCCTACTTGACCATGGAGGAAGATCGTTTTGATGTGTTCTTGGATTTGGTTTGCAAGAATTTTATTGAGTATTTTTGCCTTGATATTTATAAGAGAAATTGGTCTAAAGTTCTCTTTCTTTGTTGTGTCTTTGTGTAGTTTGGGTATCAGGGTAATTTTGACTTCATAGAATGATTGGGTCGTGTTCCTTCTTTTTCTATTTTGTGGAATAGTTTGAAATAGTATTGTTATTAGGTCTTCTTTGAAGGTCTGATACAACTCTACATTAAAACCATCTGATGCTGGGCTTCTTTTGGTTGGTAGACTATTAATGACTGCTTCTATTTTTTTAGGCATTATGGTACTGTTTAGATCATTTATCTGATTCTGATTTAACTTTGGTACCTGGTATCTTTCTAGAAAATTGCCCATTTCGTAAAGATTTTCCACTTTTGTTGAGTATAGGCTTTTATAGTAGGATCTAATGATTTTTTTGGATTTCCTCATTTTTCTGTTATGTCTCCCTATTCATTTCTGATTTTGTTGATTTGGATACTGTCTCTGTGCCCTCTGGTTAGTTTAGCTAAGGGTTCATCTATCTTGTTGGTTTTTTCAAAGAACCGACTCCTGGTTTGGACAATTCTTTGTATAGTTCTTTTTGTTTTTACTTGGTTGATTTCAAGCTTGACTTTGATTATTTCCTGCCATCTACTCCTCTTGGGTGTATTTGCTTCTTTTTATTCTAAAGCCTTCATAAGTGCTGTCTAATTGTTAGTGTATGCACTTTCCAGCTTCTTTTTGGAGGCACTCAGAGCTATGAGTTTTCCTCTTAGCACTGCTTTCATTGTGCCCCATAAGTTTGGGTATGTTGTGCCTTCATTTTTATTAAATTCGAAAAAGTGTTTGACTTCTTTCTTTATTTCTTCCTTGACCAAGTTATTGTTGAGTAGAATGTTGTTCAGTTTCCAAGTGTATGTGAACTTTCAGTTGTTTTAGTTGTTATTGAAGACCAGCCTTAGTCCATGGTGATCTGATAGGGTGCATGGATTATTTCAATTATATCTGTTGAGGTCTGTTTTGTGACCGAGTGTATGGTCAGTTTTGGAGAAGGTACCATGAGGTGCTGAGAAGAAGGTATATTCTTTTGTTTTAGGGCAAGATGTTCTATAGATATCTGTTAAATTCATTTGATTCTCAACTTCTGTTAGTTTCAAGGTGTCTCTGTTTAGTTTCTTTTTTCATGATCTGTCCATTGATGCAAGAGGGGTGTTGATCTCACACTATTATTGTGTGAAGGGCCATGTGTGCTTTGAACTTTTATAAAGTTTCTATTATGAATGGGGGTGCCCTTGCATTTAGAGTATAGATGTTCAGAATTATGAGTTCATTTCGGTATATTTTTCCTTTGATGAGTACAAAGTGTCCTTCCTTATCTTTTTTGATTACTTTAGGTTGAAAGTTGAATTTATTCGATATTAGAATGGCTACACCAGCTTGTTTCTTGGGACCATTTGATTGGAAAATTGTTTTCCAGCCTTTTACTCTGATATAGTGTCTGTCTTTGTGCCAGATGTGAGTTTTCTGTATGCAGCAAACTATTGGGTCCTGTTTATGTGTCCAGTCTATTATTCTGTCTTTTTATTGGAGAGTTGAGTTCATTGATATTAAGAAATATTAAGGAAAAGTGATTGTAGCTTTCTGTTATTTTTGTTATTGTTCATAGCAGCCTTATTTATAATAGCCAGAAGCTGGAAAGAACCCAGATGTCCCTCAATGGAGGAATGGATTCAGAATGTGGTATATTTACACAATGGAATACTATTCTGCAATTAAAAACAATGAATTCACGAAATACCTAGGCAAATGGTCAGAACTGGAAAATATCATTCTTAGTGAGGTAACCCAATCACAAAAGAACACACATGGTATGCAGTATTATTATTATTATTAACCCAGGGGATATTAACCCAGAAGCTCGGAATACCCAAGACACAATTCACATATCAATAGATTTCCAAGAAGATGGAAGGAGAGACCCCTGGTCCTGGAAAGACTGGATGTAGGGGAGTGCCAGGACAGAGAAGCGAGAGGGGGTTGAATGGGGAACAGAGGGAGGGAACGGGGCTTATGGGACTTTCAGGGAGGGAGGAAATGGGAAAGGGGAAATCATTTGGAATGTAAATAAAAAAACTTAGAAAAAAAAAGAAGTGGAGCTATGTTTGTGTGACTCTCTTCTTTTTGGTTTGTTAAAAGATTATTTTCTTCCTTTTTTTTTTTTGGTGTTTTCCATTCATTATTCTTTGAAGGGCTGGATTTGTGGAAACATATTGTGTGAATTTGTTTTTGTCATGGAATACCTTTGTTTCTCTATCTATGGTAACTGAGAGTTTTGATGGGTATAGTAGCCTGGGTTGGCATTTATGTTCCCTTAGGGTCTGTTTGACATCTGCCCAGGATCTTCTGTCTTTCATAGTCTCTGGTAAGAAGTCTGGTGTGATTCTGATAGGTCTACCTTTATATATTACATGATCTTTTTCCCTTACTGCTTTAATATTCTTTCTTTGTTTAATGCAGTTGACTATTATGTGATGGGAGGAATTTCTTTTCTGGTCCAATCTATTTGGAGTTCTGTAGGCTTATTGTATGTTCATGGGCATCTCTTTCTTTAGGTTAGGCAAGTTTTCTTCTATAATTTTGTTGAAGAAATTTCCTGGCCCTTTAATTTGGGAATCTTTGCTCTCTTCTATATCTATTATCCTTAGGTTTGGTCTTCTCATTTTGTACTGGATTTCCTGGATATTTTGGATTAGGAGTTTTTTGCATTTTTCATTTTCTTTGACTGTTGTGTCAATGTTTTCTAAAGTATCTTTGGTACCTGAGATTCTCTCTTCTATCTCTTGTATTTTGTTGGTGATGCTTGCATCTATGAATCCTGATCTCTTTTGTAGGTTTTCTATCTCCAGAGTTGTGTCCCTTTGTGATTTCCTTATTGTGTCTACTTCCATTTTTAGGTCCTGGATGGTTTTAGGTCCTTCACCTGTTAGGTGGTGTTTTCCTGTACTTCTTTAAGGGGGTTATTTATGTCTTCCTTGAAGTCCTCTATCAGCGTCGTGAGCTGTGATTTTAAATCCACGTCTTGCTTTTCCAGTGTGTTGGGGTATCTGGGACTTGCTGTTGTGGGAGAACTGGGTTCAGATGGTGTCATGTTCCCTTGGTTTCTATTGGTAACGTTATTGAGTTTGCCTTTTGCCATCTGGTTATCTCTGGTGTTAGTTGGTCCTGCTGTCTCTGGCTGGAGTTTGTCCCTCCTGTGGGCCTGCAAGCCTGTCTCAGCATCTCTGGGAGACCCTGGCCAGAGGGCTGTGGCTCAGCCTAGCTCCTGGGTTCAGATGGTGCCCAGAAGGACGCTGTCCCAACTGCTCTGCCACTCCTGTGTTCCCTGAGCTCCTGGCTGTACCTGCCTGCAGTCACTAGAGAGAAAATGTTCCTTAATTACTTTTAACAATATAGAGTTTTATGTTACCAAAAAATACTTTCACCTTATACAGCACAAAAATATTATTAATTTCCATAAAATGCTTATTTTTTCAAAATAATATGAAATGATGGCAGAATCTAGCTGATGATGGAAATGGACTTCTAAACATTTTAAAATACACTTTTAAGTGTTTTTTTCAAGCTTCATTATGTACTTTTAAGTTGAAACCTGGATGCAGTTAGAGAACAGCAGTATCCATCTACCTTAGACATTTAGGGGTTTCATAAACTCCATGTTTCAATGTGTGATATATATTTCCAATAGCCAATAGCAAGAAAGAAAACAAAAATATAATGTTTAAATAATATAATCAATGTTATTCTAAGGGACACTAGCAAACATAAACATTGTTATCAGCATGGGCCCTCCATTTCAATGTTCATGACACAATACTTATAGACTCAGAGACACAGACTCAGTTGCTGCAATGCTTTGAAAATAATTGTGAAATAAAAGGTGTATACTTCAGTAATGCATATAAGAAAACCAGAAAGCTTTAATATTATTTTGCTTTCCAAAGAAGAGAGTATTGTGATGCTATGAAAATAAAGTAGATTTTTATTGGTTATTTTATTTGTTTACATTTCAAATGTCCCCCTTCCAGGTTTCCAATATGCAAGCTCTCTATCTCATCCCCTCTCCCCCTGACTCTATGAAAGTGCTCCCCACCCACCCATCCACCCCCACCTCACCACCCTAGCATCCCCCTGTGCTGGGGCATTAAGTTCCACAGGACCAATGGCCTCCCCTCTCACTGATGCCAGATAAGGCAATCCTCTTAACAGAGGATAATCCATCGGCAGCTAGAGCCATAGGGTCCTTCCATGTGTTGGTGGTTTAGTCCCTGGGAGTTCTTGGGGGTCTGGTTAGTTGATATTGTTGTTCTTCCTATGGGGTTGTAATCCCCTTCATCTCCTTCAGTTCTTCTCCTAACTCTTCCCTTGGGGTCCCCGTGCTCAGTCTGATAGTTGACTGTGAGCATCCACATCTACATACAAATCTCTCTTCTGTTCAAAGGTTGAGGTACAGCAGGAACCATGTGTAGCAGAGGCCTTGTTGCACTCTCTGTCTTATGATGGTAGCTTCCAACATTGTGGTCAGACTATAATCTTTTCTTCCCCATGGCTGTAATGGTCTACATGGATATCTTTGAGCTTGCTCAAAAGAAGAAGAAATAAATCCTGGTATTTGTTGTTCTAAATATGTGGGTGGGAATGTCTAACTTAGTGCCTCAGTTGTTACTGCATCTTACTTTTAGGGGTTATAAACCTCATTGCTTTTTAAAAGAATGGTCAGATACTTTAGCAGATAACAAGGAACCATTTGTTCTCAAGCAGCCTCTAAATTTTGTCTAGATTTTGTGATCAGGATCTCAGAGATCAAACTTAGGTATGTCTTATACTATCTTCCTGTGACAAGCAAGTTGAAAATGGAAGCCACCTATTCAACCTTGACTCCATAGCTGTCATTAAATCAATTGTTGATCTCTCTAGGACAAGAGAAACAACTAACTCATGTAGTCCTACATACCAATGAATCACTGTAGAATAAAGAGTCACTTCAAATAGTAGCAAAACCCTATTATGCAAATGCTATAAATTGGCTCCCACAAATTCACTATAACCAAGACTATGAAACAGTATCATTGGCCACTGAGTTTTATTGGATATGCTAGAATTATCATCCTAGGTGATTTAGAGGAAGAAACTTAAGAATAACAATAATAATAATTACAATGTTTTTGCATTATAGTCCTTTGTTTTGAAGTTACATATATTTTCTGTTTAATTACGAGGTAATAGCAATATCACTATTGATTTCAGAATATTTATAAGGAAAGATTCATTGTCATGAGGTCTAAACGAAAGAAGGATAAGATCAGATGTAAACACCAACCTTCAGTTGTCAAAGGAGAGCCACATTTGCAGTTCACTCTGTTTTTCTTTTGCAGCAAATACATTCGTAAATCCTTATGGAAAAAGTGTTAATTTTCTGGTTTATTTTTCTTCAGAAAAATAATTTTTATAGGTGTGGTTAAGAATAAGACCATGTTTATCCTTTCCATAAAACTCAGCCAGTAATTTAATAGGGTCCCACCCACACCCAGGCAGGAGGCTCTGTTCCCAAGGATCATTTAGATAGTGTATGACTAATAAAGGGTTTTTGAAACCAGAGCTTCAGCAACAGACCTTCACTGGGCATCATTTTACAACTCAGATTCATCTCAATTGCTCTTTTAATTGAAACATCAACTCCCTATATAATCAAATTACTATTAGTGGAATTATCTGTCTGTGAGAAACACATGCTTCCATGGTATCCTTATTTTTAGCAATCTAAGAATTTCATCATTTTCATTTCAAAATATTTTTCTTAATGAGCAAAAACAAAATAATGTCATATTTGTTGGGTTGTCTTAAATTCATCTAGTACTTTCCAGAACACCTTTTCAGACCTACATTGGGTATGTATTTTGACATGGTTTCTATATCAGATAGATCTAAATTGAAAGTATGCTATATTTATTTCTGTTATTAATCTATTTTTATCATCATACCATCAACATTACCATAATTTTATAATTTTAAAATTAGGTGATATGATCACTCAAATATCTTTCTTTTTTTGTTCTTTTACATTATTTCAAATATGCTAGATCCTTTGCATTCCATAAGAATTTAGTATGTTTTCTTTCCAAAAATTTCAGTCAGAATTTTCATTATAATAAAATCAATCCTATACATTAAATTATATATTAAGGCATTTTTTGAGAAATAATAAGAGAAATGTTGATAAAAGCCATTACTGTGGGTATCATTTGAATAAATATAACAAACAGGAATTTGAATTTTTGGTGTAAGAGTTCCAAATACTTTTTTCAGGAAGAGGTATGTGAATATATTGAAGATCTATGGTCCAAGATCTTGGATACATTTAACATTCTCATTGAGTCTTTTTGTCATAGGTAACTAGGGTCTCTAAACACTCAGAAGACATAAGACAGTGTTTGGAACTTAGACAAAATCGAAAGACATTTGTTCAGTGAGAGATGCACTTCACAAAAGACTGTGGTCACATAAGAGAGACAAAAACAAACAAGTGATCATAGGGCAATGTGAAGGTCACAGAGCAGTCTGGAAGGGAGCTGCTTAATGTGCTAGGCTATCAAGCTGCAGTCAAATGCAGCATAAAATTGTTTGCTTGTTTTTGTTTTTGTTTTTAATTGTATGAGAAATTTATTATCCTAAAATGCTCTGAAACCCTAATTGCTACTTAGGGAATGGCATTTACATGTTCTTCCTTCTTCAATTTATTTTCAATTAGCTATTTTAAGAATAAAGTAAGTACATTGAAATAAAAAAATTAAAGACTTGATAATATGAATTCGTAAATATACCATTTTATTTTCCTGTGAAAATTCTAGTCAATAAAGAACCAAAAGTTATACTGTCTTTCTGTGTAAAGATTTTGTGTATCTTCTTAATGTCTGTGATGATAGTTGATTCTAAGACTGTGGGGTTACTGCTTTCACATGAAAACATGCTAGTTTATTCACTCAAGTATACTGCCTGGTTTTGTGTGTCAACTTGACACAGGCTGGAGTTATCACAATGAAAGGAGCTTCAGTTGGGGAAGTGCCTTCATGAGATTCAGCTGTGGGGCTTTTTCTCAATTAGTGATCAAGAGGGGGAGGGCCTAGCACCTTGTGGGTGGTGCCATCCCTGGGCTGGTGGTCTTGGGTTCTGTAAGAAAGCAAGCTGAGCAAGCCAGGAGAAGCAAGTCAGTAAGAAACATCCCTTCATGGCCTCTGCATCAGCTCCTGCTTCCTGACCTGCTTGAGTTCCAGTCCTGACCTCCTTTGGTGATAAACACAATTTTGAAGTGTAAGATGAATAACCCCTTTCCTCCCCAACTTGCTTCTTGGTCATGATTGTGCAGGAATAGAAACCCTGACTAAGACACTCAAGTGACAACAAATGTTGACTTCGCAGCTACTTTTCTACTCATCAGGAACAAGCACTGAATCTTACGTTGCAAGGTGAAATGAAGGCACTGTATGGCAAATTGACATACACTACTTGAAATCATCTTTTTTAGAATACTTATTGCATCAATAAGAATGGTAAATTTAAAAGGAAGATATTTGAGAAATAAAGCAAGAACAGAAAGAATTTAGCTCATTTTTCTTTAAGTGACCATCTTGAAAAATTTGTTTTCTCACCAAAGTTTTGTTATGATGTCATAAAAATGCAGTGAAATGGAGGAAGAACTTAGATTGTTGTATGCTCAAGGTAGAAACAACCAGAAGTTTAAAGGGACTGCATTCTTTTTGGTAGTACATATAGACTTTGATAAGTCAAGCAAATCTGAAACAAATCCTAATAAAAACTATTTAAAATTAATAAACATCAAGAGGAAAAGTAGAGGAAACATAGGAGAAAATAAACTTGAATATAAAAATAGAAATAAAAATGTCAGATATATGTAAGCTAAGCACAGATATTGCACATTAGAGATATAATAACTTTATTGACCAAGACACAGATATTCAGATTGAATTTCTTTAAAATCCAATAATGCAATAAAAATTTGAAAGCTTAAGAAGACAGGAGAATCAGCAGGATTATACAAGCTCAACAATTATAATTGATGTTTCTTTACCTCTATATTAAGTGAAAAATATGATAGAAAATATGGATAATGTTTGTAATAACAAAAAAGTAGAATTATAAATAGAACAGTAGGAGAAAACATGGTTGAAAGATTGGGAAAGCAAAGGATAGGATCAAAATACAAATGCACATAGATGAACATATAATAATGAAAACCATTATTATGTAAAATTGCCAAACACAGAAGGAAAAAATTAACAAAAGAAGCAGCCATTACTACTAAATCTCAAAAAATAACACTTGATTAAATACAAGATCCATAGTATACATAGACAGAGTTCTCATTGTGCATCTATCAGTTCTCTATAAATCTCTGGATAGAAGGCAATTTGTATAAACATCCAGAACAAGTGTTGGAAGAAACAAGGACTGATTCTAAAGTTTTGTGGAAGAGAAAGTCAACAGAAATATCTAAGAATGATATGGATTAAAACCTTGCCCTACTTGACATTTACTATTAATTTTACTTGTATTGAGGTAGTTTTCCTATTTAGTCTCTAGATCTAGATTTTTATTTCAGTTCCTGCAGTGCTCAGATTTCTCTCGATGCCCCATCCTTTCTGCATATCCAGGATTAAATGCAGAGAGGAAGCAGGTGACTTGGGCTTCATTTACTATCTAATTCTCCTTTAGACTCTTGAATTCCTGTATTGATTCCTATACATCTATGTAGTTTTCATTTATGGTGTGGTTGGTCACACTCATGGTTTCCCTATAGACTATGAAGTTTACATTCTCAAAGTAGGATCATTGCTTTGACCACCAACAAACTAGTCTCTGAATACCAGTGCTGTCCCGTGGTTGAGAACCAAGTACTGAATTATATTCTGTGTACTTCAAGTTGTCTGTGTGTCCCTTCAAGTGTTATAGGACAGAGAAAAGCAACTTTGACTTTATCAAAACATATCTCCATATTACACAATTTTTTTATATTTTTTAATGAAAAAGAAAGTAAAAACAATTTATGATAAAATTAAAGATTTACATGGGAAAATGTTTCTGACAAAATTGAAGAAGCATATAGAAAAACACATTAAGATTGACAATTTTCATGGAAAATTAAAGAGCAAAATGATAGACATAAAAACATTACTAAATTAATTGAAAAAGGAAGTAGAAACATTTTATGATAGAACTGAAGATTTACGTGGGAAATATTTCTAATAAAATTGTAGAAAAATATAAAATAACAATAAAATTGAAGATTATCATGGAAAATTACAGATAAAATGGTAAGCATAAAAATATTTCTACATTTATTGAAAGATAAATTATAAACATTTTCTGATAAAATTAAATATCTACAAGGAAAATATTTCTGATAAAATTCAAGAAATATATAGAAAAACTCATTAAACTTGAATATTTCATGGAAAACTATACAGATAAATCAGTAGGAATAAAAATATTCCTAAGTTGATTGAAAGTAAAATTATAAACATTTTCTGATAAAATTGAAGATTTACATGGAAAATATTTCTGACAAAATTGAAAAATATATAGAAAAACATTAAAATTGAAGATTATCATGGAAAACTATACAGATAAAATGGTAGGTATAAAAATGTTTCTAAGTTGATTGAAAGTGGAATTATAAACATTTTCTGATAAAACTGAAGATTTGCATGGAAAATATCTCTAATAAAATTGAAGAAATATATAGAAAAACACATTAAGATTGAGTATTTCATGGAAAAATTCTGCAGATAAAATGGTAGGCATAAAAATATTCCTAAGTTGTTTGAAAGTGGAATTATAAACATTTCCTGATAAAATTGAAGATCTATTGAAGGAGAATATTTGTGATAAAATTCAAGAAATATATAGAAAAACATGTTAATACTGACTATTTCATGGAAAATTATAAAGATAAAATAGTAGGTAGAAAAATGTTCCTAAGTTGATTGAAAGTAAAATTATAGACATTGTCTGGTAAAATTGAAGATTTACATGGAAAATATTTCTGATAAAATTGAAGAAAAACATAGAAAAATGTTAAAATTGAAGATTATCATGGACAATTATACCAATAAAATGATAGGCATGAAAATATTCCTAAGTTGATTGAAAGTGGAATTATAAATATTTTCTGACAAAAGTGAAGATTTACATAGAAAATATTAATGATAAAATTGAAGAAATATATAGAAAAATGTTAAAATTAAAGATTATCATGTAAAATATTACAGTTAAAATGGTAGACATAAAAAACATTACTAAATTGAAAGAGGAATCACAAACATTTCTGATAAAATTGAAGATTTACATAAAAATATTTCTGTTAGACTACGTTTTTTGTTGGGGAATTGAGTCCATTGATGTTAAAAGATATTAAGGAATAGTGTTGGTTGCTTCCTGTTATTTTTGATGTTCTTTTTATGTTTGTGAGGTTACTTTCTTTTGGGTTAGTTGGAAAAAGATTACTTTCTTGCTTTTTCTAGGGTGTAGTTCCCCCCTCGTGTTGGTGTTTTCCATCTATTATCCTTTGTAGGGCTGGATTTGTGGAAAGATATTGTGTAAATTTGGTTTTATCATGGAATACCTTGTTTTCTCTATCTATGGTGATTGAGAGTTTTGCTGGGTATAGTAGTTTGGGCTGGCTTTTGTGTTCCCTTACGGTCTGTATGAGATCTGCCCAGAATCTTCTGGCTTTCATCATCTCAGGTGAGAAGTCCGGTGTAATTCTGATAGGCCTGCCTTTATAAGTTACTTGACCTTTTTTCCCTTACTGCATATATATATATATATATATATATAATTATTATTTTCTAAGTTTTTTTATTTACATTCCAAATGATTTCCCCTTTCCCATTTCCTCCCTCCCCGAAAGTCCCATAAGCCCCCTTCCCTCCCCCTTTCCCCATTCAACCCCCTCTAGCTTCTCTGTCCTGGCATTCCCCTACATCCAGTCTTTTTAGGACCAGGGGTCTCTCCTTCCATCTTCTTGGAAATCTATTGATATGCGAATTGTGTCTTGGGTATTCTGAGATTCTGAGTTAATATCCCCTTATAAGTGACTGCATACCATGTGTGTTCTTTTGTGATTGGCTTACCTCACTAAGGATGATATTTTCAAGTTCTGACCATTTGCCTAGCAATTTCGTGAATTCATTGTTTTTTTTTATTATATTCTTTTTTACTTCCAAGTTTTTTTTATTTACATTCAAAATCATTTCCCCTTTCCCATTTCCTCGCTACCCGAAAGTCCCATAAACCCCCTTCCCTCTCTCTTTTCCCCATTCAACCCCCTCTCGCTTATCTGTCCTGGCATTCCCCTACATCCAGTCTTTCCAGGACTAGGGGTCTCTCCTTCCATCTTCTTGGAAATCTATTGATATGCGAATTGTGTCAAGGGTATTCCAAGATTCTGGGTTAATATCCCCTTATCAGTGACTGCATAACATGTGTGTTCTTTTGTGATTGGGTTACCTCACTAAGGATGATATTTTCAAGTTCTGACCATTTGCCTAGGAATTTCGTGAATTCATTGTTTTTAATTGCAGAGTAGTATTCCATTGTGTAAATATACCACATCTTCTGAATCCATTCCTCCGTTGAGGGACATCTGGGTTCTTTCCAGCTTCTGGCTATTATAAATAAGGCTGCTATGAACATAGTGGAGCATGTGTCCTTACTGCATGCAGGTAAAGCCTCTGGGTATATGCCCAGGAGTGGTATAGCCGGATCCTCCAGGAGTGTCATGCCCAGTTTTCTGAGGAACCGCCAGACTGCTTTCCAGGGTGGTTGTACCAGCTTGCAATTCCACCAGCAGTGGAGGAGTGTTCCTCTTTCTCCACATCCTCGCCAACAACTGCTGTCTCCTGTGTTTTTGATCTTAGCCATTCTGACTGCTGTAACTTGGAATATCAGGGTTGTTTTGATTTGCATTTCCCTAATGATTAAGGATGATGAACATCTCTTTAGGTGCTTCTCAGCCATTAGATATTCTTCAGGTGAGAACTCTTTGTTTAGCTCTGTACCCCATTTTTTAGTAGGGTTACTTGTCTCTCTGGAGTTTAACTTCTTGAGTTCTTTGTATATATTGGATATTAGCCCTCTGTCGGATGTAGAGTTGGTAAAGATCATTTCCCAGTTAGTTGGTTGCCGCTTTGTCTTTTTGACAGTGTCTTTTGCCTTGCAAAAACTTTGTAATTTAATGAGGTCCCATTTGTCAGTTCTTGATCTTAGAGCATAAGCTATTGGAGTTCTATTCAGGAAATTCTCCCCTGTGCCCATATGTTCAAGGTTCTTCCCTATTTTCCTTTCTATTAGTTTCAGTGTGTCTGGTTTTATGTGGAGGTCCTTGATCCACTTGGAATTGAGCTTAGTGCAAGGAGATAAGAATGGGTCAATTTGCATTCTTCTGCATGTTGATGTCCAGTTGAGCCAGCACCATTTGTTGAATGCTAAGAGGAAAATTCATAGCCCTGAGTACCGCCAAAAAGAAACGGGAGACAGCATACACTAGCAGCTTAATGGCACACCTGAGAGCCCTGGAACAAAAAGAAGCAAATACACCAAAGAGGAGTAGAAGGCAGGAAATCATCAAACTCAGGGCTGAAATCAATCAAGTAGAAATAAATAAAACCATACAAAGAATCAACAAAACAAGGAGTTGGTTCTTTGAGAAAATCAACAAGATAGATAAGCCCTTAGCCAGACTAACCAGAGGGCACAGAGAGAGTATCCAAATTAATAAAATCAGAAACACAAAGGGAGAGATAACAACAGAAACTGAGGAAATTCAAAAAATCATCAGATCCTACTACAAAAGCCTGTATTCAACACAACTAGAAAATCTCAAGGAAATGGACAATTTCCTTGACAGATACCAAGTACCAACATTAAATCAGGATCAAATAGACCATCTAAACCATCCTAAAACCCCTGAAGAAATAGAAGTTGTCATTGGAAGTCTTCCAACCAAAAAAAGCACAGGTCCAGATGGTTTTAGTGCAGAACTCTATCAGACCTTCAAAGAAGACCTAACACCAATACTCTTCAAACTGTTCTACAAAATAGAAACAGAAGGAACACTACCCAACTCATTCTATGAAGCCACAATTACGCTAATACCAAACGCACACAAAAATCCGACAAAGAAAGAGAATCTCAGGCCAATCTCTCTTATGAATATCGATGCAAAAATACTCAATAAAATTCTTGCCAACCGAATCCAAGAACACATCAAAACGATCATTCACTACGATCAAGTAGGCTTCATCCCAGGGATGCAGGGATGGTTCAATATAAGGAAATCCATCAATGTAATCCACTATATAAACAATCTCAAAGAAAAAAACCACATGGTCATCTCATTAGATGCTGAGAAAGCATTTGACAAAATGCAGCATCCTTTCATGCTAAAGGTCTTGGAAAGATCAGGAATTCGAGGCCCATATCTAAACATAGTAAAAGCAATTTACAGCAAACCGGTAGCCAACATCAATCTGAATGGAGAGAAACTTGAAGCAATCCCACTGAAATTAGGGACTAGACAAGGCTGCCCTCTCTCTCCGTATCTTTTCAATATAGTACTTGAAGTTCTAGGTAGAGCATTTAGACAACAAAAGGAGATCAAAGGGATACAAATTGGAAAGGAAAAAGTCAAACTATCACTATTTGCAGACGATATGATAGTATACTTAAGCGACCCAAAGAACTCCACCAGAGAACTCCTACAACTGATAAACAACTTGAGCAAAGTGGCCAGATATAAAATCAACTCAAGCAAGTCAGTAGACTTCCTATACTCAAAGGATAAGCAGGCTGAGAAAGAAGTAAGAGAAATGATACCCTTCACGATAGCCAAAAACCATATAAAGTATCTTGGTGTGACTCTAACCAAACAAGTGAAAGATCTGTATGACAAGAACTTCAAGTCTCTGAAGAAAGAAATTGAAGGAATTCATTGTTTTTAATTGCAGAGTAGTATTCCATTGTGTAAATATACCACATTCTGAATTCATTCCTCCGCTGAGGGACATCTGGGTTCTTTACAGCTTCTGACTATTATAAATAAGTCTGCTATGAACATAGTGGAGCATGTGTCCTTATTGCATGCAGGGGAAGCCTCTGGATATATGCCCAGGAGTGGTATAGCAGGGTCCTCCGGGAACAGAACTCCAATGGCTTATGCTCTAAGATCAAGAATTGACAAATGGGACCTCACAAAATTACAAAGTTTCTGTAAGGCAAAGGACACTGTCAAAAGCACAAAGTGGCAATCAACAAACTTAGAAATGATCTTTACCAACCCTACGTCCAACAGAGGGCTAATATCCAATATATACAAAGAACTCAAGAAGTTACACTCCAGAGAGCCAAATAACCCTATTAAAAATGGGGTACAGAGCTAAACAAAGAGTTCTTACCTGAAGAATATCTAATGGCTGCGAAGCACCTAAAGAAATGTTCAACATCCTTAGTCATTAGGGAAATGCAAATCAAAACAACACTGAGATTCCACCTCACACCAGTCAGAATGGCTAAGATCAAAAACACAGGAGACAGCAGTTGTTGGTGAGGATGTGGAGAAAGAATAATACTCCTCCACTGCTGGTGGGATTGCAAGCTGGTACAACCACCCTGGAAAGCAGTCTGGCGGTTCCTCAGAAAACTGGGCATGATGCTCCCTTACTGCTTTTAATATTCTTTCTTTGTTTAGTGCATTTGATGTTTTGATTATTATGTGCCAGGAGGACTTTCTGGTCTGGTCCAGTCTGTTTGGAGTCCTGTAGGCTTCTTATATGTTCATGGACATCTCTCTCTTTAGGTTAGGGAAGTTTTCTTCTATACTTAATTGAAGATATTTACTGGCCCTTTAACTTGTAAATCTTTGCTCTCTTCTATACCTATAATACTAGGTTTGGTCTTCTCATTGTGTCCTGGATTTTCTGGATGTTTTGGCTCAGGAACTTTTTGCATTTTGCATTGTCTTTGACTGTTGAGTCAATGTTTTCTATTGTATCTTCAGCACCTGAGATTCTTTCTTCTGTCGCTTGTATTCTGTTGTTGATGCTTGCACCTATGACTCCTGAGTTCTTTCCAAGATTTTCTATCTCTAGAGATTTCTGACTTTGTGATTTCTTTGTTTCTACTTCCATTTTTAGATCCTGGATGATTTTTTTCAATTCCTTCACTTGTTTGTTTGTGTTCTCCTGTAATTCTTTCAGGGATTTTTGTATTTCCTCTTTAAGTTCCTCTACCTGTTCACTCAAGCTCTCCTGTATTTCTTTCAGGGATTTTTGGGTTTCCTCATTGAAGGGTTTTTACCATTTGACCCATGTTCTCCTGTATTTCTTTAAGGGAGTTATTTATGTCCTTCTTGATGTCCTCTAACAGCATCGTAAGATAAGGCTTTAAATCTAACTCTTGCTTTTCAAGTGTGTTGGGGGTATCGAGGACTTGCTGTGGTGGGAGAACTGGGCTCTGATGTTGCCAGGTAGCCTTGGTTACTGTTGTTAGGGTTCTTGCACTTGTCTTTTGCCAGCTAGTTATCTCTGGTGTCAGTTGGTCTTGCTGTCTCTGGCTGGAGCTTCTACCTCCTATGGACCTGTAAGCTTGTGTCTGTACACCTGGGAGACCAACTCTCTTCTGGCAGGGTCTGTGCACAGAAGGCTGTGGAGCTGTCTGATTCCCTGCTGCAAATGGCGGCTGGAAGGGAAGACTCCTGTCCGGGCAGCTCCACTGATCATATGCTCCTTGCCTGCCTAGTGGTACCCCTCCAGAGAGAAGGTGGAGATCTCACCTCTGCACTCAGAAGTGAAAGTGCTGCTGGGAGATCACTCTCTCTTGGAGGGCTAAGCACAGAAGGATTTGGAGCTGCCTGGTTCCCTGCTGCAGATGGAGGTCAGAAGGGAAGACTCCTGTCCCAGCAGCTCCACTGATCATATCCACAATTCTTATTGATTTCTTATTCCTCATCCTTTCTTTCTCTTGACTATCACAGTATCTAATGGGCCACATTTCTAAAAGTACTCTGATCTCATTTGTATTTTATGGTGTTATTTCAAGCCTAATCTCTCTGTACTGTATTATAAGTGTATATGAAGAACACATGGGAATCATAAAAAAGATTTATAGTTTATTTTTGCTCCATAGTTTTAAGCTGTATGTTTTTATTGTGGCAAAATTGTAAATAAATCATTTTACTGTGGCTATAAGATTGTTTCTTTACATATTTGTCTTAAACTCAAACCAACTTTGAAAGCAATTACAACGTGTTTTGTTACAGGATTAAATCATAAAGTAACACATAAGAAACAATAGCAAGACATTATAGCACAGCATATCATTATACTCAGTCTGTATTGTTTATTAAAGCAGATTCAATGTATAGTGTAAACATGTAACCTAGATTTTGAAGATAGAAATTAAGAATACTGTTGTATGTTGTATCTTTTTCTTTCTTCCTAGTGGTATTTTCAGTCTTCCTTCCTGTCATCCTGTCATCTCTCTTTCCTCTCCCCTTCCCTTCATCCTTCCTTCCCTTCGTCCTTCCCTCTCCCTGTCACCACTCCTCTCTCTCTCTCTCTCTCTCTCTCTCTCTCTCTCTCTCTCTCTCTCTCAGAATGGTCTGATTACCAGGCTACAGGATAACTTGGAATTCACAATCTTCCCACTTCAGCCTCCTTAGTTCTGGGATTTCAGGTATGCCACCAGCACCAACTCATTATCTCTCCCGGTTCTAGTTCTCTAAAACCATATCCAATGATAAGACAATCTTTAAACATAGTCTTAATTATTTGTTTTATGAATTCTATGTATCTCAACTTCATATTGAAGATATATGGATGTTTATTTTTTTCAAAGAAATGAGGTTTAGAAATTCTCTGTTCATAACTACTAGTTCAGGGACAACTAGACAAAAAGCAAAGCCTGTCTTACATTATAATATACTTCCCAAGGACATATTTCTAAATTTAAAGCTACTGTGAAACTCAGGTCATCCACTGTAGTTTGAATAATGACCTCAAGTCACCACAGAAGAAAAAGTTATGTGATTGTTTTTACATGTTTATCTTCTGCAATATAAAGGATTAAACCCAGGACCTCACACAAGCTAGAGAACCAACCAACCACTGAATTATACTCAAGAAATTTTGTTTCCTCTATACCAAAAAACATAAATAACAAACCCATTAAGAAACAAATGCAAAGTTAATAACAAAAAAGAAAAGTGCAAAGCAACATAGAATAGTACTTAAAATGTTAATTGCTAAATTTGTAAGTTTTGAATTGACAATAAAATATTCTTAACAATAGAATTCTATTGAATTTCAGTGGCTGTTTTAATTCATATTTCTTTCCATCAGAGTCTCTAACTTTGCCTGGACTTTAAGTCCCTAGAACTTTGCCTAGGAGAGCATGACCTTAAACTTAGAAAATCTCCATTTCCACCACACTTTCTATGTTAGAACTACAGATATGCACACACACACACACACACACACACACACACATACAATTTCTGAGGTGCTAGGGATCAGACCCAGGCCTTCTGCATGCTAGGAACACACTTGACCAAATTGAGCAAACTTGACCACCTCTAGCCCTTAATTCTTAATTGTGACTAACTTAGTCTTTCCTTTATATGCTATTTTCTCATATAAATCTCAAAGTTTAACATCACTTAGATACTGTGAACTTATTAGTGATTTTCTTATTGTTAAGTGCCTTAAATTAGAGAATTATTTCTAGTTCAGCTTTTATAAAAATGATAGTTGCTGAATATGTCCATCTTTTTTTTCAGGCATTTTCTGAATAATTCATTTATTGGTAGTCTTTAATTTTATTTAACAACTATATAAATAAATGATATTGTTCATTTATATTCCTAATAACTATTGATGTTTTGGAGAAAAAAGAAAATTAGAGGTCTGCCTGGTCCTTTTGGCTGGGGCATACTCCTAGCTGGTCTGCTGCCTTGAAGACAGCATATCCTGACCCATCCTAGAGGATTTGCTGCACCCAGAGCAGTTGGTAAGAACTGTCCCCCACCCCCAAAGTCCCAGAGCTGCCACTAGGAACCCAGTGGACTCTGGACCCATCACCAACCAAAACCTCCACCCTCCCAAATACCACTCCCCTTCCACACTGTCCACCTGGTCCTTCCTACTGGGGCAGACTCCTAGATGGTCTGCTTCCATGAAGACACCATATCCAGACCCATCTAGAGGATCCACTACACTCAGATCAGTTGAGAATTAACCACACTAAGAGCAGTTAGACAACAGCTTGACTGCTCTACTGAAGACTGAACAGTTTGAAGGCCTTCCAGGAGATCAACTCCAGCCAGGCCATCAGATTAATAGCTTCTCTGCCCCAGTGAAGAGCCCCCAATTGGAAAGCCCTACAAGTAGTCTGCTACAACTAGTGACACAGGCCTACCAGGAGTCCTGAAGCAACCCAGAGACAAAAGAGGCAGACTCTAGAGAGTCACCCAGACCAACAAACTCCAGAGATATCCAGATGGTGAGAGGTAAGCACAAAACCATAAGCAATAGAAGCCAATATACGCGGACATCATCAGAACCTAATTCTCCCACTACACCAAGCCTTAAATATATCAACACACCTGAAAATGAGGAATCTGTCCTAAAATACTATCTCATAAAGATAATAGAGTCCTTTAAGGATGATATAAATAACTCACTGAAAGAAATACAGGAAAACACAGGTAAACAGGTGAAGGAATTGAATAAAGTGATCCAAGACATAAAAGTGGAAGTAGAAAGAATAAAGAAAACCCAAATGGAAGCAAACCTGGAAATGAAAAACCTAGGAAAGATGTCAGGAATTGCAGACGTAAGTATCACCAACAAAATACAAGAGACAGAAGAGAAAATCTCAGGTGTAGAAGATAACATAGAAAAAATTGACACAACTATCAAAGAAAATTCAAAACACAAAAAAATTCCTAACCCAAAGCATCCAGGAAATTCAGGACACAATGAAAAGACCAAATCTAAGAATAATTGAAATAGAGGAAAATGAAGATTCCCTGCTCAAAGGACCTGAAAATGTCTTCAACAAAATCGTAGAAAAAAAACTTCCCCAACCTAAAAAAAGAGATGGCCATAAAGGTAAAGAAGCCTATAGAACACAAAATAAATGGGACCTGAAAAGAAAATCCTCTCATCACATAATAATCAAAACACTAAATGAACCGAACAAAGAAAAAACATTAAAAGCTGCAAGGAAAAATGACCAAGTAACATACAAAGGCAGACCTATCAGGATTACACCAGATTTCTCAACAGAGACTATGAAAGCCAGAAGAATCTGGTCAGAGGTCATGCAGACTCTAAGAGAACACAAATGTCAGCCCAGGCTACGATACAATGCAAAACTCGCAATCAACATAGGTGGAGAAACCAAAATATTCCAGGACAAAAAAAAAATTTAAACAGTATCTATCTACCAATATGGTCCTACAGAGGATCCTAGAGGGAAAACTCCAACACAAGGAAGGTATCTGCACCAAGGAAAGAACAAGATATTAAGCATATCACAACAAAGCCAAAAGGAGAGAACCAAAAGCACATAAAGCCACCTACAAAAACAAAAATATCAGTAACCAATAGTCATCTGTCTTTAATATCTCTCAGTGTTAATGTACTCAATCCACCTATAAAAAGACATAAGCTAACAGACTGGATATATAAACAAGAACCAGTTTTGCTGCATACAAGAAACACACCTCAATAACAGAGACAGACACTATCTCAGAGTGAAAGGATGCAGAAGAGTCTGCCAAGAAAATGGTCCCAGGAAACAAGATGGAGTTGCCATCCTAATATCCAATAAAATAAACTTTAAACCAAAAGTAATCAAGCATGATGAAGAAGGACATTTCATATTCATCAAGGGGAAAATCCACGAAGTATCAATTCTGAACATCATAAAAGAAAATTCATTAAAGCTCAAAACACACATTGAACACCACACAAGTGGGAGACATCAACACCCCACTCTTATCAAGGGATAGATCATGGAAACAGAAACTAAACAGAAGAAACAGTGAAGCTAATAGAACTTATAGGCCAAATGGATTTAACAGATATCTATAAAACATTTTATCCTAAAACAAAAGAATATGCCTCCTTCTTAACACCTCCTGGTACCTTCTCCAAAATCCACCATATACTTGGTCACAAAACAACCCTCACCCAATACAAGAAGATTGAAATAATCCCATGCATCCTATCAGATCACCACGAACTAAGGCTGGTGTTGAATTACAGCAAAAACTACAGAAAGCCCACATACACATGGAAACTGAGCAACTCTTTACTCAATGATAACTTGGTCAGGAAAGAAAGAAAGACATTAAAGACTTCCTTAAATTTAATGAAAATGTTGACACATCATACCAAAACCTATGGGACACAATGAAAGAAGTACTAATAGGAAAGATCATAGCACTGAGTGCCCTGGTAATGAAACTGGAGAGATCTCACACTAGCAACTTAATAGAACACCTGAGAGCTCTAGAACAAAAAAGAGCATACTCATCCAAGAAGACTAGATGGCAGAAAATAGTCAAACTCCAGGTGTAAATCAAACAAGTAGAAAAAATAAAGAAAATAATACAAAGAAACAACAAAACCAAAAGCTGGTTCTTTGAGAGAATCAACAAGATAGATAAGTCCCTAGCCAAACTAACTAATAGGCCCAGAAGCAGTACCCAAATTAATAAAATCAGAAATTAAAAGGGAGACATAACAACAAAAATGGAAGAAATTAAAAAAAAATCATCATATCATACTGTAAAGGTCTATGCTGAACAAAACTGGAAAATCAAGATGAAATGGATGGTTTTCTAGACAGAGTTTTACAGGCAAATGGATGAAACTAGAAAATATCATTCTGAGTTAGGTAACTCAGACCCAAAAGGACACACATGGTATATACTCACTAATAAGTGAATATTTGCCGAAAAAAAGTACAGAATACCCAAGATACAGTCCACAGAACTGTATCTTGTCCATAGTCAACAAACTGAAGGGCCTAAGTGAGGATAACTCAGTCCCACTTGGGAGGGAGAAGAAAGCAATCACAAGTGGAGAGGGAGGGAAGGACCTGGGAAAGTGGAGGGGAGGAAGAGTTGGGGGGATGGGAGAGGGGAATTTGATCTGTTATTGGGTGAGGGAAAATGACTGAAGACCCAAGGGCCAGCAGAAAGAATGGAAACATACAACCTCAGAAGGTAGGAGGTTTTACGGACCCTCCAGAATGCACCAGAGACCTGGGAGGTGAGAGACTCTCAGGACTAAAAGGGAGGGACCTTAGATGAAATGCCAGACAGTATGGAGAGGGAAATTAGAAAGCCCACCTCCAGCAGGAAGACATCAAATGAGGAAGGGGGTTGCCATCCTACAGTTACAACTCTGACCCATAGTTGTTCCTGATTGAAAGAATTACAGGGATGGAAATGAAAAGGAGCCTGAGGAAAAGAAGTTCTAGAGAAAGGTCTAAAGTGGGATCCAGCTCAAGGGGAGATCCCAAGGCCTGTCACTATTACTGAGGCTATGGAGTGCTCACAAAAAAAGGACCTAACATGACCAAATTCCTGAAGACCCAACAAGCAGCTCGAAAAGTCAGATGCAGATATTTGCACCCAACCAATGGACAGAAGATGCTGAACCCTGTGATTGAATTAGGAAAGGCTGAAAGAAGCTGAGGTGGAGGGCAACCTTGTAAGAGGACAAGCAGTCTCAATTAAACTGGACCCCCCAGATCTCTCAAACACTGGACCACCAAACAGGTAGCATACACCAGGTGATATGAGTCCCCCAACATATATATATCAGAGGACTGCTGAGTCTGTTTTCAATCAGAGATGATGCACCTCATCCTCAAGAGACTAGAGGTCCCAGGGAGTTTAGAGGTCAGGTGGTGTGAGGGGTGGGGGTTTGGGACATCCACGTGGCGACATGGGAGTTGGAAGGAGGTATGGGATGTGGAACAGTTGGAAGATGGACAGGAGGGGGGAATAAAATCTAGAGTGTAAAAAAAAGGAAATTAGTGACTGTATGAGTAAGTTAATTTGAAATTTTGATGAAATTATAAGTGACATTTTAAGAAGTTTGTTACAGTTAGAAGAACAAGAGGCCCATCTACCTTCAGAACCCTCCCATGCCCTCCGTTTGATCCAAAAGACCCAAGCCTTGCTACCCCTCCTGCTTCGTTGCCAGCCTCTGCTGCTGTGGCCCAAGTCCCACAGTGGGTGACAACAGTCAGAACATGTAAACTGAGCAGAGATTCTCTGATGGACCAAAGACCACATCAGCTACCAGAACCCCAGAGAGGTGGCCGACCCTTGGACAATCTCCACTCTCTCAGTGCCCCATAGACACTAGCCCCAAACCCTACTCCCTTCCTCATCACTATATCCCATCATCTAACTAAAGAGAAGACCCCCTGTAAATCAAAAACCAAGCTAGCCACCTGAAGTCCAGCCTCCAACTTAGACAGAGATTCCTGCTAGATTATAGGTCACACCTGTCTCCAGAAATCCAGGCCACAAAGTCCAGAAGATCAAAGAAGAAATAGAAACCAAGGAACAAACACTCTTCCAACAAAGACAAACTCAGAAAGCAGCATCTAGACCTATAATTTCCCCAAATCCAGATGCCTAGACACCAGCAGCAGAACACGATCAACATCAGCCAGGGTAACATACTACCGAAACACAGTTATCATACTACAGCAGGTCTTGAACTTCCCAATATAGATGAAGTAAAGGAAAAAAACTTTAACACCAACTTTATAAAGGTGATGGAGATCCTTAAAGAGAAAATGAATAAATCCCTTTAAGAAAACCAAAAACTCCCTTGCAATGGGCAAAGAGATATTGGTTGTGGTGTTCTGTAGGGAAACCATGCTATTTAATTTTACCAATGTCCTGATAACTCCTCTAAGCTCACCATAAAATAGAGGCCTCCATCTTCCACCACAAATTGACCTTCTCTGACCATATCTGGAAAACCCAATCCCTGCACCTTCTCTCTGAGGAAGATCACAATAGTCCTTTGCAGGCCTACAAGTTCAATTTCTTCTTTCTCTAAAAGAACCCACCTGGGAATTCTGGAATACCTCTTTATACAAATGATACATTCACTGTACTTTAAGCTTCAGCCAATGATTTACATTTACCCTGAAAGTTCCTTCCCATTCTCCAAGGTTCATATATAGCACTTATTTCCCCCAAATAAAGTGTGTGTGTGTGTGTGTGTGTGTCACACACACACACACATACACACACACAAGCCATTTCATAGAAGATCATCTAAGAGGGCTATTTCATTAGATACGATCTAAAAGATCTGTAACTCTAAAATCCTCAGAGAAGGCCTTCTCTGTCCCCCTCACCTGCACTCATGCCCAGATAGACTGGGATCCTACAGACCCAGCTTGTTCTGAACTCTGTTTCATCCTACTAGCCTGGTGTGCAGTGGCACCTGGACACCCTGGAGGAGAAATTGGTGTTATTATATCAGTGAGGGATAGAGCTAATAATAATCCTTTTTTCCTCATAACTTGATACCTAACTTGGTGGTCAGGCATCAAATCCTGTGTAGAGATCTCACTGCCCCTCACCTGTTAGAGCACTCAGGAAAGCAGACCCTGTATCTTGCCTGGGCAGCACAGTATAGATGTCCTGGATGGTAAAGGCAAAAGTAAACCAGCATCACAGGTATGAGAGTGGGAGAACTGACCCAGCCCCTTGAATGCTGCAGCACTTGGGCAAATAGGCCCTGAACATTTACTAGGTAGCACAGTAGAGCTGATCTGGAGATAAGGATGTAGGTGAGCCAGCCCTGAGGGCATGAGAGCTACCCCTGCCTCCTGCTAATGGTATCATTGAGTGGCCTAACTAGAACAATGCTAGAACTCACCCTGGTGGTATGGATAAAGGAGAATTGGGGAGATGACCAACTCACATACAACCCAGGCCCAACAGGGCTCTGAGTTTCCCCACCCCAAAATCTATATCATCTGCAAATGGTTGAGATGCATGAAAGGGCTATGACAGAAGAAATACTGTGATATACTGTAGTATAGACTATGAAATACTACAGCTTCCATAATGCGACTTCTTTTATGATTTGTTTTTGTGTGTGTGCATGTGTGTGTTTTATTTCAGTAGGGAGAGTTTGCAAGGCTGATGGGCAGATAGGGGAGGAAGAGATGAGTGAGACTGGGGATTGATTCTCACAAAGAATCAATACAATTTTTGAAAGAAAGAAAGAAAGAAAGAAAGAAAGAGAGAGAGAGAGAGAGAAAGAAAGAAAGAAAGAAAGAAAGAAAGAAAGAAAGAAAGAAAGAAAGAAAGAGAAAGAGAGAAAGAAAGAAATTCAAGAAAAAAAAATAAGCAAGGTAAAGAAATGAATCAAACTGCTCAAGACCTGAGAATGGTAATGGAAGCAGTAAAGAAAACATAACTGAGGAAATTCTAAAAGTGAAAAAGCTAGGTAATTAAATAATAACTACAGATGCATGCATCAACCTCAGAACACAAAAGATGGAAGAAAGACTCTTGAGTGTTGAAGACTTGAAAGAACAAATACATACATCAGTGAAAGAAAATGATAAATCTAAAATATTTCTGAACAAGTCATCCTGGAAGTCTAGGACACTGTGAAAAGACCAAACCTATGGATAATAGGGACTGAAAAGGGAAAAGAGTCCAAAATCAAAGGCCTAGAAAATATTTTGAAAAAAAAATCATAGAGGAAAAATTTCCTAAGAACATGCCTATAAAAGATACAAGAAGCTTACAGAACACCAATTATATTGGACCAGAAAATACATTCCCCTTCTACATAATAAAAAACTAAACATAAAGAACAAAGAAAGAATATTAAAAGCAGAAATGTCAAAATGCAGAGTTACATGTAAAGGCTTACCTATTAAATTACACTAGACGTAAGGAAGAATCTAAAAGCCAGAAGGGCCTGGATAAACGTCTTTCAGACTCATAGGAACCACAGATGTCAGCCAAGATTGCTATAGCCAGCAAAACTTGCAGTCACTATAGATGGATAAAACAAGATATTCTATAACAAATTAAAATTTAAAAAGTACATATTCACAAATCTAGCCCTATAGTATATACTAGAATTAAAGCTCCAACTCAAGGAGGACAACTATGAAAACATAAGAATTAAACAATCTCATATCAGCAAAATCAAAAGAAAGCACACGCACTTACACACACACACACACACACACACACACACACACTACCAACAATGAGAAAATTGTAGGAATTAACATTCATTGATCATTGATGTCTCTCAATATCAATGGATTCAATTCCCCAATGTAAAAGAAACAGATTAACAGAATGCATGTGTAAAACATGACCCATCCTTCTGCTGCACATAAGAAACATGCCTCAGCATCAAAGATAGATGTTATCTCAAAATAAAGAGGTGGAAAAATATTTTCCACATAAATGGAACTAAGAAACAAGCCAATAGCTGCATTTATGTCAAAACAACTATCAACTCCATGTCTTTTTTTATTGCCAAGCAGTATTCCATTATATAGATAAACCACGTGCCTTTTAGTCTCTTGAAAATTAATAGATGTTTAATGTGGCTTGAGATGTGTCTTCTTACATGTGCTTGGAATATGCTTTGGGTTTTTAATTGAAGGAGGAATATCTACTTCAAGTTTCTTGCAGTTTTGAAATGTATAGATTATGATAAAAATTGGCCACTTGGGTTTGTAAAGCTTTGAATGTTTTAACTCTCTCTGCTTCCAGCAAGTTGTGAACAAGCTCTGTCAGAGCCTCCTTCTCTGCTTTCTAGAGCCTTCCCTACTTGCATTATCATGCGCCAAAGTGTTATATTTGTCACAACTGATTAACCACTACTAAAGCTCTAATGTAAATTAAAGTCCATAATTTCTACACTAGTGCTCAATCTTAGTGTTGTTTTATATAGTCTAACAACATATGTATATGGACATATATTTATATAACATGGAGATAAGTTCTCATTACAATGAATGTCTGCTGAGCTCCATTACTTCTTCCTTAAACTTCCAAATGAGCAGTCTATTGCTGTCCTTGTTTTTGTCATTACTGCATGCTATGTAGCTAGATGCCTATGGAATAGCTAGTCTTTCAATCTTTGTTATATGACTGCATCATCCATTATGTTTTTAAATGGGAAAATTTGTCCAAAAAAAGAAGTAAATTTAGGGTTCCAGAGAATAATGAGAAGGTTCACAAGGAGAGACAGTTAATGAGAATTGCATTACAGAACATGAGTGATGTCTGGAATTAGCTCGTTGTCAATCAGATGACACTCTGATTGACACTCTGCCTTTACTAAACACTGATTTGTAAACTTGAAGATGTTCGTGTGCACATATGTGTTCATATGGGGATAAACATGTTTCTGGACGCAGGCACATGTCTGTGTCTATGCATGCAGGGAACAGGAGACAACCTTATGTTTCATCCCTTAGTCAATATCCATCACTTGGAGGAGGAGGATGTTTCACTAGCGTAGGCTAGGGTGCTGATCTCTTGAGATCTAAGGAATTGCCAATCTGTCTTTTCCAGCACTGACATTTGGAACATGCATAACACTTTACCTGTCATTTTATTCAAGTTTATACACTTTTCTGTAGATTTCTATCTAATGCTTTTCTTTTGTTTAAAATCTTTATATTTTAATACATCATACATAAGCAGTGTATAAATATCACCCACACTCTTCCCTCACCTACTCCCAATGCCCCCCATGTATCCTCTCCCAAATTATTGGTCTCTTCTCTAGCAATTATGATCATACATTGGAAAAGTAGATATATTTCTGGAAGAGAAGACAATGGTTAAAAGCTCTGTCTACTTTTCCAAAAGACCCAGGTTCAATTTCTAGCATCCACACAAAAGCTCACTTCTGTCTATAACTTCAGTTCCAAAGGATCTGACACCCTCATACCAAAATAAAATTATATAGATACACACACACATATACATACATATATATATATATATATATATATATGCACACACACACATATGTATATATGTATATTTGAGTTGGCACTGACCACATGTACTTCTTCATCTAGAATGGGAACTTCTGGGATTTTCCTTGTCCACATTGTCATGCTGACTGGTTGAGTGGTTTAAATATGCTTGGCCCAGGGAGTTTCATTATTAGCAGGTGTTGCCTTGGAGGAAGTGTGTCACTGTGGAGGTGGGTTTTGAGACCCTCATTCTAGCTGTCTGTGAGACAATCTTCTGACTGCCCTATAATCAAGATTCAGAACTCTCAGCTCTTTCTCTAGCACCATGTCTTCTTGGATACTGCCATGCTTTCTGCCATGGTGATAATGAACTAAACCGGTGAAATTGTAAGCCAACTCCAATTAAATGTTTGCCTTTATAAGAAACGCCCCCCCCCAAGAAAAAAGAAAAGAAACAAGTTGATATAGCCATTCTAATATCTAACAAAATAGACTTCAAAATTAATCAGAAGAGACAGGGAAAGATACTTTATATTCACCAAAGGAGAATCATCACCATAATTTTTTTAATTTTTAACATCTATGCCACAAACAAAAAGGCACCCACATTTGTAAAGGAAATACTACTAAAGCTTAAATCTCACACTGGCCATCACACATCAATAGTGGGAGACTTCAATACTCCACTGTCACTGATGGACAGGTTATTCAGACAGAAACCATATAGAGAAATACTGGAGCTAACAGATATTATGAATCAAATGAACTTAAAAATTATCTACAAAAAAATGTACCCAAATACAAAAGAACACACCTTCTTCTCAGAACCTCATGGAACATTCTCTGAATCTGACCAAAGACTAGTCACAAAACAAGTCTCAAGAGATAAAAAAAAAAATAACCCTCTGCATCCTGCAAGACCACTATGGATTAAAACTGGATTTCAACAATAGAAGCCACAAAAACCTACAAAATGAACAACTCTCTACTGAATGACAGCTGGATCAAGGCAAAAATAAATAAAAAAATGACTTTCTAGAATTCAATGAAAATGAATGCAAAACATAACTAAACAATTATGGGACATAATGTGGTGCTAAGTGGAAAGTTCATAGTGCTAACTGGTCATCTTACCAAAAGCAATCTACAGATTCAATGCAATTCAATCAAAATTCCAAGACAATTTTTTATAGACCTTGAAAGAACAATACTCAACTTCTATGGAAAAACAAAAACCCCAGTATAGATAAAACAATTTGAGATTATAAAATAACATCCAGAGTTACCACAGTCCCTGATTTCATGCTGTACAACAGAGCTATTGTAATAAAAACCACATGCTTTTGACATAAAAACAGACAGGTTGATCAATGAAATTAAATCAAAATCCGAGGCATAAGCCCTCATCTATGGACACCTGAAATTTGATAAAGAATCCAGAAATATACAAAGAGAAATAACCTTCAACAAATAATGCTGGACTAACTTGATGTCAGCATATAGAAGAACCCAAATAGATCCATATCTATAACCCTGCACAAAACAAGTCCAAGTGGATCAAAGACCTTAACTTAAAGCCAGATACACTGAATCTGCTAGAAGAGAAAATGGGGAATAGTCTTGAATGCATTGGCACAGGAGACAACTTCCAGAAGAGGTCACCAATAGTGCAGGTTTGAGGTATAAACCTAATGTAATGAAAACTCCCAGGTATCTAAGAGGGTGTCCCTAGCGAAGACTCCATGTAAAGGGAACACAGGACTGAACCATCCATCTTCTGTAACCAGGCAAGTGGAGAGATTGAGACACCAACCCAGCCACAAAATCTTCAACTTTCAATTTTTCCACTTGAAAGTTGTACTAGGGTAGAGGTGGCACAGAATTTGTGGGCGTGGCCAACCAATTACTGATTCAACTTGAGACCCTTGCCCTGGGAGGGTGCCACACTCAACACTACCTAGAAGGCTGGGAACCAGAGAAAGGATAGCTCAGAGACCTAGGATAGAACAAAACATGACTAGAAAAAGTAAGATTTCTAATGGTATTCTGTTATATTTGTAGACGAGACCCTAGTGTAATTGTCATCAGAGAGGCTTTATATAGTAATTGATGGGAGTAGATGTAGAGACCCGCAGCCAAACATGGGGTAAAGTTTAGGGAATCCTACAGAAGAGAGGGAAGAAGGTTTGTAAAAGCCAGAGAGATAAAGGACACCACAAGAACACGACTCACAGAATCAACTGACCAGGGCTCATAGGGGCTCCATAGTGACTGAACTGACAATAGGGTCTGATAGGTCTGGTCTAGGTCCTCTGCGTATTTGTTATGGTTGTGAAGCTTGGTGTTATGATGAAACTCTGAACAGAGTGTCTCTGACTACATTTCTTTCTTTTGTGACCCTTTTCCTCCTAACGGTTTGCCTTGTCCAGCCTTGATATGTGAGTATGTGCCTAGTTTTATTGTAACTTGTTATTCCATGTTTGGTTGGTATTTCTTGGAGCCCTGCCTTTTCTGAAGAGAATCAGAAGGGATAAAACTTCTGTGCTCCCATCTTCATTCAAAATCATGAGCTCAAAATTATACTATTTTAGTATACTATTTTCTTTCTGAAGCTCAGAACTTTCTAGGTAGCCCCAAGTGAACTTGAACTTTTGATTCTCCTGACTCTAGATTCTAACAGGATGATAATGTAATAATACGGAACCAGTTGAACATGGATAGAGAAGCTCCATGCAAAAAAGAAACACTCACTATATTATATTTTTAAATTTGGAAGGTAAATTGACAGCTCTGACATTAGCAATATGAATACAAGAAGAACCATTCCTACTTTCATAGAATTCAGTATTAAAATTGGATTTTACTCTTGGGTCTTCAAGTTTCTTTACTCTTAGAAAAGCAAAACAAAGCTTTCTGGTTTAAAAGAAAAGAGATTATTTCAAAGACAGTGAAAGAAGTCTTACATTTCAACATACTAATGATTTAAGTATAAACCAATCAACAATATATGGATTGAGTTTCCTTCAAAAAACACACAGCTTGTAAGTTAAAGGAAAATCCCCCCAGGCTACTTGTTTTATCAAAAGTAGAACAAACTAAAATAATTTTAAGATGTTAAAAATCCCCAAATTGTTGCCAAAACACCCTTTTCTATGTCAAAGAAAATACCATGATCATAAATTTTCTATTTATACTATTCGCAAGAAAATAGCAAGGGAAATTCCAGCAATTACTAGAAAGAGAAATGTGTTTTTTTCAGGAAAATTTGAGGTTACCTATGTGATCTTCCAAATACAAACATGTGTCACTCACTGACAGAAATCTATTCTGAGGAATGTGTTCTTCAGTGACTTCTCAATTGGGAAAGTGATGGAAAAGTTGCAGAGACTAAGATGATTATCATATCTGTAGGTGATTCAGTCTCATGTACCCACTAGTTCAGGTATCTTCTTTTGTTGATCAGAATGTCCTTACAAGGCTCATGACTGTGCATAGTATACTGCATAAGTAGTATTTAAGAAAATATTTCATCAAAGCATCAATAAATAAATTGAATGTGATAAGAAATCACTCTATAATGATTCCAACATGAAAGACAGTAGTATTGGGCTTCCTGCTTAATTAAGAGCCCTTTTGCTGGCTTAGAACCCTTTTATCTACCACCAGCTAGACTATGTAGAAATTCCTTCCTTATACACATAAATATACAAGCAAATACGTGTGCATGTTACCCTGGTCTACCTAGCACCTTCCAGGTCATCCAGAGTTACATGATAAGACTTTATCTCAAAAAAAAAAAGCTGTGAAAAAGGAATCATTTTTAAAATATATTTTTATGTCTCTCCCTTTGTCTATTGTTTCCTGTCTTTATTAAAGGATGAAACTTAGATTCAATGTAAGATGAAAAAATGAGTCATAAACAAATCTGGGTCACAGTAACAGAAATAAGATCAATGAAGAAAGTGACAAATTCTTCTCTTCTGTGATTCTATATATTTTATACCTTCTAAATTAATAAATAATTCTTTTATTCACATGCTCTAGCTTAATTACTTTTGAGGAAATTTTTTATAGACAATATTAAGCCATATATTAAATGTTTTTAAGATATCTATATTAGTTTCATTTGATTTTAATATATTATATGCAATATAATATGTTTAAATTTATAAAATTTATAGTGTACCTTCTTATTTCAGAGTTTCATCATTTGATGGAATTTTTGTCCTGATATCAAATCACAGATTTGATATCACAGTGATTATAATCTAATAAGTAAATTTTAGTTGTAATGCTTGTAGCAGAATTTTCCCTGTCCAATCCCTTTAAATATTATTACAAGAAGAAGCCTGTGATTAGACAGAGAAAAGGGAGGTGAAGCAAAGAGTTTCAGAGATAGGGACAGGGGAGAAGGACAGAGGAAGAAAGGAATATGGAAGAAGAAAATGATCCAGATTCCATATGGCTTTAAATAGCCACAGGTAGCTATGAATATCATAAAAGGATAGAATAATTTGGATAACTTGTCTAATCTAGGTGGCAGCTTGTATCATTATCAATTGGCTCTGAAATTATTTTGTGGGCATCTTGTGAATTGAGAATTTATTGATATATAAATCTGACTGCTTAATTATAAGTTTCTAGAGCTTTGATTTTACCAGGTTACTGGGAATTGTGACAGCTAACCGTGAGGCTATGCATGGGCTTGCATGGCAATGACTGGCCAAGGGAACTTGGTGAGTCAGCTGGAGACATCTCAGGAGCTCTGAGCCAGAGAGTCCACCTGTGTAGCAGTGGAACTTGCAGATCATTTAAATATTTCCGACAACAGGTAGTGCCCAACATGGCACTCAAACCCATGCCCCTAGCATTAAGAGTCCCATTATTTAATATTTCCCACAACAATGCTTACTTAGGAATTTCCTTAATGACTTTTCAATAAGCAAAGATAGTAGAAAAATATGAAAAGCATGTGCAAGCCTGTGCGTACGCACACACACACACACACACACACACACACACACACACACACACACGTACCCATATATGTTCATGTTGTCTTTCAACCATGTTAAGAAATTGAGTTGAAAATATAAGTTCTAAAACACAAATCTGAAAAAGAACTAGAGAGAATCTGGGCTCTAGCAGGTGCTCTAATTCAAAGTACTCCCTGCACCCTGAAGCATTACCTCATTACCACCTGTCCACAACTTACAACTCTCAACTCTGACATTGCTTAATGAGGCAATGAGAGCAGGACTAGACTTCCCAGATCCAGTAACCATTTCAGAACTAAATACTGTATGCAGATATATATTCCAGACCTCAAATCTCATTGGGAAATATCATCAATTCAGGGTAGAAATATCTAGCAGGATGGGTGAATAGAAGACCAGAGAGATAACTATGTATATTAAGTAATAGGGATTGAAGATGACTATGAACTTATTATAATAAAACATTTGTAACATGGCTGAGAAATTATAGTAAATGGAATAAATTGAAAGAACAAAATTTAGATAGTGAAATGAGAATTAAATGCTAATGAATCAATTAGAGATCAGAGTATCAGTAAGACTGGCCATTGTTATGAATTGGTAAAGTTGACAAATAATCACTTTGTGATAACATTGGGTTGTAGAAAAACATTGTCTGCATTTGAAGTTAACTCACCATTGTTAAATTGAAAGGTGATCCATGCGTTGTTTAACTATCTCTTTATGCAGAGCTGTTTAATCTGTATTCACTGGGTACATGCCAAAACCCTAATATTAAGGGGTGATTAAGATATCAACACATCTTAAAACCTAGTTTATGTGTAAAATAAATGATAGGATATTTGTGGATATGCCAATAGAAAACATTGTTTTCATGAAATATCTTTAATTACATTGTTGTGTGGATTAAATTGATTTTCTGAGAATAATTTTAATGCATATAGGTATGCTGTGTCTATTTTTAAAATATATAAATTAAAGTAGTACTGTTTTGTGGGACCCTGAAAGGCAGCCTATCTTCTGGTTGAGCTAGGTTTAAACACCTGGTGACCCAGCAGGAGATTATTCTGCAAGGCACAGAAGGAAGGCATTTGCATGTCACACTCCTAGACACCAGGTTCCTGACAGGAGGCCTCAGCTCTCCATAATTCTGTGGCCATCAGTCATGCAGAGCAACACCCCAAGGCCCTTCAGAGGTAGAAGTGACCACAGATCACTGTCTTGTATAGCCTCAAGACAGATCGCCATTTTAATAAGGTACCTAAAGGCCTGAAGGGCTTAGCCAGTTAAGCTCTCCTTCTTAGACACTCCTCCCTCTAAAAGGTATTTAACCTCAAGTCTGCCCTGAGAAAGTGGTGTATGGTTTCACTCATCACAACTCTCTGCCATAACAATAAACACTTTAAAACCATGGGCTGCCTCTTCTCATCTGGATCTGCCATGCTGAAGAAATGGAGCAGGTCTTCCTTTAAAGAGCTATGTCTAATCTCCTACAGGAGACCTCTCTGTGCTCCCAGCTATGTCTCCACCAAGCCAAGCTGCCTGAGAAAACCTAGGGCTCTCTTGTCCTCACAGAAATCAGCTGGAGCTCTCCTCCCACCTCTTTTCCCTTCGCCCTGGGGGCATGGGGTGCATGCAGTCAAACTTCCTGAGTCTGCTTCACCCAGCATCCAGAGCCTAGGACTGGATGTGGGACACCATTTTCACCTACATGTTTTATTGTAAATTTAACTTTTATTTCATCAGATGATTGGATGAGATGACAGCCATCCACAAGCTGTTCAAATACATGGCTTAAACTGATCTCAGAGCATTTTTTTCTTTATGCTAACTATTCCCAGGCCTAGGCCTGGAAGCTTCTAACCTCCATATAATCTAATATTGGCCTAAAATGTTTTCAGTCTCCAAGATGTACTGCTGAAGAAGTTCATTCTTTCTAGTTCTTTCTGAACTCTTGTTGGCTGGTTCAACTAGATCTTCTAGTTCAAACTCCTCTCTAAGCTGACTAATTCAATCTGGCTTCTCTTAGCTTCTCACTGAATTGATCTACTTGGACTCAAACTAACTCTGGCAATTTGTTCTAATCTTTGGCTCCTTCTTAGTCTCTGGTTTCAACTGCCTCTGATAACCTGCACTGGACCTATGGAATCATGAACACACTCAGCTCTACAGCACTGTATTCACTGCACTGACACCATCTGACTGACTTAACTCCACTGCACTGAACTCAACAGATTGAACTGCCCTCCAACTAGACATCACTTTCCCACATGGCTACCTCTTCTACAAACTAAACTTACTTACATTGTTTGAGATTAAAGGGGTGTACTAAAGGTGTGTCTGCATTCCAGCTAGATCACACAAACATAGGAGATCTTTGGATGATATCTCTTGCCAGACCAGAAATGTTATTGGAGAGCTTTACATCTCTTAAGTTACAACATGTTTTATGAAGTATAATGTGGCCATCTTTCTCTAATTTTTTATTGTATTATAAGGAAGTTCAGTCTTCACTGACTACTTGTCTCATTTTAAAAAGCCAGAACTGAATTAGGAACACTGGCTGGAGATCTTTGTTCAAAGGATGGTAACCTTCTATGTGTGTATATTTAAAACCATTAATTTCCACTACAGGTACCACCTGTTTCTGAGCAAGGTAATAGCTACCAATAGTGAGCAAAGCTTAAAACTGTTTGCTTGCCAATGCTAATCAAAATATCTTTTGAAATAAGTCATGTTAATCTAGAAAAGCAGCACTGAGTCCATATAACTGATTTTTTTCTCTCTTAGATTAGTAAAGAGAACCAGAAAAATAAACTATAGATATTTGATAATCCCTAAAGATGGCCACATTATACTTCCTGAAATATGTAGTAACATAAGAGATGTTAAGCTCTCCAAATGCATACATTTTCTTGTGTCACTATGGCAATGGGACTCCACAGGATTACAATGGTCCTAACAAAAGAGTCTGGAGATTCAGTGACAGCCACAAAAATCAGAGTGATGATGCAGAAACCAAGAAATATAGACTGACCCTAGAAACTAGAAAATACAAGGAAGAGAATATTTCTAGAGCCTCCAGAACTGCAACCCCACTGTCGCTTGGATTTTAGCCCTGCAAAACTGAAATCTACTGCTGTAGACTTCTGATCTCTAGAATTTTTTGATAATAAACAATAAATAACAAATTACTAAATAGTATGTTAATCATTGTATAGCAATGACTTTATAACAAGAAATTAATATAAGAAGGTAAAAGATATAACATGTTCTGTAGTTTTTTGTGGTTTTTGTAAACAAAATTATTCTTAATTGAGATAATATTTTTTAGTATTCTGTTCACTCCATCACATTGTATCTCCCTTTTTGAGAGGTTTATGATAAATATTTTTGGGGGTCTAATATTTAGATAACTGTGGTTCCCTAAACTACTAAAATCTGTGGGTTAAGATCCTTATTAATTCATCTCATGAGGTCTTCACTACTAGGAATCATGAATCCAGGTAATTCATTATGAATACTAACCTCATCCCTCATGCATTTTGCATTCCTATACGTACATGTCTCTCCTTGACAAATATGGACTTTTACAAGTAGCTTTAAATGACTGTTTTTCTAAATATCATTTTAAAGAAATTAGTGTCCATGCATACAAATCTTTTCAATCTTCTACTAAGAAATTTATTTTTAGCCAAGTATAGTGGCATTTGACTGGTATTCAGTTCTTGGGAAATGGAGATAAGGATTGGGAGTTCAAGACGAATCCTACTTATGTATCATCATAGTTACTTTCGATTAAATTTAAGTCACCTCATGACCAAAGCAAAGCATAGAAGAAAAGCTTCATTGTGGCTTATGATTCTCAGAGGGTGAGTCCATGACAGTCCTAGCAGTGAACATGGTGCACAGTAGCAGGCAAACAAGCATGGTGTGGAAACAATAGCTGAGAGCTTACTTCTCATTCATAAGCATAAGGCAAAGAGAGAGAGAGAGAGAGAGAGAGAGAGAGAGAGAGAGAGAGAGAGAGAGAGAACTGAATTGAGTGAGTGACATGGGCTTTTGAAATCTCAAGGTTATTTTTAGTGGTATACCTTCTCAAACAGAACCATACCTCCTAATCCTTGTCAAATAGTTCCACCAACTGGGGACTAAGAATTCAAATGTAAGAACCAATAGGAAGCCTTATGCAAACTAACACACACACACTAAAGTCATGTAAAATGAAGGAAGGAAGGAAGGAAGGAAGGAAGGGAAGGAGGGAGGGAGGGAGAGAAGGAAGAAGGTAGAGACAGAGGAGAGAGTGTCAGAGGAAGGAAGGAAAGAAAGAAGGAAGGAAATAAGGAGGAAGGAAGGGACAGAGGGAAGGAGGAAGGAGGGAGGAAAGGAGGAAGAAGGAAGGAAAGAAGGAAGGAAGGAGAGAGAGGGAAGGATAAAGGGATGAAGGAAGGAAAGAGAAAGAAAGAAAGAAAGAAAGAAAGAAAGAAAGAAAGAAAGAAAGAAAGAAAAAAGAGAGAAAGAAAGAAAGAAAGAAAGAAAGAAAGAAAGAAAGAAAGAAAGAAAGAAAGAAAGGAGGGATAGAGGGAGGAAGGGAAGGAGGAAGGGAGGAAGGAAGGAAGAAAGGAAGGAAGGAAGGAAGGAAAAAAGTAAATTTTGTGTTTATTTGAAGTTTCCCAATTCAAATAAATATTTTTTTGGAAATATAGCACACAAAGAAATTTTGGAAGGAAAATGTACTTAGAAGAAAAAAGGTAGAGATCTGCACTTATTTCTAACAATAAATGCATTACTACTTTGATAAGAGTCAGAAAATACTACCCCAAAATATGGTAACTAGCCATTTGAGAAAGTAGCAGAAACAAGGAGGTGTTTCTCTGACCTGCCATTACCCCTGAAGCAGGCCAGAAAAGTGTTCTTGAGCCTTCTATAGCACATCATCTGAGCCTCATTTTAGAAGGTCTTCCCTGTTCCCAGAGCAAAGGAATGAACAGGACATGGGGGAAAAGTCAACAGACAGCTTTCCCTAGATCTTTTTGTCCTTTTCCTCCAATCACATGTTTGAGTAGCTCTCCATAAAATGTACATTTCCTTCTTTCCATGTCTTAAATTTCTCAAGGTTCCTATGTGAAATAAAACAATATTAGTTTCTGTGTTTCTTTCTTTAAATCTAATTATTTTATCAATGGGATATCAGTCACAAAATTCAATGCATAAAAAAACACACATCTCATAAACTATAATTTTCTTAAAAGGATCCATTTTTATGAAATCTATACTATAGCTTCTTTTCCACAGGCAAAGTTTTTGCCTAGTTAGATAGATTATAAGTAGGTAGATATATAGCTAGGTAGACAGACAGACAGATAGACAGACAGACAGATGATAGATCAAATAAAATTCTTTTTCCTATTAAACACAATTACAATTTTAAATGTTCTTAGCAATAGTGATGAAAGACATATCGTGGTTATGTCTTTATTACAAGTTTTATTTCAGGATTAGAGATCAAACGCAGGGTCTTGTGCATGCTGGGCAAGCACACCTCAACTGAGTACATCCTCAGCTGATCACATCTTAATATGTATTTAGAATAATATTATTTGATGCTTTTTTTAATTTTGACACCAACTTTTCATTATTTGATTACACCTTTCTAAAGGTAAAACTAGCTTTTTATGCTTGAAATGCTCTTGTGTAAAGGCAGCCTCTGTTCTCTACACTGTGAGCCATGACATTGGAACAACCTAATTCTGTCTTACTTGCAATAGAAACCTTCTAATTTAGTAGATGTCATGACCACAATTCATTCAAGGGGCTCCACTTAGCTGATATTCTGCAGGTACATTTCCTATAGTTGATGCTGATATTGGGGAATTAACCTCTCATACTTCTTTCCACTTGATCCTACCTGTTGACATTTGTATGCCAAAAAAAGAATATGTCAGTAGCATGAGAAACTTGATATGAAGTTTCAAAGAGCTTGTTTGCAGCTAGACAGGTTTAGTTGAGGAAAGTGACTGGAATGAGTGTGAGGATCATGCCAAACATGTTTAGAAACAGGGGGTGGGGCATAGATGAATAGCCCAAGAAGCCAGTGAGAGTGAGATTGCTGGGAAGTGCACAGATGGTGGTAAGTGACAGAATGGACAACACAGAGGAGAATAAAGGTGGAAAAATTTACTAAGACAGAGGCAGCATTCGAAAAGAAAATTGGACAGCTCACCAAAAAAAAAAAAAAGAAAATCACCAGTCTTATGTTGTCAAATGCACATTTTGCTTTGCTTTGATGATTTTCATCTTGCTATTGAATGAGAATTATCTTGATTATCTCAGGAATAAAATGGAATGATCCATGCCGAAAATGTTCATTGAAGATTATGAGAGAATTAAGTGACACCAAAAAAAAAAAAAAGGCTTGATATTTGTAGTGCTGTGATGCTGGACTAAATGTTTTCATTCTATGCAATGACTTTCTGTAGTTTTGTACATAAGAACTAGAAGGGGGAAATGCCTATAATTGTGATTATATATGATTGTATATTTTATTCTATTTATTAATTTTTATTTATTTAATTTATTGGTTATATATTTTTATTACTATTTTATTATTTCATATGTCTGGGTATTTTGCTTGCATGTATGTTTACATACCACATGTGTGCCTTGTACACATGGAGGCCGGAAGAAGATGTATCTGAAGAGGGTTTCATAGCCCCTGGAATTAGAGTTATAGATGGTTCTCAGGTATTATGTGGGTGCTAAGAATTGAACTTGTGTCCTCTAGAAAAGCGTATAGTATTCTTAAGTAATGAGCCATCTCTCTAGTGCCTTACTCTATGATTAATATAAAAGTCCAATACTATATTTTATTTTTCTTTGTTTACTATTTGTTTTCTTCAATAAGCTGTAAACTCCAGGAGTATTCAGATCTGTTTTCATCACTCTTTATTACCTAACATCAAATTCAATGCCTGCCATGCAACAAACATTGATTATATATTTATTTAATGAATTACTGAATAAATAAACTCATATAGGAATTGCAAAATTTACTTTATGGTAAAGTTTTAAAAGTATGATAACCCAAAACAAGCCTTGGCTTCTATGTGAGCATATTTGAAGCATTCCAGCATTTCTGTGTTTAGCTAAATGTGGTTGCTTGAATATGCTTGGCCCAGGGAGTGGCATTATTAGGAGGTGTTGCCTTGTTGAAGTAGGTGTGCCCTTCTTGGAGGAAATATATCCCTGTGGGAGTGGGCTTTGAGACCCTCCTCCTAGCTGCCTGGAAGCCAGTCTTCTTCTGTTGGCCTTCATAACAGCTCCTCCAGGGCTATGCCTGCCTGGAAGCTGCCATGCTCCATGCCATGACAATAATGGACTGACCCTCAGAACCTATCAGCCAGCCTCAATTAAATGTTGTCCATTGTCAGAGTTGCTTTAGTCAAGGAGTTCCTTTTCAGCAAAGGAAACCCTAACTAAGATAGTAAACATTTCTAATTCTCTAAGGAATCATCATACAGAAATGAGACATAGTGGTGCTTTCAATCTTTCCTAGTTCTAGGTGAGTAAAATGAACCATAACTGGAATCACAACTCTGTTTGGGTCGTTGATAATTTTTTCCCCCTTCTGGGATGTATGGAAACTATAAACAATGCTAAACATTTAAAACATGAGAATTTAGATTAATTTTAAAATTAAACAATAGGTTCAAACTCTCTTTCATTTTTTGTTGAGTCCCTGTACTTTGATTATGAAGGATGTTTAAATCTGTTTATCAACCTTATCACTTATATGGATTGTAAAACTAGATAGCACTGGTCATAGTTTGGAAACAGAGATAAACACACATACGTTTGTGTGTATGTGTTCATTGTGTGTGTGATGCAGTGTTTGTGTGTGCTTGTTAGTATAGATGCATGTGTGTGAGCATGGCTGTGGAGGCCCAGTACTGATATTAACTGTGGTTTTTCAACTACTCATCACCTTTACATTTTGATAAGGAGTCCTTTGCTGAGGCTGCTGGATTCAGTTAGAATAGGGAACCAGTGACATCTAAGGATCTTTCTGTGTTTACATCCATCCCTAGTTCTATGGCTACAGGCACATTTTCACCACCAGATTTTTATCAGTGTTCTTGATATCTTAACCCAAGTCTTCATGCTTGTATAATAGGAGATTAGTGTCTCTTAATTAACTTCCCAGCTTTATGTATTCCTTTTTAACCCCTGTAGCTAGAATAGCCCCACTATGTTTCATTTATAATTGTTTGAGAAAGAATCTAAGCAAAATTGTCTGTCTGTTTCTGTCTCTTTTTCTCTCTCTGCCCCTGTCAGTCTATGTCTCTCTATCCATCTCTGTCTCTCTGTCTCCTCCCTTCCTCCCTCGTTCCCTCCCTCCTTCTACTTCTTTTAGTGTTTTAGGAAGTTACATGTTTCTTGTTCACCAATGACACTAATATCATCACAGTTAAAAACAGGTGTGAAAGTACAAGTCTGTCTAAGCTTGCAGGGACAGGCTGAGTGTTTTCTTTCTTGATATACATCTATATAATTGCTATTGTAAAAGAAAGAGTTTTGTGGGGGACCTTCATATTTGAACCCAGAGTAACTGAATACCAGTAGTATGGATAAAGATAGCTCTTTTATGTGGAACAGTTATGGGAAAACTTGAGAAAGGGATAGAATCATGTCCACATTCCCTACAGTTCTCTTTTGTCAATATTGCACTGAAGTTCTCAGGATATTTTACTCTAAAGACCACAAAACTAGACTTCAGTTCATTAAAGGCTACATGTAGATTTTATTTTCAGAAATCCTCACTTGGGTCTAACCACCCCAACTATGAACTCCCCCATCTATGAACTCCTGGAGCCAGTCTTGCAGAACTAAAACTGTAGGACCTCCAGGATACAGGGCAATAATAGGGTATCTCAATAGAGTCCCTGTGAGGATCCAATATTGATAGTATGGCAAAAGTTAAAGGTCTCAAACCAGACCAATGACTCATTGCAATGAAGATTTACAAGTAAAGCTGCTGTTGAGCAAATGAGTGTACTACATGACGTCCTGTGACAAATGAGTAGACTACATGACGTCCTGTGACAAATGAGTGTACTACATGACGTCCTGTGACATGCCACAGCTTCCGCAGTGAGGTCAGTTTACACTCTTTGTTTGTTTGCCTGCTTATTATTTTATTTTTTTGTTTTCTTTTGTAAGAACAAGGTTGGAAGAGTAAACGACAGATTCATCAGGATGGAAAGATGAGTGGAACTGGGGTACATGTTGTAAAATTCACAATGAATCAATAAAAAGTGTTAAAAATCAATACATGCTTAAAGGAGTTTTTGGCAAATGCTAAGGTTCATCTGTATAGATCATTACTTCATGTGGCTGGAACAAATGGAAAGGAGTCTGCAGGAAAAACATGTCCTTACTCTAAAAAGCAGGCCCATGGGTCAATTACCAAGACAGGAGTTAAAGGCATAACTCTCAAGGTATCAGTTGCATTAGATAAATAGTTCTTCTTTTAGTCAATGCTGCAAACTGACCTTCAACTAATTTATTCTTGCTTTTGATCTTTATTTTCATCCTAAGAGATCATACCTATAAATAGTAAAATCACAGAAAAATGTAAAATAGAGAAGTGGTAACACAGAAAAAAAGAAAGTGACCAAGTACTGCATTAATTTATAAATCATTTGCTAACACAAAGGGAAATAAGATTAATCTAAACCATATAAACATCACTGTTGCCTTTTTCCATTGCTTGATGACTATTAGGAAAATTTACAGTAAAGGAAAAGATATATTTTATCACTATTTCATCCCTAAGTTCTCTTGGCTTGTTTTAGAGGACATATTTTGTTATTAGCAACTGCAGAGGAGTCATAAGATCCCAGGCAGACTCTTCCAAGGCTAGTTAAAAGCAGCATCACATTGACACACTTCTCAGACTGCCAAAACTTGCATCCAGATAACTGAATACATAATAAAATAACCAAATTTCTCTAAGTTTTAAGGTTAAAATGGTGCCTATTCATTGCATAATGTGTAAGGGTAATGGTGGAATTGGGCCTAAGCAAAAACAGTGTTGCCACACATTAACAATAGCAGTAACTAAGCATCTCTGTGAAAGTGTATCTGTGTATGTGTGTGTGTCTCTCTCTGTGTGTGTGTGTGTGTGTGTGTGTAAAAACAAGTAAAGAGGCATATCAATGCTGTTCGTGCTTTAAATACTCTGTTTTGTTTTTTTTTGTTGTTGTTTGAGAAAAGCTCTCCTTCTATAGCTTTCACTAACTTGAAACTCACTTGCCTAGAGGTTACACAATAGTCTAATACATGTAGCCATCCTCCTGCGTTTGTCTCTCAAACACAGGAAGTGTGTCGACAGCAAGTCTGTGTCATCATATCCAGTTTCTACTGTATTTCTCCAGAGCACCTTTGTTGCGGTAAATATTATTTGGGGGTATCTACCCTACCTTAGATCATGTAGTTCCCAAATAAGAGCCACAAAACCTTTATATTTATAATAAGCCTTAAATCACTGTGTTGCGGGAAATATTTTAAAAACCTAGCCAACTCTCCTCTGTAGCATGGGACCATGTCCCGGCAGGGTCCCCCTCCCTTGTGACCCCAGCTCCCCAGCAGTCCTGTCTGCCTGGCCATATCTCTGGCAGCGTCCCACGAGCTCATCTCGCTTCCACACAATGTCCACACACTCATCCCATGGTCTATTAGCTCATCACCCAATAAGTCAGTAAAGCATGACTCTTAATCTTAATTAGTTAGCCAATTAGATTTATAGATATTATAAACACAATTACAAGATGCCAACACAACAAAAGCCTTATCCCAATATTTCTAACCTTATGAAAACACACAGAAAAACGTCAGAATCCATCCTGGTTCTGACCTCTCCCTCTCTAGAGAGGCAGCGGTCCCTCCCTCCTACTTCTTGCTCAACCTCTCTTTTCCTGTCCAATCACAGGCCTTCCACTGCTCTAATATGATTGGACATGGAAAATACTGTAATAGCACTGGGCAGGTATCAACCCTCTGTGCTTTTTTATCTACTTCCCTGTCATTAACCTCGAAATATCACTTGCCATGTTCTGCCTGGGCCTCTCCTATTCCAAGAGGCTGAATTCACAGAAGGGATATATACCAATTTTCTTAGTATTACTTCATGGGAGGCTTAGTGTATTCATAGATTCTGAAGAAAAAGAAACTAAAAAGGAAAGCTACAGTCATAGAAAGAGCAAAGACTTGTTTCATCAACTCAACACAAATTCACCTCACTACTCCCAGGACCACCTTGAAATGCAAACAATATGGCTCTCTAAATGGGAAGCTGAGCTCTAAAACTGCATACATAAAACAAATGGCTTCCAAAGCAAATAAGCAAGCAAATGGTCAGTATTTCAGCCTATGCTGCCACTGAGGAAAGATGGAGTTTGCTGTGTCTACATTTTTCCTTCGGAACGTTTACTCTCCTTAAAGCAGCAAGTTTACTGGGTCTTTGTCCCTTTACAAGCATTTCCCTGTTTTTCTGAAAGACATAGCTACTGAGGTAGAAATGCCTAGACCTTCTATGGCTAAGCGCCCTTATTCAGGAAAGAACACAGAGGATGTGGAGAAAAAGATCCCTGTGTTGGGCTTTAAGTCTGTTGTCTTCCTTGCTATTCATCTCTTTAGCCAATGAAGATAGAAATTAACTGTGATGATGAAATGTGTAGGCATTATCAAGGTGAGCCAATCCACGGTTGTCTCCAAAATGAGCTTGATGCCTATTTTTGTGGTTTCCCGAATATGGCCTTTATTCTTGATTTTCCTTTAATTCTCCATTATTCTCCAAGGCAACCATGTACAAAGAAAGTCTGTGGTCAGCTTGTACTGAGAGCTACAAAAAGATTCCCTCTTATTTCCTAGCTCTGATCTGTAGGCACTGAGAGTTCCAAATATTATCAGCTAGATAAGTTACAAAAAAGATGAAAGAAAAAGTAAGCCTCCAAAAATCACAGGATAAAGCACATTACTGAAACATTTTTTGAGCATACAAGAAAATCAAAAAATGGGAAAACAGGCGTGCATGCACCATTCAGACATACATATTTGTACATGCATAATGCACACACACACACAAACACACACACACACACATACACACACACACACACACACACACACACACACACACACACGTGCCCAGAATATACTAAGAAAATACCTATTTGACACTTAAATGATTTTTTTGCAAGATCTTCCCTAATTATACTTCCACTCTGTCTACCACATAAACTACCCAACCCCAATTCCTTTGGCACCAGTAGTCCTCTAAAAATCCTGACAAACAAACTGAACTCATGCAATTTCCAGTGAAAATTTAATTTTTCCTCTTGTGTACTGCCCCCATAGGTGTTTTATTTAACTTTCTGAGCCTCCACATTCTCATTATATGCAGAACTAATACTAGTCCTTACTTCCAGATTCTAGTGTATATTCAACAAGATCATAATGCTGTATAATTATAAAACAACACATACTGTTTATTGGTGTTCTCAATAATCATTGTAATTATTATAAGGCTCATCAAATGAAGACAACCACACAAATAAAAGGCACAAGTCATCTGACACACAATTGAAGGCACAGCAAGTGTCAAAAGGTCTTCAAAGTACAAACTCACTTAAAACCCAGGCATCCTGGGTCAGCTACTATCACCACAAAAAGACGGAGATACTTACAACTCCCAAACTCAAAATAGCTCTGAAGTGTTGGCAAAGATATCCTTGTTGTGAAGGTACATAAAGTGCCCTTTGTGAATTTCTCTCCCCAAGTGTTAACTGACAAACAGCATGCGACACTTGACAGTCTCCTTCAAAAGGAGTGTAAAGAAAGTCCCTGAAATACAGAGAATTTGGCTGCTCATTATAAACCCCACTTTGGCAAACATTATGTTGAAGCATCAAAGCTTTCCAAACATTGGAGGACCTGACTTAGACTGAGATAAGAGAAGCTGATAAAAAAATTGTTCTTGATTTCCAGTGTATACTTGTTTAGTATAATTGTTCTTACCAGCTGAAGTACAGATAGTACATAATTTAATTGAAATCATGTGAACAGAAAACTACTTTAAAATTTTGTTTCTGCATGGGCTCTTCTCCTCTTAACTTTTAGTGCATAGCAAGTATTGGGCCAGCAAAGCTTCCCCAGTGAATTCCAGCCCTACTCTCAAGTGTAATCTCTCTTCTCATTGACATTAGAATTTGCCTAGGACTTACTTAATTTCTTAGTAATTCATTCCTTAGATTGTCATAGGACTGGGGCTGTCTCCTTGAATGGCCTATGGTTTATCTTCACTGTTAAAATTAAATAAACTTTCAAGTAAACTGAATCCAAACCTGTGAGAAGTTTCCTGTTTCTTGCACATACTGTAAATATATGGGAATAGCAGGTGAGACATATATTTTAGACACAATAAACTATAGGATATAGATCATTTTATAAATCAGCATCTCCACCTTTAGCAAAACTCAATGTTATGATTATCCAGAACATCAAGGTTGTGCAATAAAAGATTGATCTGCTGGGCCATCAATGAAACCATTTACCTTTGTTTCATTTTCTCAGAACTGGATTTATAAAGGCTTTAACTCCTTTGTAAATATCATAGTTACTTTTAGAATGCAAAATGTTCGAGTACATGGATTTAGCAAAATTTTGTCAGCATTGACTAAGTCCAGGCAACACCTTGCAGTCTTTATGATAAAATCATAAGACTACAGTCCCTGCCTTTGAAGAACTCACACTCCAGCCAGAATGAGGAAAGTATAAATAGCTCCATGGAATCTGGCAGATGCTACCATGGAGATAAACTGAGGTCAAGGTGAGTTAATTGAGCATTGTGAATGCTGATAGTGCTACCTCAAAGCAAACACAATGGTCAGTGGGATACAACAGAGGACTTAGAATTTTGCACAGGGACACCTACCTAGATTTTCTCCCATAATAAATAAATGTGTCAATACCTCTTCAATAAACAGTGCTGAGGAAATTAAATAGCCATGTAATACATAAGTGAAACTATTTGTAATCCTTCACAAACATAAATTAAAAATAGATCAAAGACCTTATAAAGATTAAGAATATGCAAGAACTTTCTGAAATTTAATCCAATCATCAAAAAATTGACAGGGAATTATGTAAATTAAAAAACTCCTATATAGCCAGGCAAACAATCCCAAAAAAAGTAAGAGGAGAAACTTTAAGTGTGGGTATGTGCTTGTGTGTATGTGTGTGTGTGTGTGTGTGTGTGTGTGTGTGTGTGTGTGTATCATGAAACTAGAAACAGGACAATCGGAGGAGAAGATGAGATCTTAAGGGATGAGTGAGAGAGAATAAAAGAGTAATGGAATACATGTGACAAGGAAACTGGAGAAGAACCATGACTAGAGCAACCCAGCTCTGGGATTGCGGCTCCAGATACATATGTAGCAGAGCATGGCCTTAGGTGACATCAAAGGGAGAAGAGGCCCTTGGTCCTGTGTAGGTCTGATGCCCCAGCATTGGGGGATGCTAGAGCAGTGAGGCAGTAGTGGGGGAGTGACTGGAGGAGTACCCTCATAGAGGCAAAGGGAAGGGGGAGGGAGATGGGATCCGGAGGGGTTGTAGAGGCTTAACTGGGAAGGGGGATATCATTTGTAATGTAAATGAATACAATGATCAATTACAAAGAAAAGAAAAGAAGAGAAGAGAAGAAAAAGAAAAGAAAAAAGGATGTTGCTGAGAAAGCTTCTGAAAGAAAAACTGAACTAAGTTAGTTACCTCCTTGATGCTAGTGGGGATGAAACTGAGGAACCAAGTAACTGGAAGAGTGAGACCTCCTGTGGCATAGTGAAGATGAAATGGGCTCAAGCTGAGAAAGGCCAAACCAGGGTGCCCTAAAGTAAGACGTGCAGGAAAGATGTCAGCACTTTGATATTTCTTTTTATTTCTTTATTTACATTTCAAATGTTTTCCCCTTTCCAGGATTCCCCAGAAACCCCCTATCCCATCCCCCATCCCCTGACTCCTTGAGGATGAGGGTGTCTCCCCTACCCACCCACCATTTCTCTTTCAGCAGTTGCTCTGTGCCTCTCCACTCCCCCCCTCCACCCACTCCCACCATGATATTCCCAACACTGGAGCACCAAATACCATCAGGACCAAGGGTTGCTCCTCCCACTGATGTCCAACAAGGCCATTCTCTGCCACATACACCACCAGAGTCATGTCTGGCTGTTGACACTGTTGCTCCACCAAGGGGAGCTCCTTCAGTCCCTTCTTCAAATCCTCATGGGGACCCTGTGCTCAGTTTAATGGTTGGCTGAGAATGTCTCCCTCTGTATTTGTCAGGCTCTGGCATAGCCTCTCAGGAGACAGCTATATCAGGCTACGGTCAGCAAGCCCTTCCTGGCATCCAGGTAACTGTATAAGGGATGAATACTGTATTGTGTCCGGGTTTGGTGACTGTGTAAGGGATGAATCCCCAGGTGGGGCAGTCTCTGAATGGCCTTTCCTTCAGTCTCTGCTCTACACTTTGTCTCCATATTTTCTCCAGTGAGTATTTTGTTCCCCCTTCTAAGCACTGAAGCATCCACACTTTGGTCTTCCATCTTCTTGGGCTTTATATGGGTATTCCGAATGTTTGGGCTAATATCCACTTAACAGTGAGTGCATATCATGTGTGTGTGTTTTTGTGACTGAGTCAACTCACTCAAGATAACATTTTGCTTGCGAATTTCATGAAGTCATTGTTTTTAATAGCTGAGTAGTATTCGACTGTGTAAATGTACCACATTTTCTGATCCATTCCTCTGTTGAGGGACAGCTGGGTTGTTTCCAGCTTTTGGCTATTATAAATATGGCTGCTATGAACATAGTGGAGCATGTGTCCTTATTACATGCTGGAGCATCTTTTGGGTTTATGCCCAGGAGTGGTATTGCTAGGACCTCAGGTAGTACTATGTCCAATTTTCTGAGGAACCCCAAGACTGATTTCCAGTGTATTTGCACCAGCTTGCAATTCCACTAGCAATGGAGGAGTGAGTATTCCTCTTTCTCCACATTCTCAACAGCATCTGCTGTCACCTGCTTTTCTGATTGTAGCCATTCTAACTGTGGTGAGGTAGCATCTCTGGGTTGTTTTGATTTGCATTTCCCTGATGACTAAGGATGTTGAACATTTCTTTAGGTGCTTCTCAGCCATTTGGTTTTCCTCAGTTGAGAATTCTTTTAGTTCTGTACTGTATTTTTTAATAGGGTATTTGGTTCTCTGGAATCTAACTTCTTGACTTCTTTGTATATATTGGGTATCAGCCCCCCGTCGGATGTATGACTGGTAAAGATCTTTTCCCAATCTGTTGGTTGTCATTTTGTCCTATTGACAGTGTCCTTTGCCTTAGAGTAGCTTTGAAGTTTTATGAGGTCCCATTTGATCTTGATCTTATATCTTGATCATAGAGCCATTGGTATTGTTTAGGAACTTTTCCCCTGTGTCCATGTGGCTTTTCCCCCACTTCCTCTTCTATTAGATTCAGTGTATCTTGTTTTATGTAGATCCACCTGGACTTGAGCTTTGTACAGGGTGATAAGAATGGATCAATGTGCATTCTTCTACATGCTGACTGCCAGTTGAACCAGCAGGATTTGTTGAAAATGCTCTTTTTCCACTGGATGATACAGCTCCTTTGTCAAAGATCGAGTGACCATAGGTATATGGGTTCATTTCTGGGTCTTCAATTCTATTCCATTGATCTTCCTGCCTGTCCCTTTTCCAATACCATGCAGTTTTTGATTGTTCTGTAGTACAGATTGAGATCAGGGATGGTGATTTCCCCAGAAGTTCTTTTATTGTTCAGAATAGTTTATGCTATCCTGATTTTTGTTTGTTTGTTTGTTTTGTTTTGTTTTGTTTTTTATTCCAAATGAATTTGAGAATTGCTCTTTCAAACTCTATGAGGAATTGAGTTGGAATTTTAATGGGGATTGCATTGAATCTGTAAATTGCTCTTGACAACATGGCCACTTTTATATTAATCCTGCCAATCCATGAGCATGGGAGGTCTTTCCATCTTCTGAGCTCTTCTTTGATTTTTTTTCTTTAGAGATTTGAAGTTCTTATTATACTGATCTTTCACTTGTTTGGTTAAAGCCACGCCAAGATATTTTATATTGTTTGTGACTATTGTGAAGGGTGTCATTTCCCTAATTTCTTTCTCAGCCCATTTATCCTTTGAGTATAGGAAGGCTACTGATTAGTTTGAGTTATTTTTATATCCAGCCACTTCACTGAAGTTGTTTGTCAGGTTTAGGAGTTCTCTGGTGGAATTTTTGGGGTCACTTAAGTGTACTATCATATCATCTGCAAATAGTGATACTTTGACTTCTTCCTTTCCAATTTGTATCCCTTTGACCTCCTTTTGTTGTCTAATTGCTCTAGCTAGAACTTCATATTCTATATTGAATAGATAAGGAGCGAGTGGGCAGCCTTGTCTAGTCCCTGATTTTAGTGAGATTGCTTCAAGTTTCTCTCCATTTAGTCTGATGTTGGCTAATGGTTTCCTGTATATTGCTTTTATTATGTTTATGTATGGGCCTTGAATTCTTGATATCTCCAATATGTTAAGCATGAAGGGATATTAAATTTTGTCAAATGCTTTGTCAACATCTAATGAAATGATCATTTGATACTGCTCTCTGCAGGCAGTATTTGGGTATGGAGCACTGAGGCACAGGATCTGCACTTTGATATTTCCAAGCATGAGGAAATTTACCCAAAATTTGGCTTATATTTGCAGACTTGAGACAGAGAAATTAAGAAATGTCGTATCTTCGAGGGCATAAATTTGTTGCCTATTGTGTTGGAAAACAGTGTTTATCATCCATTGCTACTTTAACACATCACCACAAATGGCAGCTTATTACATCATGAATGCATTTATAACTTTCAAGGACCATGGTAGTTCAAGGAAGCTATTCCCCTGCACCAGCTTCTGATTGTTACCATTCCTTTTCTTAAGTGATATATATATATATATATATATATACATATATATATATATATATTTCTGTCATGTAGTACATTTTGATTGCAGTTTCCCCTCCCTCCACTCCTCCCTGATCCTTCCCACAATTTCCCTCTCCCCAGATCCATTCCTTCTGCTTTCCTTCAGAAAAGGACAGGTCTTCCAAGGATATCATATTACATAGAAAGTTACAAACCAAAGACTAGGGACAAACCTTATACCAAGAAAGGATTTCACTGCTCCTTTGGCACACCTCTTCATCTCACTCTGACTATTCTGCCTCCTTCTTCCACCCTTCAGGACCACCATGAAGATGTTGATCTTCATGTAGGAAAATCTTATCTTAAAGTGTTTAATGTATCCACACCTGTTTACCAATTCTACCAGGTAAGACAATAAATTTATAGGTCATAGGATTAGACATGTATATATGGGTAAATGGTTTGTGATGACAATGGTTAGTTACCACAGGTCTTCAGAAAGGACCAATAAAATGCAGTTATATACTTGTCTGGGAACCAAGACCTTTTTCTAATCTATGAGTTGCTAAGTTTTGGTAGTATCATATAAATGTGTTATTAAAACACCTTAGGTATTTAAAAATCTAGTGTCTTAAATTCCAGTATATTTCACCCTTCTTCTATCTTCCCCAGTTCAGTGGTATGCTTGTGTGTGTGTGTGTGTGTGTGTATGTGTGTGTGTTTGTGTGTGTGTATGTGTGTGTATACACATGCATATGTGCATGAGTATGTGTATGTATGTAGAACATGGGGAATATGTATGACTATGGGCTTCTACCTATTTAAAGGAATTTAACAAACACATTCTGACAAAATCTAAATTCTTAGAACTATATGGAACATTTTCTAGTCATTAGAAGTCAAAATCAGACCTGAATGTGAAATTTGACCACAAAGTAACATGTTCGTGGATGACATTTTATGGTCTTGAATCTCATATTTTAAAGAAGCTACTATGCCTTTCTGGTACATTTGTTGTGAGAATCAAGAAATATATAATGATGATGATGATAATAATCATTTTGAAATTGGTGGTGTGAATAGGAAACCTGCCCACCCACAGTAACAGGCATTTGAGTATTGGGTCTCCAATTGACAATGCTGTTTGGAGAGGTTGAGGAAGTATAAATGTCCTGAGGAAGTGAATCACATCATGTGGGGTGGGTTTTGAGAGTTTAAAGCCTCTCTGACATATTGTTGCTCTTGATTTAACATGTGGGCCCTCAGCCTCCTTTTCCAGTGGCCATACTTTCTGCTTGCTGCCATTCCTTTGCTAAACCATCACGATGCACATCCCTCTGGAGTCAAAAACCTCAAATAAACCTTCTCTTCCTTGAATTGCTGTCAGTCATGGTGTTCTACCAGAACAAAGGAAAAATAACTGATACTCATGAAATTCATCATTTATTATGGAGAAAATTCTATATGAGCATATTCAGTAACATTTCACATCAAGGACATAAATAATAAAGCTCAGATATTTTCATATGCGAAATTTAATAAAATACACTATAGAATACTGAAGTGAGGAATGCTACTGCATGCCTATAAGCTGCATTTGAGATGCTGAGGCAGAACCTCAAGTTTGAGGACAGTTGAAACTAGAGAGGAAGATCTGTCTTTAAAGGAGAAAATGCAGAAAGGCATTGTAGCTCCACTTCATCATAGATATTGTATCAAGTTTCTTCAAATTCACTTTTCTTAGGAGCCATTTTCACTGTGGAACTTTCCAGTGTATTTCCCTGAGTCCAGGCTGACAACGTTATTCTTTTTCTTTATTAACATGACTTATGGATATTGAAGAACAGAAGCTAATACCATTAATGTTACCAGGGATCCAAAGCTGTTTTCAATCCTTTTCCCTTGCTCCAAAGATGTAAGGTCACAAGATATTCAGAATTTGGAGGGACTTATCAATCATTTTCTTTGAAGTATTAAAGGGGTCCTCTGGCTAGCAGCATTGGTTCATCAAAGGATGAGAATGAACATGGAACAAGCAAAGACAGGCTCTTAGAGGTGCTGTGAATTCACATATACTCACCCTGGCTCACATCAGGGCATAGATGTGAGTGTCCAGCATTCAAATGACAGGCATGAGATAGTGGAAAAGCACTGGCATGAAGTCAGGGAGGCTTGCTTTTAATCTGTAGCTGAGCGGCCATGCACAAATCATCTATTCCATTTCTCTAATGTTTTTGACTAATTCACTCAAAAAGACATTTATCCAGGCCTTTCCAAGAGCCTGGAGCCTTTCTCAGCAGGTGTGTGGGATAAGCTAAGGGAGAGACAGTGAGCATGAACAGAGGCAAAAAGCATTGGCTCCTTTCAAGTACTTGTTTGTGAAGTATGTTTGAGACATGTGGGAATTATTTTTCTTCTCAAACTATATTCCTTCATCCCAAGGATTGTGACATGCTTTAGAAAATGACTTTAGCAGAAATGTATAATTCAGACAGAAGTAAGTACTAGTTGAGAATTTTCCTCTTGTTTTTATACTTTAAAATTTCCTGAAGATATTGACCTATTAAATATCCATCTGTAGACATTTAAAATATTTAACATTGATTATTAATTCTTCAATCCATCTAATTAATTATATTTAGTGATGGGAAGACTAATATGGCAGCAACAAAGCTATAATCTATAAATTATTGTGATTATTCTTAAGAATTACCATGGTTTTACCTTTTCTGACATTGCATTTTGCTCACAGAGTCTAGTCTTTTTCCATGCAAACACTACATGTATTTTAAAGCTTTCTTTTTAAAAATAAGCTGTAACTGGTAAAGTGAGAACCTTTTCCTTCTATTTTCCTGGAGTTTTTTTCTTCAAATGTAAGATACATTAGCCTTCCTAAGATATTTTCAGGGAGTACTGTTTACTACATGCAACTGCAAATGTTTCTTGTCACTGGTCATCTCTATCTCTATCTATCTATCTATCTATCTATCTATCTATCTATCTATCTATCTATCTATCTATCTATCTATCTAATGCTATTGAGACAGATTTCTGGAAGAACAACTGGATTCAGAATTATTCCAGTAATAATAACAGCCAGGGATAGATTGTTTGATAAATTCTTAATTTGAAACTATCCTAGTAATGACTGGACCAGGAAAACATCATGGATTCTAACCCCACTGGGGGAATTCCAAGGCTGGTCACTCTAGCATGTTTCCAGACTTCTTTCCTGCCCGTTAGTAATGATGGGAAAAACACTAATAACAAAGTAGAGAAATGTTTTAATGCTGCCATCAAGTGATAAAAATGAACATCACCAATGCAGGAGGGTCAGTTGTGAGGGACATAAAAATCTATAAAAGATACATCATAGGTAAAGGCTATGATATCATCCATGTGGTTTCTGATAGAGAGTCTATAACTTGAATCAAACTCATAACCAGAGATCAGAAAAAAAAAAAAGAAAGACTAGATGGGGCAGCATTCTATGAAAATATTTTATATTAAAGCAAATGGAAGTGACAGCGCTAATGAGAGAACCATAGTATAGGATGAATCTTGAAATGCTGAATGCTGAAAACTGAGTACTGCTTTACAGGAGGTTGTTGGTTATGTAGACAAATGCTGATTTACGTAGTACTGTTTCCTTGGTACTAATTTTACTCTTTCACAGCAGTGCTGGAATTACATAAAATAACCTTTTGTCAGTTGAGAAACACAGGCTAAACTTTGTAACATTAAATATAGTAAATGCTGCCTTACTGGGTGCAGAAGAATTACACATCAGACAGACAACAAGACAGACAGACAGACAGACAGACAGACAGACAGAAATGGATAGATGCCAGAAGGTATGTACATAGCTGATCAATAGATACAGATAAATACATTTGTAAAACAGATGTAATGGTGTAGAACATTAGCATCAGGCAATTCTGAAGAAGTGCATGCAGGTGTTTTTTTATTAATGTTAATTTTTAATTTTTCTGAATGTTACAGAAAAGTTCAAGTAAATATTTCAAATGGTGAAAAATAGATGTCAAATAGTGTAAAGAGGGAGCAAACAATGCTCCTCTAGGCCATTCTTTCAAAGTAAATACTGTGCGCAGCTGCTTCAGCCTAGCCACTGCTTTTATATTTCAGTGGCTTAGAATATTTTATTTATTAACTGCTACTTAGCTCACTAGGAAACAATTCCTGAGCCCTGAAATCACAATTACAATATTTATAATTGTGCTATGGCACATGGTGCAATGTATACACTGAATAAATGTGTTGGCTATACGACAAGAAAATTATTGGTTTTGGGTTTTGTTTTTTTTTTTTTGCTTTTTTTCATTTTCTATATTTTTTTAATTTGCATTCCCAATGATTTCCCGTTTCCTCCCTCCCCAAAAGTCCCATAAGCCCTCTTCCCTCCCCCTGTTCCCCATTCAACCCCCCTCTCACTTCTCTGTCCTGGTATTCCCCTACATCCAGTCTTTCCAGGACCAGGGGTCTCTCCTTCCATCTTCTTGGAAATCAATTGATATGTGAATTCTGTCTTGGGTATTCTGAGTTTCTGGGTTAATATCTCCTTATCAGTGACTGCATAACATGTGTGTTCTTTTGTGATTGGGTTACCTCACTAAGGATGATATTTTCCAGTTCTGACCATTTGCCTAGGAATTTCGTGAGTTCATTGTTTTTAATTGCAGAGTAGTATTCCATTATGTAGATATACCACATCTTCTGAATCCATTCCTCCGTTGAGGGACATCTGGGTTCTTTCCAGCTTCTGGCTATTATAAATAAGGCTGCTATGAACATAGTGGAGCATGTGTCCTTCTTGCATGCAGGTAAAATCTCTGGGTATATGCCCAGGAGTGGTATAGCAGGATCCTCCAGGAGTGCCATGTCCAGTTTTCTGAGGAACTGCCAGACTGCTTTCCAGAGTGGTTGTACCAGCTTGCAATCCCACCAGCAGTGGAGGAATGTCCCTCTTTCTCCACATCCTTTCCAACACCTGCTGTCTCCTGAGTTTTTGATCTTAGTCATTCTGACTGGTGTGAGGTGGAATCTCAGGGTTGATTTGATTTGCATTTCCCTAATGACTAAGGATGTTGAACATTTCTTTAGGTGCTTCTCAGCCATTAGATATTCTTCAGGTGAGAACTCTTTGTTTAGCTCTGTACCCCATTTTTTAATAGGGTTATTTGGCTCTCTGGAGTCTAACTTCTTGAGTTCTTTGTATATATTGGATATTAGCCCTCTAATATATCGGAGGTAGGGTTGATAAAGATCTTTTCCCAGTTTGTTGGCTGCTGCTTTGTCCTTTTGACAGTGTCCTTTGCCTTACAGAAACGTTGTAATTTTGTGAGGTCCCATTTGTCAATTCTTGGTCTTAGAGCATAAGCTATTGGTGTTCTGTTCAGGAAATTCTCCCCTGTGCCCATATGTTCAAGGCTCTTCCCTAGTTTCTTTTCTGTTAGTTTCAGTGTGTCTGGTTTTATGTGGAGGTCCTTGATCCACTTGGAACTGAGCTTAGTACAAGGAGATAAGAATGGATTGATTTGCATTCTTCTGCATGCTGACCTCCAGTTGAACCAGCACCATTTGTTGAAAAGGCTATCTTTTTTTCACTGGATGGTTTTAGCTCCTTTGTCAAAGATCAAGTGACCATAGGAGTGTGGACTCATTTCTGGGTCTTCAATTCTGTTCCATTGATCTACATGCCTGTCACTGTACCAAGTATTGGGTTTTATATATTTGTCTTAATATCCAGGAAGTGTTTATCTTTTAACGTCAGATTTTGATAATGGAATATGAAGAACTTTTCATTGTGAGATTGAGTGAAGGAAGAAAGAAATTTATATTTAATTGACTAAATATATATTAATACTTTGTAATGTACTGTTAGAGTATTACTATTAAACAATGTGAAGTCTACATTCAAATATTTATAATTATGTTAAGAATAAAGCATGCTCTCTAATTATGATGATATTTACTAGTGAGATGTTGATCCAATGACTTCACAATACCAATTCATCATAATCAATAAATCTTGAGATTTATTCATCATGAATAAGTAGAGTGGACTAACATTTATTTATATATTCTTGTTTAACATCTGTATCTACATGTGTGAATTTTGGAGGACAGTCATCATGCATCAATAATGTAGCTGTGAGCCTGGAAATCCTCATTCTAGAATTAACAGTGAACTTATGACAGTTTTTAGACATTTAAGTGGAAGAGCACGTCTGAAACTTTAGAAGGTGAAATAAGTCATTTTAAAAGGCCATCGTTATCCCAGTTACATTAATAATGACCTCACTAATCTACAGCCAAGGTTATTAGCATATGGTCCTATGGTCTTCTCTGTTCTTCAAATTTTACAAATGTGTCTCTGAATAAATGAAATACATTTTGCAGTGCTTTCATTTAATGAAGCAATAAAATCTGTGACAAACAGAGCAAAAAAGAATAAGTTACTGGGTAAGTAAAAAGTAGGCTGCCTTTTAGATACTGAATTTGTACAGATTAAAGGTAATATAAATAATACAAATTTATAATATAAGAAGTAAAAATAATTTTCCTCTCTCAGCTTGAAAAACAAACAAACAACAACAACAACAACAACAATAAACAATAAAATCATCTGACTGAACAATGCCAAACACCAAATAACTAATGTTGGTGATTCTATCAAATGTCTTTCTTGTCATGGAATACAAGAAGCTAAAGGATAGCAAATAGTCAAGATAATTTTGAAAATTAATAAAGCTGAAGAACTTACATGATCATCTTAAACCTTTTTTATGAGGCTTTTGTAATGATGACAATGTGATATTGGTATAATTAGAAGAGGGTAGCAGAATTATTTCTTATATTTGTGATCAATTAATTTGCTACAAAGATACTTTTTCATTTAAATAGTCAAAGACTAAGCGTTTGGTAGCACAACTGAAAACAGATCTTTATTATTTTATGCAAAATCTAAATCAAAATCTGTCATACTACCAGTGAGATGGGAAAACACAGGAAAGGTAGGGTTAGATAGGGGTTGGGAGATGAAACTCCAAAATCTTAGCAAGTCCCAGCCATTACCTCAGTAACATGGACTGTGCTGCATATATGGTGATGCTGGGGGCAAGAAACCTATCAGCTGCTTCCAACAAATGTCAAGCCACAGACATTGAAGGTTGTGAGTGAGAATGAGAAGGCGAGCTAAAGAGGTGGATGTTGCAAAAAGAAGCTGGCTGTAAGTGATGCAAGCTTTGCCTCAATGTCTCAGAGAAGTAATTGGCATCCTTTGTATGGTGCTAAACGATGCTGTCCATAAGGTACACTGGTCGCCAGAATTCTACATCACAAAAAGTTGACACTAGAGGTGACTGACACCATTAAGACTGCTTCCATGATGAGGCCCAGGTAAAACTTAGAGATATACCAATGATGAGCCATTAGAAAGGATCATGACTATCCCTTCTATAGCAGCATCAGTAAGAATCACGGATACCCAGATCTCACACAAAGCCTGGAAGATATGTTGGCAACAGCACTGCCTCCTGGAGCAAATAAATAGTTTCTCAGCTCAAGCAAGGCTGTATTGATAGGAACCCATGTGGACAACACTTGTAGACATCAAGCACCAAGACACCTCTCTGAAGACACTTTCATGGAGCTGAACCTGTAATTTATATTTTCCATTGCCTATATATTGAACAAAAACATGAAGAAACAACATCTTTGCCATTTCTAGTGCATGAAGAGACCATGTGTAAAGCCATGGAACTGTGCTACGGGCAAAGCAAATAAAAGGCAAAGAGACTCACCAACACTCTGAGGAATTCGCTTTCCCACCTATCCATTCCTTTCTATATTTTTGTGCACATTTCACACTGAGTCCACCTGAAAGCATATATGGACCAGTGGTACCAGGTCTATTTCAGTCATTTCCGTTCCTCCATCAATATCTTTCATACAGTCTAGTTAGAGTAGAGCCTCTGGCTTACAAGTTTTCATTTCTGTACTAGCTTTTCCTGTTTGGGATAGTTCAGAGGATTACTAATGCTGAGGTTTTTCTAATACTTTGTTCACCAAGGATATGTTTGAGTAAGAAATCGGAAGCAACCATGCTAGAGCTTGACTAAATAAGTGTATCATTCACTGTGTCTGACTTCTGGGTCATAGTCCAGTTGCTTAGTCTCAATATTAACATGACAAATCAGTGACAATACTCATGTCCAGTATAAATGTGGCAATCATTGTAATACAAGAATAATATACAATATAGGAAAATAATCATAAACTAAAATATAATACTTTTAAACATAACTTTTTCAAAGGAAAAATACAAAAATGTTAATAATTTTAGGCCAGGCAAATGTCATGGTTCATAAAAATGGTAAAACACATTAGAATTGAAAACAAACCTGATAAATGCAACTTTGTTGATTAAAGAATCTGTTCTTCCAAGAACACCATAAATTTTTGAAAAGACAAGCTGTTAAGTTGGAGAAGGCATTTGAAAGTATTGATACAGTTTTTCCCAAAATGTATAAAGAATTCATACCACTAAGTAACCAAAAACCAAGCCAAGTTTTAATATAAGCAAATAAATGACAGTGATGTTTTACTTAAAAAGACATATATGTTGTTTGCAAACATTCAGTTGATGCTTGGCACCATGAGCCATTTGGGAAATGCATATTAAAACCATGATGGTATATAAGAGCCACTATAACTAAATGACACTATATGATGCTGGGTACGGACAATCATGGAGGCAAACTGCACCTATGATGCACATGTAGAAATGCTAAACAGGATGACTTCTCTGCAAAATATTTGGGTACCTTTGAAAATGTGAATATCATCATATACATGGACTACAAGATCCCTTCCTAAGAATCTACCCAAGGGAAAGAAAAACATCCATAAGAAGATTTGAATATGAAGGATCATAAAATGTTATTCATTGTAGCAAAAGCTGTAACTAATTTAAATACATGTCACCTGGCTAATAGATAAATGAAATTCATAGATCTAGCAAATGGAATTCTTCTCAGTTAATAAGGCGAAATAAACACTGACATGTGCAACGTGGATGAACCCGAGAAACACCAGCCGAACTAAAGTAAGAGGCATTGGGTATGAAACCCTATGTTCTGTTTGATTTCATTCAAATGAGTCATCTGAACATGGCCAGTTTATAGAGTTTCTAGAAGAGAAAGAAAAAGCCAATGTTGACAATACACCAACAATTAAAAATAATCTTAAAATTTTATTGGTGAAGAAGAGCATGACCACCTACATCACTCATACCCTCATGTTTACTCTTGTGGCTCTTATCAGTTGAAATACATCACAGAAAAGTCTTATAGGAAAGCTTATTACAAGCTAGTGTTAGTAAAATATCAAAGTATTGCTACAAAGAAATATGTTCCTGTTCCTTAATCTTTGAAACACACTTGGAAGTAATGGGTCTTTTAGGATCTTCTCCCAAATGAAGCTTACACGCTGCCCAGGCTACCTGCTACAGGTTGGGCCATGAATGAAGTAAGAAGTAACATGAAGAAAAAGGAAGTAATATGTTTTGTTGTTGTTTTTAACTAGAGGTATAAGAACACTTAGTTCCTATATTTGGTAAAGGCTCAAACCTGGTAAATATCTAGAATTATTCATGTTTTAAAATGTAAACTGAACAGTATGTAGGCAGAGTCTAGGCAGAAGGCTTAAGAAATCTATATATAGAAAACCCCTGCAGCTCTCAAGCAGTGAGGACATGGCTAGTTTTTCTTTGTTCACTGAAACTGGGGAGGACAGTGCCAAAAGTGAGGCTAACCCCCACAGTGATTGTAGATTCCAAAGGTCAGGCAGCTCCCCAAGCCTCAGTGTGTCTCTAATCCATCTCTTTGGGAATGAGGCACCAGAGGGTGCTGGGACACATAATTGTGTCTGATATGATCAAATGTAAGCTTGATTATAGGCAAACATGTTGGTTTTCATTTATAGTGAATTTGCAGATAAGACTGAACATAGACCACATAGTGCTTAAGGTAGCACGTTATCTAGATTACTATCACTTTGGAAAACCACATGACATCATCAAATCACAAGAAGGAAAGCTTGCTTTTTGGCTCACCATTTCAGAATTTCAATACATAGTCACTTAGTTCTGTGGCTTTGAGCCTATGGCAAAATGGAACACTGGTGGCAAGTACTCTGTTGGGGGAGAATATATGGAAGTAGAGAGGGGATGGTGTAACCAGAGTTCCAAATCTCTGTGAAGAGTATACCCCAGTGACATTCCTTCATGCAACCAGACCCACATTTTAAAGATTCCACCGCTCCCAACAGCCCAACAGAATGGAGAATCTTTAACTGTATCTTCAACATGTAGGCCTCTGGACAGTCATACTATGTTTCTCAGCCATTTTTTCTCTCTCATTCATCCTCAATTGGTTCTTCTTTCCTCCCTTTTTCTGATTTTCTTTTTAAAACGTTTATATTACTCTCATCTCAATTAATGCACATGCACATGCACACACACATTCTTTGAGGATTTCATGCTAGTATACATACACGTGTTTTGGTCATCTACATCTTCTACTCCCCACAACTCTCTCAGATGCCCTTCATCATATTACCCTCCCTATGTCATGCTTTCTTTTGTTTTAATGCATTATATCCAATTATCACTTCCTGTTTGTTAATGGATCAAGAACATGTCATACATTATATTATGACCTATGTGAGACCCCATTTCAATAATTTTCTAAGCAGACATAGTATGGAACTGCCTTCTAAATAAACATATTTGTTAGGGTTCTGTCTAAGCTCCATCCCACAGTTACCTGGCAACAGCCAGGTATGCCCCTCCCCACAGTTACCTGGCAACAGCCAGGTAGGCCTGGCCTACTATAAAAAGGGATGCTCAGCCCCTCCTCTCTCTCTTACTTCTCTTACATATCTCTCTCTTGCCCCTCTTGGCCTCTCCTCCCCTCCCCCCTCTCTCCATGTGGTCATGGCTGACCTCTGCTTCTCTACTGTCTCCCTCTCTCTGCCTTTCTCTGCCTCCACTACCTCCCTTAACTTCCATCTCATGCCCTAAATAAACTCTGTTCTATACTATGTTTGTGTGTGTGTGGTCCCTCAGGGGAAGGGATGCCTCGGCATGGGCCCACTGGGGAACCCCCTTCCCCTACACCGCTGTATACCATATTCTCTAAACCTCTTTCTCTTTTTATGATCACAACAAGATTCATAACTGTAAATGAATGCAGCTCTCACCCAACTTGTAGAAAATTCCCTTTAAGGTGAATAGCAGTTAATAAAGAGACTCAAAATTAGTCAAAAGGCATGGGTTAAGTGGTGTGCACAGTCATAAGTGCAATAACTATATTATATATATACCCACTCCAACCAAGGCTCAGAGATTAACCTGAATGATGAGAAAGATTATAATAACTGTAGGTTGGGAAGACTTCTGAGAAATTATTTTCAAAACATGACAGTTCTATAATAGACACAAACTCACAGTAGCTATGATTGTCTGCACAAGATCAGCACACAATCAAGTCAGTAAATATCCCAGCATAGATGCTGAGGAACTCAGAAAAGCCTACCTCCAGCTGAGGACTTATTACCAACTGATGGTTGCTGGGGGAGAGAGCACCAATTTTCTTCAGGGATATGACCTTAAGTAGGTTGTGTTTGCCTATGCCTTTCAGATTTCTTTCATCTAATCTCTACCTCTCTAAATTTTTATATCACAAGATATATTGTGTATATTCTATGTTTGTTACCTTTGCTCTGTATATGAACAGAGGAAATTTTGTTTGTTCATTGTGTCTCCCTGTTGAACTCATTTTTCTTTTTTATAAGCTGTATCACCTATGTTGAGAACACATATTATAAACCTTCTTAATGGACAACAGAAAAGAAATAGCTAGATTTACTTTATGGGCCTAATTTTGCCATATGTTTACATGACTTCATGTGCAGCACCACATTTGGCCTCTTACAAATGCCTGAAGTACTATCATCAGCCTTGCCTCCACAGGCAATTAAATGAAAGCTAGGGTAATAAGTAGTGAATTCTGAACTGAAACCCAGGTATTTTATCTCAAATGCAATACTCTTTTTGTTCCCACTTTGCATCAGAAATCATTCTCCACTGAAAAAAATGGCAGTAACTCTTACTTTCAAATGATGAAATCATAGAAAGACATAGCAAAACAAAGTATTCTGTAGAAAATTCCACTGTGTGGTAAAGAAACTGACCAAATGAATATTGGTTTACTCATATCTAATTTTAGCATTTCAATGAGCTTGGATAAGTCCATATACATACATATATGTGTGTGTGTGTGCACGCGTGTGTATGTGCATGTGTGTATACATATACATGATTGAAATTTAAAATTATCTGAGCTAAAGATCATGAGAATCCATCCATATAATAAGTGTACAATATTGCACAATTCCTTACTAAATACAAAGATAAATTAATTTGATAAGTTAGCATAATCCCTTTTTGTTTTGTGTGATAGTATAAATAAGAATAGCCCTCATAGTTTCATACATTTGATTACTTGGTTCCCAGTTGATGGAACTGCTTTGGAAGGGTTAAACAGTATGGTCTTATTAGATCAGGTGTGTCACTTCATTAGGATTTTGAGGTTTCAAAAGCCTATGATATTCCCTGTTAATTTCTCTCTGCCATGTGCTTGATCAACATACAACTTTCAGCTACTTCTCCACTACCTTGTCTGCCTGCTGCCATACTGGTCATGAACTCTAGCCTTCTGAAACTGTAAGCCCCTAAACAAACTCTTGTTTAAGTTGCCTTGGTTAAAACGTCTAATCATAGTAGTAGAAAAGTAGCTAAGAAATCTCACCAAATCAGAATAATGTAAATTACAATGAGTTGCCTAGATTTGAAAAGCAGGATAAAAACATCAAAAGTTAATATAATTTACATTAAATATAATAAACATATTATTATATGATATATTATATAATTGATAATTACATAAAGTGTCTCAAAACAATAAGATTAAAACATGCAATGAGAAAATTTTAAACTAAGAATTAGGAAGACAACATAATATGAATGAAGCTATCTTTATTGGTGAGTTGAGAGTGAGCTCTCTTAAGTCAAATGTAGCATACTGTTGACTAAAGAAGACTGTAACCATTTCAGACTTTGTAAGCTATACGCACTCTTTGTCACTGTTTCTGTCTCACTCTTGCTTTCTTTGTAACATTTTTTTTTAAATTAAAAAAAAATCTTGGCTCAAGACAAGGACCAGATCTTATTTTTACAGTCCCACCTAGTTAGTGGTTTACTAAATATAGACAGATGGGCTGAGAGATGGGCTTAATTTTCTACTTAGCTGAGTTATGAAACTGTCAAATTCAAGGGCAGTTTTGGAAAAGATGAAAATAGTGAACACAGTTTCAAAAATTGTCTTCCAAATATCCACAATTACTTGAGTTGTTTCCTCAGTTCTACATTTTTCTTGGAGAAGTAATTCATCAAATATGGGTCTCCATTTACTCTACATACAATTTCAATAATCTTCAAATAATGACTAATAAAGTCCCAAAATTCAAGCTGTCTCTGGTGACATTATGAACCAGAAGGATAGCTGTGGCTTCGGTTTTACCATATATCATGATATCTTCATATATATCCTTCATCCTCCACTGTGAAACACTAGTAAAGAAGCATTCAGCTACTTGATATGAAGACAGCTCCCTAGGAATTAGTTGGGGAACATATCCAAGTCTGAAAACTGCTATCTTTCTCCATGTTAGAGATGAATAGAAAGCACAGGGAATTGATACCACAGTTTGCACTCTTTTCTTGGGTGATTAAAGGGTAGTGAGATAGTACCAAAAAAAAGGCAGCCTTCAGGAGGCTAAGAGAGAGAGAGTGTGTGAGATCTAGAGGACTCATACTTCTTGACTAGAGCTATTTAACAGCACAACCTGTAGGCACATCTGAGGTAGATCATACATGAAAGGCATATCTAGGCTGCAAAGAATACAGACTATCCACAGTTAAGCAGTGTACAATACAATCCTAACTTTTTCTGTGTGCTTATGCAAGTATTATCTGGGCACTTAGTTAATCTATCACCACTCAAGTGAACACATTCATATATAGAAATCTATCTAGGTAAAATTTATAGATCATTCATGCCATGAAATTCAATAGAGTTCTAAAAGGTATATATACACCCATGTGATACTATTGTGACAAGATTGCAATTATGAGGCAAGATTGGGACAATATTATGCCTCATTTATGCAGTTATTTGACTGCTCCTTTGAGGCAATAACTACCTGTCACAAGACTGCCAACATCTGAAGCCAGCATACAAACCTTGAGGGACAGTTTGGATTTTTCTCCAGTATTGACTAATGAGTAATCACACACAGACTTCCTTCCTTTCTAGAATTTCTAACATTTTTTAAGAATGGAGAATAACAAGAAACAGTTGGAAGAAAATAACAGTACACAAAGGTTATCAATCAATCTATAATAGTGAAGTTTATCTAAAGATGCTTTAGTACCAGTCTAAACTGACCTAGAATATGCTTTCTGAGCTAAATAGTAAGGAATTTTTCTCTTTCAGGAATATTGTTAAAGTTATCAAATGAGAATTCCACTTATCTGTTCATGTTGTTTCATTGACTATTATAGATTCCTGTTGTCTTAAAAGATTTTATCAAGAATATGCAAATATATAAACATAGTCTCTGTAATAGAAAAGGTTTCAATTATAATAAAAAAATCATGCACTTAAAGAAAAAAATCTACAAGCAATTAAGAAACAAAAAAAGAGAGAAGAAAACATTGATCTACTTAAAAAGTACACTGAAAAAATTTCCAATTTCTAAATTGTCCCTAAGTCTCTTAAGAACAAATTCTAGTATATTGTTAAAGAACCAATTGTTTGGTTTCCATAAAAATCACGTGAACTGAACTTTCTCTCAAGTAAAATCTGTATAAACAATAAATTATTAAGTACTGAGAAATAGTAAAACTGAGCTAATGATTAAAGATTAATATGTAAAGTTAAAACAACTATAACAAATTGTGGACTGAAATTATCAGAAAGGGCTGAGATATGTAACTAAGTTATCTTTCAACAGTTTGAAAGTGATGGTTCAAGGTAACTATAAAATAGAATATAACTGAGAGTTTATCTGAAAATTCATTGTCTTAGTCAGTGTCTCATGCTGGAAATAGACACCATGAACACAGTAACTCTTATAAAAAAGAAACTTTTAATTGAGGCTAGCATACAGTTCCAGAGGTTTAGTGCATTATCATCATGGCAGGAAGCCTAGCAGCCCACAGGCAGCTATGGTGCTGGTGAAGTAGCTGAAAGTTCTATATCCAAATCTGTGGGCAGCAAGAAGAGAGACTCTAGGACTGGCTTAGACCTTTGGAACCCTGAAGCCCATATCCAATGATTCACTTTCTCCAACAAGACCACACCTTTTAGTCTCTCCCAAGTAGTGCCACTCCTTGATGACCAAGCATTCAAATCTATGAAGCTATGAGAGTCATTCTTATTTAAAACCACCATAGTCATAGGGCATTCTCTGAAGCATAAATCAGGATGATAATGGGAGAAAATTTTGTGTAACAATGAAGGTCTCTGGTCTAGAAAAGTTGAGACTATAGAGCAATAACTCCCAATATCTACTTTCCAACAACTAAAAGACTGCTGCATAAACATTTAGAAGAGAAATCAGGATTATTCTATGTTTTCTCAAATGTTTGAAGAAAATTTCACTATAGTTAATAGTAGGTAGTAATGTCAGAATTTTATATAAAATGGTAAAAATAGATCTAACCACAAAGACTATTCAGGGAAAATGATTTGTGTGGTACTAAACTCTTCAGCACTGAAAATACTTGCAGAGAAATTGGACACCATGTCAAAACTATGACAACTCACACATCAGAAATAAAGAAGGGGCAGATGGCACTAGACCTTCTTTGATTTTAATAACCTTTGAGTTTTTTCCTTATATATTATGGCTTGAATACATGGGAATATGGACTCTTTGAGAATTATTTCACGAATAATTTTGTTTTTCTAAAATTTTAATACATTTTTTTCAATTTCATGAGGTGTCTGATTAAATTTACTCTGAGTAGAAAAACTTGTCAAAAAAGTTATCCTAGAGAAACTAAAGGTCTAAATTGTTTACTTAAGGAGGAGATCTTAAACTTGTTGACTTCAGGCATCAGGTATGTAATGAAATTTAATGTTGATGCTTTTGTCTCTGAAACACAGTGGGTTTTGTTCAGTTCAACAACTGAATTCGGGGACTTGTGCATTCTAAGCAAGTACTTAGTGGAGTGCACTAGCAAGCCTCAATCCCAGGCCTTCTCAGCCTCTTGAATTTCCCTATTGAATAAATCTATGATGACTTACCTAAGTTAATGCTAAATGCCTGTAACCATTGTGATTGTACTAAGAGATACATTTTTTCCATCTGGAAGCAGAGGGCCTGGGTTGTTTAGGGGTCATCTGTAAAAGTATAGTGGTTCCATACCAGATATCAAAAGAAGAAAAAGATATTCTTTCCTAAAAAGCAAACAACAGCAAAAAATACTAATAATAACTATGAAGAACAAAACCTATTCTATACACAGTCCATGAAACATAATTTGTCCCAACTCTGAGGTAAGAAAGGAGCTGTGAACTGTGTGCAGAAGCTGATAGTACTGTAGTATAGGATGATAGTTCTAATTAAAGAAATAGCACAAGTAATAATTAGAAGCAAGCTGTCTCTGGTACATGTTCATCCAAAGATTTTTTTTCTCCACCATTATGAGAAAATCAACTCCTAATGAATGACAACCGTGATACCAGTGCTTGGACCTTTCCTATCTGGAGACATACCTTTTGTCCCTGTGGCCCATACAGGAGCGCTCTCTCTCTCTCTCTCTCTCTCTCTCTCTCTCTCTCTCTCTCTCTCTTAAATTTCAGAGAAATCATAAATTTAAATTTATATGCAAAATCAATAAATTTCACTTTTCTGAACAAAACTATATTTTAATCTTTTCTAGATAAACAAACTATTTTTGTGCTGGATTTTATCACGGAGAACTCATTCTTCACCTTTAGATGCCAGTTACAGAGAACTTTCTTACATGCTTCAAATATTGTCAAAATATTTGCTTTATTCAATGAATAGTATTTTATAAGAAGAGTAACTATAACATTTGATTCATTTTAAGTGTTTCCCTAAAAAAAAAAAAAAAAAAAAAAAAACACAACCTTAACTCATGGCAAGAAATGTTCAGAACATTCTATCTCTATACGAAACTAGTCTCATTTTATATAATTTCAGATTCTAGTGAAGAAGAAAAAACAGAATAGAAACAAGAAAATAGTGCCCCTTGGTGTATCTTTATGCTTGATTAAAAATGATGGAGGTACTGGAGAGGCAGGGAAAAACCAAATGAAATAGAGCAATAGGCTGCAAGTGTCCGGGGGCGATCGGACATTGGCACTGTTCCCTGGTTCTAGTTCACCACTTCCGGCGTGTTTGTTTCACCAGAGGGAGCGATTGCTGGTTTATCTCTGAACAGTTTGCACAAGTTAAACGTGACATTTTCTTTCTCCTCTTATGCTGTCTCATCATTGTGTTTCTGAACCACTGATAGCCCTAATGCTTTTCCAAAAATAAAAGCTGTGAAACTAATTATTTTAAAATCAGCCATGAGTTATTTCTCTTGACTTTTTCAGCAAGATGGCTGGTCCACTGCAGTTAAATTAGCTTCAGGCTATTTTGATACTCAGTGAATGTTTACATATAGCTGCATTACCATAAAAAGGTACTCTTAAATGCTTAACCAAGTTCTTGTTTCCTACAGAAAAATAACAAGACTTTAGCTAGAATTTTTAGCCACAACAAACAAAACATCAGAGTTTATTTAAACAAAATCTTTCATTTTATAATTTCAGTTTTAGAAGACAAAACTACTTTTATTAAAATACTTAGTATTGGTCTTTCCTTGAATGTGAAATGTGTCCCAACATGCTGATATGTTTGAACACTTGGTCCCTTAGCTCCTGGCACTGTTTGGGGACGTTGTGGAGCCTTTTGGGCTTGGACTCCATCTGCCAGATGAAAGGCCAAAGAGTTGTGGCTTGAGGATTAAGTTTGGTTTTGTCCTAACTGGATTCTCTGCCTCCTGATCCACCCCAAATGTAACATGCAGTTGCTATAAGTTCTGACTTTGTGGGAGTGAGTCTCTTTCCCTGCCATAATAAACTGTATCCTTTTAAATAATGGGTCCAAATAAATTTCCCCTTTCTCAAATTGCTTTGTTGGGTGTTGGAATGCAATGTAAATAACAACCTTTATTTTCATAATGCTTAAATTGATCTGGACAGCCAAGGAAGATAATAGTATATTCTGACAAAGAATTTACTGATATGCCAATCACTGCCTTTTATTTGTGTTTGATTGTTTCTATGGGGCCATACTACAATGGGATCAAACTCAATGCCTTATGCATACTGAGCAGCTGTAACTCTGTCCCAGAACCACCTTGTTAAATGGGCATAACACAGTCTCTGAACCATAATGTCTACAATTTCCTTGTGATGACAGATACTGAAAGATATTGGAGGTAGCCTAGGCTATACAAGGTAAAATTTTCAGTCTTCAGAGCATCTATAAGTCCCATTAGAGTCCAACAGATGAATGACTCTCCTGAAAAGCAGGTACATAAACAGAGATTTTTTTTCCCACAGAAAGGCAGAAAGGCATGGCCTGGGCAGCTGTGACAAGCTTCAAGAGCTAACAAGAACTCCAAGCTACAAACAGAGGATTTTAATTTTGGGTGGTCCATCCATTCCACGGGCAATGAAACCAAGGATGCTTTCTCATGTTGACTGACATCTACTATTTTTGGCACTTTCTACTTATTGCCTCACTCATAGACCACTAGTTACCTAGAACCACTCTCTCTTTAGATTACCATAGAACTATGCATGTGCCCTTATGGCAAAATTATCAGCCTATCAAAACTGACATGACATTTATTAGAACAGTCTCCATTTCAAAGGTATCAAAATCAGGAATGTAGTCAAGGTATAGCAGAGTTCGATATTTGACAATGCAGAAAATATGACATGACTTTTGACTCATTTGAGCTGTGTTATAAATAGTTGTTTTATTTCCTAGAACAGATTTCAAGTCAAGGACAAATTATATATAGTCATTTTATATTATCTCTTGTAAAAGTTCAGCATTGTCTGCTTTGTTTGAACTCAAAATCTATTTGAAAATATGATAGAACATTTTATCAAGTAAACCTAAAATAAGAAATTTCCCAGAATCCAAATCTGGCATTCTTTCTACTAAATAATAGCATTATCGATCTTTACTGACAAAGTCTGTGGGCAAGAAATGGAATATACAACAATCATAAGATGTAATAGAAAACAATAATTATGAGACAGTTCATACAGCATTTCTAGAGTGTAATGAATGTTTCAGCTACTGTTCAGTGCTATACTTAGCTCTTACTGCTCACAACCTCTGGAAGTTATGGATATTCTTTCTCCACTTGGTTCTCACAGCAGGTCTCCTCCTTGCTCTAGCCGTAGTGTGACAGAGGAGCTCTTTGGACCTCTCCTTTGCCACACTGCCTTTCTCCCACTTTTGTCTAGCCTGTGCAATAAATGAGATGCCCAGAAAGCCCACACACTCATACTCATGAACTTCAACAACAAGCTGGGCTAACACTTGATTATTAAGGCTGATGGGCAAGTATCCTACTTTCTTTCTCAAGTGAACAAGACTAAATTGCTGTCTACAGTTACTAGGGGAGGGCCTGGTAGCATCTACAACTCACTTGCCACATTAGAGTCTGGCTTAGTAGTATCTAGCATCCTTCCTTTCCAACACTAACTACCCACACATAAGACTTCTTGCTAGGTTTAGCACTTTTGGAGAATTAAAACTGAAATCACTGTAACATAGTTGCACTATCAAGGATGTAGATGAAGAAACTGAAACAAGACACTAAGTCATATGCCCATCCAAATCCAGTTTAGTAAGATTAACTAGAGAGACCTGTAGTGTGTGAAACTTGCCTGCAGGATCATAGGAAACTTGTTGGGTATTACACCAACAAAGAGTACCAGACTCCCATCAACCATTAACTGCTTAGATAACCCCAGGAAAGAGAGAGAACTTGTGTGCCTAATGATTTGCCTCTTTCGCCACTTGTGAAGTCCTCATACACGTCTCACACACTGCTTGAGCCAAGCACCTCCCAACTGCATTTAGAGTAATATGAATCCTTCCACAGGGGATTGTTAGTAGACTCAATCTTATATCTCATAGGGAATCACCACAGCTGCTCTGATTTCAAGATGACAACACTGTGTCCTGCCTGTGGTGCAGCACTCCATAGTATACAGTAACTTCAGTGGAGAGTGATTCCAAGAGGGAAAATAAAGAGCCTCAGATCAGATCATTTAGGGAGCTATGACAATGATACAAGCCAGAAGGGATAGGGATAGATGCTAATCTCAAGAGATTAGTTTTGAACAAATCTGGGGAAGAGCTGGCATGATTTTCTGAGAAGCTAAATGCAGGGGCTAAGGGGGAAAAAAAACTCAGGATGAAATTTTAGAGTGTGGCCAGAGTACCTGGAGTGGTGGTAGTGATATATGCTGGAATGGAAAATTTGTCAAAAAAAAAAAAAAAACTCTACTAAAAAAGCCCAAAAAAAAAAAAACCAAAACAAAACAAAAAAGTCACCACCAATAACAATGGAAAACCCAAACCAAGCAACAACAGAAACACATGTTGAAGGCAGGAGTAGTAATCCAGATTCTCTGGCTATTGTGGCCTTTCTTCTTTTCACCCCCTTGAAAAAATAACTGCTTTTCCTCCGGGCACTTTGGTCATTTGCTGACAGTGTCTTCATTCAGAGTTGGTTTACAGCTTTCTAAGCTTTTGTCTCACCCTTTACAAATGGACTGCATAAAATATTTATTGAGTACTCAGACCACTTAGGACACAGCAAGGGGCAACTGGATAAGTTGCAACGATTACCAGTTTTATTTCTCCATTGTGAGAGGAAACATGTGTTCTTCTGGTGATTTTTGAAACTGAGTGTGTCAACGCTGAGCTCCTGGGGTGTATTTAGGCATGGCCCTATTTAATTTTACAGTGTAGGACTAAAAGCTGGATAGTTTCAGCTCCTTGAAACCAGAGCCACTGTGCCAGAATTCTCTTCACTCAATGGTTCTAGGCTTCTGCTAGTCTAAAGGGGAACTTTCAGGCATACTTGGGAGACAGACAAAAAGATAGTAGGTATGTTTATACACTGCATTTTGGAGCAACTGGGTATGACAGTTCACTTACATCGTTACACCTCATCACTGTACCACTGGCTGCTGCTTTTTTTTCAAGAGTTATACTCCATCCTTCATGTCTCCTCATTCTACCTGACTCCTCCCTTATTTCCTTTACATGCTGGGCTAAGAAGAAATGTTTTACAGAGTAGGACTTGAGATTACCCTGTTGGTCATCTATATAGTGGAGGAGAAGGCTTGAAGGCTTAAGAGACTAAGTGAAAATCTAGGCTTTTCTTTTTCTTTCCTACCACAAATCTTTCTTTCCCCATGTGTTGATGTTACTTTTTGTAAGGGGAGGTTCTGTCGCTAAGGTCTTCTTTCCCAATTGGTTTTTGACTTGTCAATAAAGAAGGCTGGGAGCCAGTTGATGGGCAGAAAGTACGGATGGGACTTCCAGGTCCCAGGAGGAAAAGGAGAAGCAGGGAAAGAGAGAGGGCCTTTTTCTGCCATGCTTTGGAATGAGAGGCATGGGAGGAATCATGTAAGATCTGGGGACATCTAGGGACTGCAGCCTCCATTACAAGCTTGTGGCAAAAGATGTTCTGTAGATGTTGTGATCATAAAAAGAGAAAGAGGCATAAGAATATGTTCCAAGGGCAGGTGGGGGAAGGCTCATGCTGAAGCATCCCTTCCCCCTGAGGGACCAGACACACGATGATGGTATAGCAGAGAATAGAGATTATTCGGAGCATGGGGAGGGGAATTAAGAGGGTAATGGAGGAAGAGAAAGGCAGAGAGAAGGAGTGAGTAGAGAAGTAGAGACTGGCCATGACCACATGGAGAGAAGGGGAAGGGAGGGGGGAAGAAAAGAACCCAAGAGGGCAAAGGAGAACAAGAGAAGAAAAGGGTAAGAGGATAAGAGAGAGAGGAGGGGCAAGTAGCCCCTTTTATAGTGAGCTAAGACCTATTTGGCTGTTGCCAGGTAACTGGGGAGAGGGACATACCTGGTTGTTGCAAGGTAACTGTGGGGTAGAGCTTAGACAGAATCCTAACAGTGGAGCTAATTGAAACAAGCCACTAAGTTTAGGGCAGGAGAGATGGAGAATATAAATTGGTGAGGGCATGCCTTTCTAGACCGGAAGTATCTGCGCCAAGCAATTGTACCATGAAAGGCAAGCTGTTAAGCGACTAGCTGAGTGTGTGTCCTTTATCAGAAGATTCAAGGGTCTCAGGTGGGGCTAGTAACTTGACCCCTCCCAGAGCAAGGGTCTTGGTAGTGGGTTGATAGAGTGGTCAATTCCGAGGGCATAAGGCAGGTAGAAAAGGAAGCTGGGTGGGAGCTGGTGGGCGCAGATTCCAGAAATAAGCTGGGTGGAATGTGGAAAGGAAGGGAGCCAGGAGGGGCCAGAGCATGGCAGCTCCTGGGTAACGTAGTAGCATGGCTTTAAAACTACATGCAATAGCTTTTATTTTTGCTATGGCTTGAATATGAAATATTCGCTGAAGGCTAATGTTTGAATTATGTACCCATCAGCTTTTATTTTATGTGGAGCTTTTAGGAGGTGGGGCTTAGTTTGTGGAAGAAGGTCACTAGGAGAAGGTCTTTGAAGGTTATAACTGAATCCTTGTTTCCAGTCTCCCACCATCTCTGGTATCCTGATATTAAACAGTCTCTGCTCCATGCAGCCCTGTGAGCTGCTCCATCATGTTTGAGTGAAATCATCTGAAACAATGAGCCAAAGTAAATTCTTCCTTCATTAACTTGCTTCTTCCATTTCTAATGTCAGAGCATTGCAAACAAAGCTCATACAACCTTGTCCCAAATAAAGAGATAAGGTAACTAGAACCTATCAAAGATGCTTGTCCTCACTGCTGAAATAATTCCCTAAATATGTTTTGCCTATAGGATTTCTGTTTCTTCAAAAAGCACTTCAGAGATATAGTTGATGTTATGTTATCCATGCAGTTAGTCTTTTTGTGCACAAGTCAATGTCCTAAAGCCATTCTTTGTCTGAATTTAGATAGCATGTTCTCCATGGTGCCATTACTTCCTGAATTTGAACACTGACCAACACTCCTACACATCCCTCCTATACTTCAGTTTTCCCCATTTGCCTACCAACTAAGTTTCTGTTAAATTAAATTTTATCTACATGTATCTCCAAAGTTTTAAAAGCTACATAGAAAATGATAGCATAACTTAGTGAACTGCTGGTTAGCTTAGTGGAAATTCTCTTAAGTACCCAAGTCTCAGCCAGTTACAACATTTGAGCTTCAGCCAATGACATACTACAGACTAATCAGAAAACTTCTATAGGAGCCAAATGCCATTTTGTAACCTATCAGGATGTTTCTCTTGAACAGAACTTTGTTGTTCTGTCTGTGAATACTGCCTTCTCTTTTTGCTGCTGGATGAAGTACTTTGAACTTCCTTGGGTTTACAATGTTTCCTGATTCTCCAATTTATCTTTATAGAAAACCTCTGCTAACTTGAATTTGTCTATGGATTTTAACAATCCAAAGAAGTAGGTAGGTTTCCAAGGCCCCATAACAAGTGATGCAAAACCACCAGTCTGGCTACAAATATTCTGCTTGTAACTGCTCTGAGATGCTTCCCCTAGCTAGGAAATTGCTGTTGTCAGTATTGATGAATATCTGCTCCCCCTTTCACTTGCTTTCTATTTCAAGAGCTCTTCACCCACAAATCTTCCCAGTCTCTAACCAATGTTTCATATCCAGTACCGTCTCTACACTATCATCTACATCTACCTTGGGCCTGGGTTGCTGTCTTTTTTCATTCCCAGGGTTTGGCACTTTGGTTGCAAATTGTCTTGTCCTTGTTCATTGACCAGAACACAATGTCCTGTACTTCTTGTCTGGACAACTATAGTCATGTATAAAGGGTCCTTTCAAGTGTTTTTCTTTCCAGGACAGCATCCTCAAGTCATTCCTGTAGCCAACTACTATGCATATATACTAGTGTGTTATTTCCCTTCACAGATACATCAATTTTTGTAGTGCTCCCATCCCCTAAAGCTTCTTCCCAAATTAAGTTTACAGTTTGGTTCTCTAATGATTACCCAGTCTGTGTTTATTCCTTGGCAAAACTCTTTCACAATGTTCAACTTTCTTTGAAGCATAAATTTACTACTTCTGAATATATGTTTTGAAAGACTAATTTCATTTCTAAATTATGTGTATTGATATGTTCCTGCATGTTGAATGTGCACATAAGAACAAGTGCCAACAAAGTCCAGAAGAAGGTGTGTGACACTCTGAAGCTGAGTTTGCAGAGAGTTTGAGCCACTTGATGTGGTTCATAGAATCTAAGCAGAGATCCTCTGTGAAATTCTCGTACCAGTAGGTAATTTCTCCATCTACATCAGAATATCCTTTCTGTCTTCTTATCACACTTATGTCTCCTTCAACTTTTTCTTGATAACAACTGATTATTTTTTAAAGTCCTTCTGAATAAGTAGGTATATTTTGGCATTGGGGCATTGGCTCAGTGGGTAAAGTACTTGTCATTACCCTTGAACAAACATGAGTCCCAATACCGACATAAAAAGACAAATATGAATGTCCATTTCTATAACTCAAACACAGAAGGTACAGCAATAACTGGACCTTGGAGACACCCTGGCCAACCAGTCTAAATCAAAATCATAAGCTTTCAAGTTCAATGATATAAATGAGGAAGGAACGTGGCACTGTAAGTCAACCTCCACCATTCGCACATGTACAAATGGATGTATACACTCACATTCACTCATAAATAAACAACACACACAACACTTATGTATAGATCTTGACCACACACACATGATTACTCAAATTAAATTAGATACAAATATATGTATGAAGTTGTAAATGTTATCAAGTATCCTACACTAGAGTGCTTCTTAGCATTAAGGTATGTATAAATGTTTTGCCGGCTGGACACAGCCAGAAAAAACAAAAGTAATAAATTTGAGGTTGATAGTCATTGAGAGGAAGTGGTTCATCCTCATATCAATTATTAAGTTTGTAGTTTTTCTGGCACTAAGGCCTGTCCATCCCTAAAGAATTAGGATCTAATCATCTGGAGTAAATACATCAAGAGTGTTACAAGCCTGGGGTCTCATAAAGTTTCTTCTCACAAAGGAATTGTTTTAATAAATGTCTTCAAAGCCAAGAGTGCTGATTTTATGATGTGCATCCAGACAGTTAATGAAAGGGTTGAGAAAGGAGAAAGCAACAATAAAATTCTGCCTTGGGATGAGTCAAATGTGAAGCAATGTGCAGCTTTGTCAGTGTGGCCAAGGAAAATGAGCCCTCACTACAAAAAGGATGTTTACAAAATCAACACAGCCATCTAAATTTGACCTCAATTAGGCAAGTATCTAACAACCTTTGGTTCTGTGTTTCACAGGTTGGATTTAACTGATATCTGCCAAATCCATATGTCCATTTTCTTTTCAAATCTATTTAAATAATAATAGTGAATCAGAAAGAATAAAACTCTATTTCTCTTAAAAAGACAACAGTGGTTACCCACTTTCTAATACTAAACTATAAAATACTTTTAATTCTATTTCTTTTTCACATGATTCCCATGGTCTATTCTGTGACAAAACCTGTGAATCTGGGAAGCTATGTGCATATCTCATTTTGTAGAGGAGAATATTCAGCCAGAGTGTGTGATAAACCTGCTGTTGTAAGGAAACCATCCCTCCCAAAAGGACTGCTTGGATTCCCTTTCCCTTCCCTCTCCTAACTTACAACCTAGCAAGGAGGAACTCACATGGAGACAGCAGAGCAGTCTGAGAGACCCTTGAGGTGCTTGCCAAATGAGGGAAGCTAGTAAACAGAAAAGTAAGAAGAGTAAATCTGTTCTGTCTACATTCTCTTAGCATCTATCCATCAGTCCCCATAGTCACATAATATTCACTCCATCTGGGCCAGGACTGCCACAGAATGGTCACTTTTTAAAAGGACTCCAGTAGCCATCTCTCTAACATTTAATTAATCTACCTAAGACAACACTGTGTCCACTGGGGCTGGTTTGTAGTCTGCAACATGAAAGGATATGATAGAACTTGGATTATACTAAGTTAAAAAATTCTTTTAACCCATTACAATAATAAATATGACACAGAAGTAATGACTTCTCATTTCCTTTAAAAATCAAACCAGGTCTCCTCTTTTTAAAGACAAAGACATCTAAATTTCAGTGACTGGTTTTACATTTATCTTTGTTTCATGCCTTTATTAAATCTTACCAAGGTTTCAAGTTGATGTCCACAGTGAGCCAAATAATGTAATGGCATGAATATAGATATAGATATAGATATAGATATAGATATAGATATAGATATAGATATAGATATAGATATAGATATAGATATAGATATAGATATAGATATAGATAGATAGATAAATACCTAGTGTCTCCAATTGCTTTTATGAAACCATTGCCACCACCTGAAAACATTGTCTGATGCGTATATGCAGTGTAGGTGCTGAGCAGTTACTGTATGAGATTTAGGAACCCCAAAACTACTGTCACGATGCCCAAGCTAATTCCAACATTGCACTGCATTTATCTGGAGTCCAAATTTAACAAGCATACCATTTGAGACTGAGTTTGCCTAAATTACCCTTTTCCTTCCTATTTCATTTTTCATTGTCCTCTTCTAATAAGTTACCAACATTGTTCATATTGACATTTCTTCAAATGGTCAACACCATATCTCCTGTCCTGCAACTCTTTTGAAAATCACCACTCCTCTATTAAGAACTCAACTATGATCCTTCCACTGAACCTTACTTAGCCTAAGAGTTACCTCAACCTGTAAAATACCAAAAACTGCTATGGAACTTCTGCTGTTAGCTTATACAAAGATAACTCACTGGCTTCTTTCATTCTTTTAGAGTACATGATATTGGAACTAAACCATTATGGAAGTTTCTGAAAGGCCAGTAATCTGTGTTCAGGAAGGCTAGAGATGGAATGGAAACTCATATCTTTAAGTAAACTTCAAAGGGACTAGCCAATATTAACTTCACAGCCAGGTGAGAGGACCATCTTCAAAATGGATCATTAAGACCACATATGCCATAGGATATGATTCCACATGGAACAGAGACATATTATCCAGAAAAAGAAATGAAACCAAAAACCTATTGCTGTTTTGCTAAGTATAGCTCAAAGAGAAAAATTTCAAACAGCGCTCTGGGGAGTCGGAACACATATTAATGCTTCTATACTCTGTGCCCACTAGAATTTTCAGTGCTTGGGTCTCAAGGCTGAGATTCTTATTGAATTGCTGTAAATGGTAACTGGTCATTGAAATTTTTTAAGACTTTCTAGATATGTTTTCTCTCTTTTATAAGGAGAACTGCCATTGGGCTAGATCGACTGGGTTAGAGCCTTGCTTATTTTAACTTGGTTAAGTCAGCATGGCCACTCTTCCCAAACAAGGTCATGTGCTGAAGGTTAGGCCTTCAGTCCACCTTTTTGGGAACATGTATAATTCTCCTTGGAACAGAGTAAATTTCTTAAACCAGTAACAATCAATAACAGAACTAGCACCATAGAGCAACAACCTTATGGGAGCAAGATGTACATTAAAGAAAAGAGTTATTTTGACAATGTAAGTAAAATTCTTTAATACAAAAACTAATTACCTTGAAAAGGAAAGTCTGTCTGTTATTGCTGTTATTGTCTTTGTGTTGCTATTGCTGTTGTTGTTGTCTTTTTTGTTGTTGCTGATGTCTTTGTTGTTGCTGTTGCTGTTGTGGTTGTCTTTATTGTTGTTGTTGATGTCTTTGTTGTTGCTGTTGCTATTTTCCTCTCAAGTTTAATACCCTGGCACATATTTCACAGAGGATGAACAAATTCTCCACAAAAGATTTACTGCATTCTTTACTTTTATTTCTGAACATGAATGTTCAATACTTTTGTAGTTTTGTATTTAAGGTTTTGGTTTTTTTTCAACCTTTATTGCCTCATAACCTTTAAGGTGGATTTATTGATATTAGAAAGACACCCAATCCTTTAGACTGTTTTTAAAATCTCAACAGAGTAGGGACTAGCACCCTAATTCCGAGGACAAGAGAGGAAATAGAAGTAGGCAACCGGTAAACTTGTTGAAGACAAGTCTAATTGGCTTAAGAGCTAGTTGTTCTGGATGAAGACTTTAGTTCTGGGCAGTATGATGAACACAGGCAGGCTGACAGATGAACTTGCCGGTATTACTTTGTTGTATGCTAATTTTGAGAACTGGTGTCAAGCCCCTATAAAGAAAATGACAAGCAACACATAGTGCTTAACATCTATATCCCACTGATAATGCAAATCTTTGTCACAAACACTGGGAACACAAATAACTAATGTGCTCACTCTCATCCTGTGCAAGGAGAGGGAGTGGTCTGTCAGGGAACAATGAGCAAATGAAGATGAAGAACAAACACCTTCTTCTCGATGAATTATCAAACATCGTGTTTGGAGTTATCCTAAAAGTACACACAGTGCAGTATAAACTATGTCTGACCCATCTATTATCTGGACACCAAATATCTCCAAATCCATTCATTTCCCTAATCAGCTGCTACACATTTTTCCCAGCTTCCACCATCTGCTTTTAATTACCCAAACAATCCACAACCTAAATTGAGATGATAAATAGTTGATCATCACAGGCTTTCATTTACAGGTGCAGCCAGGACAAAGGAAACTGGCAGACTCGTGTAGTTTCAGAGAGTTGAACTGATGTGAATGGATAATATTATCCTTGTTTCTTTGACATCTTGAGAGTTCATAAACAAACCCCACTTTGAGTAAACAACTGTAAAATGGGTTTGGCTTAACAAGATTAACATATAGTGTTATTTTGGGCAGAATTTTGAAAGATAGTTTAAAAGACCAAGACTAACAGATTTCATGGAAAGAAGTAAAACTAGGAAAAAAAATAGTGCCCCTTCCAACAAAAACAAATTGCCTGGGCCTCTGAAGTTACATAGTATAAGTATCTCAGCAACCAATGAATTGTGTTTACCTTTATATCACATTTACATCAATCTGAGAGAAAGAAAATCAAATCCTTATTTTTCCATTTTAGACAAGGGGAACCACAGAAAGAAAAGATGTTGCTGAGTGACTAGTATGCACTTTGTTTATCACAAATTCAATCTTGTAAACAATCATGTGGAGATTATGTCTTCCACTTTAAAGATATGAAAACCAAGCCTGGAAGGTAAAATCAAGTTGAGAGTCAAGCTCAGGACAGTCTGTGATTGATGGGAACTGTCCGTGCCCTGATTAATACATGATGAATAGCAAAAGAAAAATCTACTATATTTCTTTAAATGGTAATACTAGACTGACAAGTATTGATAATACCATAAAAAGGTTTGTTTTCCATTACTGCAAGTTTCATAAAAAAATAAAGCTTAAATTATTAGACACATACACAAAGATATAAGAATACAGATACATACTGGCTGAAAAATTTAAGAAAACAAGTACTTTGTTTTTAATATGTGATTTAGGGGATGTTTTGAGGTTTCCAAAAAGAAGTAAAAAATTATACAAATACTTAAGAATAAATATTCTAATTTTAATGAGTAGATTTTAATAACTTTTATTATATTTTAACAACTTGTCAATTGTCTCCTAACAAGTAGGTCCTGAGGACCAAATTCAGATTGTCAGGCTTGGCAGCAAACACTTTCACGTGTTGAGCCACCTTTGTGTGTGGCTTCACATGTGTGTGTGTGTGTGTGTGTATATGTATGTATGTAATTTCATGTTAATTTTTTTCAAATAGTATCGTACTATGTAGCCCAGATTGTTCTAGTATTTGACTAACAGGCAAGGTTGGTTTTGGAAATCTCTAGTGCTGAAATTACATATTCACAGTCCTGTGTGTGTATGTGTGTGTGTTTGTGTGTGTGTGTGTGTGTGTGTATATATATATATATATATATGTAACTGTGTATATTCTATGGAACAATCATAATCATGCTGGAATCATCCTTAACATTTTCAAATGTTTCCTAATCTTTACTTCCAGGAAATCAGAAATTTCAAAACCTCAAATTGGTAGAGAATTTTTTCCTCTGAGTCTTCATTTTGCAAATGTCAAAAAGTCTTTTGATAAGATAAAAGGATGAGTTTTTTATTCCTGTTGTAAAGGAGAACCTCAATATAGTACCATTCCTCATCAGTGGCCCAAGTTTGGTTGATAATTAAAATTAGGGTGTAAAACCTAATTTTACAATTTTTTAATCTCCACTTTGAAGGATTATCCAGGTTGGTGAGTGTCATCTTTTAATCCCTTAGGATTGGCAGGCAATGTAAAGTGAGTTTGTTTCAGAAGTTCAATATGTATTGTAAACTCTCAACTCAAGCTTTCTGTTGAAACATCATTGTGCCCTTCAGAAAGTTCTTGAACAATGAAGCTATTCATACATTTCTCCTAACATAGCTAGCAAAGAGACATTGGAATTTTGGAGGACAATCTACAATAATAAATACTTGTGACTATCTAAAATAAGTATAAAAGACAAAAGTAGGCTAATCTCACTCTTCAAAACAGTTATGGATTGTAGATGGCTAGTACATCACTTCATAAACAATCCCATTCTGCAAAAACTAATGAGAGGTCGTGATGGCCAGCTTTAACGATCAACTTGACATAGCATAGAATCATCTGGGAAGAGACTCTCAATGAAGGATTGACTAGATCAGGTTGCTCTGCGGACATGTTGGTCGAAGATTATCTTGATAGATGTGGAAGTCCCAGTCTGAGACTGGGTGGAGCTACTCCCTCCTTTTGGGTCGCAGACTGAATAAAAATAGAAATTTAGAGGACTACTAAGTATGTATATATTCCTTTCTCTCTGTTCATAACCATCAGTGTTAGAGATTTGCTATTTCAAGTTCCTATTATTTCAACTTCCTTGAAATAAGAGACTGTAACTAGGAGTTGTGAGTTAAAACACTCTCTTCCAGTTTTAAGTTGCTTTTTGGTAAAGTATTTTTTATCACAATAGAAATAAATGAAGCTAAGAGACAGGCATTGAGTTTTTTAGTGTGTGCTTGTCAAACAGTAATATGAGGTAGAAATTTTACATAGCTTCTGAAAGGAAGACTCATAATGAATTGTTTTATAAGAAAAGAAAAGCTGTTTTATAAGAAAAGAAAAGCTGTTTTTAAGCAGTAGGAATCAGCTTCACATTCAAGTATTCATTCATCTAATTCCTTCTTTGAAGCTATCTTTTTTGGTTGGAAGAATAAATGTCCTCCATCCTCTCATGTATTTGAATAGTCTCAGTGGTGGTACTGTTTGAGAGGGTGATAGAAACTTTAGGTCATGGAGCTTGGTGGAAGGAAGTCTGTCATTAGGACAAGCTTTCAGGTTTATAGTTTCAAGTCATTTCCTGGTCCTTCTTCCTCTTCCTGTGTGTGAATGGAAACGTCATCTGCCAGTTTCTTGCTTCTGCTGCTAAACAGGTTTTACCCGTGAAGATGGTTTCTGCCTCTTTGAAACCATAAGCTAAGAATATTTCATCCCTGCAACATGAAAGTAATATGCCAGTTAGGAAATGGAGACACCTCATGTTAGTAGCCTTTATGACTGCTGAGGACACACTTTGGGAAAACATAAAAAGGGAATAAGTAAAATTGGGAGGGGAGCATGGAAAACCAAGAAGGCAGATCAGAGTTGTCTAAAGGGAAATAGGGAAAGCAAGACAAAAGAGAAGAAATGAAAGGCAAAAGAGAGATTTAACAAATACTATACGACCAATAACATTGGAGTAACAAGAAGAAAGTTTGAAGAAATAATCTACCAACACTTTTATCTAATAGCTAATAAAATCTTTTCTTCAGTCTCCTTATGACATCATTATCCCTCTGGTCTTCCTTATAAATACTCATCTAGAGTTCTCTGCCAATGCCAAGCTTCCAGAACATTTCTATCAGAAGCTATCTGACCATCCATGAATGTCAGAGCAGTGGTTGCTATTTAGCATCAAGCTTCTCGAAGGCTATAATTCCCTTAGGATTGTAAGTGGAGGAATGCTGTCAATGAAATGCTGAGAGACCTGTCTGGTGGAGGTGGTAGACCATTAACCCTACCATATTCAACTGCAGTTGAGGTCAACTGGTTTGAAGGATAAATTTTTTTTAATTATTTATTTATTTTTTTAATTTACATTCCAAATCATTTCCCCTTTCCCGTTTCCTCCCTCCCCGAAAGTCCCATAAGCCCCCTTCCCTCCCTCTTTTCTCCATTCAACCCCCTCTCGTTTCTCTGTCCTGGCGTTCCCCTACATCCAGTCTTTCCAGGACCAGGGGTCTCTCCTTCCATCTTCTTAGAAATCTATTGATATGCGGATTGTGTCTAGGGTATTACGAGATTCTGGGTCAATATCCCCTTATCAGTGACTGCATACCATGTGTGTTCTTTTGTGATTGGGTTACCTCACTAAGGATGATATTTTCAAGATCTGACCATTTGCCTAGGAATTTCGTGAATTCATTGTTTTTAATTGCAGAGTAGTATTCCATTGTGTAGATATACCACATCTTCTGAATCCATTCCTCCGTTGAGGGACATCTGGGTTCTTTCCAGCTTCTGGCTATTATAAATAAGGCTGCTATGAACATAGTGGAGCATGTGTCCTTATTGCATGCAGGTAAAGCCTCTGGGTATATGCCCAGGAGTGGTATAGCCGGATCCTCCGGGAGTGTCATGCCCAGTTTTCTGAGGAACCGCCAGACTGCTTTCCAGAGTGGTTGTACCAGCCTGCAATTCCACCAGCAGTGGAGGAGTGTTCCTCTTTCTCCACATCCTCGCCAACAACTGCTGTCTCCTGTGTTTTTGATCTTAGCCATCCTGACTGGTGTGAGATGGAATCTCAGGGTTGTTTTGATTTGCATTTCCCTAATGACTAAGGATGATGAACATCTCTTTAGGTGCTTCTCAGCCATTAGATATTCTTCATGTGAGAACTCTTTGTTTAGCTCTGTACCCCATTTTTTAATAGGGTTACTTGCCTCTCTGGAGTTTAACTTTTTGAGTTCTTTGTATATATTGGATATTAGCCCTCTGTTGGATGTAAGGTTGGTAAAGATCATTTCCCAGTTAGTTGGTTGCCGCTTTGTCTTTTTGACAGTGTCTTTTGCCTTGCAAAAACTTTGTAATTTAATGAGGTCCCATTTGTCTATTCTTGATCTTAGAGCATAAGCTATTGGAGTTCTGTTCAGGAAATTCTCCCCTGTGCCCATATGTTCAAGGTTCTTCCCTAGTTTCCCTTCTATTAGTTTCAGTGTGTCTGGTTTTATGTGGAGATCTTTGATCCACTTAGAATTGAGCTTAGTGCAAGGAGATAAGAATGGGTCAATTTGCATTCTTCTGCATGTTGACCTCCAGCTGAGCCAGCACCATTTGTTGAAAAGGCTATCTTTTTTCCACTGGATGGTTTTAGCTCCTTTGTCAAAGATCAAGTGACCATAGGAGTGTGGATTCATTTCTGGGTCTTCAATTCTGTTCCATTGATCTACATGTCTGTTACTGTACCAATACCTTGCGGTTTTTAACACTATTGCTCTGTAGTACAGCTTGAGGTCCGGGATACTGATTCCCCCAGAGGTTCTTTTACTCTTGAGAATAGTTTTAGCTATTCTGGGTTTTCTGTTATTCCAGATGAATTTTTGAATTGCTCTTTCTAACTCTATGAAGAATTGAGTTGGGATTTTGATGGGGATTGCATTGAATCTGTGTATTACTTTTGGTAAGATGCTCATTTTTACTATATTAATCCTGCCAATCCATGAGCATGGCAGATTTTTCCATCTTCTGAGGTCTTCTTCAATTTCTTTCTTCAGAGACTTGAAGTTCTTGTCATACAGATCTTTCACTTGTTTGGTTAGTCACACCAAGATACTTAATATGTTTTGTGGCTATCGTGAAGGGTATTATTTCTCTTACTTCTTTCTCAGCCTGCTTATCCTTTGAGTATAGGAAGGCTTCTGACTTGCTTGAGTTGAATAAATTTTTATGCAGAATGCACTCCTCTTAACTTTATTCTCTGAAACAACCTTAAAAAGTGCAATTAAAACTAGACCAAATAAAAGGAATACCAAACCAGATGTTCTCAGAGTCACTCTACCTTCTCTCCCTGTTCCTCCACAAGTAAAATGAAGCACAATCTAAAAGATAAAACAAGACTGACTCAATTAATCAATTAATACCACTACCACCAGACAGGTCTCTCACCACAACTTCTAACTGGAAACCTTCTTACTAGTCCATGCTCAAGTAAAGCAAATGCCTATCTGTAGAGTCTTCACACTACTTTCTTTATCATCCTAACAATGAAGCACTACCTACGGGAATTCTGAATCTTTTATGGCTTAGTACTCCACACAGAATTCCTTTAATACTGAGATGAACTCCATTACATTTATTTCATGGCAAGTTCTTCTTTTCACTAAACACTAAGAGACAAGATACAGGAAGAGAGTAACAACAAGAATCTTTGACTGCTCAACAAGCTTGCTTATGGAAGTTGTTCTTTACGGAGTGAATTATGTGATGATGTTTAGCTGAAAGTCCATTTGATAGTGTGCTTGTATTAATTAAATTTTGAAGTGGGAAGGGTCATATGAGGTCTACAACTAGAGTACAGACTTGAAATTTACTAAATTTCTCAAACTTTGAGCTCAAATTTCATGTGCTTTTGGATTTGGGATGTAATAGTGAAAGATTGAATTCAGGAAAAAAAAATGGGCAGTGCCAACCAGCTGTGGTGTAACACAGAGCTGCTATAGAAGTTAAAGAATGAAATCTCCTTGTTTAATAAGTAGGTGGTACCACCTCAAGATCTCTGCCACAGGATTTATGAAAACACAGTGCATCTTAGAAGAGACTTCCCATTCTGACCCTTTGTTCTCACAGGTCTTTTGTCACTCATGCTGTAAATAAAAGTATCTGAAATAACTCAATAATCTGTGATATATATATATATATATATATATATATATATATATATATAGTTAAATATATTTATATGACCCAATCAGTTTGTATGGTATTACTTGTGTGTATATGTTTGAGGGCTGGCCATAATTTGGGATTGGATAAACAATTGATATATTCTTCCCTAAGGAAGACTATTTCTCCTGCTTTCATCATTTGATAGTTAGTTGCTTATAGTCTTATGTCAGGACTGAGACTTCAGGAGCTTTTCTGTATCTAAGTTGGTGATACATTGTGCATTGTGTCTTTGGCAACATCACCTTGAACATGTCTGATAGTGTTTACTGTATACCTTTTTTAAAAATCTTATAATCATTTTCATGTCAACATACGCCCCTGCCACAAAAAAAAGAGAAAGAGAGAGAGAGAGAGAAAGAAGGAAAGCAAGCAAACAAGCAAGCAAGCAAGAAGAAAGAAAGAAAGAAAGAAAGAAAGAAAGAAAGAAAGAAAGAAAGAAAGAAAGAAAAAAGAAAGAAAGAAAGAAGAAAGAAAGAAAGAAAGAAAGAAAGAAAGAAAGAAAGAAAGAAAGAAAGAAAGAAAGAAAGAAAGAAAGAAAGAAAGGAAGAAGAAAACCTAGGTCACTCTGGGGTTGGTGAGATTGGTCAGAGTAAAGATACCTTGATCCAAGCGGGGAAAGTAAGTTCCATTCCCAGAGCACACAACTTGGAAGAAGTGAACTAACTCCTGTAAGCTGTCCTCTGACTTCCCCACACACTCTGACTTACACACACACACACACACACACACAAACACACATATACACAGACATAGTCATAAATAAATCTTCCTATATATTTTCAATTATAAATTATATTCTCTCTTTCATCTTAGTTTGACAGGGCATTTTTGGAAGATTGTTTTAGTCCACCAAGAGTGACAATCAGGAACAGATAATTCATGAACAAAGATGCAAAAGGCAAATACATTTGGAGAAAGATGCTGGAAAGGTATGGTTGATATTTATTGTAACAAGTCACAATAAACTGTCCTTCCAGAGTGCAGAATCTAAACATGGGATTAGAACTTCATTTCCATTCAATACTCCAACTGTATTTTAGTTCTTTCAATTATATACTCAGTTTCTTCATCATCCCCATGTCTAACTACTTGGGAAGTAACAATTCTTATATCCTAAATATTTTCCAACTTCTGCTTCTCTGCACAGAGATAATAAATTCCATTTGCCATTTTCTCACTATTCTACCAACCTGAATAGTTATCACTATGAAACACATTCCCATTTTCTAAATTTATGATCCTGTCATACTTGGTTGATGTTAACTTGAAAATTCTTATAGTAGTCACTCGGGAGTTTGCATAACTGTTGGTTTAGTGAAGAACATTGCATTCACTTCTTCCACCCTGTATAATATTCACTAATATACATACTTTATTTAGGACTTAATGAGGATTCGTCACCACTGCCTTCTAAATTTTATTTATTTATTTATTTTGGTTTGGGTTTTTTGAAACAGGGTTTCTCTGTATACTCCTGGCTGTCCTGGAACTCACTCTGTAGACCAGGCTGGCCTCTACTCAGAAATTTACCTGCCTCTGCCTCCCAAGTGCTGGGATTAAAGGCGTGTGCTACCACTGCCCAACACCTTCTAAATTTCTATTCTGACCTTCTAAAGCATTCCCAAATTTCACATATCATATTTTATGCTGTACTGTATTTTACAATTCATATTGTCTTTTATTCTATGCAATCTTTGGAATTTTTCTTGAAACATATTTGTCAATTTTACAAAAATACTCATGTTTATAGCACCTTGGCAGGAGATGGGGGTGTCCAGTGAGGCCACCAGTACTAAATTTTTGATCATCCTCATCTTCATTCTTTTACATACTGATGTACTTCCCTGACTACATTCATTGACAATATGTTGCCACCAGCATTCATCAGGAATATGTTGGCCCCATCTTAAAGTGTACATTCTCCTAAGACCAGTAAGTGAAAGCCATTTACTCTAGTGAGAGTCTCAGTAGCATCTTCCTGAATTGCCCTCACTTTATATGAGTAACCTGCCCATTCTTGAAGTATTTTCTCATGCCAAGGAGAGAAACCTGCTCTGAGTAGGTAGGCTTCAGTTTATGCTCATCCCTGGGCCAGAGATGAGTTAGTACTAGATCTTCACAGTGGACAGACAGGGGTCCTTCCAAAGTTCTGAGTATCAAAAGAGAAGTTATCAAGACCTGAGAGACAAAAATAACAAAACTATTGCTTTTTTGCAGTAAATAAATGACACTCTGACTGAATAAAGATTAAGTCTTTATAGTTCTATCTATGGAACTATAAAGCAAATTCTTTAAATATAATTTATTTGCTTGACCAGGAAATCTTTTCATGAAAATAGGGCTTCTATTACTCTTCTTAGTGAGTTAACATCAACTTTTGGAGTTGAAGCACAGACAGGGATTTTTGAAATCTGCATGATAAAGGGGAACTTTTCCAACAGTATGCTACAGCTTCCAAGGAAGAATCCTGACTGAACAAATTTTATTTCAATGTATTTATTTGAATTGGATTTTAAATTTGACTGAATTACCTTTACCAGTTGTAGTCATTGGAAGTGCTTTAAGGGGAATGACTAATTCTGGATAATTAAGGCAAGAAACATAATTTTTAACTCTGGTGCAATAGTAAAGCATTAATGAGGACTTAAATATATACAATAATTTATCATTCATACTTCCATGAAGGATTCAATGTATAGGACAGAAAAGATGAACAGAGACTATTTATGGTCAGTACAAAAGTTCCAGCTACTTCTTAACATGTATGAAAGCTCTTAAACCCACTCATTCCCCTGCCCCCTGCTCTGGGAATTTCAGCACAACTTGGTGACTCAGAGAAAAATCTTTCTCTTCTAACACCTTTTTGTGATGAGAGAAAGCTGCCAAGAAAACTCCTACCAGATGGAACCAGGTCTGAAAAATGTCTCTCTCGAGTTGGGTGTTATAATTATTTTTGACAATAATTTTGCCAGATGACTCTTTAATCTTACTGAATTTTATAGAGGAATAAATCAAATACCTGCTGTATTATATATTATTTTTGTGGTATTCTTAATCTTTCTAATTCATGCTTTAGGACATAGAGACATTTCAGTTAGGGGTATATGTACATTCTTCGAATCCTTTTTATATGATTAAAACAGACATCCTCCTAGAGTAAAAGACAATAGTTACAATACACAATGCTATTCAGTACCAAAAAGGCATTAGAACCTATGAGAACCTGAAGACAATATAATAAACAGCTAAAAGCATGGAATCAGAAAGTAAGATGATTTTAGCAGATGCCCCAAGTCTTTGCCTTGATACTTTGCAATTTGTAGGATTTCTTTCCTTTGAAAGTAGATCTATAAATTAGGGTATGTTGTGCCTTCATTTTCATTAAATTTTAAAAAGTCTTTGATTTCTTTCTTTATTTCCTCCTTGACCAAGTTATCATTGAGTAGAGCATTGTTCAGTCTCCATGTGTATGTGGGCTTTCTGTTGTTTTTGTTGCCATTGAAGACCACCCTTATTCCATAGTGATATGATAGGAGGCATGGGATTAGTTCTATCTTCTTATATCTGTTGAGGTCTGATTTGTGACCAATTATATGGTCGATTTTGGAGAAGGTACCATGAGGTGCTGAGATGAAGGTGTATTCTTTTGCTTTAGGATGAAATGTTCTATATATATCTGTTAGTTCCATTTGGTCCAAGGCTTCAATTAGATTCACTGTTTAGTTTCTGCTTTCCTGAACGATCCATTTCAGAGAGCAGGGTGTTGAAGTCACCCACTATTATTGTGTGAGGTGCAATGTGTGCTTTGAGCTTTAGTAATGTTTCTTTTACGAATGAGGGTGCCCTTGCATTTGGAGCATAGATATTCAGAATTGAGAGTTCTTCTTGGTGGATTTTTCCTTTGACCAGTATGTAGTGTCCTTCTGTGTCTTTTTTGATGACTTTAGGTTGAAGTCAATTTTATCTGATATTAGGATGGCTACTCTGGCTTGATTCCTGGGACCATTTGCTTGTAAAATTGTTTTCCAGCCTTTTACTCTGAGGTAGTGTTTGTCTTTGACACTGAGGTGCGTTTCCTGCATGCAGCAAAATGCTGGGTCCTGTTTATATATCCAGCCTGATTTCTGTTAGTAATGTTCCTACGTTTGCCTTTTGCCATCTGATTATCTCTGGTGTTAGTTGGTCCTGCTGTCACTGGCTGGTGTTTGAACCTCCTGTGATCCTGCAAGGCTATTTCTATCCCCCTGGATGACCAGGTTTCCCCTGGCACCGATTGCTGAGGGGCTGCCCTGCTCCTGAGTGTCTTTGGAGCCCTGATGTGCCTTGTCCCAAGTGATATTATACTTGGGAAATCCCTGCGTACCTGGAGACTCAGTGTAGTCTATCACCAAAGCAAAGGTTGCTGAGTGGAGTCTGCTGTGCTCTCTCCCAGCGCAGGTCATTCTGCAGGGCAGATGTCCCACAGCAGAGCTGATGCGTAGATGACCACAGAGCTGCCCCACTCTTGGGTGCAGGGAGCACACCAGCTGGCTGTGTCCCAAGCGATGTTATACTTGGGAAATCCTTGCAGACCTGGAGACTCAGTGTAGTCAACCCCCAGAGTAGAGGTGGCTCTGACTTTATATTTCTTGTAATATAGTATTTGAAAGTAGCACAAATTTTTGCTGTATTCCCTATTTCAGTAAGTGAGTGTTCTTTTTGTAATTAATATAAACCACATTTGTCCTTTTCTTTAACTTTTACATTCATGTGACAGCAATATCATGCTAATTCTCCTAATACATCTTTCTCAAACCATCTTTTCTACTTTGCACTGTGATTGCCTTGATGATATCTTATCATCTCTAGTCTGATCTGAAGCAGTTTCCTCTTTCCTTATATATTCTAAAGTAACCATTTAAAGAAGTCAATGCAGTTATAGTATTGCACTGCCTTTGTCTTATGTACTGGCTGGTTTTGTGTGCCAACTTGAAACAAGCTGGAGTTATCACAGAGAAAGGAGCCTCCACTTGAAGAAATACCTCCATAAGATCCGGCTGTAAGGCATTTTCTCAATAAGTGATCAAGGGTGGGAAGGCCCATTGTGGGTGGTGCTATCTCTGGGCTGGTAGTATACCAGCTGGTTCTATAAGAAAGCAAGCTGAGCAAGCCAGGGGAAGCAAGGCAGTAAGCACCACCCTTCCATGACCTCTGCATTAGCTCCTGCCTCTGAGTTCCTGTCCTATGTGAGTTCCTGTCCTGTCTTCCTATGGGGATGAACAGCAATGTGGAAATGTAATCTGAATAAACCCTTTCCTCCCCAACTTACTTCATGGTCATGTTTGTGCAGGAATAGAAACCCTGACTAAGACACCCTTATCTACCTCTTCATCTGATTGTCACAAACATGGGGTATGTCACAAGGCAAAACATGCCAGTCAAACTAAAGCATTGATACCTTAAGTGACTAATCATCTTGCACATTATTCTAAACAAAATTTGTTAGGTAAAAGACACCAAATTTGGGTACTTAAACAAATATCATATGTTTTAAAGCTTAGTCTCAAGTGAAAGTCTTTAGACTATGTGGGTATGGTGGCACAACCACAGGGGGGCATTTCTTTATATCTACTAAACACTGAAGAGTGCTGACCTACATGGGAGAACATTACATCCTTGCCATGCTCCATGAGGTCCTCTGTCGAGCAGCCTTGACCAAATGAAGATTCACTTTGTGCTACTTCCATCTTAACCATTTGTTTCTAAGAACTGCCACATTGGCTGTGTCTTTCAGAATATTCTCAGCTATTCCCTGTCTTCTACGTACATCACATGTTATTTCTCTCATGGAAGGAGTTTCCCTTTCCTGCCCTTAAATCCAAGCTGCTATAAATAGCAAATATCTTTTCCTACCTGTGGTCTCTATTCAATATCGCTTCTTCTCTGAAGTCACCTCTGACTTATCCTTCCTCTCTAATCCTTTGGAGTATCATGTCAAGTCTCCCTGAAAATTTAATTATTGATTGCATTATGTTATATTGTGCTGTTAGTTTATACAAGTATGCCACATCTAGGAGTGACAACATAGCGAGTAAATATATGATTAAATTTAGTTATTAAAAATAAATGGTATAGAACTAATCCCTAGGGCTATTGATTTTTACTTGTGTGACTTTTAGAAAATTAATTTCTCTGTACCTGAAGTTCTTTGTCAAACACAGTCAATACAAAGGCTTTCCTTGCAGGGCTGTTATCTGTGGGCTAAACATCTATGGAATAATGTATTTTATGAGAGTAGAAGACTTCCTGGAAAAGAGTAAGCTTTCACAAACACAGCAACTTTAGTTTTACTTGTAGAATCCATATAACTGACCACTGAATAGGTGTTTGGGAAATGGTCACTGAAAGAAATTTAATTTCCTTCTTGTCCTGTATATATATGTTTAGGGACTTCATTTGCTTCTCTGTGACTAAAACTAAAATATATTTTTTAAACAACTGAAAGAAATGTTAGTGAATTTGAAATTCCTAACACACTGCTTATGTCCCTGGTGATTCAACTCATTAAGCACACCCCCACCCTAGTGTTGGTAGCAATTGTGTCAGATCACAAAAATTCAATTGAAAGAAGAAGGAATTAAAATACTGATGGTTGGGAAGGGAGTTTGTTTTTCTTTTGCTATCAGGAAGTGATCCAAGCCCCCATACAGTACTTGAAAGAGAACCTACTCTTGGAGGCCCATCTTTCAGAGTTCAGAAAACCCATTACATATTTGTTGAAAGGAAAATGTTTGTGCATTTGGACAGTATCTCCACATAGAGAGAATACTGCCAAAAGGCAGGCATAATTTCTTGAATTGAAGGGGTTTTGCTCAGGGTCTTGAGACTAGTGATAGATGAGCCTGAAAAGATTGCTTTAAATAAACCAAACCTCTTGGATTAGTGTTGTTAGGCTCTGAAACCCCCTGGGAAAGGCCTGTCTCCTGTGATTTCCAGTATATTCTACTTCCAATGAGCTGGAAATACCACAAGAAAACCACTGTTCTCACGGTATTTTTGCCTTTTCCATTTCTAGTTTTAGCTAAGGAGGAAGAAAAAAATGGTATGTACAAATCAAAACTGGCATGTATATATGAGATACATATATGTATATGCCAAATGTTTGATCTTTATACTAAACAGAATTCACCCACAAGTTTCAACTACATTCAAATAAAATGAGTTTGGGCACACTTTTATATGTCTCAGTGAAGAAAATTTATTCTTATGTGTGACACAGAGTTATAGCACATTCTCCCAAAATAGCATCATGTATACATTGATTGACAATTAAGTGGCCAATCACAGTGCCTACAATTGGTTACTATCTCTAAATTGTTGTTTAGGAGTATTTACTCAAATAGCTTCCAAAAATGTGGCATAAATAAATAAGCATGTTTAAGTAAATATTTAGTTGTTTCCTAAGGAGACATTTTTTTCTATCTATAATTTTGTCAGGATTTTTCGTTCCATGTTTAGATGTTTTTCCAAAAGCACAGAGCAAATGCTATGGTTCTCAATGTGCCAGACAGAGTGATAAAAACTAAGAGCTAGGGATATTGTGAAAGGGATGTTAACATATGTTAATGCTTTTTAAATTTTCACAATTAAGAATATTTAGATAAGACAATCAAAGGCATGAAGGAGAGGAGAAAGAAAGGATAAAATGGAAATCCTCAAAGAACAGTCTATGAATGTGCTCATTGCTTTTTTTATTATTAGTGGTAGAAAAAAGGAATTAAAATTGAGTGAAAATTAATGTGCTTTGGGATTTAAAATCTTGATTTTTTTAATTGTGACTAGAATTTAAATTTGCCTACAAGAAGAAAAACTGTTGTCATATTCTGAGTGATGAACATACCAACTATTCTCTAACTAACTAAACAGATCCCAGAACCAGTGCAGAAAGAAATGTTATTATGTACACATGGACGTATTAGCACAACTAATGGCATCTCTTCCCTTTTAAATAAATATATGCTCAAATGCTGGTGTCATCCAGTGGTTTAGCAGCTCAGAACAGAGTTCATCAGATATACTTGTGTTTGTTTATTTTTTGTTCCACCTCTTTTTGGTTCTGTGATCACAACTATTTAATGCCTCTCAGATCAGAAACCACACTGTAATCATGAGAACTCTAATAATACTATCCCAAACAATTCATATTCACAATGTCTTTGTCAGAATGCATTATAATAATGAATAAAAGATGTTTGCTTAAATTAGAAGCTGTAGTGCTAGCATACAGGATAAGGAATACAGCCAATAAACAGCATCAGTACTCATGGTCCAAAGCTAATAACAACCAGTGCTGATAAACTATAAACAGTGAAGAAATTAAGATCAGAGGAAATGAACAATGTGAAAATAAACTTAGTACGACTAGATGCTAGAACATCTACGATTAAGGAACCCATTGAATATTCCATAGCTGTATTTCAAGCATAACATATGATAGTATCTAAATCTTACTATTTTATCTGAATCCAGAGCACATTTATATCCAAGTTTCAATTATGTACCTCCACATGATAATTCTTTACATTTCGATGACCATATGAAAAAATGACTCTCATGTATGCATATCATGAGACCCTCATTTCTGATTCTTCACTGATTTATGTGAGTATTACATGGAAAGGCAATATGTGAGCTCCAGCAGAAATTCCATCTGTAAATATGGAACACTATTTTCAATCTCCCAATAATCCCTACTGTTAGCCGAGTTTAGTCAACAGTGTCTTCTCTATCAAAAGACACTGTTCCATTACAAAAATGTAGGAATTTGATCACTACCTGATATCAGTACCTGAGTCACTTCTTGGCCAAAAAAAAAAAAAAAAAATCATGATTACTGCCTAGCTAGAGGCTTTCTGGTTACAACTATCTCCATCCCACTCCCCAACAAAAAAAGGCATGCTGTTGTCTCCTCATTTAAGAAGTACAAAAGAAATCCTGTTAGTCACCTGGATAGAAAATTGTCCCTCAGCAAGCTGTCCCATCCAGAAATGATAAGAAATAGTATAAGGTGTACCTGCAATGTAGGCTAACACAATGGTCTCTCTCCTCCCCCAGAGTATCCCACTTCATTCAATTATAAACTCTGTGCCTGCCACATTCTAATGTGAATTGTTTCCTTAGTTATCACAATGACTGGGCAACTGAGAGTAGGCCTGAGTGAGATTCCTTTCTAGACACAATATAGAGACAAAGAGGACTGATTGCTAAGGGTAATGTTCAGTGTCATCTCAGCCAATTCAAACAATCGAACCAGGGGTTCTTCTTGTCTCTGGTACCTGCCAAGAAGAAATGAAGAAGAGGAGGTCATCTTGTCTCTACCCTTGAGCTTGTTATTGGTGACAGGCATACCAAGGTGGTTGAGTCCTCAGTGTTGGTGCACAACAGGAGCATCCATAATAGAAAAATGGGGAGAAAGGTACTCACTTTGGTATAGGAAATCTCTGTAATGATCAGCCAGATAAGAAAGCTGTTTAGATTGTGGCCTGTGGTCTCTTTGGGCACAAGTTAGGAACCAAGTTTAGTTGGGATCATCTGGAAAATGGAAGAAAATAGGACCCTAGAGAAGATGGGTCTGTACCACAGAGAAACAGACTAATTAATTTATACCCCAGCTAAATTCCCAGGATTAATTGGCTTTGGGAAATATTCATGACATAAGCGACTCTAAATTCTCCAAATCAATGTTTTCATATAGTTAAAACAATTAGTGAGCACAGAAAATCTTCAAACAGATCGTATTTCTCTTTCTGGGGAAAACTTGAGATCTGTTTGCTTTTGGGTCATGAACAAGATTTGATTTTTTTCTACTTCTAGTAAATCATTAATGTCTGTCTTCTAAGATGTCACTTTTGTCAGAATGTTTATAAATGAGCAATTAGAACTTGCTGAAGCATTTCAGATGATGCTTGTTTAATTGATGAATGAACTTATTCCATATATCAACTTGTGATTTTTCTTCCACAGTGAAAACAGAATGTGACATTAGAAGACGTAGTGCAGAGCTTCCGTGTTTGTCTGCATGTTACAAGGAGCTAAAATTTGTACCATAGAGACAAAAGTGGTGGTGAATGTAAAGCAAATGAAAGATATCTTATATTTACCTGTGGAATATGTGTGTAAGGAGGAGCTGAGAAGGAGAAGCAGGACACAAAATACTTATTTTAGAAAGGAGTTGGCATTATTCCAACCCCCAGAAGTCATTAACATCAACATGAAAATCACAACTTTTTATTCAGTAAGATTCAGAAATAGCAGAAAAGGATTTATCTTCATATCTTCATCAATTGTTATGTAAGAAAAATGCCAGGACCAAAGGAAAGAAAGAAAGAATTAAATTCAGAAGAAAATGGTACTTTATTTCTCTACCAATACAATATGAAATATGAGTTGTTATTATCCTACAAGATTTAGAATTTAGTTTGCACACATGCCCATGAAGTAACACAACTCAGCAAGGTGTGTGTTTTTTTCACTTGGTCTTGGGGGTGGGGAATCTCATCTTGCCTGATACGTGGATGTTTGAAAAAAAAGTTATCAAATCTCAAATAATAAAGGTCATAGCATCACCTTTGAATACTTGGAGAAGACTTCAAAAACCCTCCAATCAAAACATATAATCCTTTCCTGTCTCTTATTAAAGTGCCACTTAGAATTATAACCTTCCTTATAGAATATCAGTTTTGGAATGTGATTAAGATAAAGCTGAAATAAGATGGCTCAAGCAACAAAGAAACTGCACACAAACACCCTTTCTACAGGACAGAGTCTGTGTGCAATCTGTTGGCATCAAACAACACAACTCCCTGGAAGTTTCAAACATTGAAACTGGCAGATTTCAAAGCTTTATATCTCCATGTCTCCTTTTAAAAGGACTTGTGAGAAACTGGAATGCTGCTTTCCTGTGCAAAGGGAAATGAAAACATGTTCTTTCTTGGAAGTTCTCAATGAGTATAAAAGGAAGCATGGGGTCTCCTGCAAAGCCCAGAGAAAGTCTTTAAAGCTGAGAAATGTTTTGTTAAGATTAGTCCCTTCCCCTCTGACCAGAAAAACCAAGGATAAACTTTTCTATCTCCACCCTGACTTCTTTATTCAGGAGTACTCTGACTTTAAAAATCACTCTGTGTCCTATGGTGTTTATTACCCTGCCCCAGGCTGAAGGAAAAGGGAAGAGAATCACAAATCTGACTCCAAGGGAAGTGATGAGGAGGACTCAGATATAAGATGTACTGACATGGTGTTTCTACACATCCTTTGACTCACACTTACTAAGGTGACTTATTCCTTGAGCAGAGGGAAATCCCTGGGCTGCACAGGTAAGGTAGAGAGAAGAGACAGGCTCCACCTGGAAGGATTACACCCAAACACATTTCCTTACCCCAGCCTCTAGATACTTCTTCTCCTAAAGGCAAGGGGAATAGATGATTCTGGAGTTTCAGAAACAGAGCACATATCTCCATTTGCTCATTTTTCTGGGATGTGACAGTGATGTTTTCCATATTGCTCTGCTTATGTACTTTGAAGCCTGAAGATATCCAGTAAATCGCTCCTAAAATCTTCACAGCTTTCAACTGTGGTAAATATTCTATTTTCTTTCTTTCTTTCTTTCTTTCTTTCTTTCTTTCTTTCTTTCTTTCTTTCTTTCTTTCTTTCTTTCTTCCTTTCTTTCTTCTTCTTCTTTTTTTGTAATGGCTAGATTTCAAAGATTTATATTTCATGATATTCTTTATTGTTGAAGTAACTACACACAAGCATAAGAACACTGGTTACAAGAATGACCTATCAATAAAAGTTGAATGTTCATTCATCTGCATGTACCTGCAACTTCTGAAGTCACTCAACATTGAGGGAGACAAATGACTGTGGCCTCCCCAACATCAAGGAGACAAATGGGTTGATATTATAAAACAGGGAAATGACATCAGATTCTACAAGGTCTTGATTAGTTTATTCTGTTTCATGGTCCTAGTAATGAAACTTTACATTTTTTGGCAAGAAGGGATGTGTTTGGTTTAAGAATTCTTAAGCATATTACTTGCCTTATTTAAGGCTCACTATGTGGTTAAAAAGGTGCTGCTCTCCCTGTTTATAAATGAAGAAGCTAATCTGGGACTCATTAAGCTACTTGCTTAAGAGCATAAAAGAACTTACAGAACAGAAAATGACTGAGCTCCTCCGTGTTAACATTCTGCTCAATCACTTGGTCAATCTGCCTTACTCTTTTCACTATCAACAAATTCAACCACTTCATTACTAATTGGTAAATGAAAATTAACAAGAATTAAGAATGAAACTAAAACTTGTGTGTCTAGATCCTGAATATGAGAAATGACCTTGTCAATCAGCTTGTAACTCAGAGACATAGAACTACATACTATGAGCTGAATAGCAAAAAGGCAGAATAAACATGGGATGAAAATGACAGATTTATAAATGAAATATAAAAGCCCCTCTCCCAAAATATGTATTTATCAAAGTAACAAATAGAGGAACAATGACAGAGAACACATCTGTCAAATGTAAACATCATTGCTAAGAGGTTGGAGCCACTTAAATGAACTAATTAAAGAATTAGAAGTGTAGGTCTAACTTACAACCAAGCATTTTCACTACAGGGACTCTCACATTACAGAAGAATCTCAAGGGAAGTGGAAATCCATTTGGTTTGGGCATTTAAATAGACAGTATTTGCAAGAAAAAAGAAGAAATATGCCATTACAAAGACATAGGTATAAATGTTCATAGCAGCTTTATTTGTAATTGTCACAAACTGGCAAGAATCCCTATGTCTACAGACAACTAAGTGAACAATTGAAATATATCTATATATTAGAATAATATTCACCAAAAAGAATGAGCTATGAAGGCATGCTCTCACATGGATAGGTTAACAACAGTGCTGAGTTCAAAACACAGCAAGATTTAAAAGACTATATTTATTTGAAAAGGCTACAAAGTAGTAAGCGTTGAGTAGAGAGAAGATTACACAGGGACATCATGAAACTTGAGAATTGACATAGTATGTCCATTGTGGAACTATGATGATAATTTCACAGCATCTGTAAATGGCCAAATGTATCAAGTTGTATGTTTTAAATATATAGTTTATTTTACATGAATTACACCTCAGTAAATTTAGTTGAAGATCAAATAAACATAGATTATGGAACATTCTAAAGGGTAAGGATGTGTGATACTGTCCCAACAGCCAAAAGGATGGAAGGACATCTCCCCCAGAGATTTTCCACATTAATTCTCCTAGTTATCCACTTCTCTTTTAGTAGGCCACTTATTCTACATCCTCAGACAATTTAGTGAGCTACCTTCTAAAAAGCAAAGAATTACAGCAATAGCCACTCACAATCCCACCACACAGAGACAATAACAGATTCCATTTGAGACTACCAGGATTTCAATCTCTGTCCTTGAATTAGCTTTAAAACTAGGTTCATATCATTTACATTCTGTCTCATTGGCATTTTAATCTTTGAACATTTTAGACCCACTCCAGGTGTCAACATGTTACACACACCTATTTAATTATATATATATATATATATATATATATAAATATATACACTTTGTGTTATAAAAGTCATGTAATCTCTGTCATCTCTGTCATGAGCAATATTATGTTGTAGCTTACATTATCTATTCATGTGCTTTTGAGATTTGTTCATATTAACACATATAAATACATTTCATTTGGTAATGCTATCTTGAATAAAAAATCAGTTTGAAGTGCTGTCTTTCATAATGACCTATCCACATTTTCTAAGACTTTGAAATCCTCAGTTCAATCTCTGAAATTTCTCTTGATGTTATTAATTCAAACAAAACCCAAATTACAGATCATTAAGTCTGATTACCAGAACATATCCTTTAGTTTAAAACAGTGAAAGTATTCAGGGAAACCATAAACAGGTCTTGATGAGCTTCATAAAATTTTTATGTAATTCATAAAAAAACACACAGTGGCTGTTGTAAATGTCTAACTAGTTTCTAAAATATTAGAAATTTGAAAAACTCTACACGTGAACATGATCATAATTACTTTATATTTTATAGAGTTAGCTTTTAAATATCATAATGAAAACTAGTATATTTAGATAAGACCTGAAGGTTCTGGTCAGAGTGTTCTAATGCATATCTTACTGAAGCATTGCAGAGATCCTGTTATGCAGATATTAGTTTGTCTGTGAACACAATAAGGTAGATGTTATTTTTTGAAAGAACTCTCCGAAATTGATAGTTTCCCCCTCGAGGACTTTACAAGTTTATATTATTTTCCCTATTTTATGTGCAAAAACTGCTTAGAATGGGTAATTAATATAGAACTAAGAAGCAGTTCTAAGATTATATAACCTTAGTCACTATATTGAACAGCATACATAGTATAAACTAGGAAAAAGAGTCACCCTTCAACCCATCATCCAAATATAATTATTATTATTCAATTGTACTTTTCTCCACAACCACAGAACCTTGTTTTGTAACCCTTGGCCTTTCACCTAACCTTGTATCTACCCTGTAACAGGATATGGATGACTGAGTTTGTCTTTGTCTTATGAGTCAATTCTCCAACCTTTTGCCTTTCTGAAGATGTACTCACCACAGTTTTAACTCCTGCATTTGCACTAATTAACTAAAGTATATTTTTAAATCATTCCATGTTCTAAACCATAGGTTTAAATGAGACCACAGTACTTAGGAGGAAACCTGAGAAATATTAATTACTTAATAGAAAAAACTATTTTTTCAGGTTTTACTCTACAGCTCTTTAAAAACAGTTCTTGATAATATGATGAACATGCTGATTAATGAATTTATGGATTACCCCCAAGAGTAATGTCAGAGCATGTCTCTAAACAATGAGGAAACCATTGTGTAAATATATTTGTGTGGATTACACTTTTCAGGGATAAAGAATTAATAACATAGTAACACAAGAGTGAAATGCCTACTAAAAACACAGACTGACCTGTGTTATAGAAGGTCATTGACCTAATGAATTAAGACTGTCTCCAAGTCCTAACATTATACATGCCAGGCTACAACTTCATTACTGTAACTTGTTACAGACTAATGATGGGCAGGTATAGATTTCCAAAGCCATTCAGCAAACCAACAAAACACTGTAATCATGTTATTTTTAATACTGGAGGATATTTTAAAAAAGCAAATCTTATTTTGTAAGTGTGATAAGGATGGGTCAATTTGCATTCTTCTGCATGTTGACCTCCAGCTGAGCCAGCACCATTGTAAGTGTGATATTTTGTCTTACATATGTAATAATATCCAAATGTGTGCCCAGATGCACATATTTTCTTTCAATCAAAGTATTTTGAAATGTCACAGTCTGTGTGTGTATGGGGTGGGGGGAAGAGGATGGTATTCATGAAAGCCAGAACAGGATATTGGATCATATAGAACTGAAGATACAGGCAGTTGTTAACAACCCATTATGAGTGCTAGGAACCAAGTCTTGATCCTTTGAAAGATCAGTAAGTGCTCTGCACTGAGAGGCTACCTCTCCAGCCGTCAAATTTAACTTTTCATGGACACACTCATTAGCAACAACTAATACACAGCACATCGAATCATCAGTTGTTACAGTAGTTTTTAGCTTAAACAGGCACTTGCACATTTCTCCTCACACCAAGGAGCTCAGGCAGCTTGCCTAATAAGGAAGAGTTTTGATTTCTCTGTGAGACAATTTTATGTAATGAGGAAAATGGAAGAGATTAGTTTGGAAATTTTTATATCCTATTTTTAAAACCCCATCTACTTGGAACAACTGTTTATGATTATCATGACAGCTTGGGTTTAATTATCTTTTGATCTTACAAAGCGAGGTCTTTAGAGACTGCTAAATGTGTAGAGCTGTCAGATTATTACATTATTTTCATTTGAAATACTTTTCTAATTATTTAACATATGATTCTCATAGTCTTTCTGAACACCACAATTTTGACAAATAAATTAGTAACAAGTATATAAATATCCATTGCTTTTAGGATCTAATTTCCATGGTAGGCAAAGTCATAATGAGGTTGTTAACATAGCCTGTAAAATACCACTTCTTAGGGGTTGTAACCACATGAGTGGCAGGTGCCTCTGCAGGAGTGAGACATTCGGGGAAAAGCTAACTTTCCTGTCACTAGTAATTCACTCTTGATTAACCTCTTGATTGAGGTGATATTTCTATGCCGTTAGCAGAGAATTTACTCTCATCCTGACTAAACAAATTTGATTTGTCTTTTTAAAATGGCTTTTTTGCAGGGTACAACACAAGTATTCAGTTATTGTAATGAAAAGGCAAGGCAACCAAGATTTTATAATTACTGAAATAAATACCACAAAGGTTGCCCAACTCCTCATTTCTCCTCAATTTGTCTTAGACTGAAAGCATCTCTTTTTAATATACACCGTGCTTCATGGCCTTTCTCAACCTTAAGCTCCTTCAGCTTACATTGCTTTGAGTTTTTCAAAGAATTCTGGTTTTTGCACACAACATTCTTCTGGACCACTTAGTGGGCCGGTGGTAATTTTTATTTGATTTAATCAATCTAACTATGTTATGCAATTATATTCTGTAAACTTGAACAAGAAAGGAGAAAACTTCACCTCTGTAAAATGCTATCATAGCAGGCATTCTGTATCCTAAAGGGGGCTTTTCCTGCTCCTGTAATCTAACGGAATCCACAAGATGACTCCCCCTTGTCACTGAAGACCAGTGTTTCTTTGTGGACTAGTTCATTCCAATGGTAAATCTGAAACACTGGAGTGAAACTCTGAACAAAGATAAGCATCTCTGTGGTTGTTTACAGAGAACTCACACAGAGAAATTTACTTAAGGAGAAAGGGCTGGCAGTACAGCCTTTGGAAATGGCAGAAACTAATGATTTTGATGCCAGACTCTCCTGTTTACTAAAAAGAAAAGCACTCTTGTGTAAGTGTTGAGTTTAAGATTGTTAGATTGAAGTTCTAGGGCAGTGTGCAGTTCCCCATACTTGGCTTGCTTGTTCCTCCTGTGAGACTTCTGCAGATGTGCCCTATATATCTAGGTCTCTCCTACAATAAATGAAATATGAGTTGAGTTTTATGCAAAGTAACTAGAGACAAGGTCAATATCATGTTAAATAAATTCTTTGTTACTAAGCAGGTTGAAAAATGTACACTGATTACCCAATTGGTGACTTTCTTTACTATTGACCTATATCCAGATGCTCCCTAGATAGAAAAATACAACTTCTTTCCCAACTCAATTTATCCCTGTCAATTAGGCCAAACAAAATGTCAAGGGATCCCAAGAACGAATTGTTGAGCACAGTGTTTTTGTATCCTGACAACTGACTGATCTACTGGATCCAGAGTTTTTTCAAGGAAGTGCTTTTCTTTTTATAGCATGTATCTAGTATGGCAAATACTGAGCAACAATCCAGTGTTGGCCTCATTTCTACTCCCCGTTGGTACGCTGTGGAATAGGATTACTTTATGGTAACTAGATGCTTCTTCCTGAAGTATGCCCTTGGGAACTTAAGATTGCATGCCAGGCATTGGTGTTCAGGACAAGTAGAATTCAAGTGTCAGCTACTCCAGAGAGGCATCCTGACAAATGACTCTTGGTGTCTGAGAGTTGGAGAGCCAGTGACCTTGGCCTTCCTTGACAGAGGTGACTGTAGAGGTTTCTGGGGAAGCTCTCCTTCTTGTTGCTTTATCCAACAATGAAAGACATTTAAAACTGCTAAGCTTGATTAATGCTCTTTGCACAAGATATTACGTTTAACAGGATTTGTGTTGTTCATAGCTACGTCTTTGGTGCATTGGGTATACCACCTAGAAGGACTGGAATAAATATTGACGGAATCTCTCCCAAACCTGATTTCTCAGCAAAAGCTGACTCTTCTTTATCTGAATAAGCAACAGGACCAATTGCTTAAGGATGGTGCATGGTTACCACTTTATAGTTTTCATCTAATTTAACCATTTTTAAATCCCTTGTAAACAATTTTTATTACATGACTTAAAGAACACAGGAAAGATGTCTTTTTTTTCTTTTTTAAAAATTTCTTCTTTTTTTTTTAGATATTTGCTTTATTTACATTTCAAATGGTATCCCTCGGAAAACCCCCTGTCCCATCCCCCCTCTCCCTACTCATCCCCCTCCCCCAATTTTCTGACTTGCATACCCTTATTCTGGGGAATCAAGCCTTCACAGGACCAATGGCCTCTCTTCTCATTGATGTCTGAAATGATCATCTTCTGCTACATATGTAGCTGGAACCATGGGTCTCTCCATGTGTACTCTTTGGTTGGTGGTTTAGTCCCTGGAAGCACTGGGGGTACTGGTTGGTACATATTATTGTTCCTCCTACAGGACTGCAAACCTCTTCAGCTCCTGGGTCCTTTCTCTAGCTGCTCCATTGGGGGTTCTATGCTCATTCTATTGGTTGACTGTGAGCCATGGGTATTTTGATCCACTTTCCAATAAGGATCAAAGTATCCACACTTTGGTCTTCCTTCTTCTTGAGCTTCATGTGGTCTGTGAGTTGTATCTTGGGTATTCTGAGTTTTTGGGATAATATCCACTTATCAGTGAGTGCATACTGTGTGTAGGAACAATGTCTTTAAAGGAAAAAGCCAACATTTCATATATTAAATGACATTCAGAATGATCAGTGATTGGTGTTCTATGAAAAAAACCAACTGTATACAGCTTTTTGCTGTCCTTCTCTTAGAGTTAATTTTCTTGTCTGAAGATAATGACAATATCTGCATTATTATACATCCATGCATCATCAATTGTATTCAGTCAACACATACATGGAAATTATTTTGTGTTAGATGTCTAAAATTATTCTAGTCGTCCCCAAAATGTATGTTTGATTCTAATCCATTTTTTTTGAGATTTTGAAGTATTTAGGTGCTGAAAAAATTATTACATAATCTGTTTTCTTGATTCTGAGTTTAACATAATATAAAATAATGCATCAGTGCCTTACCACGCAGCTCTCATGGAAAGTGCATCCTGCTGAAGTTCAGGTAGATGGGAGTGCCTTGTGTAGGTATTCATAAGGCAGTCTAGGCTTTTCTGTTACATAATTGGCAGTGTTTTCTGATATTAATGAAATGTCTAAATCATAAAATGGATTTAGAAGATTTCTGTCATTCTGCATACTCTGAAACTTTGGAAATTCTAGTTCATATATGTATCAAAGTGTACGTCAAATTGCTTTGAAATGTCTGGAACTAGTGTTTATTGGTTAGGATACCTTTGCTAGGTTGCTAACGTATGGTAATAGAGTAACATAGAGATTGTACTGTCTCCTAGAGTCAGAGTTGAATTAGCTTGTAGTATTCTTATAATTTCTTCTATAATTAATTTCTCATTATAATTTCTCATATGGTATTTTTGCATCAATTTGTTATTTTCCCTGAAAACACAGATTTGAATATAGTTATTAATGTTACTCTTTTTTTCTAAGGCAATTAATTTTTCCTTCTAAACTTAATTTCTCTCATATATTGGTAAATATATTTTCTTATTGTGCTAATATTTTGGGTTGTTTGAATATTTCATTTAATTTTTTTTTAGTACTCGGTAGCCTTGTATTTAAAGACATGAATATTTACCTGATCCTAAAACTCGAAGAATTTTAATGGTCCTCCATGGCTCTAAAATGAGGTTTCATTAACTTTTTTGTAGGAACTATGTATCTATTGAGATAGTTTGTGAGCCTGAGATAGTAAACAGAAGTTTTAATATTTTTCTATTATTGATTTTATCATCACTATATTTTTCACACTTTTCAGTTTTATTGCATGCACTGTTTTTATTTTTAAAAATTTCTTTAGATTTTCCCTCTATTCAGGTTCACAATTAATTCTCATTACTATCACAGAGTCATATGAAACAAAAATTTTGAGTACATATGTTTGTCTCTGCATGTGTATACATAAGGAAGTGACCTTGGGTATATTAATTGCTCCCTCATCCCTTTTAAGTCCTGGTGGCCTGTTCCAAATTCTGAAATACTGACCAAAGCATCTCTCTGCAAGTGTCTTTCTGCTATTCTTTAAAAAAAAGAAAAAAAAAGAAAAACTTAAATTTTTTATTAGATATTTTCTTTATTTACATTTCAAATGGTATCTGTTTCCTCATTTCTCCTCCAAAACCCCCCTATCACATTCCCCCTCCCCCTGATCACCCACCCTCCCACTTTCATTTCCCTGTCCTGAGGCATTCCCCTACACTGGGGCATCAAGCCTTCTCAGGACCAAGGGCCTTTCCTCTCATTGATGTCCAACAAGGCCATCCTCTGCTACATATGTAGCTGGAGCCATGGGTCCCTCCATGTCTACTCTTTGGTTGGTGGTTTTTTCCCTGGGAGTTCTGGGTATACTGGTTGGTTCATATTGTTGTTCCTCCTATGGGGCTGCAAAACCGATTCAGCTTCTTGGGTCCTTTCTATAGCTTTCTGCTATTCTTATGTTTCATTTTAGAAGAAAATGCATGGTATCTCTTTGCTCATAAATATTATGAATTATACATTTTAAGGTTAAAATGTAAAATAATTGAACTCAGTATTCAAGATGGTACACCGGGAACAAGCTCTGCTTTCTTATTTGCACTGGCTTGGTATGTGTTTACACATTTTTTTATTTCTTGCCATCATGACTCATTTGTTTAAGCTGTGGCTGTGTGTGCAACACACAGCATCAAGCTAAGTTTTATGTGATCCAGCCTAGAAAACTTTTATTTCTTTTCATTCCTTTTCTTTTCTCTCCTTTTCTTTTCCAGTCCTTTTTGTACTAGGGGTTGAGCTCAGACTCCAGCTTGTTAAACATATGTTCTACCATTGAATGACAAGTTTAACTCCAGAGATCCCTTTTCTTCCATAGTGAGTTAAAGCCTGTATTGATTGACAGAATAACATTCTGAATTATAACTGATAATATTGGTTCATTTACTTACATCATTTTACTAACTTTGTTCTTTTTTTTATCCACCATCAAATTCTAGTCAATTATATTATCTTTCTTAATATTTAAATTTGAGATTTTACTGTTCTTTTAGTGTTTTGAACATTTCACAATTATCCCTGAGTTCCTACAATTTTAGTCTCACATTTTCTTTGATATTTTAAAGATCTTTAAATTCTTTTCTTCAGGTTGATTTTCTGTGATGTTGAAACTTTATTGTATAATTTTGAATTTTAAAATTTCTTAGAGTGCTGTTTTTTGCACACTGTCTTTTTATAATCATAAAAGAAACTACTTCCAAAAAAGAAATAAAATAAATTGCAGGTTTTAAATGCTTTTTGATCCTTGACCAATTCATTCATCAGTTTGACATTTTTATTGCAGTTACATAAAATGAGAACTAATTCATTCAAAGTGTTTTCTCCTAAATTTTGTTACTATAGCTTCTTGATTAATCAACAGAGGTTAGCTACTTATTGTATTCTATTGTATTCCTCATTTATCTAATTGGAGGGAGTTGTATTTATTTTTAATTTTATTGTATTTTACTTTTGGATGCTTGAGTTTGAAGCTCAGACCTTGCACATGCTAGAGTAGCAATCTATTGAACAACATCCCTAAGCTTTGGTTTGCCCCCAGAGGATACTGCTATATAGCCCAGGCTAACCTCACATTCCCTTACACAATGACTGTGATTACAACTGTGCTTCACACTTGGCTGAAATTCTTTGGCCAATTTGGAAGCAGGTCGAATGGAAATTATATTATCCGTGAGTCCTCTGAACATCCACAGTGTCCAGGGATACCAATGTTTGGGCAACCATAAAATCCTTTGTCCATGTCATAGAGGTTTCCATGTCTTCTCAGAACTGATATTGCTGGGAGAACCTAGAGGATAAGTTGAAATTTCCTCCCTTATGGATGGTTATTTTGTTACATTTCTTGATTTCTTCATATTTGAAACACCACACGCTTATTGGGCTAATCCAGCATGGTCAGCCTTGGTTTTCTTTTTCCTTTGGAGAAAATATGTTGCTATGCATACAGAGGCATCTTTATTTCAAGAGAATCAATTATGTTTGTTTTGACAAATTATTTTTGTTTCCTCAACTAAGATTCCAGTGTCTCCTCATCACCTATCTCCAGCTTTGGCTTTCTGATTCTTTTTCTCTTTTCACCATCTCATATTTTATACTTTGCTGCTCTCACCTTATTCTCTGTTGTCAGGCCTGTATAGCTGACTTTAGCGCCTTTTTAAAAGTTTGTATTTTGAGAATTTTGTAAAATGTGTTTTGATCACGTTTTCCTCCTCACATAACATCACTATCATTTCTCTGACATTTTAAAATTTACCTAAAGCTCCTGGGTAAATCTCTAACATCCCCCTACCTCTTTCTTGAACCCTTGCGTTTCTGCCCATTGCATTTCCTCCCTGGAAACAATTTCTTTATTATTTGCTTTTAATCCACTTTTGAGAGATCTCAATAATCAGCAAGGGCTTTTAATATCATCATTCTGCCTCTGTGTCTATCTCTATCTCCCTCCTCTTGTCTGTCTTGTTCTCCCTTTCTCCTCCCTTTTCTCTTCTCTCATTTTTTTCTTTTCTCTCTCTTTGTATATCCTTTTAAATGCTTCTCATGGAAGGAATAAGATATCAAAATTGTACTAATTTATTGACACATTTTGTCAATGACAGATGGATTAATGAGGTCTGTTGTTACAGTGCTCTTAAGTCATGTGTGCAAAGTTCATGTCTGTAAGTGGAAAAACTACAACTATGCTAATGTAATAATCTCTTTTAAATGTACCTATGACTGCCTTTAGGAAAGTCATGGACCTCAGATTTTCTTCTAGTATTTGTGGAAAGCCTTTTGTTTTCTCTATCTGTAGCACTGCCTCAAACAGCACAGATATTTAAATAATTACCAGTTGTCTCCCTGGAGATAGAACTTTCTTCATTGAGGAAAATTTGAATTGAGTTGAGTCAAATCAAATAACCTTTAGGAACATACCTCCAGTCAAATACTGACAGGTCTACTAAGGTGGAGTTTTGTGAAGCTTGCACTTGTCCTATCCTCTTCTAGCAAGCAGCTAGGCTGCTCTTCCTGTAGCTTCTGCAGGTTCCAGGTTGCTGATTTATAAAGCTAACATGGAACTGGGGAGAAAGATACTAGAAGAGTTAAAATTAAAATTACAGAAAACTCACAGGTCTTACTAGTATTTCTGCACTGTTCTTAAGTATGTCTCAGAGTTCTGAAAATGTCTGAATAATTTTGAAAATCAGTTGAAATTTCATTTAGACCTTATGAATAGGCCACAGAGTGCCATACCCAAGTGGCACAGGGAGGTAACTAACCACCCAGGAGTGAGGAGAGGCCTAACAACACAGATAGAGCCACCCCTGCAGCTCAGAGGATCATGTCCAAAACCCTCTGGCAGAAGCCCTCCGGTTTCTGTCTCCAGCTTGGGACCATTCTTTGCCATAGTGCACCATACCCAAGTGGCACAAGGAGGTAGCTAACTACCCAGGAGTGCAGAAAGGACAATCAGCAGAGGTGAGACCACCCCTGCTACTCAGAGGAAGCAACCAGAAACCCTGAGGACACAAGAATCTAGGAGCAGCCTGGGACAGGAGTGTTCAGATTTCTACCCCCACCCAGAGCTGATCAGGGCAGCAGAGCCACATACCCAAATAGAACCACAAAAGAGTGGGTCTTGCAGGAGTACCTACATACCTGTGTACACAGAGAGAACTGGTCTCCCAGAAGCACAGATACAGAGGCTTTCATGATATAAGAGATAAGCCACAGTCAGAGACAACAACACTAGTTAACATCAGAGATAACCAGATAGCAAAAGGTAAATGCTAGAACATTACCAACAGAAAACAAGGCAACATGGTACCATCTGAACCAAGTTCTCTCACAACAGGTAGTCCTGGATGCCCCAACACACTGGAAAAGAAAGATCTGGATTTAAAATCACATCTCATGATGCTGATAGAGGATTTCAAGAAAGACATAAATAATTCCCTTAAAGAATTACAAGAGAATATGAGTCAACAGGTAGAAACCCTTAAAAAGGAAACACAAAATCCCTTAAAGAAATACAGGAGAACATGGGTCAACAGGTAGAAGTCCTTAAAAAGAAAACATAAAAATCCCTTAAAGAATTATAGGAAAACATAAACAAACAAGTGAAGGAACTGAACAAAACCATCAAGGATCTAAAAACAGAAGTAGAAATAACAAGGAATTCAGAAAGGGAGACAACTCTGGAGATAGAAAACCTTGGAAAGAAATCAGGAGTCATAGATGCAAACATCAACAACAGACTAAAAGAGATAGAAGAAAGAATCTTAGGTGCTGAAGACACCATAGAAATCATTGACTCAACAGTCAAAGAAAATGCAAAATGCACAACGCATGCAACCCAAAACATCCAGGAAATCCAGGACACAATGAGAAGACCAAACCTAAGGATTATAGGTATAAAATAGAGCTAAGATTTACAACTTAAAGGGCCAGTAAATATCTTCAACAAAATTATAGAAGAAAACTTCCCTACCCTAATGAGAGAGATGCCCAAGAACATACAGGAAGCCTACAGAACTTGAAACAGACCAAAACAAAGAACTTGAAACCTGGACCAGAACAAAGATTCCTCCCATCACATAATAATCAAAACACCAAATGTACTAAACAAATAAAGAATATTAAAAGCAGTAAGAGAAAAAGGCCAAGTAACATATAAAGGAAGACCTATCATAATTATACCAGACTTCTCACCAGAGATCATGAAAGCCAGAAGATCCTGGGCAGATCTCATACAGACTCTAAGAGAACACAAATGCCAACCCAGACTACTATACCCAGCAAAAGTCTCAATCACCATAGATGGAGAAACCAAGATATTCTATGATAAAACCAAATTTATACAATAGGTTTCCACAAATCCAGTCATACAAAGGATAATAGATGGGAAACGCCAATATAAGGAGGGCAACTACACCCTAGAAAAAGCAAGATAGTAATCTTCTTTCAACAAACCCAAAAGAAGATAACCACCAAACATAAAAATAACATCAAAAATAACAGGAAGCAACAATCACTATTCCTTAATATCTCTTAACATCAATGGACTCAATTCCCCAATTAAAAAAACATAAACTAACTGACTGGCTATGTAAACAGGACCCAGCATTTTGCTGCATACAGGAAATGCACCTCAGTGTCAAAGACAAATACTACTTCAGAGTAAAAGAGTCGAAAACAATTGTCCAAACAAATGGTCCCAGGAAAAAAGCTGGAGTAGCCATTTTAATATCGAATAAAATTGACCTTCAACTTAAAGTCATCAAAAAAGAAACGGAAGGACACTTCATACTCATCAAAGGAAAATACACCAAGAGGAACTCTCAGTTGTGTATATCTATTCTCCAAATGCAAGGGTACACTCATTTGTAAAAAAAACTTTACTAAAGCTCAAAGCACACATTGCACCTCACACAATAGTTGTGGGTGACTTCACAACCCCTCTCTCATCAATCAGGGAAACACAAACTAAACAGAGACACAGTGAAACTAACAGGAATTTTGGACCAAATGGATTTAATAGATATCTGTAGAACATTTCATCCTAAATCAAAAGAACATACCTCTTCTCAGTACCTCATAGTACCTTCTCCAAAACTGACCGTATAATTGGTCACAAAATGGACCTCAATATATATAAAAGAAGACTGAAGTAATCCCATGCCTCCTATCAGATCACTATGGAGTAAGGGTGGTCTTCAATAACAACATAAACAACAGAAAGCCAAAATACACATAGAAGTTGAACAATACTCAATGATCCTTTAGTCAAGGAAGAAATAAGGAAAGAAATCAAAGACATTTTAGAATTTAATGAAAATGAAGGCAGAACACACCCAAATTTGTGGTACACAATGAAAGCAGTTCTAAGAGGGAAACTCATAGCTCTGAGTGCCTCCAAAAAGAAGCTAGAGAGAACATACACTAGCAGCTTAACAGCACACCTGAAAGCTCTAGAACAGAAAGAAGCTAATACACCCAAGAGGAATAGATGACAGAAAATCATCAAACTCAGGACTGAAATCAACCAAGTAGAAACTAAAAGAGTTATACAAAGAATCAACAAAACAAGGAGCTAGCCGGGCAGTGGTGGCGCACGCCTTTAATCTCAGCCCTTGGGAGGCAGAGGCAGGCAGATTTCTGAGTTCGAGGCCAGCCTGGTCTACAGAGTGAGTTCCAAGATAGCCAGAGCTACACAGAGAAACCCTGTCTCCAAAAAAAAAAAAAAAAAAAAAAAAAGATTTCCCCATTTAAAACAAGGAGTTGGTTCTTTGAGAAAATCAACAAGATAGATAAGCCCTTAGTCAGACTAACCAGAGGGCACAGAGACAGTATCCGAATTAACAAAATCAGAAATGGAAAGGGAGATATAATAACAGAAACTGAGAAAATTCAAAAAATCATCAGATCCTACTACAAAAGCCTATAATCAACACAGCTCGAAAATCTGGATGAAATGGACAATTTCTAGACAGATACCAAATACCAAATTTAATCAGGATCAGATAGACCATCTAAACAGTCCCATAACCCCTAAAGAAATAGAAGCAGTCAATGAAATTCTCCCAATGAAAAAAAGCACAGGACCAGACGGTTTTAGTGCAGAATTCTATCAGACCTTCAAAGAAGACCTAACATCAATACTCTTCAAACTATTCCATAAAATAGAAACAGAAGAAACAGTACCCAACTTGTTCTATGAAGCCACAACTTTGTTGATACCAAAACCACACAAAGATCCAACTAAGAGAGAGAACTTCAGACCAATTTCCCTTATGAATATCGATGCAAAAATGCTCAATACAATTCTTGCCAACCGAATCCAAGAACACATCAAAACGATCATTCACTATGATCAAGTAGGCTTCATCCCAGGGATGCAAAGATGGTTATCGATACCCAACAATGTAATCCACTACATAAACAAACTCAAAGGAAAAAACCACATGCTCATTTCATTAGATGCTGAAAAAGCATTTGACAAAATTCAGCATCCTTTCATGTTAAAAGTCTTGGAAAGATCAGGAATTCAAGGCCTGTACTTAAAAACAGTAAAAGCAATATACAGCAAATCAGTAGCCAACATCAAATTAAATGGAGAGAAACTTGAAGCAATCCCACAAAACTCAGGGACTAGACAAGGCTGCCCTCTCTCTCTATATTTATTCAATATAGTACTTGAAGTTCTAGCTAGAACAATTAGACAACAAAAGGAGGTATAAGGGATACAAATTGGAAAGAAAGAAGTCAAAGTATCACTATTTGCAGATGATATGATAGTATAATTAAGCGACCCCAAAAAACTCTACCAGAGAAGTCCTACAGCTTATAAACAACTTCAGCAAAGTGGCCAGATACAAAATTAACTCAAACAAATCAGTAGCCTTCCTATACTCAAAGGATAAACAGGCTGAGAAAGAAATTAGAGAAACGACAGCCTTCACAATAGTCACAAACAATATAAAGTATCTTGGTGTGTCTCTAACCAAACAAGTGAACGAACGATCTGTATGACAAGAACTTCAAGTCTCTGAAGAAGTAAATTGAAGAAGACCCCAAAATATGGAAAGATCTCTGATGCTCGTGGATTGGCAAGATTAATATAGTAAAAATGGCCAGATTGCCAAAAGCTATCTATAGATTCTATGCAATCCTCATCAAAATTCCAACTCAATTCTTCATAGAGTTAGAAAACACAATTCTCAAATTCATCTGGAATAACAAAGAAATAGCTAAATCTATACTCAACAGTAAAAGAACTTCTGGTGGAATCAGTATCCCGGACCTCAAGGAGTACTACAGAGTAAGAGTGTTAAAAACTGCATGGTATTGGTAGAGTGACAGGCAGGTAGCTCAATGGAATTGAAATGAAGACGCAGAAATGAACCCATACACCTATGGTCACTTGATCTTTGACAAAGGAGTTAAAACCATCCAGTGGAAAAAAAAGATAGCCTTTCAACAAATGGCAGTTAGCAGGCAGAAGAATGCAAATTCATCCATTCTTATCTCCTTGTACAAAGGTCAAGTCCAAGTGGACCTCCACATAAAACCAGACACACTGAAACTAATAGAAAAGAAACTGGTGAAGAGTCTTGAGCACATGGGCATAGGGGAAAATTTCCTGAACAGAACAGCAATAGCTTCTGGTCTAAGATCAAGAATTGACAAATAAAATCTCATAAAATTACAAAATGTCTATAAGGCAAAGGGCATGCTCAATGGGACAAAACAGCAACCAACAAATTGGAAAAAGATCTTTATCAACCGTACATCCGGCAGAGGGCTAATATCCAATATGTACAACAAACTCAAGAAGTTAGACTCCATAGAACTAAATAACCCCTATGTATGGGGTACAGAGCTAAACAAAAATTTTCCAATGAGGAATATCAAATGGCTGAGAAGCACATAAAGAAATGTTCAACATCCCTAGTCATCAGGGAAATGCAAATCAAAACAATCCTGAGATTCTACCTCACAACAGTCAGAATGGCTAAGATCAAAAACACAGGAGACATCAGGTATTGGCAAGGATGTGGAGAAAGAGGAACACTCCTCCACTGCTGGTGGGATTGCAAACTGGTACAACTACTCTGGAAATCATTTTGGCGGTTTCTCAAAAAATTGGGCATAATACAACTGGAAGACCCTGCTATACCACTCCTGGGCACGTACCCAGAGGATTCTCCAGCATTTAATTTAAACGCATGCTCCACTATGTTTATAGCAGCCCTATTTGTAATAGCCAGAGGTTGGAAAGAACCCAGATGTCCCTCATCGGAGTAATGGATACAGAAAACGTGGTATATTTACACAGTGGAATACTACTCAGCTATTAAAAGCAAGGAATTCATGAAATTCTTAGGCAAATGGGTGGAACTGGAAAATATCATGCTGAGTGAAGTAACCCAATTGCAAAAGAATACATATGGTTTACACTCACTGATAAGTGGATATTAGCCCAGAAGCTTGGAATACCCAAGACACAATTCACAGATCAAATGAAGCTCAAGAAGAAGGAAGAACAAATTATGAATACTCTGGTCCTTCTTAGAAGGGGGAACAAAATACTCACAGAAGGAGATACAGAGGCAATGGGTGGAGCAGAGTCTGAGAGAAAGACTATACAGAGACTGCCCCACCCAGTGATCCATCCCATATACAGTTACAAAACCCAGACACTATAGTGGATGCCACAAGTGTTCGTTGACTGTAGCCGGATATAGCTGTCACCTGGGAGGCTCTTCTAGTGCATTATGAATACAGAGGGAGGCACTCTCAACCAGTCATTGAACTGAGCACAGGGTCCCCAATGGAGAAGCTAGAGAAAGGATACAAGGAGCTGAAAGGGTTTGCAGAGCCATAGGAGGAAAAGCAATATGAGCCACCCAGTACTCCCAAATCTCCCAGGGACAAAACCATCAACCAAAGAATACACATGGCATTTCCCATGGCTCCAGTGGCATAGGCAGCAGAGGATGGCCTTGTTGGGCATCAAAGGGAGGAGAGGCCCCTGGTCCTGGAAAGGCTCGATGCTGCAGTGTAGGGAAATGCCAGACTGGGAAGCAGGAGAGGGTTGATTGGGAAACAGGGGAAGGGGAGATGAGTTACGGTAATTTTTTGGCGGGAGGGGGGGTAGACAAGGAAAGGGGATAACATTTGAAATGTAAATAAAGAATATATCTTTTTAAAAAAAGACCTTATGAATACTATTGTCATGGACATTTTGTGTAACTGATTACTACAGGCCTTTCACCGTAGCTATTCTTGGATTTCACTGTTGGCTGTATTTGCTTAACTATGTTTCTTATTCTTATTCATCCTTTGGATTATTCCATAAACTAAGGACAAGTTCTAATTTCAACATACCATGTCCAAACCAAAGATTCTAATTTCTTTTAGAACTTAAGACACATGAAAAAAGAAAGTAGTTTTGAAATTATGTTCAAGAGCTTTCAAAACACCATTCATAAGCACACAGATTATTTAAACCTGAAATCTAATGAATTTGTGGAATAATTGATAATTTGCCCTTCATTAAGTTACCCCCAATGCTAGAAAGGAGGAAGAAGAGTAATCTCTGTAGAGATAAAAGGATTCAGGCACTTCACATAATAATCTCTTTCAAATGTACCAATGATGGCCTCATTTAACAGTTCTCCAAAACCTGAATCTTCCATGTATGTACAAATTGCCGCATCCTCTTGTTTGCGTTTTTTCACAATAACATCTAAAACCTTCCTTCTTATATAACATACATATATACTTCAAGTAATGACCATATCTACTGAGGAAAAGCAAATCTCTTATGCCTAATTGTAGAAAGATTTTCCTTAGAAAATAAAAGCAGTTGTGATATGAGTCAAAGACTCATGTAAGCAAGTTAACATGTGAGATTTGATGATGCTATTTCCTGGTAGATAATGTTAGACTTTAATTGAAACTCATGGCCCTCCAATTGGTGTCCACTGAAGGACTTGTTTGTGAAAGGAAAACAAAGACATTTGGTGAGTGGGAGGTGATATATTCTATATTCAACAAAAATGACGTCTATCGATTTGTTTTCTATCTTTTATAGTAGTACATTTAAGCTAAAATGCCCCACCTCAACCTAACATCTTGACATTTAAGTTTGACAAATTACTTTTTGTTCAATTCTTTAAGTCAAAGGAGTCCCATGGACATACACTCTTATGTGTAAACTTTTACTTCTGTTGCTAATTAGAGAAGGGAAATATTGGAAGACAAGATATAAATGCAAAAAGATTCTGAGGAATAGTTTGTTTGCTGATTGGTTTCCAGTTGGAATAAAAAGTTGTTGGCCTCCACCAATATGCACCCTTGCAAGTAAACCATGAGTAGATACCCTCCAGGTGAGCAAATTTGTGTCTTTGCCTCTGGTGTTAATATACTAAATTTATGGGAGCAGTTTGATCAGGGAATTATAGTAAATGTCTTTTGGTGTTGTTTTAAATGTTTAAGATAGCATTTTAATTTGTAGTGTTTTCATCACATCTATTCCCATCAGTCATATTAAATCAACATTAAACAAAATAAATTGTGCACACATGTCTTTGTGCTGAAATCTTAGCCTGTCCTTTTGCAGACTCTCCTCTCTTGAATTATGCCTGATTTGTCTAGGTATTAGAGTGAATTAGTTTTATGCCCATACATTAAAGGACACTACTCAGGACTATACAATGCAAGATAAATCTCCCTTTATCATAAATCTTAGTCAGAGACTTTCTGAGGAACGACTATGTGACGTGACTTCTCACAAGCCCTATATTTTTTGTGTGGAACCCAAGGAATGAAATTTGATAATGAAGTTTGATTGCAAGCACTTTCACCCCAGGATCCATCTTGTTGGTTTCCTGAAGCACTTTTTACATAGAGAACAGATATGTACTGAAGGAATCTCTGTGAAGATCGAGGTTGGTAGATGAATGTGAGTTGCATTTGAGGAGGAAGAGCACATTTCCCTTTTGGAAATTTGATCTCATTCCTTGGGTTCTTGTTTACAGAAAACTGCAGAGAAACAGTGGTCATTAGTGAAATCTAGTGGTTATATTGTCTGTGTGATGATATAGATTTGACCAATAACCCTTGTAGAGCACTGTGTCATATTAAAATTCAAAGAACTTAAAACCATTATTACAAGTATTTATAACTATTTTACTAGTTCAAAGTATAAACAACAGGAACATGCCAAAATACCACACTAATTGAAAAGTAAACACATGTCCCTAAATGAATTTTACAATATAAGCTTGCAACACCAAAAATAATGTGGTGTGTGTGTGTGTGTGTGTGTGTGTGTGTGTGTGTGTGTGTGTTATAAGAGTAATGGCATATATATAAAAGAAAAACCTGTTTTTGTGTTTACAATCAGGTTCTGGGAGTTTTACATGTCCTATTTATTATGTTTCATACTGAAAAAAAAGTCTCAGATGAGTTGTGCTTTTCTTTGAGATATAGGAGCTAAGTTATTTATGCTTATTCTTTGGGGGAACTAAAGCTGACGCAACCATGAAAGCTGGATTCCTCTAAGGTTCCCCATACCTACAATGAGCTAAAACCACTGTATCAGAAGACAAATAACCAAAATATTTGTAATTTCCCATACATTTTATAGAGCATTCCCAGGATTCTAAGTCAAAATTAGAGCCACTGCAGTTTTTCTATATTTCCAGAAAATTAGCTACATACATTTCTATTTTCCTCCTGGTTCAAAATTAACAGACAGAAAAAAACTTAATATCCTGACCAAGAAAAGATTTGCATCCCAACATGTCTGCACTGGCTCAGAATCAGCAGAAGATTCCATTCTTCTGAGATAACATGTTTGCTCTAAGCACACTTCTGAGATAAAGAGAATTTTTTATTTTAATTATATAAATCTTTGAGATAATGTGTAACAATTTGATGTAGGTTCTTGGTGTGTGTTGTTCAAACTATCATCAGGTAACATTTTTGAAATAATGTGATAATTGTACATGCAAGGTACAGCATGATATTTCAATAAACACATATAAGTATGCATATATATGTATATGTGTATATATACATACATATACATATACTGATTGAATCAGATTAATGTTTCCATTGCCTTGTTATTTTTTACTTGGAGGCTTTGAGTGCTTCTTTTGTTTCTGATTATAAAATGTGTATACATTGAACTGCAATCACACAATTATGCTGTAGAATGTGATATCCAGCATTTTCTATATCGTCTTCTTTTTCAAGCTATTAGTGATCACTACTGTATAGTCTCAGATGAGAAAAACAAAACATGAATTGAGTAGCTATTTTCTCCAAATTGAATTATTACTTTCTGGAGAGAACAGTTCTTAGAAGATTCAAGAACCTAATGAAACTTACAAGGCTCATGAAGTTCATTTTGTTACAAGACTTGTTGGAGCCCTATCCCATGGTTATATAAGCAGTGGAAAGAAAGGAAATTTCCATGAATCTCCAGCATTTTGGGAAGAGATGTAGCTTTCATGAGTCATCCCTCACTCTGTCTGGAATGGGCTTTTTTGCTGATACCACTACCTTGAAGTCACCCAACCTTATGTAAGCAATTCTAATAAATTTTTTTTTATTCACTAGACTAAATCTTATGAAGAGACTTCACACCAATAACTGTCATGTACCCTGTAGCATTCAACTTCATAATTTCCCTTCAGACTTAAGTGACTTCCTTCTTCCCCATTTGTTTTGTCATTATGTCAGCTGCCCAATCAGAAATCAGGCAGTGCGTTTTCTTCTCCTGGTACATAAAACCAAGTCTTTCCTATGTGATGCAAAGGTTTGATTTCTTCATTACAAACAAATTAGCTTTTCCTTATAAGAAGCTGTCTTACAAACTGAAAACATAATTCCTTTGCAAAGTCTATCATGATGCATGAGGTCTCCAGCTTGATATCTAGAGGACCATTCACCTAAATCCAAATCTGCCATTCTGAAAAAGGTTATCAGCACCCTGCTGGTGGCTGTAATGGTCAAACTCTTCAAACACAGAGTATTATTTACTTGGGTTTCATACTGAAGGAAATGTAAGATTTCCCCTGTGACTCTAGCAAAGATGGATAAAGATAAAGAACATCACACACCACCCAATGTGAACTCATATGGGTTTGGCAATACACACACTAGAAGTATTTTGCATGACTTTCCTTAAAAGGGAACTACTAGAGAAGTGTATTCTTGTTTCTTAGGGAGCTGTGAGTAATCTTGGTTCTATTTTACACACTCCTTGAATATAGAATTAGCTATCACATCCAGGCTCAATGGCACTTGGTAATTTTTAAAGTTCACCAAGATATTCGCTTCCAAAAGCCAAACCATACCTTATGACTCATATTTCTAAACTAAGATTTTTATTTAGGTCATATATCAGTGGTAGAATATTTTTCATTACTTAATTATCATGTTATACAGAAGTGATCCCCACCTCCCCCTAACTACTTTGCCATGAAATTTAGAGAACTCTGGGAAGCATGTCAGAATCTTTTGATTTTGCTCTGGTTCCCTGTTGGATTTGCCCAATGGAAGACCTTGCCAGAGCCAAAGCAGCACAGTTAAGAATGTTTATTCTCCATGATCCTATAAACCAGGTTGCACATTAATGGAGGTTGAATCCCTATCCAGAGGTACAGCTTCTGTTGCTTTTGCTCTCCCAGGTCTTGCTAGAAGATGATAATAATGACAGTGGTGGGGGGGCAGGAGGAGTTGGTAATGTTGGTGGAGGAGTAGAAGGATGGTGATGAGGAGGAAAATAAAGAAGAGGATGAGAAGAAAGAAGAGGAGAAGGAGAAAAAAGAAGAGGAGGAGGAGGAAACATTAACCACTATACATCAGGAATTCTTGAGTGATTCCCTAGCTGGATAATACCCACAATCCTGAATAGTTTCTTCTCCGTACTCCCACAAATACCACTTTTGTATGCCGTTATTTTCTGCTGAGGCATCAACTGGTATACTGTCATCAAAAAAGTGTGTCATAAAAAGTCAAACATAGATGTAAATGATATTTTGTGTTCAATGACACAATTAGGTACACAAAGGAGTTAATGAACCTGTAAGTCAATAGTGTGTGTTCGTATGTGCATGTATTATTATGTCTGCATTTGCGAATGCTGAAGCACACTTGTGTGTGCAAGTGCTTGTGCATGTGTTTTTAGGTATAAGAGAAGACCTGACAACAGCTTTGGGTACCATTTCTTAGTCTCTGTTTACCTTTTTTAATGCATATTTTTGAGAAAGTCTTTCTCACTAGTCTGGAGTTCACCAAGTAGTCAAACTTGACTGGTCAGTGAGCCTCACAGAGATCTGTCTGTCTCTGCCTCCCCAGCTTTTAATTAATAATCCTGATCAATTGCAAGATAATCAATTGTCAGTGCTTATGTTTACTACAAATATTAGTTGGATAGAATATAAATCAAATTCTTATCCCACAAAAATCTGAAGGCTGATTCTGCTTCATTAAAATTTCGAAACTATGTTCCCTCCCACATACTGTTTTATTACCCTTAAGATAGTGTCCTTTCTTCTTTGTCTAGTAGACAATGTGCAGCTTACCCACTATATCTGCATTCCATGGAGCAAGATGGCAAGATTTGAAAACCCAAAGAGAAAATGTTTCACATCTCTCCTTTTTAAGGTATCAAACGACACTTCTAATAATATTCAAAACTTGATCATGTGAATACCTCTCTATACAAAAAAAGCACAAAAAGGGCAAAGAATTTTCCATCTAACTATTGTGAATATACTGATAAGAAAGAAAGAAAGAAAGAAAGAAAGAAAGAAAGAAAGAAAGAAAGAAAGAAAGAAAGAAAGAAAGAAAGAAAGGAAGGAAGGAAGGAAGGAAGGAAGGAAGGAAGGAAGGAAGGAAGGAAAAAAGCCTACCCTTACTTTGATTTTCTTCCAATTTTATATGTTCTCTTTTAAAACCCAAGGATTCTACTTTCTTTTTTGAACTTCAAGTCTCTGAAGAAAGAAATTGAAGAAGACCTCAGAAGATGGAAAATCTGCCATGCTCATGGATTGGCAGGATTAATATAGTAAAAATGACCGTCTTGCCAAAAGCAATATACAGATTCAATGCAATCCCCATCAAAATCCCAACTCAATTCTTCATAGAGTTAGAAAGAGCAATTCAAAAATTCATCTGGAATAACAGAAAACCCAGGATAGCTAAAACTATTCTCAAGAGTAAAAGAACTTCTGGGGGAATCAATATCCCGGACCTCAAGCTGTACTACAGAGCAATAGTGTTAAAAATTGCATGGTATTGGTACAGTGACAGGCATGTAGATCAAGGGAACAGAATTGAAGACCCAGAAATGAATCCACACTCCTTTGGTCACTTGATCTTTGACAACGGAGCTAAAAACCAAGGATTCTACTTATGGTTGCCACTGTGTACATGAGTCATTCATGTAGGGCTATGTACTGGAGCATGGTTAACCTATCAAAAATAGCATCCCTGAAGAGAACTGATTCTCCCTCCAACAGCAGCCATCAGTTGCCAGTAGCTCCTTGGCTAGGGGCAAGCATCTTGGATTTTTCTCTGCTCCATGCTGGAATCTTATCTCTATTGGGGTAGCATACATTTTATGCAGGCTGTCACGACTACTGTCAATTTATCCATGCAACTGCCCTGTTACATTCAGAAAACACTGCTTCACTCTGCTTATCCACTGCCTTTGACTCTTAAGCATCTTTCTGTTCCTCTTCTCCAATGATCCCTGAGACTTTGAAGAGCATAGTATCACATAAATGCCCATTTTAGAGCTGAGTACTATGAAACCTTTTATTATTTACATATTGGTCTGTTGTGGGTCTCTGCGTTCACTGCCATCTACTACAAAAAAATTTTCTTCTTAAGTAATTCCTATAGATGCAAAACAAACATTTGTGGTGGTGGGCCTCTGAAAACAGAAGTGGTTTATATCAAAGCTTGGAATCTAAATCACTTTCATCCTGTTCCAAATTCAGCACTGACTTTATTATACCACCACTTCCACCAGTTGAAAGAGGAAGGCTTTTACTTTGTATTTTCCCCTCAGATCTGACATATGTCCAAAATTATACATGTTAACAAGATTTTCTAGTAATCATCATTCTGATCTTTGATTGGCTTCCTTTATCTTTGAATCATACAATAAAATCTAAATATCAATTTCCAAATAAAACCTGTATGTCCGCCATTTTGGGCATCTGGTAAAAACGAAGGCAGATGCGTATTTTATTTATACCCAATGCTTCGTTCTTTTTTTTTTTTAATTTTATTTTATTTTTTTAATTTACATTCCAAATCACTTCCCCTTTCCCGTTTTCTCCCTCCCCGAAAGTCCCATAAGCCCCCTTCCCTCCCTCTTTTCTCCATTCAACCCCCTCGCGTTACTCTGTCCTGGCGTTCCCCTACATCCAGTCTTTCCAGGACCAGGGGTCTCTCCTTCCATCTTCTTAGAAATCTATTGATATGCGGATTGTGTCTAGGGTATTCCGAGATTCTGGGTCAATATCCCCTTATCAGTGACTACATACCATGTGTGTTCTTTTGTGATTGGGTTACCTCACTAAGGATGATATTTTCAAGATCTGACCATTTGCCTAGGAATTTCGTGAATTCATTGTTTTTAATTGCAGAGTAGTATTCCATTGTGTAGATATACCACATCTTCTGAATCCATTCCTCCGTTGAGGGACATCTGGGTTCTTTCCAGCTTCTGGCTATTATAAATAAGGCTGCTATGAACATAGTGGAGCATGTGTCCTTATTGCATGCAGGTAAAGCCTCTGGGTATATGCCCAGGAGTGGTATAGCCGGATCCTCTGGGAGTGTCATGCCCAGTTTTCTGAGGAACCGCCAGACTGCTTTCCAGAGTGGTTGTACCAGCCTGCAATTCCACCAGCAGTGGAGGAGTGTTCCTCTTTCTCCACATCCTCGCCAACAACTGCTATCTCCTGTGTTTTTGATCTTAACCATCCTGACTGGTGTGAGATGGAATCTCAGGGTTGTTTTGATTTGCATTTCCCTAATGACTAAGGATGATGAACATCTCTTTAGGTGCTTCTCAGCCATTAGATATTCTTCAGGTGAGAACTCTTTGTTTAGCTCTGTACCCCATTTTTAATAGGGTTACTTGCCTCTCTGGAGTTTAACTTCTTGAGTTCTTTGTATATATTGGATATTAGCCCTCTGTCGGATGTAAGGTTGGTAAAGATCATTTCCCAGTTAGTTGGTTGCCGCTTTGTCTTTTTGACAGTGTCTTTTGCCTTGCAAAAACTTTGTAATTTAATGAGGTCCCATTTGTCTATTCTTGACCTTAGAGCATAAGCTATTGGAGTTCTGTTCAGGAAATTCTCCCCTGTGCCCATATGTTCAAGGTTCCAAATAAAACCTGTATGTCTGCGACCTCTGTTCCCGCAGACTGCACTGAAGAGACAGGTACCCCAGGCTCTCTCTCCAATGCTTCGTTTTTATACCTAGGGTGCTATTAAAAAATTAGGTAATTGTCTGAGGGTATCCATTATGCATGACTTCTGCATTCTATACTAGGGATAAGAGCATCTGGTACCACAATTTCTCCTGATTCTCATTTACCTCTATCCCTCATTCTCACTTCTGATGAACTTCAGGAAAAAAACTCATTGCACTACTACACTGACTTTCAGAGAGTCTCATAATTTAGATGTGTTGCAGTATCTGAATCCTCATAATAAATGTTAGTCCCAGTGTTCAAATGTATCAAGATCAGGTCCCCCAAATACCCTAAGAGTAATCTGAAGATGATTTCTATTCTTTCAGTACTTTCTATCCTGCAGTCTCATCTCTGTATTGTACTGGATCCATAATATTTTCTACTACTCTTTGAGTATCCAGGCCTGAACTCTGCACAATGGATTCAGATACGTTGCCAGTATCAGTGTGATCTGCTGCAGTTCCTGATGTCTGAAACTAACTCCTGGATACTCCATCAATCATCCCATCTCATAACCAAAGAAAGATTTCCTGCCAAATGACTGCAATTTCTTTCTGAAATGTTACTTATCTAGCTCTGAGAAACCAATGATGTGCAATGCAAAATTTCTATTGTTCAGGATTTTAATTTGTCAACTAACAAGTACTCACATCTGAACATAAGCATTTCTCAGTGAACTAAAGGAATTGTTTGGGGAGGAAAAGGTCAAATGTCACCCTTCTTAAATGACTCCTGTTAACATAGCAGTGTAAGCTGATACCTTCATATCAATGCCAATATTACTGAGGGAGGAATAAATATATCACAAAGTTTGGCATAAGCCATACTTGAGATTAAATAGAGGATAGAAATAGAGTCAGAAAATAACTTTAATATACAAGAAATGTTCTGCCGAAAATATAAAATACTACACTACAGACCAAGTGGTTTATGAACAGCAGCAGCTAAGAGAATGTTTCCCCCACAGACATACATTAGTAGGCTAATGACAGCACATTTGACAGCTAAAACCTTATAAATGATATCATCCACTTGCCTCCCTAAAAAGAAAACAGTTTCAGAGCCATAGATTGGACAGAGATGTCCATTTAGCAGGAGGAAAACTAAGTGATATGCTCATTTATTATTTTTTTATTAAACCTATTGATGCAAAATTTATTTTCCTTTGTCGGGGTCACTGAAAATATTTCAACGGAAAATGATTGGAAAGGGTTGGTGAGCTCCTTTCTCTCAGCACTTTATCTAAGGCACCCCCTTTCAGCTATGGGAAAATATCAGGACAGGGTTTGAAGGACTTTTAAAGGATAGATCCCTCAAAAACTTGGCTCTCAGAGTCAAGTATATCATTGAGGTGACCTAGAAACTAGTTGTGCTCTCAACTTTTGTATGGGTTTGTTGGAGTCTCATATTTTTCCCATTACATCTAATGATTGCACTTCCTCTTTATCTCATGCAGCTCTTTAAATTATTGGGTTTCTATACTAAATGTAAAGATATTTGATCACAGTTTCATTCCAAACATTTAATGTTTCATGATGCCCTTGTCTTGCCTGTCAAATGGCTTACCTAAAAGACATTACATCTTTCAAATCTATGTTCAAAATTAATCAACACAAAATAAATAGGTTTGCTAAAATAATACCCCTAGTCATTCTCTTCTTCTTTGCTTTTGGAAATGGGCAGTAATGTATTCCAGCACAATGTACCTGAGGACGATCTTGAACCTCTGATTTACCACCTCTATTGTCTGAATGCTAGAATTTCATGTGCGTAGTCCCACACCCAGTATACATAGTCTGGGGTTGGATGCAGGGCTGTATGAATGCTAGGCAAGCACTGTACCAATCAATCAACATCTCCACACTTTATCTTCCCATTCAAATTATGCAGAATACATAAGAAGCTATACTTTTAACACTATGTTCACAATTAATTGTATCTCATCTACAGCTTCACTTTAGTACTATTGTAAAGTGAAGATATTAAACATATCCTCATTTTTGTGATACAAAGGACAAATGTTTAATGGAAAGTCATTGCCAACGATTTGCTTTATGTCAAGATGTAATTCATACTACTGAAGAAAATGCACTAGTGTACTCTTATGCAACTTATAAAACAGCTTTAAACCAATAGTCTTTGGTGCTATACATCAAACATTTTGATGCCTTCTGGTCAGCACCTTCTACCCAGGCAGATCACTAGTTTGTCTGTTCCTCTGAAGCTACCACAGTCTAAAGAACTCCTAAAAGATTAACTGAATGCAGGACAACTGGTAAGGGACCTTCCCTAAAAGTAACAGCCTCTGGGAATCCCAAGGATTGAGACCCATCACCCACAAACCTCCCAGCCCCCAAATTCGACTCCCCTCTGCCTGAGCAGATCAATATCTTATCTGCTTCTCTGAAAACATCATGGTCTGAAGGCATCCCAGGAGGTCCTCTGCATGCAGGGCAACTGGTCAACTGACACAACCATCTGAAAGCCTCTCTGGAGTTCTGCTGCACACAGGGCAACAGGCCCCTCCGTCTGAAGGTCTCCCAAGAGAACAGCTACACCCAGAGCAATAGCCTGACTGCTCCTCTGAAGACCCAAGAGTCTAAAGGCCTCCCAGATGATCTACTGCAGCCAGGGCAACAGATCATCAGCTTTTCTGCCCCTCTGACGACCCCACAGTGTGAAGACCTCCCAGAAGAGTCAATGCAGTCAGGGCTACCAGTCAGGTTACCAGTGTACATGACCCTCTGAAGACCCCACAGATCAAAGGCTTCACAAGCCTACCAGATGACCAATAGCAATGAAGGTACACAAGAAGCAGGCGACAGACAGAGACACCCAGACCAGTTAACACCAGGGATTACCAGATGATGAGAGGCAAGTGCAAGACCATAAACAACAGAAGCCAATATACTTTGGCATCATCAGAACCCAGTTCTTCCACCACAGGAAGCCCTGGATATACCAACACACGTGAAAATCAGGAAGCTGACCTAAAATCCTATTTCATGAAGATAATAGAGTCCTTTAAGGAAGATATAAATAACTCACTGAAAGAAATACAAAGAAACACAGGTAAACAAGTAGAAGCTCTTAAAGAGGAAATGAATAAATCCCTTAAAGAAATACAGGAAAACACAATCAAACAGGTGAAGAAATGGAACAAAGTCGTCCAAGACCTAAAAATGGACGTAGAAACAATAATGAAAACACAAATGAAAGCAAACATTGAGATGGAAAACCTAGGAAAGAGGTCAGGAATTACAGATGTAAGCATCACCAACAGAATACAAGAAATAGAAGAGAGAATCTCAGGAGCAGAAGATACCTTAGAAGATATTGACACAACTGTCAAAGAAAATTCAAAACATAAAAATCTCCTAACCCAAAACATCCAGGAAATCCAGGACACAATGAAAAGAGCAAATCTAAGAATAATAGGAATAGTTGAGAGTGAAGATTCCCAGCTCAAAGGATCCAAAAACATCTTCAACAAAATCATAGAAGAAAATTTCCACAACCTAAAGAAAGAGATGACCATATATGTGCAAGAAGCCTATAGAACACCAATAGACTGGACCAGAAAAGAAAATTCTCTCATCACATAATAATCAAAACATTAAATGCACATAAGAAAAAAAAGAATATTAAAAGCTACAAGGGAAAAAGACCAAGTAACATATAAAGTCAGACCTATCAGAATTACATCAGACTTCTCAACAGAGACACAAAAATCCAGAACCTGGAGAGAGGTCACACAGATCCTAAGAGAACACAAATGCCAGTCCAAGCTACTATACCCAGCAAAACTCTCAATCAACATAAATAGATAAACCAAAACATTGGAGGACAAAACCAAATTCAAACAATATCTATCTACCAATATAGCTCTACAGAGGATTCTAGAAGGAAAGCTCCAACTCAAGGAGGGTATCTACACCAAAGAAAAACAAGAAAAATCATCTCACAACAAAACCAAAAAGAGAGAATCACATGCACGTAATACCACCTACAATAACAAATATAACAAGAACTAACAATCATCTGTCTTTAACATCTCTCAATATCAACAGACTCAATTCCTCTATTAAAAAAAATATAAGCTAACAGACTGGATACTCAAACAGGATCCAGCATTATTCTGCTTCTCACAAATACAACTCAATAACAAAGAGAGACAATAGCTAAGAGTGAAAGGCTGGAAAAACGTCTTCCAAGCAAATGGTCCCAGGAAACAAGCTGGAGTTGCCATCCTAAAAATAGACTTTTAATGAAAAGTTTTCAAGTGAGATGAAGAAGGACACTTCATATTCATCAAGGGGAAAATCTACCAAGAGAAAGTCTCAATTCTGAACATTTATGCCCAAAGGCAAGGACACCTATGTTCATAAAAGAAACTTTACTAAATCTCCAAACACATATTATACAAGCAATAATAGTGGGAGACTTCAATGCCCCACTCTTACTAGTTGACAGATCATTGAAACAGAGACAAAGTGAAACTAGTAGATGTTATGAACCAAATGGATTTAAACAGATGTCTACAGAATATTTCATACCAAAACAAAAGAATATACCTTCCTCTTAGCACCTCATGTTACCTTCTCCAAAGTTGACCAACACAAAACAAGCCTCAACTGATACAAGAAGCTTGAAACAATTCCATTCATCCTATCATATCATCATGGACAGATGCTGGTCTTCAATAACAACAAAAACAACAGAAAACCCACATACCCATAAAAACTGAACGGCTCTCTACTCAATGATAACTTGATCAGGGAAGAAATAGAGAAAGAAATTAAGGACTTCCTGGAATTCAATGAAATTGAGGACACAGAATACCCAAACTTATGGGACACAATGAAAGTAGTGTTAAGAGAAAAATTTATAGCAATAAATGCCCTGGTAAGGAAATTGGAGAGAACCTACACTAACAACTTAACAGCACAACTGAGAGCTCAAGAAGAAAAAGAAGCAAACACAACCAAGGAGACTAAATGTCAGGAAATAATCAAACTCAAGGCTGAAACCAATCAAATAGAAACAAAGAGAGCTATACATAGAATCAACAAAGTCAAAATCTGGTTTTTCTGTATTGTTTTGTTTTGCTTTTATTTATGAGAAAATCAACAAGATAGATAAATCATGAGACAAACTAACTACAGGGCCCAGAGACAGTATCCAAATCAAGAAAATCAGAATTTAAAAGGTAAACATAACAACAGAAACTGAGGAAATTCAAAAAATCATCAGTTCCTACTACAGAAGCCTATACTCAACAAAACTTGACAATCTAGATGAAATGTATGATTTTCTAGATAGATACCATGTACTAAAGTTAAATCAAGAGCAGGTAACCTAAACAGGCCCGTATTCCCTAAGGAAATAGAAGTCATTAAAAACTGTCTCTTTTTGGGAGCAACCAAAAAACAAAACAAAAAACAAAAACAAAAACAAAAAAAAATCCAGAACCAGATGGCTTTAGTACTGAATTCTACCAGACCTTGAAGAAGAACTAATACCAATATTCCTCAAACTACTCCATAAAATAGAAACAGAATGAACACTAACCTATGAAGTCATAATTGCTCTGATACCTAAACCACATAAGGATCCAACAAAGAAGAATACTTCAGACCAACTTCACTTATGAATAGCAATGCAAAAATACTCAATAAAATTATTGCAAACTGAATCCAAGAACACATCAAAACCATCATTTATCACCATCAAGTAGGCTTCAACCCAGGAATACAAGGTTGGTTCAATATAAAATCCATTAATGTAATCCACTGTATAAATAAACTAAAAGAAAAAATTCACATGATCATCTCATTAGATGCTGAAAAAGCATTTGACAAAATACAACACCCCTTCATGTTAAAAGTATTGGAGAGATCAGGAATTCAAGGCCAATATCAAAACATAATAAAAGCAAAATACAGCAAACTAACAGGCAATATCAAATTAAATGGAGACATACTTGAAGCAATCCCACTGAAACAGGAACAAGACATGTATGCCCATTCAACCCATATCTATTCAATATAATACTCGAAGTTCTAGCTAGAGCAATAAGACAACAAAAGAAGATCAAGGAGATTCAAATTGGCAAAGAAAAAAATAAAGTTAACACTATTTGCAGATGATATGATAATACACATAAGCAACCCCATTAATTCTACCAGAGAACTTCTACAGCTGATAGACTACTTCAACCGAATGGCCGGATTTAAAATTAACTGAAATAAATCGGTAGCCTTCCCTTATACAAATGATAAGTGGGCTGGGAAAGAAACAACACCCTTCACAATAGTCACAAATAATATAAAATATCTTTGGGTAACTCTAACCAAACAAGTGGAAGATCTGTATGAAAAGAACTTCAAGTCTCTCAAGAAAGAAACCAAAGAAGACCTCAGAAAATGGAGAGATCTCCCAGGCTCATGGATTGGTAGAATTAACATAGTAAAAATAGCCATCTTATGAAAAGCAATCTACAGATTCAATGCAATCTGCATCAAAATCCCAATACAATTCTTCAAATACATCTCAAATTCATCTGGAAAAAACAAAACCCAGAATAGTGAAAACAATTCTTAACAACAAAAGAAATTACCATCCCTGATCTCAAGCTATACTACAGAGCAATAGTGATCAAAACTGTATTGTATTAGTACAGAGACAGACAGCTTGATCAAAGGAATAGATCTGAAGACATAAATGAAACCACACACAGACACTTGATCTTTGACAAAGAAGCTAAAAATATACAATGGAAAAAAGAAAGAATCTTTAATAAATGGTCCTAGTCTATCTGACAGTCTTACATAGAAAACTGAAAATAGACCCATATTTCTCACCTTGAAAAAAGCTCAAGTACAAGTGGATAAAGGACCTTGACATAAAATCAGATACAATGAATCAAATAGAAGAGAAAATAGGAAAGAACCTCAAAGTCATTGGAAGCAGAGTTTCCTAAACAGAACTCCAATATCTCAGGCTCTATGATCTAGAATTGATAATGAAGACCTCATAAAACTGAAAAGCTTCTGTAAAGTAAAAGACATAATCAATTAGACAAATTGGCAACCTACAGGTTGGTAAAATACTAACCCTAAATCTGACTGAGGGCTAATACGTCAATATGCTAACCATTAAAAGAGCAAACAACCCAGTCCAAAAATGGGGTATAGAACTAAACAGAGAATTTACAACAAAGGAATCTCAAATGACTGAGAATCACTTAAAGAAATGTTCAAAGTCATGGATTACAGATCATGGAACCGGGAGGGGCATGAAGACTGAACTGTTTAAAAGGATTAAAGAGTAACAATTTGTTTTTTAATTAAATATTTTATTCTTAACTGGAAGTTACCTATAAAGACTTAATTTTTATCAGGAGATCCAATTGATTAGATGTTTTAGAGGAATAAAGTATTACTTCTTCCATTGAAAAAACATTTTTTAATACTCAAAATAAGATCTTGAGTTAATGTGACTAATTTGGAGCAGTGATGTATAAGAGGAAGCCACTCCCCAGCTGAATACTTACTTCTTAGTTAGAAAGATGGCCCAAACCCTTTTCCTTGACAAAATTCCTTATAAAGTTAGAGGCAGACAGGCCCTCTGTTAATCAGATTTCTAAACAACTGGTATGTGTTGAGCATCTCCTGACTCAAGATGGACATAGAATATAATAATACCCAGGATAACTTGGACAGCACAAAATGGTTGTGTAATGTTTGAAAAAAAAAGACACAATCAAATTGTAGTGAACATGGAAGAGGGAGTATTCTGGTGAAAAGTAAAGAAAGGAGAGTCAATTTAATCAAAAGATGATATATGAAAATCTCAAAGAAATAATTTAAAAGGATGCAAATAATAAAATAGCAATCTTTTTGAAACTAGGAAGTTAGAACAAATATATATATATATATATATATATATATATATATATATATATATATATATATATATATATGAGAGAGAGAGAGAGAGAGAAAGCCGTAACAGAACCTTTCACTCTTAAAATAGAATGTTTAATATCTTAGTTTGTTTGATTGTTTGTTTGTTTGATTGTTTGTTTGTTTTTGCTGTTCTTTTGTTTTAACCTCTTATGTTTGTGCATCTGCATATTTGCTTAATCATGACATTCTTCTTATATGGCTCTCTACATGATCCAATTTAAGAACAGGAAAGATGAGATACCGAAAGACAATGGAGTCAGATGCTCAGGAACACATATTAGTCAGGCAAGATAAGACACAAAGAGGGATATAAAAATGCTATTCTCTTAGTTACCATTCTATCTAGTATTTTTAATTATGAATGAGGATCTGAATGTAAAAAATTAAAATTGTACATACAAATGTAGAAGGAATCCAAACAATTGCTCCATAGTCATGACTTGCTCTCTTAATTACATTAACATTTTGATGTTTCTTGTTGGTTGTTCCCATCAATATTCAGTGTATACATGCATAGGCAGATTTAATAATGTGCTCTACAAATTAAACTATTAACTAATCTTATTAAACAAAAGGAAATACATTTAAGTGATCAACCAAGTTCATAAATTTGGAGCAGTACTTCAGCATGCATATAAAGTAAAAAGTACTAGCAAGCACATTTATATTAAACTTTATACTCATGCATCTCAAAGCACTGTGAAAAAAATATGACAAAATACTCCTGTGTCACCTAAACTTGAAATATGTTCTCAAGAAGCATAACTAATGCATCAAGACAAAATGGATGTCTTTTGTTTTGAAACTCTTTGAGGTTTTATATTTTGCTATGGTTGGAATACATTTTCAATGAATGCACATGGCCATGGTTTCAAAATAAAGTTTCTAAAAGAAAATTCACATGACATAATTGAGAAGAAAAATGTGAGATCATATATATCTTCAGGATATATATGTATACATATTCATGCATACATACATACATACATATATACATACATACATACATACATACCTGAAAATACTTTAGGAGTTCAAAGAAAGAAAATATCCTGAAAGAACAATATTTATAGAAAAGAACTGGGCTTTGTCTTGACTGCATAACATAAGAAGACTCCATTATCTCTGATGGAATCATTTGTGAATCAATGCTGAAATACACTGACATGGCATACCCAAAAGAAGCAAGAGCACAGTCAGAACAGGTACAAAGGGCCTAAGTTAGCAATGGTTATAGCCCAGGAGGAGAGAAGTCATAGTCAATATCATAAGTTCTCCATAGATTGGCAAGCATAGATTGTTTCAGGGTGGTATTTAGACACAAGACATGTGTACTTTTGGATGGTTCATATCATCACAAGGCAGAAGCATGTTTGAGATTATGGTGATATTGAGATATGTGTTTCCTTTTGAAACACAGTTGCAGTATGAAAATGTCCATAGTTGGTAGATAAAGTGGCAAGTGATATGCCAGCTGACATGCTGTGAGCTGCAAGAGATTGTTTCTTAGAATAGGGCATGATTTCTAGCAAAGACCTTGGATATTAAACAAGACATAAGAAAGAAACCAGACAATATGGATAGTGCCATTGTCATTCAGAAATCTGTTATGGTTATTCTCCAGAAAGAATAAAATAACCTTTACCACCTCCTTATAAGTGCCCTACCACCATTACCCAGCCTCTCACCCCCCCACCCCCCCACCATAAAAAACAACGTAGAATTTTACCAGAGTTCAATTTGAATGATCAAGGAGTATATTGGACTTACTTGCCAAGTATGGTTGAGGGCTTACCTACAGGAGCATCATATGTAACCCCAAAGCAGTTGCACTAGAAAGTCTAGCCTGGTATGGATAATAGCCTCGCCATAGCTTCATAAAGTCCCATCAGTTAATGTTTCCCCAGTCTGTATATTATATTCTGGTACCTCCAGGGACTCCTGCTCAGGCCATGTACAATTAGAATAGAGTTATATACAAAATGTTGGTGAGAGGCACTGCATTGTCAGGTGTGAATCCAAAGACCCTTTCCCAACCTACTACTCAGAAGGCACTTCAGTGTTATACCACAATGGTCTCTAAGAAGCCATCACAACTGATGTGATGAAGCTGTTAGCTGTTGTTTAAAGAGCTATTTTTAATTTTATTTATTGAAATAAAGAATAAAGGCACCCATGGAGCTTGCCCCAATCATATTAGTATAGACAGGTTTGGTCAACAAAAGTGCCTATAGAGTCCACCACATAGTATATTTATAACTTCTAAATATAGTCTCAACTCAGATACAAATTAGAGTGGAGCTGAACATGAACTCTGACAATCTTTGTTACCTACCAAGTATGAAAGGGAGAAGCAAATGCCTTTTCCTAATTTCCAAAGATGTCTTCCTTCACCATCTTATCTAAATGCCTATAAGCATTTGAAATAAACTAAAGCAGGTAAAGACAGCACACCTATGTCTTGCATGTCTCCAACTCTGCATCCTCCTCTTGATCCTGCAGAACCACCAGTCTTTCTGTAAATAGTGTAATAACATAGAGAAAAAGATAAAATGTAGCAACAATGCTTTTGGTATAGACAGATGATGAAAAGTCAAATTCCTAGAGAAATGAAGGTATAAAGCATTAGAATATTTATGGTACTAATCAAATTGTTCAATAGTCTGCTAATCGAATATCCTTGTATATATGGCTTAAACAATAAAAGTTTATGTTTTCAGTTATGGAAACTAGGATTCTAAGATCAATATTTCAATAGGATGGTTTCTTTGAATAAATCTCTCTCTTTGGTTTGAAAATAATTATCTTTGTCCCATGCCTTTATAGCATTTTCAAATTTTTTTCCTTTTCCTGAAAGGGTATTAACTGTACTTGCCTAAAATCTTATAATTAAGAAATTAATGTCTATTGTAACTCTGTGTTTCTAAATACAGATTTGTGGGTGTTAATTTTTTGTCAACTTGACACAGACTAGAATCAACTGAGAGGGGGTGTCCCAACTGAAAAAAAATGCCTCTAAAGATTAGGCTGTCCTTAAATTCTTACAGACAGAATACTAGCATAACTGTCCTCTGAGAGGCTCCACCCAGCAGCTGACAAAAACAGATGCAGAGACCCACAGTTTCGACGGAGCTCAGTGAGCCTTGTGGAAGAATTTGGGGGAAGGATTGAAGGACCTAGAGGGGATAGGGACTTCACAGGAAGACCAATAGAGTCAACTCACTTGGACCCTTGAGGGCTTCCAGAGGCTGAAAGAGCATACAGAAACTGGATGTAGGTCTGCCACACATATGTAGCCGATATGTAGGTTGGTCTTCACATGAGTCCCCCAAAAACTGAAGCAGGGGCTGTTCCTGACTCTGTTGCCTATCTGTGAATCTTTCCCCTACTAGACTGCATTAATTGGATTCAGTGGGAGAGGATGTGAGTAATCCTGCAGAGACTTGATGTGCTAGGGTAGGCTTGAACCCGGGGGCACCTCTTCCTTCTCATAGGAGAAAGGGAGGAGTTGGGGGAAAAGGCCATGTGAGAGGGGACTGAGAGGAGAGGGGGCTGCAATAGGGATGTAAAGTGAATAAATAAAGTATTTTTAAAAAAGATTGGGCTTTCTGCTGCGGCAGATTCTTGGCAGGTCTGCTACAGTGAAGATGCCATCTCCTGATCCATCCTAGAGAACCTGCTGCAATTGGAGCAGCTGGTAAGAACCCCCTCCCTCCTATGGAGTCCCAGAGTTGTGGCTGGAGGTCCAGTGTACTCACTACCCAGCAACCAACCACTGAACCCTCCCCCTCCCCAATACAACTCCCCTTCTGTTCTTTCTGCCCCTTCAGCTGCCTGGCCTTTTTGCTGCTGCAGACTCTTGGCAGGTCTGCTACAGTGAAGACACCATCTCTTGATCCATCTGAGAGAATCCTCTGCACTCGGAGAAGCTGAGAACCCACTGCACTCAAAGCACTTGGGGTGCTGAGAGGTCTGACAGCACAGGTAGGACCACCCCTGCTGCTCAGAGGAACCCATCCTGAACTCTCAGGCAGGAGACTTCAGGTTGCTGTCTCCGGCTGGGGACCATCCTCAGCCACAGTGTGTCATATCCAGGTGGCACAGGGAGATAGATAACCTTCTAGGACTGTGGAGAGGCCAGAGAGCACAAAGCTAATTCTGGGCCACAAAGCTACATACACAAATACCACCACAAGAAAGCTGGTCTCCCAGGAGTGCCTACATACCTGTGTACAAAGAGAGAACAGGATTCCAGGACTATAGATACACAGACTTGAAGGACAGATAAGCCACAGTCAGAGACAAGAAGACCAACTAACACCAGAAATAACTAGATGGTAAAAGACAAATGCAAGAGTATTACCAACAGAAACCAAGGCAACATGGCACTATCTGAACCAAGTTCTCCCACAACAGCAAGTCCTGGATACCCCAACACACCAGAAAAACAAGATCTGGATTTAAAATCACATTTCATGATGCTGATAGAGGACTTCAAGAAGTACATAGACAACTCCCTTAATATGGAGAACATGGGTCAACAGGTAGAAACCCTTAAAGAGGAAACACAAAAATCCTTTAAAGAAATACAGGAGTACATGGGTGAACTGGTGGAAACCCTTAAAGAGGAAACACAAAAATACCTTAAAGAATTACAGGAAAACACACAAAAAAGTGAAGGAACTGAACAAAACCATCCAGGATCTAAAAACAGAAATAGAAACAGTAAAGAAATCACAAAAGTAGGCAACTCTGGAGATAGAAAACTTTGGTAAGAAATCAGGAGTCATAGATGTAAGCATCAACAACAGAATACAAGAGGTAGAAGAAAGAATCTCAGGTGCTGAAGATACCATAGAAAACAATGACTCAACAGTCAAAGAAAATGCAAAATGCAAAAAGTTTGTAACCCAAAACATCCAGGAAATCCAAGACACAATGAGAAGACCAAACTTACAGATTATAGATATAGAAGAGAGGTAAGATTTACAACTTAAAGGTCCAGAAAATACCTTCTGCAAAATTATAGAAGAAAACTTCCCTAAGCTAAAGAAAGAGATGTCCATGAGCATACAATAAGCCTACAGAACTCCAAACATACTGGACCAGAACAGAAATTCCTCCCATCACATAATAATCAAAATACCAAATGCACTAAACAAAGAAAGGATATTAAAAGCAGTAAGGGAATAAGGTCAGGTATCATATAAAGGCAGACCTATCAAAATTACACCAGATTTCTCACCAGAAACTATGAAAGCTAAAAGATCTTGGGCAGATGTCATATAGACCCTAAGAGAACATAAATGTCAACCCAGACTACTATACCCAGCAAAACTCTCAATTACCATAGAAAAAGAAATGAAGATATTCCCTTACAAAACTAAATTTACACAATATTTTTTTCACAAACACAGCTCTACAAAGGATAATGGGTGGAAAACACCAACACAAGGAGGGAAATTACACCCAAGAAAAAATAATAAGGTAGTCTTCTTTCAACAAACTCAAAAGAAGATAGTCACACAAACAGAATTCCACCTTTAACAATGAAAATAACAGGAAGTAACAATCACTTTCCCTTATTATCTCTTAATATCAATGGACTCAATTCCCCAATACAAAGACATATACTAACAGACTGAATATGTATACAGGACCCAACATTTTGCTGCATACAAGAAACGCACCTCAGTGACAACGACGGTCACTACCTCGGAGTCAAAGGTTGCAAAAGAATTTTCCAAGCAAATGGTCCCAAGAAACAAGCTGGAATGGCCATTCTTATATTGGATAAAATCAACTTTCAACCAAAAGTTGTCAAATAAAGATAAGGAGGAAAACTTCATAGAGGTGAAAGGAAGTCAGTTTTGAATTGAGAATTCATCATTCATCTGGATTGAATTCATGAATCAAGATGAACTCTCAATTCTGAACATATACGCTCCAAATGCAAGGGCACTCACATTCATAAAAGAAACTTTACTAAAACTCAAAGCACAAATTGTACACCACACTATAATAGTGGAAGACTTCAACACTCCACTTTCAGCAATGGACAAATCATGGAAACAGAAACTAAACAGAGACACTATGAAACTAATAGAGTTATGAACCAAATGGACCTTATTTATATTTATAGAACATTCCATCCTAAACCGAAAGAATATATCTTCATCTCAGCACCTCATGGACCTTCTCTAAAACTGATCATATAATTGGTCACAAAACAGGCCTCAACAGATACAGGAATATTGAGATAATTCCATGCACCCTATTAGATCACCATGGCCTAAGGTTGGTCTTGAGTTCAAACAAAAACAACAGAAAACACACATACACATGGAAGTTGAACAATGCTCTACTCAATGATAACTTGATCAAGGAGAAAATAAAGAAAGAAATTAAAGACTTTTAGAATTTAATGAAAATGAAGACACATCATACCAAAACTTATGGGACACAAAGAAAGCAGTGATAAGAGGAAAACTCATAGCAATAAGTGCCTCCAAAAGAAAATGGAGAGAGCTTACACTAGTAACTTTACAACACACCTGGAAGCTCTAGGACAAAAAGAAGCAAATACACCCAAGAGGCGTAGAGGGCAGGTAATAATCAAACTCAGGGCCAATATCAACCAAATAGAAACAAAAAGACCTATACAAAGAATCAACAAAACCAGGATCTGGTTCTTTGAGAAAATCAACAAGATAGATAAACCCTTAGCCAGGCTAACCCGAGGGCACAGAGGTACAACCCAAATTAATAAAATCAGAAATGAAAAGGGAGAGATAACAACAGAAACTGTTGAAATTCAAACAATATCAGATCCTACTAGAAAAACTTATACTCAACAAAACTGGAAAATCTGGATGAAATGGACAATTTTCTAGATACATAACAGGTGCCAATGTTAAAATGTTAAAATGGTTAGATAAACCATCTAAATAGTTCCATAAGTCCTGAGGAAATAGAAGCAGTTATTAACAATCTCCCAACCATAAAAAAAAGCACAGGACCAGATGGGTTTAATGGGGAACTCTATAAGATCTTCAAAGACTTAATACTGATACTCTTCAAACTATTCCACAAAATAGAAGCACAAAGAACACAACCCAATTCATTCTATGAAGCCTCAGTAACCAATAATGCTTATACCTAAATCCATCAAAGATCAAACAAGGAAAGAGAACTTCAGACAAATTTTTCTTATGAACATTGATGCAAAAATACTCAATAAAATTATTGCAAACCAAATCCATGAATACATCAAAACAATAATTCACCACAATCAAGTAGGCTTCATTCCAGGGATGCAGAAAAGATTCAATATACTGAAATCCATTAATGTAATCCACTACATAAACATACTAAAGAAAAAACCACATGATCATTTCATTAGATGCTGAAAAAGCATTTGACAAAATTCAGCATCCCTTCATGTTAAAAGTCATGGAGAAATCAGGAATTCAAGGCCCATACCTAAACATAGTGAAAGCAATATACAGCAAACCAGTAACCAACATCAAACTAAATGGTAAAAAACTTGAAGCAATTCCACTAAAATCAGGGACCAGACATGGCTGCCCACTCTCTACCTATCTATTTAGTATAGTACTTGGAGTTCTAGCTAGAGAAATTAGACAACAAAAGAGATCCAAATTGGAATGGAAAAAGTCAAATATCACTATTTGTAGATGATATGATCATGTACTTAAGTGACTCCAAAATTTCCAACAGAGAACTCCTAAAGCTGATAAATAACTTCAGCAAAGTGGCTGGATATAAAATTAACTCAAGCAAATCAGTAGCCCTCCTCTACTCAAAGGATAAACAAGCTGAGAAAGAAATTAGGGAAATGACACCCTTCACAATAGTCACAAATAATATTACATACCTTAGGGTGACTTTAACCAAGCAAGTGAAAGATCTGTATGACAAGAACTTCAAGCCTCTGAAAAAAGAAATCAAAGATGATCTCAGAAGATGGAAAGATCTCCCATGCTCATGGATTTGCAGGATTAATATAGTAAAAATGGCCATCTTGCCAAAAGCAATCTACAGATTCAATACAATCACCATCAAAATTCTAAATCGATTTTTCATAAAACTAGAAAGAGCAGTCTACAAATTCATTTGGACTGACAAAAAACAAAAACAAAAACAGGGTAATGAAAACTAATCTCCACAACAAAAGAACTCTGGAGGAATCACCATCCCTCAACTCAAGCTCTACTACAGAGCAATAGTGATAAAAACTGTACAGTATTGGTACAGAGGCATGCAGGAAGATCAATGGAATAGAATTGAAGACCCAGAAATGAACCCACTTGATATTTGAAAATGGGGCTAAAAACATCCAGAGGAAAAAAGGCATTTTTAACCAATGGTGCTGGATCAACTGGAGGTCAGCATGTAGAAAAATGCAAATCAACCCATTATTCTCTCCTTGTACAAAGCTCAAGTACAAGTGGATCAAGGACCTCCACATAAAATCAGATACACTGAAGCTTATAGAGAAGAAAGTGGGGAAGAGCCTTGAACACACAGACACAGGGGAAAATTTCCTGAACAGAACACCAATGGCTTATGCTCTAAGAACAAGAATTGACAAATGGGACCTCATAAAACTGCAAAGCATCTGTAAGGCAAAGGACACTGTCAATAGGACAAAATGGCAGCCAACAGATTGGGAAAAGATCTTTACCAATCCTACATCCAATAGAAGGCTAATATCCAATGTATATAAGTCAAGAAGTTAGACTCCAGAGAGTCAAATCACCCTATTTAAAAATGGGGTACAGAACTAAACAGAGAATTCTCAACTGAGGAAACTCGAATGGATGTGAAGCACCTAAAGAAATGTTCAACATCCTTAGCTATCAGGGAAATGCAAATCAAAACAACCCTGAGATTCCACCTCACACCAGTCAGAATGACAAAGAAAAATTCAGGGAACAGCAGATGCTGGTGAGGATGTGGAGAAGGAGGAACACTCCTCCATTACTGGTAGGATTGCAAGCTGGTAAAACCACTCTGGAAATCAGTTTGGCAGTTCCTCAGAAAATTAGACATAGTACTACCTGAGGACCCTTATACCACTCCTGGGCGTATACCCAGAAGATGCCCCCACATGTCACCAACATGTAATAATAATACATGCTCCACTATGTTCATATCAGCTTTATTTATAATATCAAGAAGCTGGAAAGAACCCAGATATCCTTCAACAGATGAATGGATACAGAAAATGTGGTATATTTATACAATGGAGTACTACTCAGCTATTAAAAACAATGAATTCATGAAATTCCTAAGCAAATGGATGGAACTAGAAAGTGTCATCCTGAGTGAGGTAACCCAGTCACAAAAAAACATTCATGGAATGCACTCAATGATAAGTGGATATTAGCCCAAAAGCTCAGAATAGACAAGATACAACTCACATATCACATGAATCTCAAGAAGGAAGACCAAAGTGTGGGTGTTTTGGCTTTTCTAAGAAAGGAGCAATTATGGAGGCAAAGTGAGGGGCAGAGACTGAAGGAAAGGCCACCCAGAGACTGTCCTACCTGGGGATTCATCCTATAAACAGTCACCAAAGTCGACACTATTATGGATTACAAGAAGTGCTTGCAGAAAGGAGCCTATTATCGCTGTCTCCTGAGGGGTCCTGCCAGAGCCTTACACAGAGTTAGATGCTAGCAGCCAACCATTGGACTAAGCTCGGTGTACCCAATGGAGGACCTGGAGGGAGGACTGGAGGAGCTGAAGGGGTTTGCATCCCCATGAAAAGAACGAGGATTTTGGCCAACCAGAAACCCAGGGCTCCCAGGGACTAAGCCATCAACCAAGGGGTACACATGGTTCCAGCCAAAATTGTGGCGGAGGTATGCCTTGCTGTGCATCGGTGGGAGGAGAGGTCCCTCATCCTATGAAGGCTTGATAGGTGCCCCAGCGTGGGGAAATTGAAAGGGGTAGGTGGGAGTGGGTTGGGCAGAGAGGCATCTTCTTGGAGGCAGGGGGTGGGATGATGGGTTGGGGGTTTTCTGGGAGGGGGAAGCCAGGAAAGGATATAACATTTGAAATGTAAATGAAGAATATATTTAATTTAAAAAATTAAAAAAAAAAGATTGGGCTAGAGGCAAGTCTATAGAGAGCATTTTCTTAGTGATTGTGGAAAGGCCCAGCCTATTGTGGCTGGTGGTCTTGGATTCTATAAGGAAGCAGAATTAGAAAATCATGCAGTGCTATTCAGGTTCCTACCATGTTTGATTTGCAGTCCTGGATTCTTTCAGCGATGACTATGTATAAAGAAGTGTAAGCCATATAAACCCTTTCCTCTCTAATTTGTTTTTGGTCATGGTGTTTCATCTTAGCAATAATAACCCAAAGTAGGACAGTTCCTAAGATGCTTCAACATATAAATGTAGAAGAACAAAAATCCTCCCTAATAAATGACTATAAATTGCAGCATTAGAACTAGGCACTACACAATAGAAATAGGACTTGAAAGCCATTAAAAGAAGACACAAAACAAAAGTCATGTTCAACTGGAAAAAGACTGCATCTTCAACCAATGACAATGGGAAAACAGGATGTCTGCATGTAGAATGTAAATACTTTCCACCTTGCACAAAATTCACATCTAAGTGGCTCAAAGACCTCAACATAAAACCAGATCAGATACACTGAAACTTATAGAAGAGAAAGTGGAGAATAAATAGCCTTGAAGGATTTGGCACAGGTGATGACTTTCTGAACAGCACAGGCATGAAGGTCAACAACTAATAAATGGGACCTCATTAAAATCAAAAGTTTCTGTAAGGCAAAGGACATTGTCAATTGGAGAAAGTATCAAAGCTCCAGAATGGGAAAAGATTTTTACAAACTCCACAACTGATAGAGGACTAATTTCCAGACTATATTAAGAACTCAAGAAACTAGACTGTCACTCTCTCCTCACTCACCTCAAGAGACTGATTAAGGGTTGATCCCTATGCACTGGAAAATAAATCTCTTTCTTTTACATAAATCTATATCTTGGTGTCTCACTCGGGGCATCTCGAAGTAAATACCACTGACTAACTGAACCAAAAGGAGAGCCCGTGGGTGGAAGAAAAAGTACTCAGACTGACTTCTGGGAGCCAAGGCTACTTGGTTTACAGATGGGAGCAATTTTCTCCGTGAAAGTCAGAGACAAGCAAGTGCTGCCGTGGTGATCTGGGCTGAACGCTGAACTTCTTACTGCCCCCACTCCCACCCTGCGAACATTGGCACAGAAAGCAGAGCTAATTGCCCTCACCAAAGCCTTGGAACTTAGAGCCAGCAAGAAAATTCACATCTGTACGGATAACAGGTATGCCTTCGCGACAGCCTATGTCCATAGGGCTATATTCCAAGAGAGAGGACTGCTCACATCAGAGGGAAAAGAAATAAAAAAACAAGCAGGAAATGTTGGATCTCTTGGATGCCCTTATGAAGCCTGCAACTGAGTATTATTCATTGCCCAGGATTTCAGAAGGGAAGAAGCTCAGTGGCCCGAGGCAATAACCAGGCAGATCAAGTGACTCAAGAAGTGACTATGCAGGAGCCTATCCTGGTTATAGACCTGCAAGGGACATCTGCTGAGGAATGAGACTGGACTAAGGGATGGACTCACTTAGAATATATGGAAGAAGAAAGGACTCATATGGCTAGCCACCCTGCCAACTATTACCTAGAGAAGGAAGGGCAAAGGTGCACACAAGAAAGAAATCTATACTCCCCAGAAAACAAGCAAAAGACTTACTATAGGCCAAATGTACAGATGGACTCATTTAGGGGATAAAAAGCTTGTCCAAGAAGTTAAGGGATGTAAAGTATATATAATGGACCTCAGTTTTTGGACCAGAGAGATAATAGAACAATGTAAGATATGCCAAAAAGTGAATGATTATGCCGCCAAGAGTAAACAGGGCAAAAGACCTAGGAAAGAATAGTCTGGAGTTTATTGGGAGGTCGATTTTACAAACATTAAGCCAGGAAAATATGGGTACAAATACCTTCTAGTGCTTGTAGATCCTTTCTCTGGATGGGTTGAGGCTTTCCCCACCAAGCAGAAAACAGCTACAATGGTAGTTAAGAAGATATTAGAGGAAATTTTCATGAGGTTTGGAGTGCCCAGGGTAATTGAATTAGACAATGGTCTGGTCCTGCTTTTGTCTTAAAGGTAAGTCAAGGATTGGCAGAGATCTTGGGGACTAATTGGAAGTTCCATTGTGTGTACAGTCCCCAGATAGCCCAGGGCAGATAGAGAGTGAACAGAACCCTAATGAAACCTTAACTAAATTGTCCTTGGAGACTGACACTGATTGGGTGGTGCTCCTTCCCCTGACCCTGTTCCAAGGCCAGAACACCCCCTACTATTTTAACCTGAGCCCTTTTGAGATCCTATATGGGATCCCCATTCCCTTGACTCTGGCTCTTGATCTCGCTCCCCCACCCCCACCCCCACCCCCAGTGACTTTTTAGGCTGACAAGAATCTTATGGCTCGATTGCCAGCTTTCCAAATCAGCCACCAGGAATTGTGGCCTACACTTAATGCCTTGTATAATGCAGGTATGACAGAGCTTCCACATGAGTACTGAGTTGGAGATTGGTTATATGTCAAGAGGTATCATGCTGAAAACTTAGAAGCAAAGTGGAAAGATCTGTTCCTGGTGTGGTTGACCACCCTGACCTCCATTAAAGTAGATGGAGTAACTGCCTGGATTCACATAATTCACATCAAACCAGCACCTGTGCCTGATGCCAACTGGATAGCAGCCAGTCACCTGAGCAACCCCTCAAGCTCAAGATCGCCCACCCACCATGAGATGGCTATGTTGTATTTTCCTTCCAGCACTGAGCCTCAACACCCCCTACAATCCTACCAAAGTGACTTGACAAGTACTCTCAGCCACTAAGGATGTAGCTTGATCCACTACAGAGAAACACCTGCCTTATACTTGTTGGCCAAACCTTGTCTTTGATCTCTGTAAATTAGTAGTGGGCCTTGACTCCTGGGATATCCTCACTCTAGGGGAGGGATTACCTGAACGTGGGAGATGAGGGACTTTCAAATCTAAAATGTGTCCCAGAAGCATCCTTGGAGGGTGGGGCTTGGGGTGCAGACACCTGAAATTGAGGAGTGTCCTTTGAGAAACCCTCATATATGTGAGTCCCATCAGCAGCAGGCCCATCAGTGTGTGGGGGCAACAACTTTTTCTGTGCTACCTAGGGGTGCGAAAAGTCAAGAAGCACATACTGGAGACCATTCTGGAGGTAGCTAATGATTCAATGACCAAGGTGAGGTAAGGGCTAGCCCAGTGGAAGTGAGAAAGAGAGCAGAGTCAGGTCAGATTCTACTCTTGATTTAACTCCTCCCCTTGGTTAACCACCCTCATATCCACCTTGTTAGGACCCCTAACTGTTCTCCTGCTATTGTTGACCTTTGGACCCTGCATATTGAATAAGCTTATTGCCTTCATAAAGGAAAGAATAGGAGCAGTTCGGCTGATGGTCCTGTGCCAACAATATAAGACCCTGAGGACAGGACCAGTTACCCAAGACCCCTGAGCATAGATCCAGAATTGGAGCTTGTACAAAAAAAGGGGGAGAATTAAGGGCTCAAGGAACTTTTGTCAGTCTTACACCCACCTGCCTCCAGTCAAGGCTAGGCCAAGTTTCATTCTCCACCCACAGGAACATTCTTGAGTAAAAAATTCTCAGAATGCACTGATAGTCACCTGACCCTCTGGAAAGTCCCAGATAGAGTTCAAATGTGTGTCATGCTTGCTAACCAATAGATTTAAAGTTCAATATGCTTAGCCAATAAGTTTGAACTGTAACCTTGCTGATGTAACCTGTGTCCCTCAAAAGTATAAAAATTGCTTGTAATAGCCATTCAGGATCATCCTTTCATCACTCACCTTGAGGGATGACCCTGGCATGCTGTAAAATAAATCTCTTACTTTTACATGGAAAAAAAAAGAAAAAGAAACTAGACACCAATAAACAAAATAATCTAATTAAGCAATGGATTACAGAACTAAATAGAATCCTTAATAAAAGACTCTCAAATGGCTGAAAAATATTTAAAGAATTGTTCAATGGGTACTTTAGGGAAATCAAATTCAAAACTACTCTGAGATTCTATCTTAGGCCTGTCAGAATAGATAAGATCAATGACTAGAGACAGCTCATGCTGTCAAGGATGTGAGGCAAGAGGAACACTCCTCCATTGCTGGTGGGAACGCAGACTTGTACAATCACTATGAAAATTAATATGGATCCTAAGGATATTGTGAATAGATCTACCTTAATACCCAGCAATACCACTCTTGGGAATATACCCAAAAGATGCTCTAGCATATCACAAGCACACTTGTTCTACTATGGTCATTACAGCTTTATTCATAATAGTCAGAAACAGGAATCATCCTAGATCATCCCCCAACGGAAATGTAACTAATCAACATGTGGTACATTTATCCAATGGATTATTACTCAGTTGTTAAAAAAAAAATTCACATTGTGAAATTTGCAAACAAATGGACAGAACTAGAATCAATCATCTCTAGTGAGGAAATCCAGACCCAGAAAGACAAATATGGGTATGTATTCACTTACCAGTGGATATTAACCATTATATAAATGATGACCCAGATATAATCAGTAGACCCAAGGTAGTTAAGTAAAGAGGAGGTGTCTAGGAATGACACATGGGTCTCCCTAGGAAAGGGAAATAGAATAGATTTTGTGGGTTGACTGAGGGCAGTTGGGGATGAAAGCTGGAAAAATCAGGTTGGGAGATGGGATACAGGGAAAAGGCTGGAATTGGGGGATGGGGCATTCAGGGAGTGGGGCTAAAACAATGTAGTAGAAACTTGCTGGAATCTGTAAAAGTGATCCTAATAAGCACTCCTAGTAAAGGGGAAGAAACTCACCTGGCCATCTCATGTAGCCTAGGAAGTCTTTAAATGGTGGGACTGGGTTGCATTCAACTGAGTTGTTGGTTAAGTTGGTTCCATGGAAATTCCAAAACAACCCAGACAGATGTTAAGACAAAGTTTTCTGTCTGAATATTGACAATAAGGATCCCCATTGCCAAGGACACCATCCAGAGAACTCAATGGACATGAAGATATCAAGCTGGTGCATACATGGAACCTTCTTCCCCACTTCTAGTCTCTGCCTGTGGGAAGATACTTGCAGGCTACCAAAACACAAATGTGGAAACCAACTAAGCCACAAAATCTTTTAAATTTGTTTTTTGCTTTCAATACATCAGGACCACTGTTTCCCTTTCATTTACTCCTTCCAGGTTGACATCACCTTCCCGCTCCTCCAGATCCACTCCTCCTATGTTTTCCTTAAGAAGACAGCAGGCCTCCCAGGGATATCTGCTGAACATGGCATAACAAGTTATGATAAGACTAGACACAAACACTCATATACTCATATGACTGACAATCTGCCCTGGCACAGAACTTGTAGGAGTAACAAGTCAATGTCTATTTGACTTAAGACCCACTCTACAAGTAAGAACCTACACCAGCACTGCTTGGATAACCAAGAAACAAAGACTAGATAGATCAAAACCCTGAGGCAAAAAATAAGTAAATAAATCAAAGACCAGTAAAACAAACAAAAATCCCTACTGGTCTCAAAAAAAAAAAAAGAAAGAAAAAGAAAAAGGAAAATTAATGAAATGACTCCCAATTTTATGCTGATATGCTCACAGACAAGTGTCTTATAGAGTAATCATCAGAGAGACAAGACCAGCTCCAGTATCAAACAGGAACAGCTACAGAGACCTACAGCCAGACATTATGCAGAGAGAGAATCTAAATGGGATGGCCCATCAAATGCTTGCCCTCAGAGCTCAGGAGGAGGCAGAAACATTGTAGGACTCAGAAGGAATAGGGGAGGGGGCACCAGGAGAACAAGTCTTCTGAATCAATTAAAAAATTAAGCTCATGGGAGCTCACAGAGACTGAAACAACAAGGGGCCTACATGGATCTACACCAGGTCCTCTGTGCATATATTATAGCTATTAGCTTAGTATACTTTTCAAAGATTTATTTATTTATTTTATGCATGAGTACTGTATCTGCATGTACACCAGCAAGTCAGAAGAGGGCATCAGTATAGATGGTATTAAGCCACCATCTGGGAATTGAACTCAGGACATCTGAAAGAACAGACAGTGCCATAGATCACTAAGCCATCTCTCCAGCCCAGCTTTGTTTTGGTTTGTTTTGTTTTTGTTTATTGGACTTCTGACTGTGAGAACTAGTGGGTCTCTAACTCTCGTGCCTGCTCTTGGGACTCTTTTCCTCCTGTTGGGGTATAGTGAATACTTCAATATGAGAGTTTGTGGTTCATCTTATTATGTTCTATTTTGTCATGTATGGTTCCTATGTCTTAGAAGCTTGGTCTTTTATAATGAGAGATGGAAAATTAGTGGATCTGGAGGGAATGGAAGGGAAGGAGGAACTTGGAGAAGTGAGGTGAAAGAAAACTATAACCAAGATATGTTGCATGAGAAAAGAATTTATTTTCAATTTTAAAAAATTAGTGTTCACATTCCACTTTATGGAAATGAGTCCTTTGTGGGAAACAGTACTTAGAAAATGTAAACTAAATTCTGGGCTTCTACTTACTATGGAGCTGTTCACCACTTCTAGGCCTTTCTGGAGGAAATACAATCTCTACTCTCCTCTCCTCTCCTCTCCTCTTTTCTCCTCCTCTCTCCTCTCTTCCCCTCCTCTCTCCTCTCTTTTCTTTCCTCTCCCCTCTCCTCCCCTCCTCTCTCTTCTCTCTTTCCCCCCTCCCTCTTTCTTCCCAGTGACTATTCTGTGTATATGTGTACCTGTGTATACATATGCATATGTGTGCATGTAAAATAATAAAATTGCTATATTTCAAGAAACAGGAAAGTAGTGTTCAAGGACAGTTACTGTGTCAAAAGGTTATTTTTTCAAAAGGACCTGAAGAAAAAATAGGAATACAGACCAACAATTAAATTGGTATACAAAGATCAAGTGACCATAGGAGTGTGGATTCATTTCTGGGTCTTCAATTCTGTTCCATTGATCTACATGTCTGTTACTGTACCAATACCATGCAGTTTTTAACACTATTGCTCTGTAGTACAGCTTGAGGTCCGGGATACTGATTCCCCCAGAGGTTCTTTTACTCTTGAGAATAGTTTTAGCTATTCTGGGTTTTCTGTTATTCCAGATGAGTTTTTGAATTGCTCTTTCTAACTCTATGAAGAATTGAGTTGGGATTTTGTTGGGGATTGCATTGAATCTGTGTATTACTTTTGGTAAGATGCTCATTTTTACTATATTAATCCTGCCAATCCATGAGCATGGCAGATTTTTCCATCTTCCGAGGTCTTCTTCAATTTCTTTCTTCAGAGACTTGAAGTTCTTGTCATACAGATCTTTCACTTGTTTGGTTAGCGTCACGCCAAGATACTTAATATGGTTTGTGGCTATCGTAAAGGGTATTATTTCTCTTACTTCTTTCTCAGCCTGCTTATCCTTTGAGTATAGGAAGGCTTCTGACTTGCTTGAGTTGATTTTATATCCGGCCACTTTGCTGAAGTCGTTTATCAGCTGTAGGAGTTCTCTGGTGGAGTTCTTTGGGTCGCTTATGTATACTATCATATCGTCTGCAAATAGTGATAGTTTGACTTCTTCCTTTCCAATTTGTATCCCTTTGACCTCTTTTTCTTGTCTAATTGCTCTAGCTAGAACTTCAAGTACTATATTGAAAAGATATGGAGAGAGAGGGCAGCCTTGTCTAGTCCCTGATCCACACTCCTATGGTCACTTGATCTTTGACAAAGGAGCTAAAACCATCCAGTGGAAAAAAGATAGCCTTTTCAACAAATGGTGCTGGCTCAGCTGGAGGTCAACATGCAGAAGAATGCAAATTGACCCATCCTTATCTCCTTGCACTAAGCTCAATTCTAAGTGGATCAAAGATCTCCACATAAAACCAGACACACTGAAACTAATAGAAGGGAAACTAGGGAAGAACCTTGAACATATGGGCACAGGGGAGAATTTCCTGAACAGAACTCCAATAGCTTATACTCTAAGATCAAGAATAGACAAATGGGACCTCATTAAATTACAAAGTTTTTGCAAGGCAAAAGACACCATCAAAAAGACAAAGCGGCAACCAACTAACTGGGAAATGATCTTTACCAACCTTACATCCGACAGAGGGCTAATATCCAAGATATACAAAGAACTCAAGAAGTTAAACTCCAGAGAGGCAAGTAACCCTATTAAAAATGGGGTACAGAGCTCCACAAAGAGTTCTCACCTGAAGAATATCTAATGGCTGAGAAGCACCTAAAGAGATGTTCATCATCCTTAGTCATTAGGGAAATGCAAATCAAAACAACCCTGAGATTCCATCTCACACCAGTCAGGATGGCTAAGATCAAAAACACAGGAGACAGCAGTTGTTGGCGAGGATGTGGAGAAAGAGGAACACTCCTCCACTGCTGGTGGAATTGCAGGCTGGTACAACCACTCTGGAAAGCAGTCTGGCGGCTCCTCAGAAAACTGGGCATGACACTTCCGGAGGATCCGGCTATACCACTCCTGGGCATATACCCAGAGACTTTACCTGCATGCAATAAGGACACATGCTCCACTATATTCATAGCAGCCTTATTTATAATAGCCAGAAGCTGGAAAGAACCCAGATGTCCCTCAACGGAGGAATGGATTCAGAAGATGTGGTATATTTACACAATGGAATACTACTCTGCAATTAAAAACAATGAATTCACGAAATTCCTAGGCAAATGGTCAGAACTTGAAAATATCATCCTTAGTGAGGTAACCCAATCACAAAAGATCACACATGGTATGAAGTCACTGATAAGGGGATATTGACCCAGAATCTCAGAATACCCTAGACACAATCAGCATATCAATAGATTTCTAAAAAGATGGAAGGAGAGACCCCCGGTCCTGGAAAGACTGGATGTAAGGGAACGCCAGGACAGAGTAATGAGAGGGGGTTGAACGGAGAAAAGAGGGAGGGAAGGGGGCTTATGGGACTTTCGGGGAGGGAGGAAACGGGAAAGGGGAAGTGATTTGGAATGTAAATTAAAAAAATAAAATAAAATTAAATTAAAAAAAAAATTGGTATACAAAGAGAATCATGGAGTTATGGTGACATTTTCCTATATATGCAGTTTTGTGATGGGAATTCTTATAATTGTTTTTAAGCCTTAAGCAAAAACATGTCATGTAACACATTTGTATAGATGAATTTAAAAGTATTCTGGTGATTGCTCTAACAGAAGATGGAAAGTGAATAAAAGTCACAAAATGTATTCTAAAAGCTTCATTATATGTTTCATGATAATCATTGTATGTGCTCTGAATATAATAATTGTGTTTATTCCTAATGCATTTATTAAACAATAATTATGGAAAAACAGCTGTGTTTTCTGAACAAAAAGTACAAGGACTAATCTTCCCCTGGAGGAACCTGTTATCCTTTATGTTCCCTAAAACATAGGGTAATTTTTGCCAAATAATTTAAACTTTTTTATATATATCTTTGCCAAAAATTTCCTCCTCTGGGGTTTCGCTCAATGAGAAACCAACATTTATTCCCAACTCACAGAGGATCAAGAAACTCCCTTTCCAGAGTAAATCATGGCTTGTTCTGTCCAGGGAGAGTCCAGCCCACTACAAACACACCACAAAACACAATGTACACCCAAAGCTCCTGCTCAGTGCCTTCAATCAACCTAATTTCCATTGACTTCAAAGGGAGCCCAAAAGAGATATGGTGGGGAAATACGTTGGCAGCCATACTGACACATCCTCAAGGCACAGTGTGTTAAAAACACAAACCTTTCATGAAGCTAAGTGCCAACAAATGATACTTTAGCATTTTCAAAGAACTTCCCAATGGTCTAATTAAACTTTATGAGGTCAATCAGTATTATTAGCCTGGTTCCTTAGATAAGGAAATGGAAACACAGGAAGGTCAAGTGATGTGCCCAGGCATTCACAGTTCAGCAGTGTTCGACAAGTTAGTGTTTGAACTCCAAGGGCCTGACAACCAAGGAATGCTTCAGTCATTCATCCTGTTCCCCTCACTCTGATTTATCAGCCACTTTGATGGACATTCTTTATAGCTATTATAGGTGTGATTTAATATCTGAAGGTGAGGGTACTTATTACACATCCAAAAAAGCAACAATAATTTCTTATCAAATAGCTGCACATCAAGGCTGGATTAGAGCAGAAAGGCCTCAGCTGAATGTGAAAATCTGTTGATAGAAAACCTTAAAAATAATTAACACATTGCTTGTATGTGAGTTTCCCCCTGTATATCCTAGTGGTAAATATGCGGAGATATGTTTTCCATCATGAGTAAAGCCAGTATAAATCTTTACAGTTCCCATAAACTGCCATGCATTTTCTCAAACTGTATCACCAGAAGAGGTCATTTAGAACATCATTAAGTCAGGCTGTCACATTAAAATGACATAACCCAAAGCTGTAGTCTCAAACTAAATTGTTCAATTACCCACATCTCATTGAGTGCTTACTATTAGCTTAAAGGCCATCTTCTTAATTGAGATGTTGGAATAATAGAGTATAATTTACCTACTATTAAGATCTTTACTACAAGTTCATGCAAGAACCATCATCAGCAGTTAGAGTCAATATGCATTGCACTTTTAATCTCTGGGCATAAACTTTTAGAGACAGTGTTAAGGATTAAAAATTGAGTTTTATAATTTTAAAACAGAATTCCTTTCTTTCCTGCTTAAGTCAGAAGCTATATTTACATATTGGTTCACCCTAGTATTGCAGACAAATTATTTCAAGTCTCTGAGAGTCTAATTTCTAACGGTGATACTTTTTCATGTCTTTTATCTAATAAAAATTAGGAAAATAAATCTCTCATCATTGAACTTTTGTGAGCGTTTTATTTGTTTCACTTTGCTTGAGACTGGGTCTCACCATGTAGTACAGGCTAGACTCCAACTCATGACATTTTTATTTCAGCCACCAGAATTCTGAGGTTACACACATGTATTACCAAGCCCAGCAAAATATTAATTTCCTAATATGCATATGATCTGTTTTAGTTTTCCTTAAAAGTGTGACAATGAAATATGAACAGCATTAGAATTAGAGATCTCCATCCTCTTACTCCTCAGTGTGCAGTAGAATTCCCCTGACTTTGGTTTTGAAAAAACTGTTCAGCCTTAGTGAATATGATGTCATTAGCCCAGGAATCAGCTTTCCTACAGTTGTAAGTTTATGCAAATTCTGTCAACTTTCCTCCTTGTACTTTGGGGCCCATCTTTTTTTTTCTGTAGTCTTTTTATGTTACTGTTAAAGTACGTGAAGGTGCACACAGCCATGCTTAAACACTGGAGTTGACTCATTGATGTTTCAACTCCAGTTTAACTGCTGGATAACCTAAGGCGAGCTGCTTAACCTCTCAGGGCTCCAGTGCTTCACATGTAAAATTTGAATTTTATGCCCCATAGTTTTGTTGTACGAATTAAGCTTAGTATAGTCCTTAGCACAATACCTATCAATTTCCTGGAATGAAGCAAGGGCTCAATCGATGTCAGTTGTGCTAGGATGAACATAGTGGACTTGCAGATTGCTCAATTCATCCTTACTCATTTCTTTGTTTAATATTTGGTATCTGTTTTTCAAATCATTCATTCATTCATTTATATCCCTAACACTGCTCACCCTCCAGGTTCTTCCCTCACTTAGTCCCTCTTCCCCTCCCCCCCTTCTCCTCTGAGAGAGTTGAACACACCCCACCTCTATAATCCTCCCACCCTGTTACATCAACTCTCTTCCAGATTAGGGACTTCTTCTCCCACTGAGGCTAAACAGGGCAGCCATGAAAACTAAGCTGCCTGTATGCTACATATGAGCTAGGGGACCTCATTCCAGCCCCTGCATGTTCTTTGTTTGGTGGTCTCAGATTCTGAGAGCTCACTGTAGTCCAGGCTGGGTGATTCTATTGGTCTTCCTGTGGGGTCCCATCTCTTTCTGGGCCTTCAGTCCTCTCCTCAACTCTTCTATAAGTGTCCCTGACCTCCATCTAATGTTTGGCTGTGGGTATCGGCTTCTGTTTAAATCAGATTCTGGGTAGAGTCTCTCAGAATATAGTTATGCTAGGCTCATGTCTGCAAGCGTAACAGAATGATATTAATAATGTCAGGGATTGGTGCTTGCCCATAGTATAGGTTTCGAGCTGGGCCAGTTGTTGGTTGGTCTTTCCTTTCGTCTCTGCTCCATCCCTGCACGTCTTTTAGACAGAACAAATTTTGACTTGAACATTTTGTGGGTGAGGTGGTGTCCCTATTCCTTCCAACAGGGGTCCTGCCTGGCTAGTGGAGGTTGGTGGCCTCTTCAGGTTCCATGTCCCCACTGTTAGGCATCTCAGCTAAATTCACCTGCATTGACTCCGAGGAACAACTTTCTGCTACTTCCTTGAGATTCTCCCCTCCCCACTACCCAGTGGAACTGCAGATATCCATTCATTCTCCTGGCCCTCTGGGCCTCTCGCCTATCTCTCCTGACACCTGATCCTGACCTCCATTCCATTCCTCCCCTACCTTCCACCAACCAGGTCCCTCCTTGCCTCTGTCTTCTATGATTATTTTGTTTCTCCTTCTAAGTGTGATTCAAGCATCCTTGTTTGGGCCTTCCTTCTTGTTTAGCTTCTTTGGATCTGCGGAGTGTTTCATGAGTATTCTGTATTTTATGGCTAATATCCACTTATCAGTGAATACTTACCATGTCTGTCCTTTTGGGTCTGGGTTTCGTCACTCAGGATGATATTTTCTAGTTCCATCTCTTGCCTGCAAAATTTATGATGTACTTGTTCTTAATACCTAAATAATATTCCATTGTGTAAATGAACCATGTTTTCTGTATCTGAATTGCTTCCAGTTTCTTGCTATTATGAATAAAGCTGCTGTGAATCATAGGGAAACACACTTCCTTGGATTATGATGAAGCATCTTTGGATCTATACCCAGGAGTGGTATAGCTGAATTTTCAGATAGAACTATCTTCATTTTCCTGAGAAATCGGCAGATTGGTTTCCAGAGTGTATATTGTACAATTTTGCATTTCCACCAGCAACTAAAGAGTGTTACCCTTGCTCCACATTCTCAACAGCATGTGCTGTCTGTTGTAATCATAAAAAGAGGAAAAGGTGTGAAAATATGTTCTGCAGTGGTGTGGGGGAAGGGGTTGCCTCATTTCCCCGAGGGAGGGGCCAGACACACACCAGAATAGTACAGAAAGAGTTTATTCAGGCCATGGGGAGGGGAGTTAAGAGGGTAGTAGAGGCAGAGAAAGGCAGAGAGAGGGAGAGAGTAGAGAAGCAGAGGCTGGCCAAGACCACGTGGAGATAGGGGGGAGGGGAGGGGAGCCCAAGAGGGACAAAAAAGAAGCTGAGAGTAAGAGGGATAAGAGGGGTATGAAAGAGAGGAGGAGCTGAGCATCCCCCTTTATAGTAGGTCAGGCCTACCTGGCTGTTGCCAGGTAACAGTAGGGAGAGGCATACATGGCTGTTGCTAGGTAATTGTGGAGTGGAGCTTAGACAGAATCCTAAAACAGTCCCTTGAGTTTTTTATTTTAGCCATTCAGATTGGTATAAGGTGGAATATCAGGGTTGTTTGATTTGCATTTCCCTGATGACTAAGGATGTTGAACATTTCTTTAAGTGTTTCTTGGCCATTCAAGATTCCTTGGTTAAAAATTCTTTGTTTAGTTCTGTGTCCCATTTTTAATTGGGTTATTTGGATTTTGGAGTCTAACTTATTAAGTTCTTCATATACTTTAGCTATTAGCCCTCTGTTGGATGTAAGGTTAGTAAAGATCTTTTCCAATCTGTAGACTGCCATTTGTCCTGTTGACAGTGTCCTTTGCCTTACAAAAGCATTGCAGTTTCATGAGGTCCAGTTTCTCAATTGTTGATCTTAGAGCATGAACTATTGGTGTTCTGTTCAGGAAATTGTCTCTTGCACCAATGCATTCAAGGTTATTTCTCACTTTCTCTTCTATTATGTTTAGTGTATCAGTTTTATGTTGAGGTCCTTGATCCACTTGGACCAGAAGCCTTATTCATTTCCTTCTTTCTTTCTCAGCAGCAAAGTCTTTTATATTCTTACTAGGATAGCCCATTAAGCCCCATTTAAATCATTCCACTGCTTTCCAAATCCACAAAAGTCCCAAAATCAACATTCTTCCTATCACAGCAATACTCCAGTCCCTGGAAACAATTTCTGTCTTAGTTAAGGTTTTACTGCTATGAACATCATGACCAAGGCAACTCTTATAAGGACAACATTTAATTGGGGCTGGCTTACATGTTCAGAGGTTCAGTCCATTATCATCAAGGCAGGACATGGCAGCATCCAAGCAGGCACGGTGCAGGAAGAGCTGAGAGTTTTACATCTTCATCTGAAGGCTACTAGCAGAATACTGACTTCCTGGCAGCTAGGATGAGGGTCTTAAAACCCACACCCAAAGTGACATGCCTACTCCAACAAGGCCACACCTCCAAATTGTACCACTCCTTGGGCCAAGCAAATACAAATTATCACAGCCTGAAACTGCAGAACAGATAGATATAAGTGCTTTTCCTTGTGAAAATCTAAAGATTCAGTTCCAAAGTTATTCTGCAGTAGGAATTATGAGTGTCTGGATGAGAGTTCTTAGACCATACCCATTCATAGCATCCAGGCAAGATTAAAAAAGGAATAGTGTTCTAATAACATGGTTTCTGAGACTACTTATACTTAAGATATGTCTATGACAATTGGTTAGTAGTGATTCTTTGGAAGGCTGTATAGAATAATGAATCTGAGGTTAAATTTATTTGTAAAGATGTCTATCATCAACTTCTATTTATGTAGTGGTCCCTGATGGGACAAATATGAACATAAATGCCACTCCTTCATTATATTATCATATTTCCTTAAGTAAGTTTGCTCTGTGTTTGAAGTACTAACCTCTTCTGTTTGATACGATGAGCGCCCTAACTGAAAATATGCTATTTTAGAAACTCAATTGTACAATACACTTCACCTTGCTAAAGATGGCTCCATAATTAGATTTACATGTCTGGTTATGCCTCTCTCAATGAAGACATTTGGTATCTCAAACATTTCACTAATGTATCCCATTTGAAATCATATCCTGATTGGTTAAATGGAAAAACTTGGTCACTTCTCCTCCTGGGCAAGATTGTCCACTGTGTAATTTACTATAATCTTTTCATAAATTGTAATGCATTATACTCTCACACCTGTAATGAATGAAAACTTGGTGTAGACCACAGATGGAATCTGTAGCATGGATTTAGGATTTCTTCTAGTGAAACAGGCTTATAGCTATCTCAAGTGTGATGACAGTTGCCTGATATTTTCCAGTGGTATCCCAAAAGGTAATTTAGAGGTAGTCTCGGCTACTAAACTGATTTCAACTGAGAGAATGGAACTAAGCAATAGTTCTCCCTTTAACTGTGCTTTTGCTTTCTGATTTCTGTGTTCTCAGATTTTCTGCATCAATCATTGTCCAAAACCATCACATAAAATTTTTCAGAATTCAACAGTTAATAAGTATTAAATAACTTATAGTATATTGTTATAACTGTTACATCTTAATATATTTTACTTATTTTTGTGTTTGTGTGTGTACTTGTATGTGTGGGCATACACTATGCAAGTGTGTAAGTCAGAGGACATCTTGAAGAAGTGGGTTTTCTCCTTCCATCATGTTGTGTTCATGTGGGCATTTCCCTTAGGCTGTAAGTCTCAGTAGTAAGCAAGTAAGCATCCTTACCCACTGAACCATCTCACCACGGTTTGAATTATTCTATTTTGTTTATTTTGTTATTATTGTTCATTGATCGTGCTGTACCTAACATATGAATTGAAATTTATCATAGAAATATATGTATGAGGAAAAAGTAATCCACTATTTCACAATTTCAGACACTGGAGAGGTGATATATCTTCCTGTGGGTGGACAGACACTAGGATGTGCACAAAGAGGCACAATGGAAATTGAATCTCTAGTATAGTCAATGAGATAACAATGATGGGAGCAAAGCTGAGTCCATTAACAATGCCTGCATTAAATCGTTTCTGGTCTCAGGTTCAATGAAGCCTGAACATTTTCATTCTTAGCATCTCTTCTTCCAGTCTTCACTCCCGCTAGTAAAAATGTTGCTTTTGCTGATAGAATGGGAGTGGAAAATAGGATATGGGTCCTGCCAGGGCGCTTGTTCTCCTGTGTATGTGTTCTTGTTGTCTTAGATGTAGCTGTACCTACAAGAGGTTGGGCCCAGCATAGTCTTTAAAACAAGAAAGAATGATCTCATGAAAACTGGACATCTCCCACCTCTTATCCAACTCCATAATTCACTGGAATGGAATGTGTTTCTGCTAACACTTTTCTCACATAAAATACCCGTTGGATTTCGGCTTGTCTATACAAGTGTCTCTAAAATTTTGAGGAGAAATATATTGCTGGGACTGGATCAGTCTGCTTATATCTCCTCAGGGCTCAGCCCCTCAACAACTTTTCATTGCTATCTCCAATGTACTTAGAAAAAAGAAGTTGCCAGACATTATTCTGTAAAAGAGAGTGGTAGCCTGAGGAACGTTAGCATAAAAACTACAACACTGTTATATGCATAATCTTAAATCCCATCCAGAAAACTACTTTAAAAATTATATGCTAGGAAATATAGGGCTTTGCCTCCTAATTTCAGGAACAACTGTATGTCAGACTGCCAGATAAATATTTACAACACATTCAAATTTAGCTGAACTTATATGACTTCAATCAGTGAAACTGTTTCCAGACCCAAAGGTCACCAAAGCTGTTATCAGGAGTCCTGAGATAGCTGCCACAATCAAAATCATGTTGGAAGCCAAATGCCACACACTTTAGACTTCCTTGAGTCCTCAATAGCTGATAGGAAGATAATCTCCTCCTTTCTGTCCAAGGAAAACACCTTGTCACTCCCCACTCCTCCTCCTCCTCTTCAATGACCCAAACCCTTTTTTGTCCAGTTGAAGGGTCTAGTCAACTCCCTGAAGCTACTGTGTCTTTCTGCCCTGGAATGTGGTTTTCAAAATGTTTAGGCTAGAACTTGAAGGATATGAACTAGTGTGATCATTGGGAAGGGGAACGAAGAAATCTCACAGTAGCAGGCTCTGAGCCAAATGTCCAGGGTAAAGTTATCTGCCTTAAAAAAAATGTTAGAAGGGTCACAGAGGTGCCCAGAGCGAGGACCTGCCAATTAAAGGAGTGTGAATGAGTCTTATGGGGCTGGCCAGGGTGACAGGGCCACAGCCATCATCTGGCAGGAGACAATTCACAGATAGGTGTCTGACAGGGTAGCTAGAGTTCTTGGGAGCTTATGAATGATTCTTGGAACTATGCTCTATGTTGCAAACTGTTTTGTTCAGATTAGAAGTGCTACTTGCTGACTTCAAAGGTTACAGCAATTACAATGAGCACTTCATTTTGTTAAGAAATAGGCACTGGAAAAGGTTTAGTTAGTGGTCATGTTGAATAAGTAATAGAAGTTGGAAATGTTTAAAGTACCACATTTTCAGGGTTTTCATCTACTTCTTTGAAGATTTCAAAGAACTAAAAGTAAATTATAAAATTAGAATCAAGAATAATGCTATGTCTCGGTAATAATGCTTCTAAACCTACGAGTGTTGTTCTAGGATGAGTCCTAGAGGCTGTAGGGTAATACAGAATCTATTCATGCCATCTTATTAGGACTAGATTTCTCTTTAAATATGTGACCCACATATTGCAATTTAAGGGGGTGAAATTCAGGCATGTTTCCTTGAGTGGTGTATTCAAATGTTCATGACCACTGACTTCTTAGATGTATCTAGACAACATATGAGAATAAAATAAAACTGAACCAAAATAGGATATTTAAGGGCTCATGGGGATAGCTGTAGTTTGATACAACATTAATAAGAATTGTCATTTCATACAGAAAATACACAAGCCTTAAAGTGCAAAGCAAAGGCTTAAATAATACAATTTCTGAATTCAGATTTATGAATATTAACTTTCACTTTTGCTATTCTTAATTGTACACTAATATCTTTAGGTAAAAGAGCTAAGAGTTTAGAGTTCACTCTGTGAGAATTTCAATATGTTCTGAAAGCTTTCTAGGAATTAACTCATTTACTATCCAAACAAATCCTGTGTCGTGGGTATTTTTGTTAACATAAGTTGAAAGATGAGCAGAAGTGAGGTCATTTGGGGGCTGAAGACACAGCTCAGTTGTTGTAGAGCATTTGCCTAGTATGAAAAAGGCTCTGATTTTGGTCCTCAGCTTATAATGAATGAATGAATGAATGAATGAATGAATGAATGATTAGATCCAGTTCAGAAGTTAAAGCAGGATTCAAGTGAGATAACTTAGTTCCAAAGCTGATGGTAAAGACGTCTGCAACTATAAAATTACTAGCTTAGTATTATAGTGGGTTATGCACACATACACATACATAAAAGTTTCCTCATTGGTTGTGGTATCACAGAAGTATAAAAATAGGATGCAGAGCAACATGGCCTACCTTTGAAAAGCCTTCATTTCCATATTACCTGTAGGGGTAGAATTCAGAAACTGTCAACTTCAATTCCAAAGGTGTTTCCAACATCAGAAACTAAGTGTTCTATAATGCTGACCTATGCTGCTGACATGTTTTCACTGTTTAGAATGTAATAGGTATTTACTAAAACAGAACAATTATTACAGTGATGCCTCAGTGTGGTAAGTTAAGTATTTGTTGTCAGTTCCCAGGAAGATAATTGATAGGTCTACTCTTATCTCAGGAGAAGTCTCTGCAGAAAGAAGAGGTTGGAGCGTCTTACTTCTGGGTGGCCAAGCACTCCAGAGTGGTGCTAACAAAATGAAAACAGTTTCTTCCCAAAAACAGAAAGATAAACTGAGTTGTCAAATTGCTGGGTGTATTTTTACCACACAAAGGGAGTATCAGTAAGCTCCTCCTAGCACAGAGACAACAGATTCATTGTGCCAAATCACAGACTTCCAGACACCTGTCTAGAACTGCTACTTGAACACAATTTCCGTTCCTCTTCACATGTTCTCTTCATCCTTTCCTTGATATCCACACTAACACTTGGCAACATTCAGGCATGGCTGCTGTTCACAGCTCTCGGTGACATCTGTGAGACATCAGTTGGTCTGGTTAGAACACACATCCATCTTCCTAGATTCATAAGAAAATAATTTGAATTCAACCCGGGAATTCAGCAGATCACTGGAAGGAAGCTAGTACCTGCTAGACATGAGTTTTAAGCCTCGGCTGTCCTCCTATGTTGAGCATTTCATCCCTTCTGATCACTCCCAGTTTTACCTGGTCCTGCCATCACTACTTTAACATTTGGAAAGCAATGTGAACTCCTCCTTTCTTGATAAGTCAGAAAATCTTTTATTCAATACATGCCGGCCTTTCCCAAGGGTCACTAGTAAACCACTCTTGGTTTCTCCCTATTGTGCCTCATATAGACTGATGCCAACAAATGGTTTGAACTGCTTGAGGGAATTAAAACAAAAGCATAAATTGCCTAAGAAGCAGAGTACACTACTGAGAGCTCTCTCTCTCTCTCTCTTTCTCTCTCTCTCTCTTTCTCTCTCTCTCTCTCTCTCTCTCTCTCTCTCTCTCTCTCTCTCTCTCTCTCTCTCTCTCTCTCTCTCTCTCTCTGGCGCCTGGGTCACTCTAAGTGTCAAGGCACATCAGAGATTTAAAGTTCCAAGATGGTGTATTCATTCTGATTCTAGATTTAGGAAAACTGGCAGCCCCCAAGGCACGGAGAGCTGCACAAAATCTGTTTTGGCAGAAGCTTTCTCTCCCCACCCCCTGTTGGGAGGAGGAGTGCTTGAAGAGCTATGGGAATCTGGCTTTCTCTCCTGCTGCAGAGGAAAAGTGAAGTAAATAACCTATGATAACTAGCCTTGGCTTTGAATGTCCAGCATTTATTAAATGCACTCAGACGTTCCGTAAATTAAGAGAGCGATGACCCACAGGGCCATACATGCCATTTATGGTCCTAAAATACTTGAGAATGAAGGTTAATTTTTGTACTACGGTTTATGTACTATGGTTGAGAGTGTGTGTAAGGACAGAGAATAGTAGAGACCATGTTTCTAACTTATGGAAATTATACTTATTGAAAAACTGATCTCAACAAAAAGTAATTGATTAATTGATTTCTCTTCTGTAGACAGTATGCAGAACATGACCTATTCAATGTCTTGTCTGACCGAGATGCAATCCAAAAACTGTTATTCCCCACAGTTCCTCCCAACTGTCCCCAGCCTGAACAGAAGTGTGTTGATTAATCACATGTACCAAAAGAGATCCCAGATAAATTACATATGATGGTAAAGGGCGGAGATTACCATCACTGATGGTAATGTCAGTAATTAAGCTCTATTGATTGAAAGAGTGTGCAAGCTGCAGTTGACTAGATAGCATCAGAGCTTGTCCTGATAGGAATTGCTTCATGTGGCTCTTCAGCATTCTCAGAATCCCAATGCTCAATTATATCAAGTGGAATAGTGTTTGGGGAAACCCAAATTGTAAAGTACCAAGACAGCTTATCTACCTCTTACACACTGCTGTATCTAAGCATCATTCATTTTCTTTCAACCTTCGTGCTATCTCTCACCATAAAGTAAACACACAACAATTTGTTTTCAACAGTTGGACTTATGAGAGAGCATTTTATCTTGTCAACCTCCAACAAATACTACAGTCAGCAGAGAAATACAAAATACTCAAGAAGCTTCCCTCCTCTGCCACAAGCTACATGTGGTTACAATAGTCTCTGGTAAATCCTTCATTTTCCCTTCAAATAGCCTCTCTATTCCAATGTCTCACAAATGGCCTGCGGAGAAAACACCAGATGCAGCCTTTATGTTCTCTGTTCTCTCAGGTGGCTGCATATTTTTGTCCAATCAACATCTACTGCTGGGATGGGTTTCAACACTATTTCAGATTTCTATTCTGTTTATATTCTTCCTAATAGTTTGGTTATTAAAATCAATTGAAGATCCCCAATGAAAATAGAAGTGAGCAGTAAAATGTCCCGTACATTGGTCTAGTAAATCACTTCTCAGGATCTTGGCTTTTTTTTTTTTTTAATTTACATTCCAAATCATTTCCCCTTTCCCGTTTCCTCCCTCCCCGAAAGTCCCATAAGCCCCCTTCCCTCCCTCTTTTCTCCATTCAACCCCCTCTCGTTTCTCTGTCCTGGCGTTCCCCTACATCCAGTCTTTCCAGGACCAGGGGTCTCTCCTTCCATCTTCTTAGAAATCTCTTGATATGCAGATTGTGTCTAGGGTATTCCGAGATTATGGGTCAATATCCCCTTATCAGTGACTGCATACCATGTGTGTTCTTTTGTGATTGGGTTACCTCACTAAGGATGATATTTTCAAGATCTGACCATTTGCCTAGGAATTTCGTGAATTCATTGTTTTTAATTGCAGAGTAGTATTCCATTGTGTAGATATACCACATCTTCTGAATCCATTCCTCCGTTGAGGGACATCTGGGTTCTCTCCAGCTTCTGGCTATTATAAATAAGGCTGCTATGAACATAGTGGAGCATGTGTCCTTATTGCATGCAGGTAAAGCCTCTGGGTATATGCCCAGGAGTGGTATAGCCGGATCCTCCGGGAGTGTCATGCCCAGTTTTCTGAGGAACCGCCAGACTGCTTTCCAGAGTGGTTGTACCAGCCTGCAATTCCACCAGCAGTGGAGGAGTGTTCCTCTTTCTCCACATCCTCGCCAACAACTGCTGTCTCCTGTGTTTTTGATCTTAGCCATCCTGACTGGTGTGAGATGGAATCTCAGGGTTGTTTTGATTTGCATTTCCCTAATGACTAAGGATGATGAACATCTCTTTAGGTGCTTCTCAGCCATTAGATATTCTTCAGGTGAGAACTCTTTGTTTAGCTCTGTACCCCATTTTTTAATAGGGTTACTTGCCTCTCTGGAGTTTAATTTCTTGAGTTCTTTGTATATATTGGATATTAGCCCTCTGTCATATGTAAGGTTGGTAAAGATCATTTCCCAGTTAGTTGGATGCTGCTTTGTCTTTTTGACAGTGTCTTTTGCCTTGCAAAAACTTTGTAATTTAATGAGGTCCCATTTGTCTATTCTTGATCTTAGAGCATAAGCTATTGGAGTTCTGTTCAGGAAATTCTCCCCTGTGCCCATATGTTCAAGGTTCTTCCCTAGTTTCCCTTCTATTAGTTTCAGTGTGTCTGGTTTTATGTGGAGATCTTTGATCCACTTAGAATTGAGCTTAGTGCAAGGAGATAAGAATGGGTCAATTTGCATTCTTCTGCATGTTGACCTCCAGCTGAGCCAGCACCATTTGTTGAAAAGGCTATCTTTTTTCCACTGGATGGTTTTAGCTCCTTTGTCAAAGATCAAGTGACCATAGGAGTGTGGATTCATTTCTGGGTCTTCAATTCTGTTCCATTGATCTACATGTCTGTTACTGTACCAATACCATACGGTTTTTAACACTATTGCTCTGTAGTACAGCTTGAGGTCCGGGATACTGATTCCCCCAGAGGTTCTTTTACTCTTGAGAATAGTTTTAGCTATTCTGGGTTTTCTGTTATTCCAGATGAATTTTTGAATTGCTCTTTCTAACTCTATGAAGAATTGAGTTGGGATTTTGATGGGGATTGCATTGAATCTGTGTATTACTTTTGGTAAGATGCTCATTTTTACTATATTAATCCTGCCAATCCATGAGCATGGCAGATTTTTCCATCTTCTGAGGTCTTCTTCAATTTCTTTCTTCAGAGACTTGAAGTTCTTGTCATACAGATCTTTCACTTGTTTGGTTAGAGTCACACCAAGATACTTTATACTGTTTGTGGCTATCGTGAAGGGTATTATTTCTCTTACTTCTTTCTCAGCCTGCTTATCCTTTGAGTATAGGAAGGATTCTGACTTGCTTAAGTTGATTTTATATCCGGCCACTTTGCTGAAGTCGTTTATCAGCTGTAGGAGTTCTCTGGTGGAGTTCTTTGGGTCGCTTAAGTATACTATCATATCGTCTGCAAATAGTGATAGTTTGACTTCTTCCGTTCCAATTTGTATCCCTTTGACCTCTTTTTGTTGTCTAATTGCTCTACCTAGAACTTCAAGTACTATATTGAAAAGATATGGAGAGAGAGGGCAGCCTTGTCTAGTCCCTGATTTTAGTGGGATTGCTTCAAGTTTCTCTCCATTTAGACTGATGCTGGCTACCGGTTTGCTGTAAATTGCTTTTACTATGTTTAGATATGGGCCTCGAATTCCTGATCTTTCCAAGACCTTTAGCATGAAAGGATGCTGAATTTTGTCAAATGCTTTCTCAGCATCTAATGAGATGACCATGTAGTTTTTTTCTTTGAGATTGTTTATGTAGTGGATTACATTGATGGATTTCCTTATATTGAACCATCCCTGCATCCCTGGGATGAAGCCTACTTGATCGTGGTGAATGATCGTTTTGATGTGTTCTTGGATTCGGTTGGCAAGAATTTTATTGAGTATTTTTGCATCGATATTCATAAGAGAGATTGGCCTGAGATTCTCTTTCTTTGTCGGATCTTTGTGTGCTTTTGGTATTAGGTAATTGTGGCTTCATAGAACGAGTTGGGTAGTGTTCCTTCTGTTTCTATTTTGTGGAACAGTTTGAAGAGTATTGGTGTTAGGTCTTCTTTGAAGGTCTGATAGAATTCTGCAAGGTTCATTTGAGTTTTATTCCCTTTCATTCCATGATCAGTGGGAAACAAGTGGATTGAACCTATATAAGAAACTGCAGTATTCTTTTTGAGAAGGCCTATGTTGTCTTAAATTTCTATACCAAAAAACAAAAAAATCCATGGGGATTTTCATTCTCTTTTTTATCTGCATTTGATATTGACACACTTTCTTTTCAACTTTATGAATTCTGCTAAACAATTTAGGATTAAGTTGTAAAGAAGTTGTAGATTTAATTGTTTTTATCTCAATGTCTAATTATTTTGAACATTTTCATTCATATATATGTATATTGTTTACTGTATATAAATACATATATTTGAACTACTCAATATACATTCATATATTCATGCATACATGCATACATACACAATATATATACATATACACATATACATAACGCACACAAACATGTACACATACACATTCACAAGCACATGAACATGCACACATACACATATATATAAACATTATATACATACACATACGTATATGTAAATATTGCTTAAAATGCCATTTAAAGAAGTATGTAAATCATGGCTAATGTTTTCCAAGTTAAGGACTAAATTTCAATGTCTTAAACAACAAAACACTCTTAGCCATGATCAACGAGTGTGCTACTTACACTACTTATACACTAGAATCTAGGATATTTTGTCAGTCAGTGTGTAACCAATTTATAGAAAAATTCTGAGTTCCAGATGACCATCAAGGAAATGAATACTCATAAAAAGATAAATGAAAGCTAAATTTCTTTTCTAATCTAGTATTTTTCTATCTTAAAAACTATTCAGGGGCTGGAGAGATGGCTCAGCGGTTAAGAGCACTGACTGCTCTTCCGAAGGTCCTGAGTTCAAATCCCAGCCACCACACGGTGGCTCACAACCATCCGTAATGAGATCTGACGCCCTCTTCTGGTGTCTCTGAAGACAGCTACAGTGTACTTACATATAATAATGAATAAATCTTTAAAAAAAAAAAAAGCTGTCAGTTACCTATAAAAAAAAACCTAACAAAACATAATTTTAAAAAAAAAAACTATTCAGTCATTACTCAAAAAAAAAAATCTAATGTAGAAGACAAGTTAATTTGTCCAGATGTTAAGACTTGCCAGAACCTGGCCCAATGACGCACGTATATAAGCTGGCACTAAATCTGAAACAGAAGCATCTAGGGTTTAAGTTCATTTTTGGCTGTCCAAAAAATTTCAGGGCCAGCCTACTCTACACAAGAGATGATACCTTAAAAGAAAACAAAACAAAAAGAAATAAAAGGAATTGCTTAATTGATATAGTGTCTCAGTTCTAAAGAATTTTTAAACTTTATTCACTACTCAGTGGTCTGCAATCATACCATAAAAAATGCTGGGACCCAGTTCATAAACCAAAGAAACCGAAAGAGTACCACCCATTGAGAAACTCACATCAAATATTTTATTTTGAAAACTAAAGACTGTCACTTAATATTACATTTTTAAGTAGTAGTTACTTGTTTTCTGTGCTTTAAAATTAATTTTAAATTATTATTCTATCTTAGATTGTGGGTAGCTGAAAAACTCAAATGTGAGAGGCTCTAGATGCCACAATAGCCTGCTCAAACTAGGATCTAGTCCGTTTCTATTCTATCCATCTTTACAATAGGTCTTGGGGAGAGAGAACCTAGGAGTCCCTCTTTACCTCCAAATGTGTCTTCCTTAGAGTACCTTGATGACACAGGGCTCTCTCTCAGGTCATCCCATCAAAATTGGTTAAGGAAACTTTATCAAAAGGCATACCTCTAATTCTTTGGTGTGATCAACAAAAAGACAATTCTCCTAAAACATAAGATTACTTTAAAAAAAATGAACATCATCTGCAAATAGTGATAGTTTGACTTCTTCCTTTCCAATTTGTATCCCTTTGACCTCCTTTTGTTGTCTAATTGCTCTAGCTAGAACTTCCAGTACTATATTGAAAAGATAAGGAGAGAGAGGGCAGCCTTGTCTAGTCCCTGATTTTAGTGGAATTGCTTCAAGTTTCTTTCCATTTAGATTGATGTTGGCTACCGGTTTGCTGTAAATTGCTTTTACTATGTTTAGATATGGGCCTCAAATTCCTGATCTTTCCAAGACTCTTAGCATGAAAGGATGCTGAATTTTGTCAAATGCTTTTTCAGCATCTAATGAAATAACCATGTGGTTTTTTTCTTTGAGATTGTTTGTGTAGTGGATTACATTGATGGACTTCCTTATATTAAACCATCCCTGCATCCCTGGGATGAAGCCTACTTGATCGTGGTGAATGATCGTTTTGATGTGTTCTTGGATTCAGTTGGCAAGAATTTTATTGAGTATTTCTGCATTGATATTCATAAGAGAAATTGGTCTGAAATTCTCTTTCTTTGTCGGATCTTTGTGTGATTTTGGAATACTACTCTGCAATTAAAAACAATGAATTCATGAAATTCTTAGGCAAATGGTCAGAACTGGAAAATATCATCTTTAGTGAGGTAACCCAATCACAAAAGAACACACATGATATGCAGTCACTGATAAGGGGATATTAACCCAGAAGCTTGGAATACCCAAGACACAATTCACATATTAATTGATTTCCAAGAAGAAGGAAAGAGAGATCCCTGGTCCTGGAAAGACTGGATGTAGCTGTGTAGGGGAATACCAGGACAGAGAAGCAGAAGGGGGTTGAATGGGGAACAGGGGGAGGGAAGAGGGCTTATGGGACTTTCGGGGAGAGGGGAACCAGAACTGGGAAAGGGGAAATCATTGGGAACGTAAATAAAAAATATAAAAAATAAAAAAACTGAAATAACATTTCAGTTTCTAAATTGAGCTGTCAGAAAGGCTCCATTTCCTCATATGATACAATAAGAGAACAAAAATGGGGTTATCTCTCTTTTCATTATTTATTTAATGAGCTCTATGTATCTACCTCTCTCTCTCTCTCTCTCTCTCTCTCTCTCTCTCTCTCTCTCTCTCTCTCTCTCTCCCCCAATACATCATGTGTGTACTGTTCAATGACCTGCTCATGACAGTCATATGCTGTCCCTTTCTTCTGTGCACTCATCTTCTGTTGAAGGCAAGAATGAACACAGAGGGCATACACACAAAGTGCTTCTCACTTGCCATAATAATAGGAAAAAAGGAAATAGTTAATATGATTCCCGGAGGCTTTAGCAAACAACCTTGGTATCATTTGTCCCTGGTTGTCCTTTTTGCCTCTTGCAATGGCTTCCCTCTCTTCTTCCCAGATGAAATTCCTTTGCCATTGTTCTCTTTCCCATTTAATATCATCTATATCCTGCTTTACCCCGGCAAATCCCCTCCCCCACCTATGATCCCTTTTACTTTCCAGTTTATGTGACTACACCATGCTGGATACTCACATCTGAGGATCTGGAGCTACGAACCATCGACAAGCAAGATCATGTCTGTCTGGGACTGCATTACCTCACTCAATATAGCTTTTCTAGGTCAGTCCATTTATCTGCAAATTTCATCATTTCAAAACATCATTTTTTGTTTTTTTTAAACAAAATTGTATTCCATTGTATCTATGTACCACATTTTCATTATGTATCCATTGAAGGACATTTAGGTTGTTTCCATTTTCTGGTTATTGTGAATAGGAAGCCATGCTCAATGCTAAGCAAGTTTCTGTGAGGTAGAATGTCAAGTCCTTTGGGCATATGCCAAGGATGGGTATAGTTGGATTATAAGGTAGACAGATTTTAGTCTTTGAGGGTTTAACATAGCAGTTTCCAGAGTTAGCGACACCAATTACATCCCCACCAGCAGCAGACGAGGTTCCGCCTTCTCCAGCATTTGTTTTCAGTGGCTCTGTTGAACTTAGCCATTCTGACTGCAGTGAGATGAGTTCTCAAAATTCTTTTAATTTGTATCTCTCTATTTGCTAAAGATGATAAATTGTTTTTGAATGATTTCTTGGCTATCTTTAGTCGGTTCTACAGAGAACTCTCTGTTCAGACCCTGCTTGTTTGTTTTCTTAATTCATTTGCTTATTTGTTTAAAAAAAAGTATACTTTGTCTATTCTGAATAGTAAACCTCTGTCAGATGTATAGCTGGCAAAGAATATATCTTAAAATTCTGTAGGGTTTTTCTTCACTCACTTGATTGTGTCTTTAGTTGTACAGAAACTTCTTAGTTATATGTTATCCCATATCTCAGTTGTTTGATATAGCCTCAAGGAATCATGTTATTTTATATTTATGTAAAACTATGTACAGTACATATAAGTGTGTGTGTGTGTGTGTGTGTGTAAGCTAAGCCAAATGGACTTACAGTACTCCCCACCAAAACCACAGACTAACACAAACCCCAGTACCAGCACAAGAAATTTCATTTTTAATGGTGGGTCAGGTTGTTTCCAAAACAATAAAATTTACCAATGTAGCCCTTAGTTGTGTCTCAATGACCACTATTTTTGAAGACACTATATATTTAGGACACAGGACTTAGATGATTCAAGCTGGATCTGACATGAAAGTCTATCCTGTGTTCTAATTTTCATGGTTGTGTGTGTGTGTGTGTGTGTGCGCGCGTGTGCATGTGCGCATGAGTGTGCGTGTGTGTGTGTGCATGTGTGGGTGTGTCTGCATGTTTTTAAACAGTAATAATCCAAGAAAAAGAGGGCTCTGTGAAAGTTTAAAGAGGGTTAGTTGTGAATGGTTGGAAGAAAGAAGGGGCAGAGTCATGTAATTCTATTTCAATTAAAGGAAGAAAAATAACTCTCAATATAACCAAGGGAGAAAATAGTGAGGAGAGAATTCTAGCATGTCAAATTTAAGTTTAGATCATGCATTTAGAGCATCGGTCATTCTCAAAGTACAATTGCTTTGTGCTATTCCTTGTCATAGGTATTGTGGTATGCTCTTTCTTTCTTTCTTTTTCTTTTGTAAATTTAGCTCCATGTGTCATTATCATACCTCCATAAAATGAAATCTTTGAAATACACATCGCATAGGCCTTTCCACCATCTGTGACAGCTCTATATGTCATACAATTTCTTCATGTAAAGAAAACATTTCCTAAGACCCAATAGCAAACTGACTTTTATGAGTTTATCTGACTTTGATTTGGAAACCTTGCAAAAAGCCTCGTAAGGGTCTAGATAAAGTAGATGCATTGATTTTTGAAGTCCACATGTTCATTTATCTCTCTGAGCATACCTTGGTCCTAAACAATCAGAAAGGATCATATCATTACATTGTACATTCTATCACTGGCATGGCTCTTTTCTATTCTCAGTCTGGGAGGCTAAAAAGTCCCAAAGCTTTCTTTGTCTATTTGTCTTTTATAATGGTGCATTATTTTATGAGATGAAATCAAAACTATGAATATTTTTAAAAACTCAATTTCTAACAGTGAAGCATGTAATAGAATTTGATAATGGTCTGAAGTTACTTTCTTCTAAAACATGCTATCCAACTACACATAAGTGCTACATCAGAGAGCAAGATGTACATAGGCTTTTACCTTTGCAAATAAATATGCAAATTACTTGAGAGTAAGCAGGTACTTAATATGATGCATAGTTGAGTTTAGATTTTAATTCAAACTTGCAAGCACAGATAAGTCCTCTAAACACATTATTTTAAAGTTAAAGATAAATTGCTGTTGATAAAAAGTAACACTATTATTTGAAAGTCAGTGATGTTTCTTCTTAACCAAGGCTCCCTGAGAACCACGAAGTAAAGACTGCCTTTCTTATTTAAAGAAAATCACATTCAAGCTTATAAGTGATTCCTTATTCTTGTTGTACTATTTTTAATGCTACATTTTTATTATGTGGGCAAAGGGCATGCCTTCAAGGGATTATTTGCACAATGTTTGTTATTGCTTATGAAAAATATTTTATGCCTTGCTCTTTGGCTGTTTCTCCTTGCTGAGTTGAAGTGAACTTATGAAAATGTTACATGTTCAACTCTTTTGTATTCCTTTAATGAAAAATTCTTTCCTATCTATGTTCGTCAATGTTTATCTGAACTCATATCCCATTATGTAAAAGAGAAAAGTACTTGGCTTATTCTCAAAGAATTGTTTGACACTTAAAGGATTAGAGAAAATTTGATTTATGATCTGTAATATGAACCCTTAGTATGAACAGGAATAATATTCTGAGATCTAAAATCAACTACCAACCAAGGATTCAGTTGATTTGCTTTGGTGATTTGAAATTCCATCTCATCAGAAATAACCTGAAACTATTCTCTTTAATGTGGTTTATAGACTCTGACATCAATATTTGAAAGGTAAATATTATGTGATATCTTCTGACAAATACGCATCAAATGCTTATTATGTCTTATTTCCTTGATGTTTAAATTATTAACTTCATACTTGCTTATGTAAAGAAAAAGGTAGGATTTCTAACATAAAGAAATTAATAAAGACCCAAAGGCTTAAAAGTGTATTTTTCATTTAGAAGAGAAAAAAGAACAGATGATATACATTGAATTTTTTGTAATAAATGTAAAAATACTACTCATGCCATGAACATCCCAATAGCAAACATTGCATCTTCTTAACTGATGTGTTTATGATGATAGTATAATGATGCTTGGGAACTTTTCCAATAGTAAATTACAAAATACTGGGGTTAGAAGGCACTTAAATAGTGCTATTAGGTCTTTCTTAAGAATAAACCCTTTTATTCTAAGTCATACTTGAGTACACAATGAGGTTTATTTTCTAATCCTCTTCCCTATACACTGATACTATGATTCCATTAAAAAGTAAACTAAGGGATGCTGGAGAAGTGGCTCTATCAATAAAGTACTTGTACCACAACTCTCAGGGCCTGATTTTGAAATCCTAGAACTCACATTTTAAAATAAAAAGTGGCAGCTAAGTGTCAGTCATTCCAACCCTGGGTCACATGGAGACAGGCAGTCCCTGGAGCTTGGCATCCAGAACCCAGCCAAAACAATAAGCACCAGGTTCACTGAGAGACCCTGTCTCAAAATAAGGTAGAGAGAGGTTAAGGAAGGTACTTGATGTTAACCTCTGGCCTCACAGAGAGAGAGAGAGAGAGAGAGAGAGAGAGAGAGAGAGAGAGAGATGATAAAGTAACTTCAATTCAAAATTAAAATAATATAATAGTAATTATGAAATTTCTTGATCATATAACATTTCATCTTCATAACCTAAGGCTCCTGGATTTACAGAATGCTATTTATTTATTACACTTTATTCACTTATTTTGTTTCTGAAAGGGAGGGGCACACAATTGTACCATGGGTAGTTTGTTAAGGCCAGAGAACAATGTGTGGGACTAAGTTGTCTTCTTCTAGCATGTTTGCCCACGAATACAAACGTAAGCCCTTAGCCTTGGTGGCAGGCATCTGTATTCACTAATCAATCTCACTGGCCCCGCTGAAATTTCTGAGAAATAAAACTCAAGATGGCTACTGCTGCTTTTTATTATTATTATTATTATTATTATTTAGATTTTTCTCTTTTATTAGATATTTTCTGTTTTTATTTTCTATGTTTTTTATTTACATTCCCAATCATTTCCTCCTCCTCCTCTTCCTCTTCTTCTTCTTCTTCTTCTTCTTCTTCTTCTTCTTCTTCTTCTTCTTCTTCTTCTCCTCCTCCTCCTCCTCTTCCTCCTCCTCTTCCTCCTCCTTCTTTTTTATTCTTCTTCCTTCCCTTTTTCTTCTTCCTCCTTCTTCTCCTCTTTCTCCTCTTATTCCTCCTTTTCTTTTACTTCTTTTTCTGCCTCCCATTTTTACTTCTGGTTTTGATACTGCTTCTTGATAATGACTTTACAGCATCTAAAATGTGTAACCCTTTCTGTTCTCTCTTTTTTAAATGTATAAATCTCTCCTAGAGTCTCTCCCTTCTTCTCTCTCTCTCTCTCTCTCTTTCTCATACACACACACACACACACACACACACACACACACACACACAAACCTGCATTGGCATTCATTGCTTATTTGGGGTCATGCTTAAATTTTCTAAGATGAAATAATTGGCAACAGTGAAACTCAGGCACAAACTCCAGGGACAATGTTCCCAATTCCACAATATTTACTAGCATGATAAATATTAATAGGCTATTAGGAAACTATCTCTTTGAGATGCTTTCAGAAGACCACAGGAGATGGTCAGCAAAATAAGTAATTATAGCACCTGGTAAATGACACAAGTCTCCAGGACTAATTAAGAATGAGTACCTGGGGAACAAACGCAGATAGACAGGAATTCACCAGGGCAGAGTGACTGAGAGAGGAAGAGCTAGGGGTAACATGGTCACTTGATCAATAGCAGAAATATTGCATGAGCTGTAACAAATGAATCTGAGTCACATAGTCAGGGATCATAATATAGATGGAGTAGATGTTGTGTTCTCAACTCAGTATACAAAGGGGATAGGAAGAATAAATACCTGCATTGTGAGCTCCTTAGTAGGGATCAACCTGAGCAATTCAAGAAGTTTAAACTGAAAAATTCATGCACTGAAGAAGGCAAGGACAAATCAGAATTCAAACAGGGATTATAGCTGCAATTAGGAAAAGATGAAATAAAAGGTCTGGTCACAGCAATGAAATGATAAGGGGTGGAAAAGAGATTTTTGCTGGATTCTGAAGGTAGAGTCAACCAAATCTACCATACAGAAGAAGATGAAAAAGTTAGTAGATATGATCTAAGCCTGACTAATTACTCACTAAATATCTAATCACTAGATAATCAGTACATCCAGAGAAGGAAAACATGAGAAGAGGATAAATTTAAGCTTACTATGGTTTGATAGTACAATGGGAATTTCCCAGAATCTATGAGCATGACCCTAGTAAGGACTCCTAGCAATGGAGGATACAGAACTTGAATGGGCCATCTTCTATAACCAGGAAAGGTCCAGTGCTGGGAATGGGACACCAACCCAGCCACAAAATCTACCTACCACCTGTTCATCCTATAATGTGTCTCAGAAGTGGGAGTGGTCAATCGATGACTGGTATAACTTGAGGTCCACCACCAGGAAAGTGAGTCCATTCCATACAGCCTGGATGACCAGAGATAGGAGGCTGGATACCCCAGAAACCGAGGGTAGAACAAAACATGACTAGAAAAACAAGTCAATGAAATGATTCCTATTGATATTCTGTTACACTCATAGTTTGGTGACTAGCCCATTTGTCATCAGAAATGTTTCACTGGAAGGTGATGGGAGTAGATTAGATACCCATAATCAAACATTAGGCAGAGCTACAGGAATAGGGCAGAAGGAGGAAGGAGTAGAGGAGCCAGAGGGGTAGAGGATACCAGGAGAAAATGACTCACAGAATCAACTAAGCAGGACTCAAAGGGGCTCACAGATACAGAAAGAAATCACAAAGCCTGCATGAGTCTGGTCTATGCCCTCTGCAAATATCTTGTGGTTGTTTAGCTTGGGGTCTTGTGGGATTCCTAGAAATAGGAGAAGAACTGTCGCTGACTCTTTTGCAAGCTTTCAGGACTCCTTTCCTTCAACTGTGTTGCCTCATCCAGCTTTGATATGGAGGTTTGTGCTTAGTCTTAATGCATCTTGTGAAGCCATGTTCAGTTTATATCCCTCAGAGTCCTATTCTTTTCCCAAAAACAAACAAACAAATAACAAAACAGAGAAACCGTGGATCTGGAGGGGAAGCTGAGTTGGGTATGTTCTATGAGGAGAGGGGAGACTGTACTGTATTAGAGAAGAATAAATAAAAAGAAAAAGAGTTCTGTGGTTTGAATCTAAAATATCTCCAGTGGGGCGCATGCATATGATCACCAAGCCCCAGCCACTGATGATCTTTTGGGAATTTGTAGCAGGCTGGGGCTATGGTGCTATCACATGGACAAGAATTGAAGGTTAAATTCATATTGGATCTGGTCTGATCTGTCCATTTCCTGGTCTACCATGACAGGAGCAAATCATGTTGTGGCATCCCACATCCATGGCAGAATTGTTCAAGCCACCCAACTCATGCTTTGTCCTCCAGGATGGACCAGATCCAAAATTCTCAGCAAAATAAACCTCTTCTGTGTTAAGTTGTTTCTGTCAGATATTTTTACACAGTGGCAAGAAAACCCAACTAACACAAGTAATCAGTAAGTAATTCTAGGTGAAGGTACGCTAACTTCCAAGTATGAAATATCTTAGTGTAAGTGAGAATAGGAATATTCAGTGTGTGTTTTCAAGTACTTTAGACCCACCAAGCTTAGCTCAGAAAGAACATGTATGTGGAAAATCAATTTAGAAAGACAAGGTGATTTGCAAACAGGACACCAAGTAGATCTATTGCATTGTTATGGACTGAATGTGTACCTTCCCCAAATTTCAATGTGAAGTAGTAACAACTATTACCTCAGCTTGGAGATGCTTCCGAAGGCAAGACAATTAACAAGAAGTTTAAATTAGAATGAAGACATGTGTACTAGCCTTAGGCTCCTCTGATAAGTGTCCTAATATGGAAAGAAACTCCAGATCAGAGAATAACCCAGGAATACTCAAAGAGGTCAACCTATATGAGGAGTGAAAAGGTAGCAATTAAGTGAAGATGTCCAAAGGCAGTACCTGTGTGAGGACATAATGAGGAGGCAATGGCCAGTGTCCATGTAAAGGCCACATGAGAGAGAAAAAGGGTAGGTATAGCCCATGTGAGGACACAGTGGGTAGACAGTGCTTATAGGTAGACACATGAAGGGCCTGTGTGAGGAGACAATGAGAAATCATTGTCCACATGAGGACACAGAGAAGAAAGGGCCTTCAGGAGGCATGAAATCCAGTGAACCATTGAGCTTAGCCTTCTGAACTCCATCTGCAAGAAAATAAAGTGGTATTTTCTTAAACATGCTATCAGATAAGAAAAGAGGCAACATTCTAGCCGCCTTTCTCCCGCTCCATCTCAATGTTTTTAGGACAGAGCCCTTTGCCTGTGGTGTACTAGATCCATGTGTCAATATCTCATTCCTCATATTTTCCCCTGCTTCCCTCACAATTTCTACAGAAAATATCAAGTACTGTCTAGTTTTTCTGTCATACTAACTTTGGAGATTTCTCCAAAAACTTCTATCTAAGAAATTTTATTTAATGTGGATGTTCATAGTTTGGCTGGGACCGTGCTTTTTCTTTGATCACATGTTGCCTTGGCACTTTCATACTCTAACCAAGACCATTATTGTTCCATAAAGGTCATTGCTAAAAGGTAGTGCTACTTGTTTACAATTCCACTAAATCACATTGCCACATACACTCATATCTGTGTAACTCCAGAAATCTGCACTACATAGCGCCACTAAAGAAATGAAACAAACAAACAAAAAAAAAACAAAAAAAAAAAAAACAAAAGGCCCACACAGTTGTAGTGAGAATATTAAAGGCATAATTTACCAGGATTAAATGAAATCAATGGAACAAAAATTTTATTTTTTGTAAGTTTAACGTTCATATAAGCTATAAAACTTAAACAGATGTTAATTTAATTTTTAAAAATATCAAAGAATAATGTAGGAAGTTGGTTCTTCAGGTAAAATACTTACTATACAAAGGTGTGGACCTAAGTTTGTATTCCTAAGGTAACCCAAAAGCCAGATGGCCACAGTGACCCACACATTTGTAATCCTAGTGCATCAGAGACAGAAACAGGAAATCTTTGTAGCAAGTCACCAAATTAGACCTGCAGAAATGGAGAGTTTTAGGTTCATGGTTCAGCTAGAGAGTCTGGCTCAATATATAACATAGACAGCATTCAAGAAAGACCTGCATCATCAGTCACAAAACCTCTATTTAATAGGCACATATGTGTGCATATGAAGCCAAATTCACATATATGCCCCACAAATCCCAAAACACTGCACTCACAGATAGATAAATGTACAAAAATTTAAAGCATTATTCTCTGAGAAGTAATAGTAATAATAAATAGTAATAACACTACAATAAAAACAGACATTCCAGGTTGAGTGAGAGTTGCCTTATAGAGATGCCTTCTTTTTCTATTAGAAGTTCTTTTACTATCTTTTTCTATAAGGTAACAGCCTTATAGAAGCTGGTGGTTCTAGCATCACCATCAGACAATCATGCACAGGTATCTGTCCTCCATAACATCCTGCCTGAATTTCGTTTTTCCATTTCCATGTGAACAACTCTCAGCTTCTTTCACACATGGATATGTGGATAAGCTTTTGATAAACAAAGCAACACTTTCCACTGTTGAAAAATAAGAGTTTCAGCAGTATGGAGAGGGGATTAGAGGAGAGATTAGAGGGATGAAAACAACAAAAATTCATTATATATTTTCATGAAACTATCAAAGAATACAAATAAATAAGGCTATAATCCCAAAATAGAGGGATGCTTAGGGGAGACTGAGGCAAGAGTATCACCAGGTCATATAAGTAAACTAAAGAATACTGAAAGTAGTGTAAATAGGTTTACCAATGAGCCAACCCTGAAAACATACATGAGAATAATATTATATAGACTGAGCAGGTTATGTTTAGGAATATATATGTATCTTCATATCTATGTATGCCTTTAGGAACAATTAATGAATAAAGAGATCATGAATTTGAAAGAAAGCTAGAAAGGGTATAATAGATGGTTTGCATGGAGGAACTGGAGAGGGCAAATGATATAATTATATTATAATCTCAAAAATAAAGGAAATCACAATTACCAGTTCAAAGATAGCTTATTTTGTGCAGCAAGACTCTGTCTCAATACAATAAAAACTCTCCAATAGCCCATGGAATAGGGCATATTTGTAATAGTTTGCTGGCTACTTCTGAAGAGTATTCTGTCCTTGATTTATGATATCCAGTAATTATTTTCAGAAAATCCATTAACCATTCATTTAGCAAATTATGTTATTACTTATGAGCACCTGCTTTATGCCTGGCACCGTCTTAGTTATAGGGACATAAGTAAGCATGACCTTGAATCTTTGCAAACTGCCTGGGGACAAATGTATTAGGAGATATTCAGATTGGAATACCTTAGTTCCTTTTGTTATGCTGTCAGGAAACTGCCTTCTCAATGGCATGTTGAATTCACCTTTAAACACATACTGCAGAATAAGTAGTGATTTCAAGATAAAACTGCTTTTGCAGCTTAAGATAAGTGTGCCAGCACTCGTATTTAGAAGAGCCACGCTGCCTTGCAGCTTTTGTTAATAGAAATTGTAAGTGCAATATTAGGAAATAAAAATCTATTAACCATTTGGCTCAGTTTTGCCTCTTGTCCCATATTCACACTCAGCATCAGGACTGTAATAGTGCCTGGAAATAAGGTACTAAAAGGCATCGTTAGGTTAAAGTGAGCTCTTAGGCTATGCCTTATTTCAGCCTGGTTGATCTTCCTTACAAGAAAAGAAAAAGTCCAGCACACAAAGAGAACCCCAGGCCCATCCATGCATAGGACAGTCCTGTGACAAGTCATCTCTAAAGATGTATCTTCTATAAGCTAAGAAAAAAAAGCCCAGGGAAACAAACCTTTATTGACACCTTGACCTTGCACGTGTAGCCTCCAGAACTACCAAAACATAATCTTAGCTGTTCACATCACTCAATTCTGGTTTATTGCCATGGCAGCCTAAGCGAAGATAATAGCAAGTGAAGACTTGTAAAATGAAAACCAACTGAAGAGCCCATCATTATGCTCTTAGCTAGGACATTGTCATATGTGACATCCTCAGATAATACAAACCATCCATGCACTTGGTCATTCTGTCGAGTACAAAGGGGTACAGCACATTTTCTTATGCCAACAACCTGTTGTTTAAACAATAAGAACTTGCAATGAGAGTAGATACATTTTCATTAGATGCCTTTTATCACAACAAATGGGTGACAGTTAATGTATCATCAGTTCCTGTCACCACCACTGCAATTCATCTCTGTTTCAGAAAAGCTTATTTAGCTAACTTCCTTTCAGCCATCTCAGTGAACCATGGTAACTTCTGGCACATGCAGAAAACAGAGCAAGCTTGCTTGAATTAATGAAATTAAGTCTGTCAGACTTAGGCTGGCTGGGTATGAAATTCAAAATAGACCAAGTACTGGCTGACCATAGCTGCTGCTTGCATGGATCAGATTTGGCATAAGATTCAGCACATGATGCAAAGTCAATTGCCAAAGTGATATTACACATGGCTTATTTTTAAAATAATATAGATTTTAAAGAAAAATAAATCTTCACTTAGTGTGAAAATAACTACTTATAAGAAAAATAGAATAAAATATAAGTTCAGTATTCATTAAGAGCTGGCTTGTGGTTCAGGACAATAATCTTAGACTTCATTGTTTCCATTGAGGTGGAACAGAGAAATAAGAGATGGATCAGGATGGATCAGAGCTACTTTCACTGTTACATGGGAACTCTTAAAATGTGCATATGTATTGTAATTTAGGGATTGACACTTTGTTCTCTCAAGTGTAAAACCACCCTTTTCATGACAAAAACAAAAGGATAAAGACTATTTGACTTTAGTGGCACATGAAACCACTCAACTAACAATGTTAAACTACTCATGCCCCCTCAGTGACAGATAAAATGGGCTAATTTGAAGCACCAGTTCCAGGTAGCAGCCACCATTTCAGTGACTGAGGTCAACGTATTCTTCTCTTTAAATTCAGAAACGTAAAATCCTAAATCTTCTACAGGAAGTAAAATCCCAAATCTTCTACAGGAAGCTTTTAACCCTGGAGTGTCAACAGATCAAACAGGATATTTGCATCAGAAACCTCTGGGTGGAGCCAACACAGGTTGAAAAATCAATGTAATTCAAGATAGTTTGAAATTCAAAGGGGTAACTTTTCTCACTGGGTCAGCTAACTGCCTGATTACATTCTTTCCATTTTCAATTAATGTAAAATCTCCAAGGAAATTTGTCTTCATAGTTTTTTAGGGTTTCTTTAAATACAACAACAGATAATTCAAAGTTGTAATTTTATGGCCTAATTAAAATACCAAATGTGGTTTTGTGGCTAAATACTTTAAGTTTGTTCCTGTTGCTGTGGTATTGCTTCATTCATTCACTCATATAGATCATTATCCGCCACGTGCAATAGTTCACAGAGGGTCCCAACCCAGTTGAGCGACATCATCCCTACCAAAATGGAGCTTATGCAAAAAAGAAAGATAAACATTAAGTAATTATAACTAAATATGAACTAGATAGAAATTGTATTGCTTCAGTGTGTCAGGGCTCTGTGTAAAGTGCATACATACATTCCTTCACCCCATTCTCAAAATAGTAGAGTGAGGTCATTATTAATTTTAGCCTTATTTTACTCAGAAAAAAATGAGAAAGGAAAGTTGAATCTGAAGGTCATGCAATCTCTTTGAACCCAAACGCTCTGCTTTCAGTGCATGTATCTTTAATACTATTATTGCATGTACCGTTCAAATATATCATGATAGACTTTGATTTTTTGCCCTATAGAAGTGGACTATCCACAAAAATATAAACACAAAGCCAAATTTAACCTAATGTCCAGAGGAACATCTCAGGAATACTGATGTTTTTTAATTGAATTATATTCAATTGTGTAGGGGGCTGGGAGGGAAATCTAAAGACAACTTGAAGGAGATATTTCTTTTGCTCTACAATCTAAGGCTTGGTGAATGATCTGAGAGAGTCAGCTCTGACTGGCTGGAGAACCTTTACATACTTAGGCACCCCACTGACTCCTAGGAATACTGATGTTTAAACAAAGACTTGAAGGACAACTGAAAGAAGAGAAAAGATGGGGAGAGGGCATTTCTAACAGAATAAGCAACAGGTCTCTAGTTTATAGTATTAAACGAAGAAAAGAAACAGTTTGGCTGAAGTTTGCCAAAATTTCACAAAGAGTCAAAATGTATTTTCTATTTTATATTTCATTCAAAACATAATTTTCATTTTAAAAAATGGAAACACAAAAGAATCTGAAAATAATTGGGAAATGCTGAAAGACACAAGAAAATTGAAAAATTGCTTTGCACAATGCCAAGATTGCTGATACAATAAAAAAAGGCTAGTGGCAAAGTGATTATTTTTAAATGTATTTCCACCCCCAAAAGGTATCTTGTACAACATTTTACCCCAGAAAACTGTATGTTTTCAATTCTTTCCTTGTAGGCAAGAAAGGCTGTCAGGGAGACGGATCTGTGCAGTCAAAAATAAAAACATTGTGGCTTGCTCTCAGAATTGCAAAGAGCTTTGATTTGGCTCAGGTATATGGGAAGGTATGGGAAGAAGAAGATAAAATTAGGCTGGAGTTGTAATTTGCATATGGTTTGGTTTAAATGTTCCCCTAAACATCCAAGCATTGGAAGCCTCTTAGTCCCCAGGACAGTAACACTGGAGATCATAGAAGACTGAAGACATGGAGCCTCCTGAGAAGTCATAGGTCACTGGAGGACTGCCTAGCAAGGCAGCAAGGGAATGTGATTGTATAAAAGAGCAAGCCTGGATCTTCTCACCTCTCTCTCTGCTTCTAATTCTTCAGTATCATTTTTTGGAAAAGATTATGGCCTCAGCTTACTTCAAACTGAATTCTTTTATCTAAATTATCAACTTCAAAACTCAACCAAAAGAAGCCAGTATAGGCTGGAGTGATTGCTCAGCAAGTAACACTGTTTGCCCATGTCCTGGTTTGCTTTCCTGTTGCTGTAGTAAAATATAGAATCAGTCAACTTGTGGAAAGGGAAGGGCTTGTTAAACTTACACATCCTGGGTCACAGTGCATCACTGAGAAAAGTCAGAGCAGGAATTTAAAGCAAGAACCTGGAGATAGAAACTACAGCAGAAGCCATGGGGGAACTGTTTACTGACTTGCTCTCAATAGTATTCTCAGCCTGATTTCTTGTATAACCCAGGACTACCAGCATATCAATCATTATTCAAGAAAATGCCTCAAAAATATGCCAATAGGCTGATCTGATCAAGACATTTTTTTTTCAGTTGGGGTTTCTTTTTTGCAGATGATCCTAGTTTCTGCCTAGTTTACAAAACACTGGATTGCAAATTGATACTCATACCCTGTAAGTCTGGTGACCTAAATTTGATCTATAGAATACACATAAAAGTGGCCGGAGAAAGACAAATACACACAATTTTCCTCTGACCACTACATAACTGCCATGTTTTTGTCCCCTACCCATATCACAGATGGACACAGATATGCACTCTAATTTTTTTTCTTAAAGCTAGGGTAGAAATGCCTTCCACTTCAGTCTCAAGATATCCCAACTTACGTTCATGGGTACATAATACTAAAAGTTGCAGTAGGATGTCTGTGGGAAAAAAAAGAAATGGAGCGTGGATGGAAGCGGTGTGTGGGTCCCACAAAGAAGAAACACTGGCGGGCAAGGCCCACATGGGATAGGGAAACTGGCAGGACTGCACTCCCCACGATAGGGAGTGCTGGCGCCAGGGAACCTGTAGAGCAGGAGACTGTCTGGCTAGCATAGTGGGAGGTCCTGCTCAGAAGACAGTGCTGTTCTGGCATAGACCTCCCGAATACCTGTTTAAGAAGCTTGGTTGCCTGAGACCCTGCTGCTAAGATGGCTTGGATCCTTTCCCTGGTAGCTGGAAACGCTGAGGCTTACTCCATGCTTTTTTTTTTTTTTTAATTTACATTCCAAATCACTTCCCCTTTCCCGTTTCCTCCCTCCCCGAAAGTCCCATAAGCCCCCTTCCCCTTCCCTCCCTCTTTTCTCCATTCAACCCCCTCGCGTTACTCTGTCCTGGCGTTCCCCTACATCCAGTCTTTCCAGGACCAGGGGTCTCTCCTTCCATCTTTTTAGAAATCTATTGATATGCGGATTGTGTCTAGGGTATTCCGAGATTCTGGGTCAATATCCCCTTATCAGTGACTGCATACCATGTGTGTTCTTTTGTGATTGGGTTACCTCACTAAGGATGATATTTTCAAGTTCTGACCATTTGCCTAGGAATTTCGTGAATTCATTGTTTTTAATTGCAGAGTAGTATTCCATTGTGTAGATATACCACATCTTCTGAATCCATTCCTCCGTTGAGGGACATCTGGGTTCTTTCCAGCTTCTGGCTATTATAAATAAGGCTGCTATGAACATAGTGGAGCATGTGTCCTTATTGCATGCAGGTAAAGTCTCTGGGTATATGCCCAGGAGTGGTATAGCCGGATCCTCCGGGAGTGTCATGCCCAGTTTTCTGAGGAACCGCCAGACTGCTTTCCAGAGTGGTTGTACCAGCCTGCAATTCCACCAGCAGTGGAGGAGTGTTCCTCTTTCTCCACATCCTCGCCAACAACTGCTGTCTCCTGTGTTTTTGATCTTAGCCATCCTGACTGGTGTGAGATGGAATCTCAGGGTTGTTTTGATTTGCATTTCCCTAATGACTAAGGATGATGAACATCTCTTTAGGTGCTTCTCAGCCATTAGATATTCTTCAGGTGAGAACTCTTTGTGTAGCTCTGTACCCCATTTTTTAATAGGGTTACTTGCCTCTCTGGAGTTTAACTTCTTGAGTTCTTTGTATATCTTGGATATTAGCCCTCTGTCGGATGTAAGGTTGGTAAAGATCATTTCCCAGTTAGTTGGTTGCCTCTTTGTCTTTTTGACAGTGTCTTTTGCCTTGCAAAAACTTTGTAATTTAATGAGGTCCCATTTGTCTATTCTTGATCTTAGAGCATAAGCTATTGGAGTTCTGTTCAGGAAATTCTTCCCTGTGCCCATATGTTCAAGGTTCTTCCCTAGTTTCCCTTCTATTAGTTTCAGTGTGTCTGGTTTTATGTGGAGATCTTTGATCCACTTAGAATTGAGCTTAGTGCAAGGAGATAAGGATGGGTCAATTTGCATTCTTCTGCATGTTGACCTCCAGCTGAGCCAGCACCATTTGTTGAAAAGGCTATCTTTTTTCCACTGGATGGTTTTAGCTCCTTTGTCAAAGATCAAGTGACCATAGGAGTGTGGATTCATTTCTGGGTCCATGCTTTTAAGCGGCAGATTCGATAAAAGAGACAGTTAATATTTTTGAAGCTTTATTATTAAGAGAGTAAGATGAGAAAAGAAGATAGGGAAGTAAAGAGAAAAGAGAAGATAGAGAGATGAGAGAAGGCCATGACCATGTGGAAAGGAAAGAATAGAGAGACGGGGAGAGATGAGAAAGAGAGAGGGGGGAGGGGAGGGAAAGGGAGGGGAGGAGAGGGGAGGGGAGGGGAGGGGGGAGGGGGAGGGGGAGGGGAGGGGGAGGGGGAGGGGAGGGGGAGGGGAGGGGGAGGGGAGGGGGAGGGGAGGGGGAGGGGAGGGGGAGGGGGAGGGGAGGGGAGGGGGGAGGGGAGGGGGGAGGGGGGAGGGGAGGGGAGGGGGGGAGGGGAGGGGAGGGGAGGGGAGGGGAGGGGAGGGGAGGAGAGGAGAGGAGAGGAGAGGAGAGGAGAGGAGAGGAGAGGAGAGGAGAGGAGAGGAGAGGAGAGGAGAGGAGAGGAGAGGAGAGGAGAGGAGAGGAGAGGAGAGAAAAAGGCGAGAGAGAGCAAGGAGGGGCAGGAAGCCTCCATTTATAGAGGGCTGGGTTGTTGCCAGGTAACCAAAGAGAGGGGAAAGCCTGGCTCTAGCCAGGTGACTGCAGAGGTGGAGTCCAGCCAGAACACTAGGGGCCTGGCCACACGTGACTGATGGCCACAGGATTATGGAGTGGCCTTGCCCAACCAAGCTACAGACTGTCTCACACCACAGTCCCACAGATGTCCTTGCACAAGATGGTTTGTAACCAGATGTGTCTGATTAAACTCCACATATTTATGGAGCTTATATAGATTGATAGAGATCATTATAGAGAGATATAGAAAGATAGATAGACGAATGAAGTATATATATATATATATATATACACATATATGTGTGTGTGTACATACATATATATGTACATAAATATATATATATATTTGTATGTACATATGTATATGTAGCATATATATCTATATTAACATCATACATATACAAATATTTTATCTATACCATGTTCCCAGGAAAGGCCATCTCTGTCATGCTTTTTCTCCAACATTTGTCATATCAAATGTTTTGAAAGACAATATGAAGCAATATTCAAGAAAAAAAATGGAGAAAAGCAAAATTTTTGAAAATATCACCATAATTAGAATATACTCTGGACTATAACCTACCTACTATTTGACCTTGAATAAACTGGTTAACCTCACTAAGCCTCAGCTTATTCACATCTGTAATAAGGACAGTAGCTGTATACAGAGGATCACAATGTGAGGCACCAAACAAGCAATTAGCAGAGCCCAGGGCACAGTGAAAGAGCTTAGTATATATCTGTCATCTACACTATGGCATTGGTTGCTATGTGCCAATGTTCTTTGCAACCTCTGCATTTTGAAGTTGATCTTCCTAAAAGTCCTGGCATCCCTGATTATCCCCCTGTACACCTCTGTTCTAATCTTTTAGTACTAAGAAGCTTAATGCAAACAATCCATGTGTGTGAAGAAGCTCGGTAAAATCAGGAAATTAGCCTTTATCTCTGAAGTAGAATAAACTAATGGTGATGCAGAACCTGTAAGAGGGGCAAACCCAACTGGTGGAAAAAAAAGGCAATCAAATGATTCCTGATGATATTCTACCATACTCATAGATTGGTGCCTAGTCCAGTCATCATCAAAGAGCCTTCCTCTGGCAGCAGATAGGAGCAGATGCAGAGACTTGTAACCAGACACTATGCGAAAGCAGAGTCTAAATAGTGGTCTTCATCTCTCTCTTTCCCCTTGAAGCAAATCCCATTGAGTCAGGGTAGAAGGAGGACACCAGGAGAAAATCACCCAGTGAGTAAAAAAGCAGAACTCACATGGGCTCACACACTAAAGTAGCAAGCATGGGGCCTGCTTGGGTCCGTATCACACCCTCTGTCTATGAGTTATAGCTGCTAGCTTTGAATTTTTTTGTGGGACTCATAACAGTGGAAGCAGATGTGTCTCTGATTCTTTTGCCTGTTCCTTATATTGGATTGTCTTGTCCTATCTCTGTGCAAGGGATTTTGCCTTGTCTTATTGTATCTTGTCTAGTCATGTTTGGTTGTTGTCTCTTTGAAACCTGCTTTTCTCTGAAAGAAAACAGAAGAGGAGTAAATCTGAGAAAGAGGGAAGATGGGAGAAGTGGAAAGAGGGGAAGCTATGCTGGTGATGTGTTGTGTGAGAGAAGAGTGTGTGAGAGAAAATGCTTGTATTTTTAACAAAAAATAAAATCCCTGGCTCTTTAATAGTAATTATTTGAAAATCACACAATTCCAGGAGCACCAAATATTGCTAGGTCTTCATTACTAATTAAATTATTTTCACTATTATTAAAATGCAATTCTTTTTCTATTTACTCTTTACAACTCAAAATTACCATACAGAAAATATTTTAGAGCTTTCATTCCTTAAAATATCATTAACTACTTTTTTGGAGTCTTCAAATTTAATATCTTTAATATAAACAAATCTTTATATAATATTTTAATATTATATAATCATAGTAAGTCGTAAAGTGAGTTGTAAAGTAAAGGATAGTGAGTTGTAAAGTAAATGTTATTATCAAACACAGTGATTTTTCTGGGGAAGACAAATACACATACTCTTAGTCACTGATAATTTATGAAAATAAAATTAAGACAATTACTTTATGACAGTGTGCTAGAACTTTACTTTAAAGTAGAGTGAGAAGAGATGTAAGTCGGAAATACACACTTCTAGAGCACACATGGTTATATAACAGACCTTACAACTGTATGTTGTTAAATTGCCTTTGGAGTAAAGAAAAACTTAGAGCATGTTTAACTAGGAGAGAATATATTATCTGCCTTCACTTCCTGTCTGTTTTCAAAGTCCTGTTGTATCCTACTTGTTCCACGAATGACTAATTTTTGTTTAACACCATTCAACTATCTAACACCACCCTTCATACCCTTTTCAAGGCAAATCACAGAATGAATAAACTTTAATTTAAAAATAATAAGATTTGCTCATAAGTCTGGTAGTTGCTTTTAATGTACTGCAACAGTTTTGTGTGTGTGTGTGTGTGTGTGTTGCTAAATTTATCTTGAAATCATTTGTGTTAAAGAATAGCTAGCACATGATACTTACACTATAAAAAGACATAAAATAGCAGATTTTAATAATTCTTAGGTGCCTCTATACAAAGCAGATGTTCTATTATACTTTCCAGATGCTGGGCACAAGCATGATTAATTAAAGGCAGTGCCTACATATCATTTTGGTATATTTCCATTCTCAGTTAAAACTATGTTAAAGAAAAGAGAGAATAATCAAAATCTAGGACTACCTGGCTGTCCATGGAATTGCCAAAAAAGATAAATTTCGCATATGCTATGCCAGTAAAAGGCAGAACTCCAAAGCAACTGTTACCAAAGAAAGAGGTACTTCCTTGGTGTTCTGTGGTAGCAACTGCTCCACTTTGCATATGAAATAAACCCCATGTTGTGTGTTGACAACATGGTACTCAATGTGGCATTCAGAAGTGGAGCTTTGAGAAAGTGGTAGGATGGTAAATACTTTGATTTCATAGATGATGGAGTCATATTTGAGTGGGCTGTTAAAAGGAAATAGAGGCTGAGAAAGGTAGAGCCTGATTGGAGGAAGTGAGTTGTTAGGGAGGTTTCTTTAAAGGGTATTTCCTATTCTTCACCCTTCCCTCTTTCTGTCTTCCTCTGCTTCTGGGCTGTCCTCTGTCAGTCACCTCATGTCCCTTTGTTCATGATGCTCTTTCTCACCACAAAGCTATAAATAACAGAGCTAGTTAGTTGATTGTGGCTATAGGCTTGGAAACTGTATTCCAAAAATAAACATTTCTTTTAAGGTTTGTATATCAGGCATTTTGTTAGAGTGATGGCACACCAACTAATACACCAACAATTTTCAAACTTACGCAGAGCATATGGCCTTTGTTTAGGTTCAAACAAACCTATTTGTTAGATAACAATTAAGATACTAATAATGTGTTAGCATTCAGACCAAATGTTCTTTATGCAGTTTACTAGAGAACATAAATAATTTTAAATGCATTTATTTCTGTTTATTTTACCGGATCCATATATTACATCTTATGTTTTGAGCACTGTGTTGTACCTTATGTGATATATAAAGTATTTCTTTTTAATATTAGTTTAATCAAATGTGCAACAAATACCAGTATGTTCAAAGTCCTGTCATGCAGGACAGAGGTAGAAATGAACCATCTAGAGCTCTTGGCTCAGAGATCTCACATTCGTTAATTCTATTAATTCTTCATCAAATTCAGTACCTAATTCATCAACAATTCTAGTTGTATTTTTTACCAGATTTTATGTTGAGTTCATCATGGTGGGCTTACCTGAGGCATCATAATCTCTATCTAATCTGTAATTAAGTAGCATTTTAAAGAGAGAAAACACAAGCTATAATTAATGTAAATTTTTTAAAAAAAATGCACAATTTTGAGATCAACCATAAGGGTATATAGCAGTGGTTCTCAACATTCCTAATGCTACAAACTTTTAATAGGTTCCTTCATTTAGTGACCTTCAGCCACAAAATTTTTGTTGCTACTTTTTAATTGTAATTTTGCTACTATTATGGATCATGGTATCTGTGTTCTGAGTGGTCTTAGGCGACAATCCATGTGAGAGTGTCTTCAACCCCCAAGGGATTTCATCCTACAGGTTGAGAACCACTGGTATACAGGACTCACTCATTTGCAACAAATAGTGCCACCTTCTTACACATATGGTGAGATAATCAGAAGTGAGCAATGCAATATAAATGACTAAGTCACTTGTTCTTTACAGTTTACCTTTGGAATGCTGAAGAATATGCTATCTCCTTTTCCCTCTTGTATTCTAAACTGCCACAGTGGGAGAAGTTTGTTTGAGTTTACTCTAAATACACCAACAGAGAATCTTTGTGGATTTTTTTTTCTTTTTTTCAGTAATTTATTTATTTATTCACTTTACAACTTGATCAAAGCCCCCTCCTTCCTCTTCTTCCAGTTGAGCTCTTACAAATCCCCACATAACCTGCCCTGCTCCTCAGAGCAGGGGAAGCCCCTCTTGAGTTCCACCCAACCTTGGGATATCAAGGCCAAGTCAGACTAAGTCCTTCTTCTCCCACTGAGGCTCAACCAGGCAGTCCAGCTAGGGGAAGGGAATCCAATGGCATTTCTTTGACTCATTTATTTTTTTGTAATGGTCAATTTCAAAATGGTCTGTCTTTATAGAAAAATAATTTTTTAAAGACTTGACTAATTTGCTTAGCTTAAACCATAAAGCCATTTATGATCTGCATTTTCTGAAGTTCAGATTGACAATTCTGTGTAGTTCAAGCTACAAAATCTGTCTTGTAATTTCAATATACCATCTCATTGAATTAATCCTTTGAAATTAATGCAATTGCTTCAGTAGAATTTGGCTCTTCTTGCATTTGATTTGATCATGGTTTATCAGCTATATTTTCTCCTAGATGAGTTTTGATTCTTCAGGCATATTTGTGCTATTCCCAGAACAGCCTGGCCAATTAATAACTAGAATTGCTGTGCTCTTGGTTCAGTGAAAGACTTGGGCTTAAAGTGAAGACCAAGTTTAGAAGACACCAGAAGTCAAGTTCTGGTTTCCAAATGCAGGTGCACCCACATGAATTTATATATGTACAAATGGATACCATACATAAATATACTTGAAGAATCAAAATCCAGCTAGGAGAAAATAGAGCTGAGCCACTTGGGTGACAGGCAGCTTCTATGCCTACCCCAATATTTGCTTATTGACTTTAAATTTGTTTTTCATGTAATCCATTTTGATGACATTCTTTCCCCACCCCCATCTCCTCCCAGATTCTACCACCCAACTGCATGTTATTTCTTTCTCAAAAAACAACCACAAACAAAAAATAAAAGGACAAGAAAAAGAGAAAGAAAGAAAGAAAGAAAGAAAGAAAGAAAGAAAGAAAGAAAGAAAGAAAGAAAGAAAGAACAAATAAATCAAAGTCAGAAAAAAAAATTTTACAAAATCATTTGAATCTGTTCTGTGATGGCCAACTACTTCTAAGGTTGGGGCCTTCCTTGACAGCCTTTTTCTTTTTTAAACGGAATTTTAGAGATCTGAACTCTGGTTTTCATACAAGAAGTATATCTCCCTAGGCCTGATCTGATCACTTAAAAAAAAAAACATTTTGTCTAAAAACAAGAAACAGAAAAATGAAAACGGAACCAAAATGCAATCAGTCACATCTTCCTGGGCAGTGAGAACAATCAATGAGATAAATTCTAGAATGCCCTCATCCTGAGGGAGCAGAGGCTGTTTCCTGGGGCTTACTTGAAAGCCCTCTTTCCGAAGAGTTCTCCTTCATGCAGTGGTTGTACAACAGGTACAGAGATGTGTAGCCACAGAACTAAATCTTTTCTGCTTTCTCCTTAAATTTTGTTCATTTAAGTATTTTAATATAATCTACTTTGATTATATTATTTCCCCTCTCCAAGACCTAGATTCACTCTACTCCTACTCACCTAACTCCATGACTTAATTAATTAATTAATTAATTAAATTTCACCTAATTCTCTCTTTGTATCACTTTGTTGAAAATAGATTCTTTTCTTATGCAATATTCCCTGTTTATAGTTTCCCCTTCCTCTACTCCTCCCAGTTCCTCTACCTCCTATTCCCTCTGAATCTCTTCTCTTAATATCTCTCTTTAGAAAAGAACAGACTTCTAAGAGATAATTATCAAATAATGACAAAATAAAATATAAAAAGATGAAACAAAACCTATCATATTGAAGTTGGCCACAGCAACCTAACAGAAGAGTCCCAAGAGCAGGCACAGGAGTCAGAGACCCTGGAAATTACATATCTTTCATCATGAAAGAAAAAGTTCTATTAGCTGAACATATTTTTTAGTGGAAAAGCATTTCTAGGTTGTGATGGACCAGCCTAACTCCATCTTAAGATTAAAAATCATCTTGTTACAAAATCAAAACATGTTAATTCCTATTTTCTCTAAAATTTGGATTTGATCAGGTCTTGACACATTTCCTAGAACTTGACATCTTCCTCACCCTATACCCTGATCTCCACCCTGATAAGATGTCCTGCCAAATAATTTTGAAATCTTAAGCTTAGTTCCTACATGACGACAATTCCTCTGGAAATCCTGCAACCCTTAGAAATGCCCTTGTCTTGAAATTTGGGAGCTATCTAAACCCCAACTTCTCCTATGTTCAAGATAATTTTCTCAAAAATCTGCTTTAGGGAGATAGCCCTGTCTGACAGAAAATAAAATCTACAAAATTTGATGGAAAAAAAAGAGTCAGAGACCCTCTCATTCTCACAGTCAGGAGTCCCATAAAATACTAAATTAATATCTATAATATAATACACAGAGGACTTGGTGCTTCCTTACATAGGTCCTGTGTTTTCTGCTTCACACTCTGCAAGATCACATGTGTCTTGCTTAGTTGACTCAGAGGACTTGGTTCTCCTGGTGTCTTCCTTCTCCTCTGGCTCTCACAGTTTTTTCTCTTATTTTCCTCTTCATTGAAATTCTCTGAGCTCTGAAGGGAAGAATTTAATGGAGATATCCCATTTAGATGCTCTCTTCACATAATGTCATGCTGTGGGTCTCTATACCTGTTCACATCTGCTGCCAGCAGAAGCTTCTCTGATGATGACCTGTGAGTATAGCAGAATAACATTAAGAGTCATCATTTTCTTGATACTTTTTATTTCCAGACAAATAAATGTTAAGTTTTACTCTCAGTCTCTGGGCTATCTAGTCTCTGGTTCTCAGTTATTCAAATATGGATTCTTTCTAATGGAGTGGGCCTTAAGTCAAATCACACATGTGTTGGCTACTTCCTCAAGCAGAACCAGTATTTACTTAGCCCATTAGATTTATTCTCTGTTAACACAAGTTCTACTAAAAAGTGACTACTGTAAACCACCAAACTACCCACACCAAGTCAACTGAAGTTAAACAAAAGCTTCATACTCAGGCACTGAAATAAACTCATTTTCCTCATTCCCTTGCTACCATTCTTCCTTTGTCCCCAGAAGTGCATCCACCTAAGAAGATCACATTGTGCCTATCTGGGTTTTCCTGTAGTTCAAAGATTAAGAGACAAATGGATGATTAGTGAGAAAACAAAAACAACTACAATAAATCCTCCCCAGATGCACAGGAGTGAGGAGATGAACATACTTTATCTAGTAAGACAAAGTGAGTGTATTATTGAACCAAGCTATGTTATTTGGCTGCCTCTGCTTGGAAGTGGTTGAGGCTGCTGAACAGGCACTGTATTAAAAGGACTGGAGTGCCTTCTCTTATGATGCTCTATTAGTGTGCATACCTGCAATTTCAGTCTGTAGTGAAAAGTTCAGCAGCAACAACATTATTACTATTGTTATAAAAATGTCAGATTGTAAAGATCTCTCTGGCTATTTGTGGCCTGTGATCACAGAGTCTTGAGACAGACACAGAAGGATCTGAGTTTGAGACCATGCTAGTCTACATAGTATTTTTGAGAGATGCCTGTGCTTCATAATTAGAACCTGCCTTTTTTAAAAAAAAGGGCCAAAAGCGTTCTACAGGAGATGCTCCACTGCAATCTGACTGGCATCTGCAGCAAGATCAATATATTGTAAGTGGCAAGTTGTCTTTTAGAATCAGCAGAGTACAGTCTGCAGCCCCCTTCTTAGCCAAATCCTTTCAGCTAACCTATTAGCACTCACCACCTCTAGGTTTCCTCTGCTGCATTTGTTTACTTTGCCTTGCTTACTGTCTTTCCTCCTCTGCTTCTCCTAGAAGGCAAACGTCAGGATAAATCAGAGCTGTCTCATTCGTAGCACACTCTATGACAAGTGCCCAAATCACATTAGACATCCAGGGAATACTTAGCCAAGGCTATGGAATTAATTATCTGAGTAATGCAAACTGCAGCATATAGCACTGGTGACACCATCCAGCCCTGAGAAACCAGGAAAATACAGACGATCCTTTGGTCAAATTCATTTCTCTCCTTTTCAATACTGTTTCCTCCAACATTTCAAATTTTATACACATTTGTCAAGCATCCACACCTGGGGTATGAGTAGGAAAATATTTGCAAAACTGAATTTCTGGTTAGAAAGCATTGTATGTAAATAAAAGTGTACCCGGTGGTTGACAAAATATGAGCCTTGTATTTATTCACCAAATTAAATGTTCTCAGGGTCTCTAGAGCATGACAGACACTTGACACCAATTGTTGCTGGGTCATGGAGTTCTTCCAAGTAGAGCAAATGCCTCTAAGTTTGCGACAAAGAACGAAGTTCATGTTGGGTGAGCCTATAAGAGGCTACGGACTGAATCCATTCTACTCCAGTATTTTAGCATCACCTGCTTTTTTTCACCATGAAAGACACATCAGTACTTTTCTTTTCATGTCTGTAATAGGAACATGTGTTGGCCATGGAGAATATTTATTCTTATAAAAAAGATTTATCCAGTGGAGGCAAAACCCAGTGTTTAGGAGGTAATGCTGCAGATTAGAGTAGCTTTGATTCCTATGGGCAAAATGATCTTGTGCTCAGTGTCCACAATTTAGTCACCTCAGCCATAAAACAAGGACACTAAGCAAAACCTCCTAGGCATTAGTAAAAATAGGCAGAGCAATTGTGGGGCTTCATAGAACACTGTACTATTCCAATTCTTTAACAGATTTAAAATATGCAACCAAGCCTCTATTGTCTCCAGTCAGAAATCAAACTGATGATACTTTCATCCCTGGGCATGAAAATGGTTTTAAACTTAAAAATAAAATCCATACAGAGACAGAGAAAGATTTGCATTCTTCAGAAGGAAAGCTCTAGGGAAAATGATTATGCACTTTTCACAATGATTTTCAGCATTTCAAACTTTCTCCTCTGTTATGTGCATTTTCATAGCTGCTGAGACAGACCTACCAACACTGAAGTCAAAACATTGGAAGAAACTCATCCTTTCTCTAGACTTAATGGAGTACCTCAAATCACAGCTGTATGGAGAGATAGTCCATGGTCCCTGAAAGTTCCTCATTTTAAATTGCAATTTGATGGTTTTAATATATCCACAAAATTCTAAACCAACACCACAATTTTATATTTTCAGTATACCTTTACTCCTAAACCCAACATCCACACTCCCTTCCCTTCAACATCCCTAGCTCCATCGAAACATGAATGTACTTTGTGTGCCCATGGCTTTGGTTAGGTCATATTTTAAAACATTGTCTCATTATGTACCCTTAGCTTTGAACTCACTATGTAGTCCAGATTTATCCCCAACTTGAGATCCTCCTGATTCAGCCTCTGAGGATAGCGATTATAGGGGATATGCCTTAACATACATGACTCCATGTTATGTTTTATCTTAAAGACAGATTTGAGGGTTAAATCAATGAACTAACATGACATGAGGTATATAATGTTTTACAATGCAAATTTGAATCATTTCTTGAATGGGTGGAAATTCAGATGTTAAGCTGTATAGAAGAGACAGATGGTATTTTCAGCATGTCTTGCTTGTTCAGCATCATATTTTCAGGTAGATGTAGATTACATATTTAACTCTTACCCACAGTGAAGCTGAGGTATAGAACAACACACTGGCTGTTCACATCATATCTGAGAGAAGAGTGCATGGGTAAGATGAGATCAGGTATGTTTGTGATTGTATGACTGGAGACAACGCAGATAAAGAAGAAGCCTGAAGAGAGTGGAGGGTAAGAAGACCAAATGGTTAGGTCTATGGGCACACAGGAGAAGAAAGGTCTCTGGCAACTGAGGCAGACAAGAAAAGAAAGTTTGTTAGGGCAGAAAGAGACAATCAGAGAAGGGTGGGTAAGGATTTTAATTTTTAACTCCAAATAAAAATTCCCAAAACATGGAGTGATCTGTTTTAAGTATATAATGTATATTACATACTATATCATTTAGAATTATGTACAGTTCAGAAATCAGTATGTGAAATGTATTTTCCCTTTAGCACTGAGAATTGAGCAGAGGCCCCGCCCTTCTGAGGAAGCCCCCTACTGCTAGGTTACATCACCAACTCTAAAACATGTTTGCGAAAACAACAGTCATGTGAGCCACATGTGAGCGGCTTGTTTGTTTTGTGTTCCTCATCATTAACTGCCTAATTTTGTTGTAAGGATTATGTTCAACTTCTGAAATCAAGAAAATCAAATTTGGAAAAACTGCAGGGACAAAAAGAACAATTCTTTACACCACCATCAGAAGAAGGCAGGGTTTTAGACAGTGTGAGATTCTCAGTCTTAACTCTCGCACTATGACAATCCATTGCCTCTGCTAGAAGGTCTTCAGAGGCTTCTTTAAAAGTGATTGCTGTTCTGGAGTTTTCTTCTGGATCAAATGAAAGAAACAAGGATGCTATACAGAGTGCTAGGCCAGATGGTGTTAATAGATGGCACTGACCTCACCTTTGATGGATGGATAGAGAAGCAGATGAATTCTGCTCCCTCCCTATGACTCCACACAGGGATAGCAGTGGGACCAGTTATTTCACCAAGGACACCATGCAAAACCACATACTCATGCCTCCTGAGGCTGCAGATGACAAGGCTATCAAGACTGAATGCCCAGCAGGACCACTTAAAGATTTGTTAAAACTCAGTGCTGGGCTTCACCTGAAAAGAGCCTTATGCAGGTTTGCAATTCTCACAAGTGCTTGGTAAAACTGGTGCTGCTTGTGTGCAGGGGCCACACCCTTCAAGGATGAGGGCCAGTGCTGCAGAAAGGGGTTAAGATCATCACATTCTATGTAAGGGTACATAAAATACAACTGCCACAACTCCACAATGGCACTGGTCATACTCAGTTCCCTTTGCCCACTGAGGTCAGACATCAGGGTTGGGGCACAGGGGCAGTGAGACGCTTGCTGGACTGAATATTAATGCTGCATTGTTTGATTTCCATGCCAACCAGTGTGTAATAACAATACAGAAAAAGGTTAGAAATATGATTTTGGACTTTCACCCACTTTTTAAAGCTGAACCCCACTGCATCTTCATTTGTTCTTGATTCTGATACTTACATGATTCAGTGTATCCTGGGGGTAGATGGATGTGAACTAAGAATGACTGGAGGCCCTGGGCTGCCAAAATGCCTATTTATGTACAATTTTTCTCTTAAAGTACCAGCAATTCTGCCCCTGAAGGGCATTTGTGTCCTGCTATGTCTCAGGAGGAATTTAATAGTTGAGTAACTGGGAAATTAAAACCAAGAGTTTGGCTTTTCCAACGTAATTCTAAATGGGGTTTACGTATGTTTTCCTCATTGGACATCTCCTATTTGTGCTCTTACTGATCCAGACTTCATTCAATACATATAGATTGTACTCTGACTTTTCCAAGATACAGAGGGAAATGGTATTGTTTGCTTTTTGAGGAGTATTACAAAACATGTCAGGCTACATTAAGTTTAAGATGATCTTGCTAATATCAACAACAAAAAAATTTTCAGACCCTGAACAATTGAAAAGGAATAAACATGCCAGAAATGAAAAGATTGATGTTATAAGAACATGAATCCAGAATCCAGAAATGTCATAATAATGTTTTATACTTGTAGAAGCTTCTTCCCAGAGCCTGGAGTCGCTAAAATTCCAGACCTGCTCTGTGACTGCCCTCTACTGGCCAAATTGAAAAGTGCTACACAGAACAGAGACCATACTGAACTTTTGGCAAAACATTGCCAGTATTATACATATGTTTTCAGGGTTTGTAGAAGTTTTGTGTGGCCTTTACTGACAATACTTCTGTATAACAGAAATAATTCATTTGTGCTTAAACATTTCTGACACCATCTTGAGTTTTCAGTCTGTGATTATTATTGTCTAAGGGGGTTTCCAACAATGATTACAAAAGTGTTGACCACACACAAGGAATTCAGTGTATTGTAAAATAAGATCCACTATTGTCAGACTGTGGAAGAAGTATAGGGTTTAAACTTGTAGCTGCATTCTATGCCATTTAACATTTTGACTTCACTTTATTTACATGGATAGCATCCAAGTACAGATATACGGAGCTTTATTTATTTATTTATTTATTTATTTATTTATTTATTTATTTATTGGAAGCTGATAATCTGGTTTATAACACTTCAAAGACTGTTAGTCAGTTGAGGGGACCAGAGAGATGGCTCAATTGGTATGATTGAATTCAGCATGATGACCTGAATTCAAAACTCTAGCACATACATAGAAATCAGTCATGACTGAACATGCCTTTAACTATGGTTATCTGTTTTTATAAAGAAGCCAAAATATACACTGGAAAAAAGACAACACACTCAACTAATGATGCTGGGAAAACTGGATGTCTGGAAGCTGAAAAATGCAAATAGATCCACACTTATCACTCTGCACAAAACTCATGTCCAAATGGATCAAAGACCTCAACACAATACCAGATACACTGAGCCTGACAGAAGAGAAAAGGAAGCATACTTTTGAACTCATTGGTACAAGAAAGAGTTTCTGAACAGAACACCAATGGCTTAGGCACTGAGATCAACAATTAATAAATGGGACCTCAGAAACTGAGAAGCTTCGCTAAGGCAAGAGACACTGTCATTTGGAAAAGCAACAGAATACAGAATGAGAAAATATTTTCATCAACTACACATCTGATAGATGGTTAATATCCCAAATATATAAAGAACTAAGAAACTAGATGTCAAAAAAACCCAATTAAAATGGTGTACAAATCTAAACAGAAAATTTTCAATAAAGGAAACTCAAATGTCTGGGATGCACATGAACATTCAACAATCTTATCCATCAGTGAAATGCAAATCAAAATTACATTGAGATGTCCTCTTACACCTGTCAGAATGGATGGATCAACAAAACAAGTGACAGCTCCTGCTGGCAGGCATGTAGAGTAAGAGGACTCATACATTGCTAGTGGGAGAGCAATGGACAGCCTGAGGAAATCAATATGGCCGTTTCTCAGAAACATGAGACTCAATCTAGCTTAAGATCCAGCTCTACCACTCTTGGACATATACCCAAAGGATCCTTCATCCATCCACAAAGACACTTGCTAAAGCATTTTCATTGCTGCTCTATTCGTAACAGCCAGATACTGGAAACAACCTAGGTGTCCCTTAACAGAAGAACAGATAAAACAAATTGTGGTACATTTATAAAATGGAATTTTTTTAAAGAAATGACATCATAAAATATGTAACCAAATGGATGGGACTAGAAAGAACATTCTGAGTGAAGTATCTGCAGTATTCCCACCTACTGCAGGAGGAAGCTTTTCTAATTATGACTGACCAAAACACTGATCTATGTGTATAACAAAGTATTATTAGGAGTCATTTTTTTACCATTTTTATTGAATATATTTTTCATTTACATTTCAAACGTTATAAACCTTCCTGGATTCCCCCCTCCCTGAAAAACCCAACCCATTCTCCCACCCCCTGCCTCCAAGAATATGCTCCTCCACCCAACCCACTCCCACAACCCCGACTCGATTTTTCCACACTGGGGCCTCTATTGAGCCTTCACTGGACCAAGAACCTCTCCTCCCACTGATGCCCAACAAGGCATTCCTCTGCCAGTCTTTTGGCTGGAACCACGTGTACCCCTTGGTTGATGGCTTAGCCCCTGGGAGCCCTGGGGCGTCTGGTTGGCCAACATTGTTGTTTTTCCCATGGGGCTGCAAACCCCCTCCCACAGCTTCTCCAGTCTGCCCTCCAACTCTTCCATTGTGAACTCTGTGCTCAATCCAAAGGTTGGCTGCTAGTATTTGCCTCCTTATCTGTAAGGCTCTGGTAGGGCCCCTCCAAAAGACAACCATAACAGGCTCCTTGTATGGATACTCCACATCCTTGCCAGCAGGGATGCTTACAAGAAGTAAGCACTTCTTGTCATCCATAGTAGTTTCGGGATTTGGTGACTGTTTATAGGATGAATCCCCAGGAAGAACATTATCTGGGTGGCCTTTCCTCAGTCTCTGTTCCACACTTTGTCTCCATAGTTGTTCCTGTGATTATTTTGTTCCCTTTTCAGAGGAATCAAATCACCCCGACTTTGATCTACCTTCCTCTTGAGTTTTCTGTGGTCTGTGAGTTGTAACATGTTTATTTTGAGCTTTTGGGCTAATATCCACTTATCAGTGAGTGCATACCATGTGTGTTCTTTTGTGATTGGGTTACTTCACTCAGGATGACACTTTCTAGTTCCATCAATTTGCCTAAGAATTTCATGAATTCATTGTTTTTAATAGCTGAATAGTACTCCATTGTGTTTATATGCCAAAACTTCTGTATCCATTCCTCTGTTGAATGATATCTGGGTTCTTTCCAGCTTCTGGATATTATAAATAAGGCTGCTATGAACATAGTGGAGCATGTGTTCTTATTACATGTTGGAGTATCTTCTGGATATATGCCCAGGAGTGGTATAGCTGAATCCTCAGGTAGTACTATGTCCAATTTTCTGAGGAACCTCTAAACTGATTTCCAGAGTGGTTTTACTAGCTTGCAATCCCACCAGGAACAGAGAAGTGTTCCTTTTTGTCCACATCCTCTCCAGCATCTGCTGTCTCCTGAGTTTTTCATCTTAGCCATTCTGACTGGTGTGAGGTGGAATCTCAGGGTTGTTTTGATTTGCATTTCCCTAATAACTAAGGATGCTGAACATTTCTTTAGGTGCTTCAGAGCCATTCGAGTTTCCTCAGTTGAAAATTCCCTGTTTAGCTCTGTACCCCATTTTTAATAGGGTTATTTGACAGTCTGGAGTCTGACTTCTTGAGTTCTTCATATATGTTGAATATTAGCCCTCTATCGGATGTAGGATTGGTAAAGATCTTTCCACAATCTGTTGGTTGCCGTTTTGTCCTATTGACAGTGTCCTTTGCCTTAAAGAAGCTTTGCAGTTTTACTAGGTCCCATTTGTCAATTCTTGTTCTTAGAGCATAAGTCCTTGGTGTTCTGTTCAGGAAATTTTCCACTGTGTCCATGTGTTCAAGGTTCTTCCCCACTTTCTCCTCACTAAGCTTCATTGTATCTGGTTTTATGTGGAGGTCCTTGATCCACTTGGACTTGAGCTTTCTACAAGGAGATAAGAATGGGTCAATTTGCATTTTTCGGCATGCTGACCTCCAGTTGATCCAGCACTATTTGTTAAAAATGCTGTCTTTTTTCCACTGGATGTTTTTAACTCCTTTGTCAAACATCAAGTGATCGTAGGTGTGTAGATTCATATCTGGGTCTTCAATTCTATTCTATTCCTGCCTGTCTCTGTACCAATACCATACAGTTTTTTTTCTTTTTTTTTTTTAATTTTATTTTATTTTCTAAGTTTTTTTATTTACATTCAAAATCATTTCCCTTTCCTGTTTCCTCCCTCTCTGAAAGTCCCATAAGCCCTCTTCCCTCCCTCTTTTCCCCATTCAATCCCCTCTCAGTTCTCTGTCTTGGCATTCCCCACATCCAGTCTTTCCAGGGCCAGGGGTCTCTTTCCATCTTCTTGGAAATCTATCGATATGCGAATTGTGTCTAGGGTATTCCGAGATTCTGGGTTAATATCCCCTTATCAGTGACTGCATACCATGTGTGTTCTTTTGTGACTGGGTTACCTCACTAAAGATGATATTTTCCAGTTCTGACCATTTGCCTAGGAATTTCGTGAATTCATTGTTTTTAATTGCAGAGTAGTATTCCATTGTGTAAATATACCACATCTTCTGAATCCATTCCTCCGTTGAGGGATATCTGGGTTCTTTCCAGCTTCTGGCTATTATAAATAAGGCTGCTATGAACATAGTGGAGCATGTGTCCTTATTGCATGCAGGTAAAGTCTCTGGGTATATGCCCAGGAGTGGTATAGCTGGATCCTCCGGGAGTGTCATTCCCAGTTTTCTGAGGAACTGCCAGACTGCTTTCCAGAGTGGTTGTACCAGCTTGCAATCCCACCAGAAGTGGAGGAGTGTTCCTATTTCTCCACATCCACGCCAATAACTGCTGTCTCCTGTGTTTTTGATCTTAGCCATTCTGACTGGTGTGAGATGGAATCTCAGGGTTGTTTTGATTTGCATTTCCCTAATGACTAAGGATGATGAACATCTCTTTAGGTGCTTCTCAGCCATTAGATATTCTTCAGGTGAGAACTCTTTGTTTAGCTCTGTACCCCATTTTTCAATAGGGTTACTTGCCTCTCTGGAGTTTAACTTCTTGAGTTCTTTGTATATATTGGATATTAACCCTCTGTTGGATGTAGGGTTGGTAAGGATCATTTCCCAGTTAGCTGGTTGCTGCTTTATCTTTTTGACAGTGTCTTTTGCCTTGCAAAAACTTTGTAATTTGATGAGGTCCCATTTGTCAATTCTTGATCTTAGTGCATAAGCTATTGGAGTTCTATTTAGGAAATTCTCCCCTGTGCCCATATGTTCAAGGTTCTTCCTGAGTTTCCTTTCTATTAGTTTCCTTTTCTATTAGTTTCATATATGAAAAGACCTTTATGTGGAGGTCTTTGATCCACTTGGAATTGAGCTTAGTGCAAGGAGATAAGAATGGGTCAATTTGCTTTCTTCTGCATGTTGACCACCAGTTGAGCCAGCACCATTTGTTGAAAAGGCTATCTCTTTTCCACTGGATGGTTTTAGCTCCTTTGTCAAAGATCAAGTGACCATAGGAGTGTGGATTCATTTCTGGGTCTTCAATTCTGTTCCATTGATCTACATGCCTGTCACTGTACCAATACCATGCAGTTTTTAACACTTTTGCTCTGTAGTACAGCTTGAGGTCCGGGATACTGATTCCCACAGAGGTTCTTTTACTCTTGAGAATAGTTTTAGCTATCCTGGGTTTTCTGTTATTCCAGATGAATTTTTGAATTGCTCTTTCTAACTCTATGAAGAATTGAGTTGGGATTTTGATGGCGATTGCATTGATTCTGTATATTGCTTTTGGCAAGATGGTCATTTTTACTATGTTAATCCTGCCAATTCATGAGTATGGCAGATTTTTCCATCTTCTGAGGTCTTCTTCAATTTCTTTTCTTCAGAGACTTGAAGTTCTTGTCATACAGATCTTTCACTTGTTTGGTTAGAGTTACACCAAGATACTTTATATTGTTTGTGGCTATCGTGAAGGGTATCATTTCTCTTACTTCTTTCTCAGCCTGCTTATCCTTTGAGTATAGGAAGGCTTCTGACTTGCTTGAGTTGATTTTATATCCGGCCACTTTGCTGAAGTTGTTTATCAGCTGTAGGAGTTCTCTGGTGGAGTTCTTTGGGTCGCTTAAGTATACTATCATATCATCTGCAAATAGTGATAGTTTGACTTCTTCCTTTCCACTTTGTATCCCTTTGACCTCCTTTTGTTGTCTAATTGCTCTAGCTAGAACTTCAAGTACTATATTGAAAAGATATGAAGAGAGAGGGCAGCCTTGTCTAGTCCCTGATTTTAGTGGGATTGCTTCAAGTTTCTCTCCATTTAGATTGATGTTGGCTACCGGTTTGCTGTAAATTGCTTTTACTATGTTTAGATATGGGCCTTGAATTCCTGATCTTTCCAAGACCCTTAGCATGAAAGGATGCTGAATTTTGTCAAATGCTTTCTCAGCATCTAATGAAATGACCATGTGGTTTTTTTCTTTGAGATTGTTTATGCAGTGGATTACATTGATGGACTTCCTTATATTGAACCATCCCTGCATCCCTGGGATGAAGCCTACTTGATCATGGTGAATGATCATTTTGATGAGTTCTTGGATTCGGTTGGCAAGAATTTTATTGAGTATTTTTGCATCGATATTCATAAGAGAGATTGGCCTAAAATTCTCTTTCTTCATCGGATCTTTGTGTGCTTTTGGTATTAGTGTAATTGTGACTTCATAGAACGAGTTGGGTAGTGTTCCTTCTGTTTCTATTTTGTGGAACAGTTTGAAGAGTATTGGTGTTAGGTCTTCTTTGAAGGTCTGATAGAATTCTTCACTAAAACCATCTGGACCTGTGCTTTTTTTGGTTGGAAGACTTCCAATGACGGCTTCTCTTTCTTCAGGGGTTATAGGACTGTTTAGATGGTCTATTTGATCCTGATTTAATTTTGGTATTTGGTATCTGTCAAGGAAATTGTCCATTTCCTCCAGATTTTCTAGTTGTGTTGAATACAGGCTTTTGTAGTAGGATCTGATGATTTTTTGAATTTCCTCAGTTTCTGTTGTTATCTCTCCCTTTTTGTTTTTGATTTTGTTAATTTGGATACTGTCTCTGTGCCCTCTGGCTAGTATGGCTAAGGGCTTATCTATCTTGTTGATTTTCTCAAAGAACCAACTCCTTGTTTTGTTGATTCTTTGTATGGTTTTATTTGTTTCTACTTGATTGATTTCTGCCCTGAGTTTGATGATTTCCTGCCTTCTACTCCTCTTGGATGTATTTGCTTCTTTTTGTTCCAGGGTTTTCAGGTGTGCCATTAAGTTGCTAGTGTATGCTGTCTCCCGTTTCTTTTATGAGGCACTCAGGGCTATGAATTTGCCTCTTAGCACTGCTTTCATTGTGTCCCATAAATTATGGTATGATGTGCCTTCATTTTCATTAAATTTTAAAAAGTCTTTGATTTCTTTCTTTATTTCCTCCTTGACCAAGTTATCATTGAGTAGAGCATTGTTCAGCCTCCAGGTGTATGTGGGTTTGCTGTTGTTTTTGTTGCCATTGAAGACCACCCTTATTCCATAGTGATCTGATAGGAGGCATGGGATTAGTTCAATCTTCTTATATCTGTTGAGGTCTGATTTGTGACCAATTATATGGTCGATTTTGGAGAAGGTACCATGAGGTGCTGAGAAGAAGGTGTACTCTTTTGCTCTAGGATGAAATGTTATATATATATATATATATATATATATATGTTAGTTCCATTTGGTTCAAGGCTTCAATTAGATTCACTGTGTCCCTGTTTAGTTTCTGCTTTCCTGAATGATCCATTTCAGAGAGCGGGGTGTTGAAGTCACCCACTATTATTGTGTGAGGTGCGATGTGTGCTTTTAGCTTTAGTAAAGTTTCTTTTACGAATGAGGGTGCCCTTGCATTTGGAGCATAGATATTCAGAATTGAGAGTTCTTCTTGGTGGATTTTTCCTTTGACCAGTATGTAGTGTCCTTCTGTGTCTTTTTTGATGACTTTAGGTTGAAAGTCAATTTTATCTGATATTAGGATGGCTACTCTGGCTCGTTTCCTGGGACCATTTGCTTGTAAAATTGTTTTCCAGCCTTTTACTCTGAGGTAGTGTTTGTCTTTGACACTGAGGTGCATTTCCTGCACGCAGCAAAATGCTGGGTCCTGTTTACATATCCAGTCTGTTAGTCTATGTCTTTTTATTGGGGAATTGAGACCATTGATATTAAGAGAGATTAAGGAATAGTGATTATTGCCACCTGCTATTCTTGACGCTATCTTTATGTTTGAGTGGTTATCTACTTTTGGGTTTGTTTCAAGAAGGTTACTATCTCATTTTTTCCAGGGTGTTGTTTCTCTCCTTGTATTGGCAGTTTCCACCTATTATCCTTTGCAGGGCTGGGTTTGTGGAAAGATATTGTGAAAATTTGGTTTTATCATGGAATATCTTTGTCTCTCCATCTATGGTGATTGAGAGTTTTGCTGGGTATAGTAGTCTAGGCTGGAATTTGTGTTCTCTTAGTGTCTGCATGAGATCTGCCTAGGATCTTTATTATTCACCCTGAAGACACAGGAATTTTAACTAATTTAAGGGATTGGATATAGGACAACACAAATCCAGAGATATTAAGAAAACCTATTATTGGAGGGTAGCTTTCTTCTCCTGAAATAATAACTTTTAGCACAATTGATAATACCAATTTTAACTTCTCTCTCACAAATAGTATTTAAATTATTCAGTCGCTACACAGACAAAATGACATAGTGTTGCAGGAAATATTAAAAAACCAAAACTGCCAACTCTCTGCAGGGCTGGATTATGCTCCTGTGTTCCTGCCAGCTAGCCCCCAACTGTGCCTGATCGTGATTGCTGTATTCCCAGCTCTAATTCACTTGTCCATGGAATTGCTTGTTCCTTCTCAGCCCTAAATCCATGTAGTTGGCCATCCTACATTTTCCTCTTAGCACCGCTTTCATTGTGTCCCATAAATTAGGGTATGTTGTGCCTTCATTTTCATTAAATTTTAAAAAGTCTTTGATTTCTTTCTTTATTTCCTCCTTGACCAAGTTATCATTGAGTAGAGCATTGTTCAACTTCCATGTGTATGTGTGTTTTCTGTTGTTTTTGTTTGAACTCAAGACCAGCCTTAGGCCGTGGTGATATAATAGGGTGCGTGGAATTATTTCAATACTCCTGTATCTATTGAGGCCTGTTTTGTGACCAATTGTATGGTCAGTTTTGGAGAAGGTACCATGAGTTGCTGAGAAGAAGGTATATTCTTTTGCTTGAGGATGGAATGTTCTATAAATATCTGTTAGATCCATTTGGTCCATAATTTTAGTTAGTTTCACTGTGTCTCTGCTTAGTTTCTGTTTCCATGATCTGTCCATTGTTGAGAGTGGGGTGTTGAAGTTTTCCAATATGATTGTGTGGAATGCAATGTGTGCTTTGAGCTTTAGTAAAAGGTTCTTTAATGAATGTGGGTGCCCTTGCATTTGGAACATAAATGTTCTGAATTGAGAGTTCATCTTGGTTGATTTTTCCTTTGATAAGTATGAAGTGTCCCTGCTTATCTTTTTTGACAACTTTTGGTTGAAAGTCAATTTTATCCCATATAAGTATGGCCACTCCAGCTTGTTTCTTGGGACCATTTACTTGGAAAAACTGTTTTCCAACCTTTGACTCTGAGGTAATGAGTGTCTTTGTCACTGAGGTTGGTTTCTTGTAGGCAGCGAAATGTTGGGTCCTGTTTAGGTATCCAGTCTGTTAGTCTTTGTCTTTTTATTGGGGAATTGAGACCATTGATGTTAAGAGATATTAAGGAAAGGTGATTGTCGCTTCCTGTTATTTTCATTGTTAAAGGTGGAATTCTGTTTGTGTCGCTGTCTTCTTTTGGGTTTGTTGAGAGAAGATTACTTTATTGGTATTTCTATGGTATAGTTTCCCACCTTGTGTTGATATTTTCCACACATTATCCTTTGAAGAGCTGGGTTTGTGGATAAATAAAGATTAGCTCTTCAAATCAGGAAAGGACTTTGACATATTAAGGTTGAATCCTATCCTCTGTAGGGCAGGTGACTTTTGCAGGATGCAAGACTACAAAGGATGCAGCTTGCACCAGAAATGTGAACTGGTAAGTCCAAAATACCTCCTGTTCTTTCCTGTTATCTCCTATTATCTGAAGAGATCTATGACTGTGTCCATGTTATACTGAGTCATGGAGACTTTCAGCTTTTATTACTTCTAATCTGAGGGTTCAGAACATCAGACCATGTTCTCTCATATAGGACAAAGTTTGTAAAATGGTCCCCTCAGTTGTCTGTCCTCTGCTTTGATCTCTACCCGCCATCTAAATCTTTGGTCTCTCCTGCATTCACCCAATACTTTGGGAAAAGAACTGCAACTCCACACTCTTCCTAAGACCCATTTGGCTCCTCTCTTCAGTTCTGGGAGATCAATTTTCTCTACACCTCCTAAGCACTTCACACATTCTTTTCTGGCATGCCTATTGTATTATTTTGAAGAATTCCATCCTTCTGTTCCAGCTGAAGATGAAGAGTTATCTTCAAACACTTTCTACAAGAGGACTTGCCAAAGATCTTCAAGACAGATGAGCACCAAGGCAAGGAAGCCAATGCAAAAGATAAATAAAACAAGGTTTCCATTCTTTTTCACTCTCCCACATTAATAAAGCTGGTACTTGCATTACTTCATCAACAAATATTCTGCCACAATTTTGAAATCAGGGAGACTAGAGAGAAATAAGGAACACAATGGGTTGAGACTTTGGAAGAACAGTTTTTAAAAACTCTAATTTCTAAAAGGTTCCTCTCTTCAACTCTCATGAATCAATATCCAGTGCAGTTAAATAGAGTGAGTTTCCCTCCCCATCACAGGCTCATCACAGTAGACAGCTGTGTGTACCAGCGCTGTAGTGCTTAGATTATTGCTCTCTGCTGTACTTGCTGGTACACAGGAGGTTTCCCGCTGTGCTGAGGCAGAGCAGGGCAGCTCAGGGGTCACATATTGTATGAGAGAAAAATCATGCTTCCTTCCAGTGATTAAAGTTTCATACCAAAATACAGATAATGCTCCAAATACAAATCAAATTATAATGCACTGAGTGAGAGGGTATAGCATAAGATAAAGTGGATGTAGCCAATGGCAGAAAGCTAAAAGTAGAACAATATTTACAGTGTGGGATTTTACAAATATTTGTGAATGCCATGATTTAATATTTCTAAAATAGTATTCTCTGCCTCTATTTGTTGATGTAGTTTCAAAAGATATAGTAATTAGACTTCACTTGAACTACTAAACACATGTTCTCTTTCAGTTTTATTTATTTCTACTCTGTCTTATCTAAACAAATATGAATAGTGATATACAGCACAAAATTTTATTTGCCAACAAGAAAAAAATTAATACATTCTTTAAACTGAAAATTGGGCTGACTGTGCCACACACAATGGCTCTTAGGTACAAACATCAACATGGTGTCAATTGGTGTTTATTCTGGAACTTTTTATGATGAACAATTTTCATCCAAAATCAAAACAAATGAAGCAGAGAATCTTCTTCAAAAATAGGTCCTATATGTTCTTGACCATATATAGAGCCCAAGGTTAGATTATAAAAAGATTTTCCAGGCTCCCAAAAATGTTCCTGAATTTAGTAAGGACAAAAATATTTATTGCTGCATTGGCATTTTGGAGACCAATCTCTCATGAGTATTGTCAGCTGTCCTTGAGAACATTCAGCTCCACAAAATACATAGGCTTCCATTGATGTTGTACATTTAGTTAAGTGTTTGCAGAATTCAAATTGAGAGATTACCAAGGAGATGAGGCAAGCACAGATGTAAGGTTTGTGATAAATTCATTCAACAATGCTATCTGAGTGGCATACATGTGGTACCTACAAAGTACAGCCAAAGCACTACCTATTAACAAAATATTTATTCACAATTGACTTGGATTTGAACTAGCTTAAATGAAGGAGGAATGTGATGCAGTTCATACTGCAGTGAGATCAAAGATCTGGGAGGATCTTTGAAGAATCTAAAATAAAGCAATAGAGACTTACATTGCTCAACAAATTCTTCAACAATTCACATTAGTTGGAATCTCCCTTCACAGAGAGCCAGGCATCCTTGCAGTAGCCTATTAACTTCCCGTCCCCACAATGAGTCTCACTTATAATCTCCAAAGAAAAGCTGATTGGTTTGAGACAAGGAGCTACATCATAACCAATACTTGAGGCCAGAAGTGATCTGAAGTGATTGTGGATAGCAGGAACTCTGAACCCTGCCTTCCTAAGGTATGCATCAATTTACTCATCTAGTAAGCAGCGAAACAACAACTAAGTTCAGAATTGTGTTGTGGGAATTAAAGCGACACTGTGACTAAGAAGTGTGGCCAAGGTTCATTCCCACATTAATGGATTAAATTTGGTATAGCCATACAACAGAATATTATTCAACTTGAAAAAGAGACAGAAATTCTCCTACTGTGACAACACTTTTGACTCTAAAGCACAATCAGCTAAGCGAAAAGGCCAATTGCAGGTTGACTGCGTTTACATGAGGTTTCTAAAACAATCCCACATCCAGCAGAACACAGAATAATAGCCATTAGGGGGATAGTGGACACAGTAAATGTTGATCAATAGATATAAAATATCTGCTTTGCAAGATGTGATCAAAAGCCCATAAGGATATGAAGATGTGTGAACACTCTTAAATTTATATGTAAAGTAAAGCAAAACTATGGTGAGACATCAACTCATCCCACTGTGAGTAACTGCTAAGGGTAGCAAGTGCTTCTGGGAATGTGAGCAAAGTCTCAATGAGCTTGTGGGAAGAGTGTGGGAAATATCAAAGAATTCTCCCAGTCTATAATCCTGCAATTCTACTACTGAATATACAGTCCAAGGAAATGAGCTCAGTAAGCCAGAGACTCCAGTTCTCACTTGTCACTTGTATTACTAGCCACAATAGGAAGAAATGGCAACATTTTAAGTGCCCGTGAACATATGTGAAGAAAACAAAACAAAACAAAAGAAAGAAAATATGGGGCTCACACACTAAATTACTGTTCGGCCATAACAACTGCAACAACAACAACAGAGTAAAAAGTGCCGTTCTTGAGAGTGTGGATGGTACTGAGAGTCATTATGCTGAATCCATAAGCCAGTCAACTAATGACAAGAACCATATCACCTCACTCATATGTAAAATTATAAATCCCACAGAAGTTGAATGCAGAGCAGTCCTTAGCAGAAGCTGGGGAGAGTGCAGAGAAGGGTGGTATAGGAAATATTGGCCCACAATATTAATTTAGATGAGGAACTGAATTCTAGTGTCCTGATGAGTTATCAATGATAATGTGTGCTTCAAAAAAGCTAGAAAGATTTCTATTATAGTCACCACAAAGATATGATACATGTCTAAAGATGTGTCACCTTGATGTGAACACTATGATATAAATATATGCATATATACATAAGCATATATAAAGATATATTATTTATGTTTACATATCACCTGGTACCCAGTAAGAAGTTTGTTGCCAATACTTTTTTAAAAATAAGTTAAAGTGATATGCATGCTATTGGGATGTGTTTTATAAAATATTACCTATGTTTCATAACAAGGCACTGCGCATTTAAAAACTGAAAGTATGTGCTCATGCTAGAGACAAACAAATAAAACCTAAACTGAAGAAAAGGAGACGGAGAAAGGAGTGGAAAAAGAAAAAAATAAAGAAAGGGACAGAAGTAGTGACATAGAGAAAAAGAGAGAGGTGGAGCTCAGTGATCTCAGTGCTATATTTATTCGCTTCATAGTGGTGTTGGTATCGCAAATGTGTGTGTGTGTGTGTGTGTGTGTGTGTGTGTGTGTGTGTGTGTGTGTGAAAACTCATCAAATTAAATACATTAAGCATAGACTTCATGCTGAATGTCACCTATGTGTCACAGATCGTTAAATGAACTGCCTGACACAGAACAAGCACAGTTTGAGTCACTGTTTTTCTACTAGAATTTTTTTTTGAAACTTGGTCATCCACAAAAATCATCTAAAAAACTTGTTTAAAAATGTGTGGTGCTTTGATTTTTACCCCCAGAAAACTGCTTTGGGAGCCTGAGATCAGTAATGGGGTTTTAATGTATTTCTTAGAAATTTCTAGTAAGCATCCAAGGTCAAAGGGTCCAGCACTGGACTATACATACACTCCATGCTTAGTGATATTTTTTAAGTCCCTTCTTAAATAATCAGTGTTTAAACCTATGTATACCTGCTTCAGGATGGGAACATGCACATGGGTATTTGTTTATTGAAATAAAGAAGCAAGCATGTATACACATGTGTGCAGTGGATAATAACATTTATGGGGTCAGGGTAAAATGTCAGAGGCAGGATCCAATAGAATATTTAAAAAATTAATTATAGGGCTGGGATGTGGTTCAACTGGTAAACTGTTTGTCTAGAATGTAAAAAGTCCTGAGTTTTATCTCTAGCACTACAAAACTGTGAGTTAAGGTGCATATGTATTGAGCACCCAGCATTTGATATGTGGAGTCAGGAGGATCAGAAGTTCAATGTATTCCATGACTACATGGGAATTCATGGCTAAAAACTGTCTGCAAACTAGGCTAAAAACTGTTACCCTAGGCTAAAAACTGTCTGAAAACTCCTATTAATCATAAATTAAGCTAACAAGTGGCTAAATAATGTGTCTTTTACACCCCCTTCACTAGAAATCAATCTCTCTAATGATCCAGAAATTCCAGTATTGGGAGCACAAAGTTTCTTATGCTCACAGAGAGGCACTAGGGAAACCAGGAATGCTAAACATGAAAGTTGTCTCTTCAACAAAAGAGTTGTATGCTATTTTCTGTCCAGAAATAAAGGCTAGAAAAGCAAGTTTCAATAAGCAGGTCCATATATAGCTAATAGTCTAGGTGACCTGTATGATGAAGATTACACCAGATCTGTCCCCTAAGCCCTTAAAATAAGACATGTAGTCTATCTTTAGAATGTAGCTTCATGGAACAAGCGACATGTACTATGAGAAGAATTTCAATGTAATTATGCATCCTTGTGTACACAGGATGGTGTTACACCAGAAAACTTTTTGTCCAGTACACTGTATCTAATGATGCCTAAAATAAAGTGCCTAGTGTCAGACTCTAGAAGTTTTAACCAACACCAGCTACTGAGTCGTACCAGCTTTTCTTCTTGCCTCAAGCAGATCGTTACTCTGCTGGCCATGGTATTTGCAGACTCCCACACCTAGATATAAATTTGGAAACTAAACTCTGCTGAAAGCCTAAATATCTAAACGTTACCATTCTGGGAGCACTGCTATTTGCTTTATAATTCCTACTTAGGACTGAACCATTTGCTTCTTAATCCAAGTTCTATCTCTCACTGCAAAGGAACTTGAACACAAAAATATCTACATTTAGTTCTCTCTTAGAGCCTCTCTCAACACCCCCCCACACACACACATACAAACACACACAGTTGTTAGCATTAACAGCAGGAAGATAAACCAAAGAAACAAAAGGTAGGCAAAGCCCATTGAGAAACCTAGGTAGGTGCTTGCATCCCTGAAAGGTGATCTATGTAGCTCTGGGTTAGACAAATGCATGAGCTGTAGACAGTCACAAGAAAAACTACTGAATCTACACACTGTCAGGCATTTATGTGGGGACCATAATGGCCCAGGGTTACAGAGGAAGGTCAAGGGAGCTTAAACCCTGGATACCTCAAATATGAGGGTGGCAGGAGTTGTCTACCTCCCCACTCCCAGCTGGTTCTCACAGCATCAACCCTAGTTAGAATTTATTACCCTGGCAATTATCAAGTTTCACTCCTTGTTTGACTTTTTAAGGTTCCTACACACATATCCTACAGCCCCTGAGTATGTAGATGAAGCCATCTTTCAACAACCCTGCCCTGATCAATAGTACATGGCCACACAAACCTTGCCTAGGAGACTCTGGCCCCTTCCATAGATATTGCAAGAGATTCCTGCAGAGACGGCATGTGATTGGACAGGGGAGTGAGGGGCGGAGCGAAGGGAGGAAGAGAGGGAGAGAGAGAGGAGGAGGAGCTATTGCAGTAGATATTAGTTAGAAAACTGGGATAAAACTTTTACTATAATTGATTGGCTCTGTTACTACTGTATAGGCATCTTGAATTTGTGTTTTAAATACTAATAAATATAATTAGCAAATTAATTAAGTGTTGAGAGTCCGTTCTACAGGGTAATTTGGGGCACTATGGTTGGGGAACCAAAGGAAAGCCGGGGTAGTGTGGCATGTGTGGAATGTGGGTCTGCCCTATGGCAGAAGAGAACCTAGCTGAGATGCTGTGAAAACTAGCTAGAAGAGATTAGCCCAACAGAGACAGTGAGAACCATACTGAGCGAGACTTGGTGAATGTCAGGTGAGGCAAGAGAGACTCACGGGAGTGGCCAAGACTGCTCTAGAGAGTCCAAGGCAGTGACCAGATTCTCCAGAGCATGGCTTGACCCTGCCGAAGAGTTAGATCACCATCACCACCGTAGACCTGAGATTAGCGCATCGCCAGCAGCAAGAATTGTGCTGAGCAGGCTGGTTGTTTGTCTTGCAGTTATGGCGGGCACGAGAACCTGTTGGGTCATTTTTTTAAATTATTTCTCGCTACAAGTAGGGGCATAAATACCCCTTTCTCTACCCACTCCTTCAATAAATAAACAAGTTCTCTGAAGTAGTTCCTCACTGTGTTCATTGCCTGTGCACTCATGCTCATAGAGATCCTGCACTGAATTCATCCAGCTAAGCTTCTCTCCCTCCAGTCCAGCAGGGTTCACAAAGGGCCTGGCCACCCAAGGGAGAAATGGACACGAGGCAGCAGAAGGGCAAGACTGGAAGAGGGATAAGAAGACTTTTCTAAACATGGCTTCAATGGGTGGGTTCCCCAATTTAATATATACAGTATTCTGCATGTATGTGCATATACACAAGTTACAACTTAGGAAGGCACTGGCACCACAGAATACTGAAATTGTCTGCTCAACAAGATTTTAGGGAACAGGGTCTACTCTAAATTCTTATTATAACATGCAGGTAGGTATTGACTTGCTTCATACCATCAAACTATGTAAGTAAGTCCTCTATGTTAAATGTCTCCATGACTTTCCATTGCATTTTGAGAAAAGCTAGGGGAAAGTCTCATCAACAATGATAGTGATTTTTTTATATAGATGCTACAAACTCTGAATTGCTAAATGCTGGACCATTCCTTCTAAAAGTGCAAGACTGTACTTTTAGAATCTGGTTGTATCATTTCTTTAGTTGAGTAACACCCAGCCTTATGTATTTGTGTTTCTTTTCAAACACATTTAACACATAGGGTTGATTCATTAACATTGAACTAATAGCCAATAACATTGACTAACAACACTGACTAACAGTGAGCCAGAAATCCTGCCTAAATAAAGTTTTTCTAACACTTTTTTCTTAGTAGGGCACATGACAACTCTCTTGTGTGCATAAGAGTACTATACAGTATTTCAACATCATTTTAAATAATGAAATCACCACAAAAAGATGTAAAAATTTTAAAATGCAGATTTATTGTATCTATAGACAAGAGTCAGTATAAAGCATGAGAGCTAAAATAGAGAAGAAAGTTATCACCTTGCTTCATGAACTGAAAATTGTTAACCCCTAACTCAAAATTTTAACACTGCATATAACCCCACAGTATAAAGAACTGTATTAATCTGAGGATGCCAAGTAAATTTTACATAGCAGGCCAAAACTCAACCATTGAAATCCACAAAGGATGACAATAAACTGTCTTTAAGATGAGAGAGTCTCTGATCCCAACCTCAGAACTTGGATCTCTCTCTCTCTCTCTCTGTATTGGCTGTCTCTTGTCTTTCTACACGTGACCCTGATCCTCACCAACCCTCCTCTCTTCACTCTCCACTCTTCTGTAAGGTCAGTAACCTTAAGTGATTTGTTTTTTTACCTAAAAAACATGAATGTCCAAGAAATTTCATGGGCAGAAGAAAAGTTCTGACCATAATATATTAACTGTCTACATTAAAAGCTCTGAACTCTGATGAAGACTATAAAACTAAAGGTGTCACCGTGTATAGAGACAGTAAGAAAGCAGTTAACAGAATGCCAAGAGAGATTAAATACCACAACCAGACCAACTATTATCATGTACATATTGACCATTATGTGGTGGTTTGACTAATATTTGAATGCTTAGTAACCCGGGATTGTCACTATTTGAAAGGATTTAAAGGATTAGAAGTGTCACCTTGTTGGAGGAAGTATGTCATTGGTGGTGGGCTTTGAGGTTTGGAAATCCCAAGCCAGTCTTTTTTTTCTCACTTTCTGCCTGAAGATCAGGATGTAGCTTTCAACTACTTCTCCAGCACTAAGCCTACTGTGTCTTCCACTGGACATCCTGCTATGATAGTAATAGGCTAAGCCTCTAAAACTGTAAGTAAGCCCTAAATTAAAACTTTCTCTTAAAAGAGTTGTCAAGGCCCTGGTGTCTCTTCACAGCACTAGTTATACAATGACTTTGGAAGGTTCATGACCCATTTGTCAATTGTTGGTATTGAAACCTGAGCCCTGGTGTTCTGTTCAGGAAATTTCCCCCTGTGCTGATGTGTTCAAGGCTCTTTCCCCCTTTTTTTTCTATTAGATTCAGTGTATCTGTTTTTTTCTGAAGGTCCTTGTTCCACTTGGATTTGAGCTTTGTACAAGGAGATAAGAATGGATCAATTTAATTGCAGAGTAGTATTCCATTGTGTAAATATATCACATCTTCTGTATCTATTCCTCCCTTGAGGAACATCTGGGTTCTTTCCAGCTTCTGGTCACTATAAATAAGGCTTCTATGAACATAGAGGAGCATGTGTCCTTATTGCATGCCGGAGAGGTCTCTGCGTATATGCCCAGGAGTGGTATAGCAGGATCCTCCAGGAGTGTCATGCCCAGTTTTCTGAGGAACCGCCAGACTGCTTTCCAGGGTGGTTGTACCAGCTTGTACTCCCACCAGCAGTAGAGGAGTGTTCCTCTTTCTCTACATCTTCAACAACACCTGCTGTTTCCTGTGTTCTTGATCTTAGCCACTCTGACTGGTGTGAGGTGGAATCTCAGGGTTGTTTTGATTTGCATTTCAGAACTGGAAAATATCATCCTTAGTGAGGTAATCCAATCACAATAGAACACATATGGTATGCAGTCACTGATAAGGGGATACTAACCCAGAAGCTCAGAATACCCAAGACACAATTCACATAACAATTGATTTCCAAGAAGAAGGAAGGAGAAACCCCTGGTCCTAGAAAGACTGGATGTAACAGTGTAGGGGAATACCAGGACAGAGAAGCAGAAGGGGGTTGAATAAGAAACAGGGGGAGAGAAGAGGGCTTATGGGACTTTCGGGGAGGGGGGAACCAGGAAAGGGGAAATCATTGGGAATGTAAAAAAAATATAGAAAATTAAAAAAATTAAAAAAAATAAATCTTTTGAATCTTAAAAAAAAAAGAATGGATCAATTTGCATTCTTCTACATGAAGACCACCAGTTAGACCAACACCATTTGTTAAAGATGTTTTCTTTCTTCACTGTATGATTTTGACTTCTTTGTCAAAGATCAAGGAAGTGTCTGTAGGTGTGGGTTTATTTCTGAGTCTTCAATTCTATTCCATTGATCAACCTCTCTGTCTCTGTACCAGTACCATTCATTTTTTACCACTATTGCTCTGTAGTAGAACTTAAGGTCACTACAGATTGTGATTCCCCCAGAAGTTCTTTTATTGTTGAGAATTGTTTTCACTATCCTGGGTTTTTTGTTATTCCAGATGAATTTGAGAATTACTCTTTCTATCTCTGTGAAGAATTGTATTGGAATTTAGATGGGGATTGCATTGAATCTTTAGATTGCTTTTGGTAAGATAGACATTTTTACTATGTTAATCATTTGGATCTATGAGCATGGGAGATCTTTCCATCTTCTGAGGTCTTCTTCTACTTCTTTCTTCAGGGTCTTGAAGTTCTTGTCATCCCCATTAACATTAGCAGAAATGCCCAGCAGCACAGTGATAGAATCTGAAGAGATCACCTCCAGTAGATAGACACAGCCCCCAGCTGAAGGATAGGGCCACCCACCCATCTCAAAATTTTTAACCCAGAATTGTTCCTGGCTAAAGGAAATGCAGGGACAAAAATGGAGCAGAGATTGAAGAAAAGGCCATCCAGAGACTGCCCCACCTAGGAATCCATCCCATTTACAGACACAAAACCCAGCTGTGCTTTCCCATAGGACCCTGGCATGGCTGTCCTCTGAGAGGCTCTGCCAGCACCTGACTGAGACAGATGCAGATATGTAAAGTTAACCATTGGTTTGAGCCCAGGAACCCCTATGGAAATGTTATGGAAAGGACTAAAGAAGCTGTAGAGGTTTGCAACCCAATAGGAAGAACAATAGTATCAACTAACCAGACCCCTCAGAGCCCCCAGGAGCTAAGCCACCAAACAAAGAGTATACAAGGGTTGGTCCATTAGCCCTCAACCTAAGTAGCAGAGGACTGCCTTGTCTGTCCTCAGTGGGAGGGGATGCACTTGATTGTGTGGAGGATTGGGATGTCTCAGAGAAGAGGGATGCTGGTGGGGAATGAGGTGGGAGTGAGTGGGTATGAGAGGGACAACCATCTTAGAGGAGAAGGGGAGGAGGTATGGGGTTGGGGGGGTTCATTGGAGGGGGTATAAGGAAGGGGAACAACATTTGAAGTATAAATAAATAAAATAACTAATAAAAATAATTAAAGGGAAAAAATAAATGAGTAAGACATGAACAAAAGCAATAGCTTTTGACATGCCAATGTGGATGGGCAAAACCTCACAAGGCCCCACCCTAGATGAAAAGGCACCAGCTTGGTGAGAGATGGTTGCTGAGAGAGAGAGAGAGAGAGAATGAATCAGTCTTCCCCAGAGATGAGTCCCATAATCCATTATCTAGTACCAAGTGGTCATCCCTTAAAACATATACATAGGTGCATCACTGAATGAGCTCAGCAAGTTGCATTAATATATATTTGTGTATGTATGTGTGTGCATGCAGGTACATAATAATAATAATTAAAGAAACAGGTATAAAGAACAGAGGGAGAGGAAGGGGCAGAGACAGTAGAGGAGATGGAAAAGAAAAATGGAGGGGAAATATTATAAATATAAACAGAGAATAAATAATTTTTTTAAAAGTTAATGACCAAATTTTTCCTCACCTCTCAAGAGATAAGTTTATGATTGATTTAAAAAATATTTTTTTTCTTGTTAAGTAATATATAGGCCAGTTACATAAATGTTTTATAATAGAATTTTAATTTTGAACTTTTAGATAAAGAAAAGCATATGGAATGCTGTGCTTCAAATGACAGCACTGTTGTAATCAGATGTCTTGTTATACACCTTATAACTTGGCCATATGTTTATATATGTAAGAGATATACATATATATATATATATGAAGTGTACACTTATATAAATGACACATGAGATATATGTACATGAATATATATCCTATGTTTCAAGATTAGTTTCAATTCTCTATTTTGTGAATCACTTAATAAATTAAAGAAACCCAAAACGTAAAACACAAAAGCCCATCTATCCATATGTGTGTGTTCTTATAATTTTAAGAATTTCAAATAATGGACCTGATTTTTTTGTTTCCTTAGGCAATTATTTGGAAAAAATTATATCCTTTCCTCATTAAGCTTATATTATCTTTAGCTTATTTTGGTATATGTTGCTAGGAGAAAGATATAATTATATTTTCATCCAATAAGGAATATTTAGAAAACCAGATGTTGAGCTAGAAATTAATTTCATCACAAAGACCAAATACAAAAGACAGATTTTTTTTTAAGTTTTATCGCCAGGTTCATTCTTAAATAAATTGTCTTCATTCAGTATGTACTTTTCTTTCAGGGTAGAAGAAAGCATTACATTATTCAGTCTTTTTCTAAGATGGCATAGGAGGTTGTTTAAATTCTCAAGTTCCTTTAATATCTCTCTCTATCTCTATCTATCTATCTATCTATCTATCTATCTATCTATCTATCTATCTCTATCTATCTGTCTATCTATCTATCTATATTTCCCACTTATTCTCAGCTTAGCCTCTGTCATTAAGAGACCAAATAAAAGATCATGTAATCAGAGAATGACTAACCACATATCCTAATATTTATAAATCAATCCGGTTTCCTGTTCTAGTTCAAAGACAGTCTAAGACCAAGAATGCATGGAAGGTATAAGATTGAAAAGTAGAACCAAAAACTGTACCAGGACAGGGACTGGGATGCTGTGAAACAGGCTGGATTGCAGCCCTGCCCTCATGCATGATTACTGACAGGCCAATCCACCTCACAATCACTTAAGAAATAAGTGCACTCTTGAAGCTCCATCATGCCAAAGACAAAGATTTTGGTGCAGCAATCCAGCACAATGCCCAGAGGAGCAATCTGAAAGCAAGGAAGCTGAGTTCTTTGTTGGCACAAAAGTTAACAAAAGCACAAACCTGGAGATAAATGCAAGAAGTAGCATCTGTCCAGCTGCCTCATGATGGCATGTCATCTCTACATCCAGGTGTGTTTTGCTTAACCTTAGTGGGTAAAGCAGATCAGATAGCAGAACTGAGTCTATGAGTATAAAACTAAGAGGGAATAAAAGTGATACAAAAAAAGAGAAAACTGAAATTTAAACTATTAGAAAACAGTAAATCTGATACCTGGACAATTAAACCAAGACCTATTTTCCTGAGACAAGCAGCACATAGGTAAGAGATTGGCATGCACGATTACAGAACGAATGAAACTTTGGAATCACAGCTCAGAGAGCAACAATCATGAGCAGCCTCTTCGTGGCAAGATCTATATTATTCATCAGGGATGAAGTAGAAAATATGGCAGTGCCCCTGCCCCCATGGGTTCTACATGCAAAGGAGATGACAGATAAACACAAAGACAATTCTCAACTGTAGTTGGTAGAAAGATATGCTGTTTATAAAATAACACAGAGCATCTTCTCAGCTGCCCTACTGGGATGGGAAGTGTCATGGAAGGCACATGAGAACAAAAGAAAGCACAACACAAGCTACTCTGTAGGAAAACCCTTCTGCAAAGAAGAAAGCATGAGGACAATGTGTCCCTGTAATGCTCTTTTTCTTGACAATGAATGAATACACCAACTATTTCAAGCCACATTGCATATGGTGAACTACAACTAAAATTTTGAGCCAAAATAAGCCCTCTTTTTGTTAAGTTTCTTTTGTCAGAGTATTTTATCACAGCAACAGAAAAGTAACTAAAACTGCCCCCAAGTTTGAAACAGAATTGGCATATTTAAGAAACACAGAAGCTGTCATATATAGCCATATCAAAGAAGTAGGAGGTAGATGGTCTGACCTTGGAAAGGAGGACAATACCCAGATCAGGAATGGATGCTCAGTCACAGGAGGGAATTTGAATGCCACCAGTGGAAGACTAGCGAAGAAGTGTGACTTGGTGAAGACTTCTGGAAGACTCTCTGGTGTCCCGTCTGGAGGTAGCCTGAAGAAGCACAGCAGAAGAAACAAGAGGGCCTTGCAGCCCCATGGAACAGTATCCTCTCAAGAAGGATCAGTGACTTCTACAGTCTGAATTTGTGAACAAGGGGATATGCACCACCTCAGAGCAAATAGAAAGTTAAAAAATTCAAAAAGCTTTCTAAAACATATAAGAAAATACCTGTTAATCACTTATAAAATGCCCAGACATGTGCTGAATTCTACCCAGACAACAAGATAGCTTCTTGCCACCCAAAGCTTATAATATGCTTTAGATACAAACTAATGAAATGCTACAGCTAAGGGGATATATGATGGCCAAGTGATTTTATTTTTAATCAAGGAATCTGCAGCCAGAGCCACAAATGAGGAAGGACAGAATAAGGCTAGAAATGCTCAATGCTGTTCAGCGAAGAGAAGATGAAGTCTGACACTTACTCAAGGAGGTATCTTTTAAACAGCCTCCTTCCCCAAATTGACAGTCATCCAGTTTATACAAAGTAGGTTGAGGGGTTATGGCACGGAATTCTCAGATGGAAATGTAGCTCAAGTATCCCTGGAGGTATGGAGGAAGAAGAAGGATTGGGCAGAATGAAAAATGGACTACCCTTCAACTTCTGCCAATTTTACATGGATCCTGGAGTGGCAACCACTGGCATGTCCCAAGTGAGGAAGAAACAGAGAGGCCTACCCTTCCCTACCAGGCCTACCCTCCTAGCCATAGAAAGATACAAGTTGTCTCAAGAGGGCCACATTAAGAAGGAGCAGCTCTCTGTGGTTGTCCCTGAACATGTTGACAGTAACCATACTGGCCTTGGACCATGACTTCTATATCCTCAGCTCTATTTTGGGGAAATAAGTGAAGGCAGCTATGAAAACATTCTGTTCTATAGAAGCAGGTGTTTCATGGAGACACACACACATCCTTCATCTTCCCTTTCCATACCCCCAATTTATTCATCTCTATCTAAAGGAATGGTAGTGCCCAAGGTCAATTTCCTTCTGCTAAGTATGAAATGTTAATGTTTCCTTTTCCTTAAACTTGCTGAAATCTGAATCAATTTTGTACAATTAGATATCAAGGTTAAGAGAGGAAACCTGGGTCATTCATTTTCCCTGATTTGGCTTTCGTAAACAGGTGAAGGTAAGTCCTTTGTTCCTGAATCAGTGACCTGGAATACTATACCTTTTATTTGGTTCACAGGCAGATACATGCTTGGAGAAGGTTCTGTACCACAAAAAAAGTAAGGCAGCTTACATGTGGTCTCTGGCACAAGACAGAGGAAGATTTACTTCCTGCTTTACACTGTGACATTTTATAGACCCTTACTGGCCCTCACAAGGAGCCAAAAATCGTGCCCATGGGAGTAATCTAGGAGCAGACTTAGTCCTTCTGTGATGTTATTTTCTAGGACTGGCAACTATAATCCTGACAACTGCAAGCAAAACAAGGATGGGAGATGAGTCACTCTATATTTACATTAGAAATTCTACATGATGGACTAGAAATGAGCAGCAAATAAATGATTGTTCACATTACATTATATACCAAGTGAAAACTTGTGTGGTTATCACATAAATAATGCAAAATAAAAACCTCTAAAAGAGTCTTTGGGAGCCATTACCACAGGCTAAGGCAGGTTAGTTGTAACGTTACCATCAGCCTCTAGAAAAGTCCTAGAGAATTTCATAAGCAAGCAGGAAGCAGTGTTCTGAAAATTCTGAATTGTCATGATATAATTGATAACAGTGTTTTCTAACTTTATGTCACAATACAAGAGATAAAATTAGCTGGGAACATACCAGTAGAGAACAGAAAGGACTTCTTTCCCTAACAATGGACCTCAAAAAAAACTGGGTGTGATCATTATCAAGCAATTTCAGTAGCAATGAGCAACAAACACATAAATTTAATTCAATCTCTGCCAATCTAAAATGTCACTGATTAAACTTTATGTCTTAGAAGGCTATGTCAACTTTACAGAAAATTTTAAATTAAATTAGTTATTAAAGAACAATCACAGAACTTGTACACATCAAGATATCACTACTTATAGGTGATATTGTTTTACAACAAATAAAGATCATCACCAAAATTTCTTAAAGTCATGTAAGAGTGTGTGATGCTCATTTATACCAATTGAAGAGTTTATGGTAGACCAAAGTAGACAATACATTTTAGTTCTTGCAAAAAGTTAAATGAAACAAATTAGTAGTTATGGGGGGAAAATGATAAAAATCACTAGTTCAAGAAATTTAGTCTAAATGTTACTGAAATCCTAAGGACATGAAATACAGCATCCGTATAACACTTGTTCATTTCTATCTTCATTTTCACTAGAGTTGACATAATTAAGGAAATGCAGGTAGTGCCTACAGGCTTATAAACATACATATTTAAAAGAGATTGATACCAATATTCCTCATAACTCACTCCTTATTAACTCATTCATGTGCAAAGTGCTTCAGAATAAAATGTCGATCATGATATACTTAAGTATTTCCAGTCTAGAAAATGCTTTCATACACGTCTCTATTCCACTGAATCTAAGTACTTACAAAAAATCATGCAAGAAGGTGCTAAGATAAAAATAGTGTCCTGTTGTAAGGAAGTATCAGCATTTTGATTAATGGTGGCATATAAACAATCCCACTCCTAATATACAATGGTTTAATCCAAACCCTGGACTTGGAAGGAATGGGTCTAACTGAAGTCAGAAAAATAAATGCTGAACATCTCAATGTCCTTCTTTATATATCTCCATAAACTAGTCATTCTTATAAATTATGGTTTTTACATTCTCTAAGAAACATAATCTTGGAGGCTAGTGGTTAAAATGCCTTCTTCCCTAGAAGCAGGAGAACTAAAAGGATAGATTCCCAGAACCTGCATAAATGTCAGATAAGTGTGGTGGTCAGTCTGTAATTCTAGTTGCGCTTGATCACCAGAGTAAGCAGACTAGTGTTACTAGACATATTGTTGAGCTCTGAATTTGATTAAGCAACCCAGTTTCAAGGACTATGGTAGAAGAGTGATAGAGGAGAATTCTCAACACCTCTACATGTATAAACACACAGGAGCACATGCATATACATACATAGATATATGTGTACTCCCACAAAAGCATGTGTGTGTGTTTGTGTGTATGTGTGTACATGAACACACACACACACATGAAAAAGGAATACTTTGAACTTTGATACATGTCACATTTTAACTCTACATTTCTTATCAATCAGGATATACTAAGGAAATCAACAAATTAATCTTGTGTTTCATTCAATACACACTAATATACAAGAAAAGTTTATATTAGGGTGAAGTGAATACAGCAGTGTCCTGGAATTTATATTCTAAAACACAAAACAGATATTAAGCAACCCTTAATAAGAGAGCCTATGAGCCTAGCAGCTAATATATACACGCAGAAATCCCACAGCTAGGGAGTAAGTCTGGCACTCTGCAAGCACTGAGCATTGCCATCCCCCTCAAAATGTGTGAAATAACAGAATATCCCAGATTAGTTACACTAAGTGAGCTGTTCAGAAGACAGTAAAATGTAATATGTGTTTGCTGTTGTTATCAACATGCATGGTAAAGACTAGGAAAAGTGAAATATACAATGCAAGGTTATTTGAATACTGAATATTGACCTATGTAAAGCGTGAAATCAAACCTTAACAATAACATTCCATAGTCAAAATTGGGTGTGTCTACTGCTTCTGTTCACCAAAACCACAACTCACACTTCCTTATTTGTTCATGCACCAAGGATTTGTTTAGGTTCTTGCATGTGACTTTCTATATAAACATAGCTCCTGTATTTATGGGGATAACAATCTGTCTTTATACAAATAGCAATGCCCAAAGACTCAGTAGGCACTTAAATATGATTGTCTAAGCAGATCTCAGAAATTTTATGTAAAATGAAGAGTTTCAGGATATGTGATCCCTACTAAATTTACCTGTCACTTAGAACTGATAAGATTGCTTATTCAAAATAGAAATTTCTCCTTATTTCTTGCATTTTTGCTACTTAAATTTTTATAAGACTTTAATTCTTAAAAACGGAATAGACGTACCATTAATTTCATAAATATTGAATAAAATATTTCATAACTTGCCATCTATCAATCATCTGCTGTAATAAGGTCTTTATCAACATAAACTTGGTCTTTGAAAACTAAGTAATTGGAATGTGGGTAAAAATACAGCCTGAAAACAGTACCTAATAACTTGCTCTCTGAAAACACTTTTTCCCAAGTCAGTAAGTCTGAAGCCCTAAGTACCAATTCTAAATGAAATGCAAGAATTAAATTAGTATCCCAGGGATTTGGGGGAATACTGAGATCAGCTTTCAACTCAACCAGCAGGGTTCTGGGGAAAGATAAATGAAAAATATAAACAAGATTAGCTACATATTGGTAATCATTGAAGGTAGATACTATAGGTTCATGAAAGTTCATTATATTTTTCTTTCCGTAGTTTTATCTATATTTTCATTATTTGAGCCAAGTTCTTCTTAATAAGAGAAAAATGTGACTTGAAATTAAAACAATAGTCCACAATACAAGGACACACAGAAATGAAGTTGTGGAAAGATATTAAAAGAAATTAAACTAGAAAACAGCTTAATCAGATTTGTAAGTTTTAAAGAGATCCCTCTGGCTCTTGCATAGTGGAGAGTATCTTAGGTGGAAAAGCTAGAGTGGAGCACTGCAGCTTCTGAGATCAATTATACAAAGAGGTAGGGATGCTGCAGGGCTAGGCAGAGAGGATAATGGAAAAGCAAACCACTAGTTCTTTTGATGGGTTGCTGCTAGAATGGCAGGGCCATTTGGTAACATGAGGTCTGCAGAAGAATCAGAATTAGGAAGCAAAATATATATGTCAGCTGGGCCATGACATTGCTCTGAAATTCTTATGGGACCTCCCGAAAGCCAACTAACTCTGTGTTTAGCTCACATGCATATGAAATTGTGACCACAACATAATGTGAAGTGTTTTAAATAACAGAGGAATTATTTATTTATACAGTATTTGGTCATAGGTAATATGACCCTGGTAAACAACCCAAAATAAAAACTATGAAAGCTTTAGCTTTTCAGTTTTGAAAATTCTCTCAGTCAGTTTAGATAGGCAGGTAGTTATCTTACATATGGAGACCACTAATTTTCATTTATATCAACAAATTCAGTTGTAGATATGTTCAGGCAGAGATCGTAGTATACATGTAAGCATGAATTCTTTCTGAGAAGTCAACTCTTGTTCATACTTGTAGGCTGTTTGATTCTATCTAAAGTTTCACTTATGACTTAGAACTTAAAATCACAAGGCCAAAGACATAGTCGAGTGATTAAGAACACTTTCTGCTCCTGCAGAGAACCCATCTTCAATTCCCAGCACCCACATGGCACCTCACAATCATCTGGAACTCTAGCTCTAGGAGAGCCAATGCCCTCTTCTGTGTGCATGGAGACCAGAAATGTACATACATACATGTCTGCAAAACATTTATACAAATAAATAAACAAATAAATATAATAAAATAAAATAGTAAGAAATCCTTTAAAAACACCTCATTTATTTGTGATAACCCTTAGGTATCAGATTTCAAAGTTGGTCTCCTTTGAGAACAAGTGCCCTATGACCCAATCATTTATACAAGCTTTATTCTATAATTTCCTTTTGTCTTTCTATAAAGAAAATAATGTTTTTAATGAAAACAGGATATATTGTTAACTGTATATATGGATTGCTTTTCTTGTTGCTATGATAAACACATGACAAGAAACAAATTAAGGGAGAAAGGCTTTGTTTCTGCTTAAGGGTTTGAGAGGACACTGTGCATCACTGTGAACACATCATGGCAGAATAAAGCACTCCATCAGTGGTCACATCCCATTTACTCTCAGCAAGCAGAGCAACGAATGCTGATGCTCAGTCCACTCTCCTTCATTCAAGCCATGAACATGCCTAGAGAGCTGCAGCTGCCACATTAGGCATTCACCTTTTAACCAAAAGTGCCTAATCTAAAACTTCCTCATAGACAGCCCAGAGATTTGTCTCTAGGGTCTTTCAAGTTGGCAATATTATCCATCACAAGTACAAGGACTGAAAATCATTTTGCTACATCCCAACATGCCTTCACTGATATAAATTCCAGCATTCTGCATAACTGTGACCTCTGTGTACATGCCTCTATCACTCCCATTTGGGGAGTTCCTGCAGGAATGTGAGATGCCACTGCTAAGAGAGCATGTCCACAGCATTTCTCAGAAACCAGGAAAATGAACATTAAAAAGAAAAAAAAAAAAGACAGCTCAGTTGAAGCGCTTTCAACACCAGCTAGCTAGACTCTTTTAAAGCCATCTAACTATTACAGAAAATCCCATCATTACTTGTACTTGGGCTTACAGGTTTAAAACATGATTTACTGCCACTCAAAAACGAAAAAGCAAATTTTACAGCAGTTGTCTCAGATCCTTAGAGGACAGCAGCAATCTCCTGACTTTAGGAACTGGAAGAACAGAGAAGGAGGTGGAGAGCAGGGAATCCAATGGGCAGTTAGTTCAGCCCAAGGATCAGAGAAAGCTCAGTGCCTAATTAAAGCTGCCTTGCAAAGGCTCCCAAAGGAGATTAAAGAGGTCTACTGGAATCTACTGGAACCACTCAGTGGGACACCATGAAGCCAAAACTGAGGAAAAGAACCCAACCTAGAGACAACTACACAGAGGCAAGGCAGACAAGTTCAAGGGAACAAAGGGTGAAAAATCTCCCTTTGTCCCTGCCCTCTTCTATTTGGGATGCCACCAGAAAATGCTACCCACACTTGGGATTTCCCACACTGATTAAGGCAGCTAGATAAAGCCCCCTTTCTTGGATGATCCTAATTTGTGGCAACCAACCATCACCCTAAGAAAGATAGATACCTCTTGTTTCCTCTCACATGTGGGAACTAAACTTTTTAAATACATAGAGTCATAGCTGTACCTAGGCTGTGAAAGCAAAAGCAAAATTGGGAAACAAAGAGAATTAGTCAGAAGCAGAGGGGTGAGGAAGAAGGCAGGTGTGTGGGGTGGATATGCTCAAAGTATGCAGTATTCTTGCATGAAAATGGCACTTTGAAATTATTAACACCTCCTCAGTTCCAGTGGACAAAGACTTCTCCAGTGGCTCAGTTGGATGTCTCTTTCTCAGTACCTCTCTTGTGAGTGTGGTAAAGCCCTTAGACAAGATTTTGTATGCCTCAGTACTTGATTTTTGAGTTCACTTGAACATGTGCTACCCAGACTCAGTTCCACATGGGCCGTTAGGACAAGGCCTCAGTTGCTCACCATGACTCATGAGCATCTCTACAGTGTGGTGCACAGCAAGACATCGGGCTCTTTTTAAAAAGAGAGTGAGATGGAGACAGGGAAGATGGGAAAAGCATGAAGGAAGGCAGTTTTTATAACCCAATCTTGGAAATAATGCCTCATGATTTTTCCTTTATTCTGTTCCTTAGCAAGTGTAGAACCAGCCCACCTACAAGAGGAAGAGGTTGAAAGATATTAGTGGTGGGGAGAGGTGTTGACTGTGAGCATGGCAATGGTGCCAAATGCATGTGTTTATAGTGATCTGATTAGTTTTGAGCTGCCATGCTTCTTGAATTCACATCTTACCTTTATCATTTGCTAGGTGTGAGAACCTCAAAGAGGCATCAAGGCACTTACTTCCTAGTTTGCTCATCTACAAAACAGAATGGGTAATTGAAATGATATATTTTCTGGAGAAGTTAATGAAGGTTCATTATGTGAATAATGGACACAAAAATATAGAACAGTACTTTGCTCATGGTCAGCATTCAAATAACACTAGGCAGTATTATTTTAATAATTATATGACATAGAATGTGCCCTCTTCAGCTCATCACATACACTCAAGAGGGAGGCATCATGTTTCACATTGGGAAATAATGTGATACAAATGAGATGGTTATGAAAGAAAATGAAGCCACAGTCATTCTAGGCAAATCTGAAAAGCATCACCTCTTGGCAATGGACATTCCCAGTCATAATTTTTAATAGTTAAAGCTTCAGCCAAGGAAGCAGAGTGTTTCATTTCTGTTCTGCTCCCTAGCCTCATATCCTGATGCCACGATAGCTGTTGCCCCAATACCAACAATTCCTGTTCAGTACGGAATGAAGCAAGCTACTTTGGCTGATGGTACTCTGCCTGTAGCTCTGAGGTCAACTTTTGCTCACCTCTCCTCTGTAGATGACACCAACACTATACACACAACCCCATCACAGATATACAGACTCACATATGCTTTTAGACTCAGACACAATTCTTAGACATAAATAATATTTACCACTCAAAACCACCAGGAATTTCACAGTAACCCTTATCAATAAACATCCACAATAAATGAGGTTTTTGTTTTGCTTTTTTATTCACTTATTTATTTTTTATAGCACTTACAGTCCCCATCATGACAAGCTGCATTCCTTTGAGAAATACAAAGAATTCCATTCATTCCAGGACCTTACATTGCATGGTCATCTTAGCTTAATGATACCACAAATAAATGCTCCAATAGCTCACTAAATTTTTCATTACAATTGCCTACTGTCTTTACTTGTGGCAGGGAACTTACGGTTGCTCGAACTGGGTTCGATCTATGAGACCCACTCCATCTCCCCTTGTTCTGGTGACTCTCTTCTGAGAGCAACCCCTAACTTCCAGCTTGAGGGAGGTTTTCTAGTTCCTGTATGGAAAGAGAAAAGTTGGTGGTGGTGAGAGAAGGGCTACCATCTTTCATTTTACTGTTGTGACAAAGCTATAAGTTCCAGTTTAGATTCAGCTAGAATGTGTTCTAGCAAAGAGACCCATTAAAGTTCAAAGATTATCCTGAGAAAGACAATCTAACAAATGATAGACTTAGCTTTAGAGATGTGGATTCCTTGCCATCAATGAGTATAATGAGGTCTCTTGGTGTTTGGTTACTATTGTTTTAGAGCTTTATCACAGAAGTCAATGTTTCCCCAGTAGCTCCTCAAGGCTGGGACCTTCAGAGCAGGCTCTGAAGCTGGGGCCAGACATGCTCGTTCCAGTCTCAGATCAGGTTCTAGCTACTTATCCCCTCCTGTTCTGTGTTGGTCAAAAGCAGATTTTTTTGCACTCAACCTGAACTGTCTGATATGCCAGGATCTCCCTACGATATGGTCGATGCTCTGCTAATTCAAAGGATGTTCAGGGTGAGACAACTTATAAATCAGGCAGATTTTTTTCCAGTTACAAAATCTTTAACCTTCTCTTATAGGACATCATTAATCACAGGAGTTCAATGAATGTTGTCTTTCCAACATTGCTTCTCTGGTCTTTTGTTATTGTTCCACTATTTTATTCTGGGGAACTCTATCACATACAATATCAAGTTACATTCTTTCACTGAGGCTGACTTCGATTCTGACCTAAGCAGTAGATGTGACTTTTCCTTGGACACAGAGGCAACCATTGAAAGCAACTCATTTCTAAGCCACAGGGTGTTCATATGGCTCATGCCAAATGAAGCAGAGCTAATCCTAAGAATATTTCTGGAATGTTCGTAAAATAACAACTCTCTTTTCTCTGGGGTTCCTAATCAGACAGGATATAATCTTGGAACTTTTGGAAGCCACATTGCTTCCTCTTGGAGACAGCTAGCTTGAGAATGAGGCCAAAACAGAGAAACGGGCTGTGGTTGGAGGAGATATTGTTCCTGCAGACATTGTATGATTACCTGGATTCATCCATGCTGAGACATTTCAATTAAATAAACCAAGATATTCCCCTTGGTGCCTAAGGCAATTTATAATAATCTTATGTCCTATAAAATAAAAGAAACCAATTTGCCTCCCACAACTTCAGTGGCAGAGAGTTAATAATCTAGACAGTGAAACCTGTTTCCAATGGGCTGTGAATCTTGGGATTTGGTATCCCTCCCTTTCTTGTATGAAGAGAAACTTGCAACATTTAGTCTATACACCACTAGTGACTTACTCATTTGTTAGCTGAGTTCCTTTGTTAGTTGGGGAACAAGTAAAGAATTTGAATTTTATATGTTAAAGTAATAAAAAAACACAAAAAATAAAGAAAAAAGATGTCTGTAATATAGGGATACAGTGATGCACCTGATAGGTACTGTGAGAGACAGGCACAGGAGAGTGAATTTTATGATAAAAATGGGAACCCATGGTAGTTAATATAGAGAAATAATATCACTTAAAATATAATATTGCAAAATGTAGTGGGAATTCAATTCCCACAGTACCAGAGAGCCCTACAAAAGTTGAAGTATGGAGCTCTTTATGATTTTCCTATTTTCTGTCATAAATAGCTCCAATTTTCTTTCTTCACATTTCATGTCCAGAGCTCTCAGACTACCAACAATGAACTCTGCTCCTCTGGGGTGATTTTTATTGTGTTCATATGTCTCACAAAAATAAGGCTTGAGAGGAACTCAGTCATTCCCAATACTGACTAGGTAATCATACTGTGAAGACCTTGTCTTCGTAACACTATCCTCTAGGCCTCTTTGTAAAGCTTAAGTCTGTAGTCTGTCATAGGCTACCAGCTAGCTCATTTAATTAATGCTTTTGGTGTATAATACTCATATAAAGCACTATATTGTTGTGACATTTCATTCATATATATTATGTACTTTCATCATATTCACACTTCCTATAGCCATGTTTACCTCCTCTCTTTTTTAGTCTATGTTTTCCCTGGTAGTGTATCCTCTATTTTTGTCATCTCCACCCTTCACATTTGAGGGAAAAAAAGGCTATGATACCTGTTTTTCTGTGTTTCATGCTCCTTTGGTCTCCTTCTCCTCCCCCTCCTCCCTCCTCCTCCTCCTCCTCCTCCTCCTCCTCCTCCTCCTCCCCCTCCTCCTCCTCCTCCCTCCTCCCTCCTCCCTCCTCCTCCTCCTCCCCCTCCTCCTCCTCCTCCCCCTCCTCCTCCTCCTCCTCCTCCCCCTCCTCCTCCTCCTCCCTCCTCCCTCCTCCTCCTCCTCCCCCTCCTCCTCCTCCTCCTCCTCCCCCTCCTCCCTCCTCCTCCTCCTCCCCCTCCTCCCTCCTCCTCCTCCTCCCCCTCCTCCTCCTTCTTCTTTGTTGTCATCTTCATCTTTGTCTTCTTCTGTTTTTTGGAGATTTTGCATAATAATTATTTTTCTCTCCCATTCTGCAGACTGCCTATTCACTCCATTGGTTATTTCCTTTGCTGTGGTTAAGAGTGCAATATGTAACCCATGAAAGAATGGAACTCTATATAGACCAGGCTGGCACTGAATTTTCGATCTGTCTACCTCTACCTCTGAAGTTCTGAGATGACTGGAATGGACCACGATGCCTGCTTGATTCCAGCATCATTTGTTAATGAGGCTATCTTTCCTCTAATGCATGATTTTGATACCTTTGTTGAGAACATGTAACTATAGCTTCACATATTTACTTCTGGATTTGTATTTGAACCCATTGAATTACCTGTCTTATGTGCCAATACCGTGATGTTGTGTTACTTTGGCTTTAGAGCCTACTTAGAAATCAGATACTGTGTAACACTAGGATTGTTATTTCAGTTCAAGATTGCTTCAGATATTCAAGGTCTTTTGTGCTTTTTAGAACATTTTTGTTCTATAATTTTTACCACAGAAATCTTTAAGTGCTTTCATTAGACTTTATTCCTAGATACTTTTTCTGGTGCTATCATTTTATGAATTTATTTTTATTTAATTTTTGCCAGGTCCTGAATGGCCTTGGAAGGGATGGCATGACATGGTTCACAACTCTGGAGCAGGGCCAGCAGGGTGTGGTCCTCTATGAATGTTGACAATTGCTGTAAACATAAAGATTGTTTGTATAATAATGTATATATCTTACTTTATGTTCCTCTTTTGAGAGAATGTCCCCCACTGCCAGGTTAGTGACTCAAAAATAATCACAAATAGTGCCATTCTGGGAAACAACAATGTGTCTCTGTGATTCTGAGAACTTCAGGACAATCCTTAAAACTATGGGAAAGAACTCTGAAAACATGAATTCAAGAATACATAAATCAGTTTAAGAGCTAATCTTTACAGAATGTTTTAACTATGCAAAATATAAGGATGCAATATAAATTAGATTAGGGTGAAGTTGAAGTTTCTGGTTTCTTTGGAGGTTCAGTTGTGTCATATATTTTCTGGAAACTGTTTGTTGTATTAGAATCGCAGCTCACGTTCAGAAAGACACACCAGGCCAATGCAGGTTTATCGTAGGGAAGAGTACAAAGGTGTTGACAAAGACGAAGGAGAAACAGAGAGCAGGCAGAGGCTAGAATGGTCTTCCTTTTATTTGGTTTGTGACTTAACCACTTGCAGGTAAAGGTGGGAGGTGAGCCAAGTGGATTCTGGGAATGTATGGTGATTGCCATGGCAACACATGCACTGGTCCCTGTTGCCTATGATTGATGTTCATGATACCAACACTGTCTTGTGAGAGGATGTTCTTGTTAAAGCAAACACATGGGAGGATGTTTTGCTAAGAACAAACGTGGTGTTTTTCTGGAAGCAGTCTGGAAAAGGGACATGTGATATTTTGCTAGAGGAGATTCTTGAGAGAACACATGATATTTGGAAAGGGTATAACTATAACCCAACAGACAGTGGGCAATGCTGTATGGTATTGGTTCACCTTGCTACTCTTTGCTGGCCATCATTTGTTATGACTTCATAGAGAGAATCACCATCAATGAACTTCTGGTGGTTTTCCAGCAGCTTCTTGCTGCTGCTGCTGATTTGTCTGATTGGCAGAGCCTTGTGGTTTCTTCTGGATTTAATTGCCATGATGATTCATTAATGGTGTTAGCAAGTGAATCAAGTTGCTGCTGCTGATTCATATGAACTGAACTGCTGATGTCTTAACAATGCAGATTGGATTTGCTCCAGAGAACTATTTCTAAACAGGTCCACATCCTTCTTTCCCCTATTAACCTTTCCTTTCCACTATCTCTGGTGGGTAGTGGGCAAGAAGGAAGGTTAAAACATTTAAGAACCCTTATTAAAAGAAGGTTTTTAAAAATACAAGCCTACATAAGGGACTTCATGGACATAAAAGAAAAGAGGCAGCTGAATGAATGTGCCAACTTGTCAGAAAAATATTAAGAAAAGAGAAAAAGAAATTTATTGAGTGGTCTTCTCAGGCCAAGATCCCACACTACTAAGCTTATTATTTTTGTTTACACAGGCAAGTCAATCTCTGAATTTATTTGCTATATTAAAAAAATGTACTTGCTGCCTTCTAAGAATAAAGGGGCTAAGGTAATAAAATGTTGATTTCAATAGGGAAACTGGAGTAAATGATTAAATTCATATGTAAATAAATGAGCAGGATTTTGTCTACAAGAGAGATCTACCTAGAGAGAACTGGTTAGAGAGCTAACATAGCTCTTTTAGAATTTTTCTAGCAGTTTTTCAGACTTTGCATCCACAAAATAAAACAAAGTTGATCAAGACTTATGATTTTTAAAATGTGCTCTTGAGCTCAGTTTGCAAGTATTTTGTTGAATACATTGGCATCTAGACACATACAGGATATTAATCAACGTTCTTTACTCCTCATTGTATTTGAATCCAGTCTTGGCATGTGGTCTGATAGAATGAATCTGAAAGCACTGCTTCTCTTTATGCTTAGAATCATTTGAGAAGCATTAGTATTATTTCTTTAAGAGCCTCATAAAAACTGCGGTGATTCTTTTGATATCTATGTTTGTTGTTGCTGTTGTTGAAAAACAACATGCTTAGCAACCATCTCTCAGGTTATTCAAGGTCTAATCGAATTAACAATTGAGATGAATGATCATAAATCAGCCATTTACCAACTTGACATGAAAACTTTATTGTTTTAAATATTACCTCTGGGGTTTAAAATTTATTTCCTCCTACTAATTTTAGATCTGGCTTATTCTCCTTTTTATAAGATTTTTAAATGAATTACTAAAGTATTTATTTGATTTCTCTGATTTTTAATGCAGACACTGTAGCTATAAATTATCTAATCTGTACCTTCCAGTTTCTGGCAAGGTATGTTCTCATTTTCCTTTGAATCTAGAGATTCTGTAATACCCCACCCAACAATTTCTCCAACAATCCACTGATTCCTCAAAAGTGGATTGTTTTGACTTCCTTGTGTTTGCAGTTCCTGGTGATTCCTACTTTCATTTCATTACCATCCAAATGAATACAAAATTATTTTTAAAGTATGTGTTAAAGCATGTTTTGCATCCTAACATAAAATCTATTTTGTTGAACATTCTAGGAGCTTATGAAGAGAATGTACATTATGCAGTTGTTGAGCAGTTTTGTACCTGTCTGTTAAAGCATTTTGAGCTGTAGTATAATTTAACACTGAAGTACCTTTGTTTTTTTGGAGAAATAAAAAACAGACAGCATGCCCAAGGCAACTCCTAAGAACATTTAATTGGGGCTGGGTTAGAGGTTCAGAGGTTCAGTCCATTGTCATCAAATCAAGAGCATAGCAGGGTCCAGGCAGGCATGGTACAGGAAGAGCTGAGAGTTTTACATCTTTATCTGAAGCCTGCTAAGAGAAGACTGACTTCCAGGCACCTAGGACAAGGGTCTTAAAGCCCATGCCCATAATGACATACCTACTGCAGCAAGGCCACGCCTCCTAATAAGGCCAATCTCTGGGCCAAGCATATACAAACCATCACATTCATTCATTCTCTCTCTCTCTCTCTCTCTCTCTCTCTCTCTCTCTCTCTCTCTCTCTTTCTCATTTTTTTCATTTTTTAGAAAACTGAGTGCAATAAAGTTCAGTGGATACACATCTATAATCATTATAGCTTCCTGAGGTATTCTATTTACCAATGTATGATGACCATTGTTTCTTCTGATTCAATTTGACTAGAAGTCTACCCATTATCTATTCCTAGAATTATACTGTTCCACAAACCATGACAATAATTTCCCTTTCCTCGTGAACTTCTGCACTAGACAGAAAGATCAGAAGTTCAGATCCCAGAGAACAGCCTTCATAGGACTCAGTTGACCTGACACTTCATCTGTTGGGAGCTCCTGATTGGCTGAGGACTTGTTGACTTGAGCATTGTTACCTGGGATGTCTTATCTGTGCTGCATATGCTCTAACTTGGCCTGGGCCAAGTTCACTCTTGCAGTGGAGACAGAATGCAACAGGAACAGAGTTTCTGCAAACTGCAGTTCGAGGATTATCCTTGACAGCTGTACAACATCACTTCTGCCACACTCTGTTAACCAGCACAAGTTACAAAAGCAGCCACAGCCCAAACAGTGGGAAAATGGGATTAATCCATTCATGGACAAAGTTTCAAAGTTGCAATGTAGGGTACATGTATATAGAGTGGATCATTGCAATAAATTCACTATATATCCTCTCAGTTAGGTACCTGAACAACAAGTGTAGTGACCCTGGTCCCTAATCACCAGACTCTATTTTGCTAAAGAGTTGACATAGGAAAATAATAATCAAATTTTATTTGATTAGAGTGATTCAACAAATATTTTTGGAACAACTAACATTTTATTATATGTCATAAAATTACACATGCACCCAAAATCACACACACAGACACACACACACACACACACATATATATATATATCTTTTAGAGTATGCAGTCTAATGCCTTCTTAGTAGACATGTAGACATTTATCATTTGGGGAAATGCTAATACACATTGCAATTTCAACTAAAATTTCAAAAGATTGTTTTTAAAATAAGTTATTGCTTTCACAACCATGAACATAAAAATTTTCAGTTTTGACTAGAACAGCTCACTTATCAGCCTGAGACTTCTCATATTTTCAAGAAACAAAATAGAACAATAATGGAAGTTTGTTCATGTTAAAAGTCAGTGTTTGGTATCTGGTTGCTTTCTTTCCCATCATTAGCAATTGTGTCATGTGAATCCTTGGTCTTTCTTAATTTGCCACTGCTTACAGTCTGAAGGTTTCCAAAAATATGGCATCTCATTCAGCTCTATTATTAAAATTAATCACTAAATTACCTTTTCTAAACAGCAATAGACATAGGGCTAGAATTTAGAGCCCATCTCTTCTATCCCTTCCCTCTGCTCATGATAATATCTATCTTTCTACATCAGCTTGAACCATATGCATACATGTTTTCCATTCTCAGGGCACTGTTTATCCCAATGAATTGGAGAATCCTAAGAGACATGTACAAAGACTCTTAAAGTCTTTAATAGGACTTTGAGAAAGAACCATAGAAAAGATGGAGAAAGCTAAAAATATTCCTAATACAGTTAAGGCTGGGATAGAAGAAAATTAGGTTAAGGGATGCATGTCAATGTGGTTAGAAATGCCATTCATAGAGGAACTAGGCAAATGACAGTGGAAATCAAGTTCTTGGTTTTGCCCAATGGTTTTGTGTAACATTTTATATGTCTGGTAAAATGGTAGTCTCTTTTGGGCAATTGTAAGTCTGAGATTCAGGATGGATAGATCACTGATTCATTCATTCTTATAATAAAAAAATATAAAACACTTATGAGATATAGATTTCATGCTTGGTTGAGAATAGCTTACAAGGAAGGACAGGAGAATGCTTGCAGTCTTAGTTACTGTTCTACTGCTATGAAGAGACATCATGACCAGGCTAACTCTTACAATTTTTTTAATTGGTGACTTGCTTATAGTTTTAAAGAGATAGTCAATTATCAAAGTGGAATATAGACAGGCTTGAATTCCATTATTGCCTAGTTACTTTATGAATGGCATTACTAATAACATTGGTGTACATCTCAGAAACCAGACAAGGGCAGTAGCTGACAGCCTTATATACTGATCCTCAGGCAGCAGACAGAGAAAGAGGCACTGAGCCTGGCATTGTAGAGGAATTTTAACCAAGGAATATGGCTGCTTTGGCAAGGGATCACATAAAGGCCTGTATGATCCAGGTGGAATGCAGACATGATCTGGATTAGAGTAGATCTGGCTGGAATATAGACATGCCCTTACTACACACCTTTAATCACTAACAGTGAAGGCAAGGTTAGTTTGTAGAAGGAAGCAACCATGTTTGAAAGTGACATCTAATTGAAGGGCAGACAAGGTGGTGAATCAGAGAAAGATTTGACAGAATGAGTCAGAGATAAGATATGGCCAACTCCCACAAGAACAAACAGGAAAGAGAGCTACTTAAGAACAGCACAGGGAGAGAGAATGAGCTAGACACAGGTGAAGACAGAAGCCAGAAAATGAGAATGAGCCAGAAGTTTAGAAAATATTGCCAAAGTTGGTAAGAGCCAAGCAGAGCAATTCAGCCAGTGACAAGAGAAGCTGGGTTGAATCAGTGATCTTGGAAGGTTAGATTGCACGAATGCTAGAAGCATCCAAGCCTGTGCCTGGGGATAGTTAAGAAATGCCCTGTGCTCAGCCCAAGCCATATATTTGCATGGCTTGTGTATGGCTCTTATCTCATCCCTTCCTCTAAGGAAAATAAAAGTGACATTTACATAATATGAACTTTTGAAACCTCAAAACCCATTCCCAGTAACATACTTCTTCCAAAGGGGCCACACATTCTAATTCTCCCCTAACAGTTCTATTCCCTGGTGAGTTCCTGAGTATTCACATAGATGAGCCTACGGGGCCATTCTCATTTAAACAACCATACCTGTGCTTGAGGGACCTTCCTCATTTCAGAACTGTGCAGTCCAATAAGCCTTTCTGGGTACATGACCTTATCAGAAATACAGCTTCGCATGTGTTGTGATTTACCTCAAAGGCTACATTATTCCATAGAAAAATCAATGAAACAGACTCCACAATGTTCAGTGCTCAGTAAAAGCCCTAAATGGCCAGGAACATTGATTCTGGGGCTCCTTTCAACTCTGCTTTTTCTCTCATCTGCTGTATAGTTTAGAGAGGAGTTTCTCATAAAGCAGATGGTTTACAGTCCCACATGAGTCCCAATTCCAACACAGTCTCACATGTTTTGAGACACATTTGTTGGTTAAATCCTTTCTCCGTTCTGCACATTGCTGGCTGTAATGTATTCCCATAGCCAGAATGGACAACATCAGAGTGAGTGAGTAGGGCTCAAGACTTTAGATTCTTCTCTTTTCAGACATTTCTCCTGGTTAGAAGTACCACTGGCCTCCGATTGCTAATACCCTCTACCCTACAGAGCTTAAGGCAGAGACTGGCCCTGAGAGAGGGTCTCACAGTTAGAGTTAGTACGGGCAGAATAAGAAATTAAGAGCAAAGCCCAGATTTCTAGCCAGTAGTTTTCAGCATTATCTTTGGGAGTTTGTTTATTTTGTTTTTGTTTTTAATGTTTATTGGTGCGTTACCTGAATGTAAGTCTGTGTAAGGATGTCAGAAACCCTAGAACTGGAGTTACAGACAGGTGTGAGCTGCCATGATGGTGTGAGCTGCCATGTAGGTGCTGAGAATTGAACCTGGGTCCTCTGGGTCCCATGGAAGAGAAGCCAATGCTCTTAACTGCTGAGGCACCTCTCCAGCCCCAGCATTATAGCTGTAACAGCTTCTATTCCTGTCTTGTTATGGGTCGGACTCCAATAATGGCTTGCTACATGCGCGTTGTTTGCATTAATCCTCACCAGTTCCTCAGAGGGAGAAAATAATTTTTGTCTTTGTTTGACAGATAAAGGGACTGGAACTTAAAGAGGTTAGATAGCCTGGACACCAAGTGTCAGGAAAAGAATGAGAAAGCGGCTCTTAGTCATTCAACAGAACAAAATTCCTGTGCATACAACATTTTTTCAAATGAGGTTTCAAAATATGCTGTGTTCTTCTATAATTTTTCTTTAAACCATTCAATATAAAGGTTCCCTCATTCATTTGTTTGAATATTTAGTATATTCAATATGTGCTGAATATTAAATGGGGGTTTTCATTTACATAGTCTTTCCTAAAGGGACCTAATTCTAGATAGAACAAACATTGGACATTTCTAGAATAAGTTATTTAAATTGTAAGCTAATTTAATAATGAATGTGGTCATGTCTCATGCTGAGCCACAGATGATTTTTAGTGATAAGAAAATATCAAACAAGGAATACAAATGAAAAGGGCATGCTGGGAAAGTATGGGAAAATGGCAATACCTTTTGACATAATTCAATGAAAATTATATTGCTTTTAGTAGACAATAATAAAATAAACCAACCAGAATGACTAGACGAGAGAACCACTGCTTGATTTCAATTCATAAAAACTTCAAGTGGAATGAATGAATGCCAAGGAAAGTGATTATATTTTTTTAATGTTGAGAAAACCAGTGATTGAAAATTTATAATTTTGCCTGGTTTTATTCTTTGGAACGTACCCAACCCTGTCATGATCTGAAATTTCAACTACAAAGTTCAACCGCCAAATATCCTCTTTGGTGGAAGTCAGAATGTAACAAAAATAAATAGAATCCCCACAAAGTTGAATTCAGGTTTAAAACCAAGGAGGGAAAATCTGGGAGTAAGTTTTTGCTCTATACCGACGTCAGCCACTAGATGGCGAGATATGATGCAAAATAGAGACAGCAGCAGAGGCCCTTAAAGCGAGGCAGCCAGAGCAGAAATAGTTGAGGCTACTGAGGCGTTTAAACCATGCTGCTTGCACAGAGAAATGATTTGGGGAAGTTACCCTGCTTTTAATCCTTATACTACATTTTAATCATTTGTTTTCTGTGTTTGTAAGGGTGGAGCGGTGCATGGGTACCAAGTGGTTAGAGAACAGTTCGCAAGTCCTTTTCTACCATCTTGGGAATCCAGCTTAGATCACCAGGTTTGTTGATCTGTGCCTTTATCTGCTGAGCCATCTTGACAGCCCAGTGTACTTAATCTTACTTCTTACTTGACTTTTTCAAGTTCTTGCCTAGAAGTACTAAACAAAGTAAGATCCATTTCATTGCCAGGCTTAGACTCTGACTTCTTCGTCAATTGCCTTAAAAAAAAAAAGTAATCCCTAAATTAATCATTTGTGTATATAGGCATTTTATTTGCATGTATGCTTATGCAATACCTGCATTCCTGGTGCCCACATTGACCAAAGTGTTGAAGTCCCTAGAACTGGACTTACAGATGTATGCTGAAAATTGAGCCCCTGACCTCTGAAAGAGCAGCCAAGTCTCTGAACTGCTGAGCCATCTCTCGGTCCTGTCAACCTCCTTTTAGGAGTTCAAGTCCATCCTATTGTTTGACAGAATCTCTTAACATTAACCATTACTTTTCTTCTTTCCTATTTATTATTAACTAACACACACACACACACACACATGTCATCATCATCATCATCATCATCATCATTCATCTTGGCTTCCTCTCAAGCCCCTTCATCCCTGTGTATCCAAAGTCTGTATTTGCTTCATTTATGTATCTGTCTTTTCACAGCAGTAAAACCCTAACTAGGACAAGTCCTCTGTTGGACTTTATGGCACAACTGTTAGGATGCTCTGTTTCAGGTCTAACCTAAGCCAAGTGAGTGTCAAGGTATAAGAGCTACATCTCTTCTTAAAATAAAATGTGGTGTGATTTTACCTGTCAATTTTGACTGGAACAGAGGGCAACAATGTAACCAGTCAACCTTGATTTATAGGTGAGTCTATGAAGATATTCTTAAAAGACAGTACACTTGATTCCACAGACTGACAAAAGCTCTACCCTTTCACCCTTACAAATGGAGGTTATATATTAGTCAGCCAAAAAAAAGACCAAGAAAGGGAAATCTGCTAGCTTCTCTCTCTCTCTCTCTCTCTCTCTCTCTCTCTCTCTCTCTCTCTCTCTCTCTCTCTCTCTCTCTCTCTCTCTCTCCTTCTCTCTCTCTCCATAGACACCCATCTTCTTCCATTGCCTTTTATTTAACATTTCTTGTTCTCAGGCATTCAGCATTGAGCCTTAAGTTACACCATGAAATTCCTTGGTTCTCATGCCTTTGAACTTGAAATAAATCACATTTCCTATTTTCCTGGTTGTCTGGCTTTCAGGCAGTGTATGAGAGCAGGACGACTTATCAATCAACATTATTGTGTGATAACTATCCTTGAATAGATCTCTTTTCCCTCTTCTCCTTTCTACCTTCCTCGCTCTTTTCCCTTTTCTCTTCCCCTTTCCCTCTCTCTTCCCTGTCTTTCATTTCCCTTTTCTCTTCCTCTCTCCCCTCTTCCCCCCACCCCGCCCCTCTCTTGTTCCTTGGGGGAACTTTGAGTAATACAACAGAACACATAAATGTTCCAGGAAGGCTGAAGAAGTGGGGCTTCAAAAAAGACCAGTTAAGCAGCTTATTCAAAGTTTCTCATCAATAATTGCTAAAAATAGAACCAGAGACTCCTGACACCTGACTTGGCACTCTACTTAGTCAATAGCATCTTTCTTTGATCATGAAATGAAAGAACAGAGTAGCAATTTGGGGAGAAAAGCCTGCCAAGTGGACTTAATCTTTCCCAAGTGCTATCAGTGAAACAAGAAAAGAAAAAAAAAAAAAAGAAATCACTTCCCTGCTAGCCTTCCTGACGTACTGTACTAGCTGACCTCAGGAAGTCTTTATACCTCACGATGGAATTCTCCTAGAAACTGCAAAGTACAGGAAAGCCTGAGATTCCCCAAAGTGGCCTTTGTGGGGCGCTCCCAGGAAACATGTGTGTGGCACGTGTTGTTTCATATAGAAGAGCTCACATGATGCTCTCATGAAAGCTTCCCTAAGCAAAGACATTTGACTCATCTTATTTCTACTGTGCCTGGCCTATAGTAGATACTCAATATTTACAGAAGAAGGGGGTGAGAGGAAAGGGACAGGAGGAAGAGGGAAGGAAACAGGAAGGGTAGGAAAGAGAGCTGGTAATCTCTATTAAAGGCTAGTATGACCTTGTTTATTCTTTTATGTGCATTTGAGACAAATACAAGTCAGAATTCTCCTCAGTTTGGCCTGTTTTAGGCATGGCCTCTTAACAAAATGATTCACCAGGTATCTCTTCTCTACACTGAACAATGACAGTCTCTTAACACTCTGCTCAAAATTATCATTGTCTGGGGCTAGAGCAGAGTTTCTCGACCTGTGGTCAAGACCCTTTTGGTGGTGAATGACCCTTTCACAGGGGTTGCATATTAGATACCCTGCATATCAAGATATGCATTATTTGCATCACCCTTCATCCCAGTAGCAAAATCACAGTTATGCAGTAGCAGGGAAAATAATTTTACAGCTGGGGGCTCACCGCAACATGAGACTCTGTATTGAGGTCTCAGCATGAGGGCAGTTGATATCCACTGGTCTAGAGAGATGAATCAGTGGCTGAGAGCACTTCCAGAGACTCAGGACTTGATTTCCAGCTTCACATAGTGAATTACAACCATCTGTAACTCTGATGCCTTCTTTTGAACTCCATAGGCCTACGCATGGCACACAGATACACACACACAAAACACACATACACATAAAAAGACATCAAGATAATTTTACGTTGTTCACAACCTTTTTGCCCTTATCTGTGCCAACTGTGATTTCTTCCTCTGAGGTCATGGGTGTCTGATGTTCAGTTTCCTGCTGTACACTGTCTCTGTCTTTTAAGGGATAACAACATAGTTAAAAGAGATACAAAGATTTATTTTTTATTTTAATTTATTTAAAGTGTATTGTTGAATCCAGGAATTGCCTCACAAACCACATAACACTAACCTCAGTCAGACAGGAATAGCCTTATCTGAGCATATGTCCCCAGACTTATCAACCAGGGCCATGGTCCAGATTCAGGAAGTGAACCATGACCCCCGAGTTAAATCTTACAGAGTTTTGAAGCCCAAAACCTACAAACATCTATGCCAAGTTATTTCACCAATCAGGATTTAGGGATGGGGATTTCCTTGGGAACATGCCTTTATTGTACATTTATCCTGTTTCCATTGGTTGGCGTATTCAACTGTGGCAAGGAACTTGCCTTGTCTAACAATCATGTCTTTACTTGTCTACCAGGATGTCAGTTATCAGGAAAGTCTTGGGAACTTAAACTTTATTTGACCAATACTCAAAATAGAAGTCTTTCCAATAATTTCTTATATCTCTTATGTTGGGGTTCATCCCATGGGTAGCTTATACCATAAACGCTTATACACAGGTACACGAAGTTCTGTTCGGTGGTTGGTTGGGGTCCAAGCTTATTTTGGGTAACTACAAAACCATTCTACTGATTTCTATTGTGATTGGTTTCCTGGAGCAAAGAACATAACTGAATATGTAATCAATCTTGGCATTAGAAAGTTTCCTAGTAACAGCAGAAACACACGAGAAAGTTTCCGCATAATGGCAGGCTAGCCAAGTAACTGTTACCTAGGCCTTAACATTTTACTTAGGCCTTAACATTCTATCTAGACCTTAATATTTTACCTAGGTCCTAACAGTATTCTGAAGCCCAGAGAAATTAGGGTATTTAGGCATTTGTACATATAAATCAATTTTATCAGAGATTTGTTTTTTTACATGATATAACATTAATTACTGTATTCAAACATTTCACCTCTCTGAACCCATTGCTATATAAAATATAAGCATAGATAAAATAGTCAAGCATAATTTTATTTACATTCTCCAGAGTTTTACTTAATGAAATAACTATTTTTACACTAAATTCACAAAATGTATTTTAAAAGTTTCTTTTAGTGTATAAAATCTCAGAGAACCGTTTGGCAAGTGCTATTTGGAGCAGACATGTAATCTGAGCACCTTCCACAGAGTACCTATCAGGGTGAGGTTTCACCAGCAAGGCTTGGTGCCTTTCCCTTTTCTCCAGCTCCAAGAATCAGAAGATCCAGGTGAGGTCCTGCTTCATTAAATCTACTCCACTTTCAAGGATCTCAAGAGAGCCTGACATCACCACTGGCCTTTTAACCAGTGGAGCAGACCTTATTATTGTTCTTTTTTGGTAGAAGTACAAAGACGTTTTGGAGTGATAGCTGAACTGTGAAAAGTACCTTCTCGGTCCAAAACTCAAAAGCTCTGGACCTGTTTTTGCAGCCTAGTTTCTGTGTAGAGAGAATTCATGTTCCATGGAAGCCATCACATGCTTTTATCTTCCAGAGACTAACTTTATTTTTGGATGCTGGTATAATATAAGTCATAAAGCCTCCTTGTAATTCACTTACTTAGCCAAGTATTGGGTTTGCACCTTACACAGAAACGGGTTTGATTTCTTCCATGCAGTGGATGCCTTCCATGTAAGATGTTGCCTTTGAGTGAGGAAATGGAAATACTTCCTTTCACCTGGCAGGCAGGTGAACTTGCCAGGTGGTGGAAAGATGGGACAGTTACAGTGAGCTGAGTAGGAATCTGGGAGGTGGCATCTCATCAGAGGAGACTGTGGTCTTCGCTCTCAGTCCTTTAGCTTCTACCACTTTGATTTCGGATAGTTTACAGATAACCCGTTGCAAACACATGATAGCTGGACTTTTCATGACCATAGCCATGTGATAGCTGACGACATCCATGATTAGTCTATTAGTAGTCTCTGAAATAAGCCTCCCATTCCATTTTGCTTTTGTTTTTTTTATTTTTAAATCACATTTTCATGTATTTTTCTCATAAAATTAATATACATTGAAGGCCCTTTGGCTGTGACTTGTAAGATGGCCCTTTGTAGCAGTTTTCTTTAATTATCATCATATTTGCTATAAAACCACTGATATTTGATTTTTATAGGGGGTATAATGTACCAAGAAGTTTCATACCATTTGAATAATATATAACTACTCTAAGCAAAACTAAATAAATGTTTTAATTAACAATGTAAATTTTGACTTCTAAGCTGTTAAGGGTTTTATTTTTTAGAAACTCAATTTGGGGCTGATAAGATGGCTCAGTGGTTAAGAACACTGGCTACTCTTCCAGAGGTCCTGAGTTCAATTCCCAGAAACCACATGGTGACAGAAGACTATCCACAAAGGGATCTGATGCCCTCTTCTGGCATGTAGGTGTACATGCAGAGAGAGTACTGTACTTAAAAACTAATAAATAAGTAAATTTCAAAAATGTTTACAAATAAATTAAATTTGTAATAAAACCAAGTTAGCACAGCAAATATGTATCATCTTTATGGGACCTCTGCAATTTTTCTACCAGGAGAGAAAGAAATTGAAGACAAAGAACTATGTCTAAAACTAATAGTGTCCCTCTGAACTCTGGAATAGAAAAATAATTTGTGATTGTATGATTCTCTTCACATGGCAAAAAAAGAAGTTGATTGCTGAAAAATTCAGGAGCTGGAGCAATGGCTCAGAAGAAAGAGCACTGATGACTCTTGCAGAGGACATAACTTCAGTCCCCTGCATCCACATGGCAACTTAAAAGTACCTGGGACTCCAGTTTCATACCCACTTATGACCTCTATGGACTCCTGCAAGTATGTGGTACACACATATACACTCAAGCCAGCATGCATGTGCTCATGGGCACACACACAATGCACGTGTGTAAAATAAAATAAATGTTGCTAAGAGCGGCTGCATGTGTCTTTAATTCCAGAAGTCAAGAGGCAAAAGTAACTGGGACTCTGTGAGTTCTAATCCAGCCTCTTCTACAAAGAGAGTTGCAGAGCAGCCAACATTATACAGTGAGATTGTGTCCAAAATCAAAATAGTAAACCAAAATGATAACTAAAGTGAAATTCCAAGTTGCACAAGAGGTATTTGTTTTCATTCAGTGATAAGATGGAAAGCTTCAGGCTTCTGCCACATAGATGGGTCCTGGAAACAAGATTAGCATGCGTGGAGCATGGAGAAAAGGCACGCACATAAGTGCACATACAGAAAACTCACATCGGGTGAGCTGTGCATTCTGATGGAAATGGAGCAACAGCCAAAATCTCAGTATATTTATTTTAAACATCTGAATCGAGGAGGCAGGTTAATTGTGTGTGGCTTAACTAGGAGGCAAGGTTATTACATACAGCTTACGAAGCAGGCAGATTTAGCCAGTCTCAATGTGTGTGTGTGTGTGTGTGTGTGTGTGTGTGTGTGTGTGTGTGTGTGAGAGAGAGAGAGAGAGAGAGAGAGAGAGAGAGAGAGAGAGAGAGAGAGAGAGAGAGAGAGAGAGAGAGAGAGAGAGGTGGGGGTGGGAGGTTCTCTGGAGAGGTGCAGAGTCTCAGGCTGTAAACATCCTGGAAGAAGTTCAGATTGACATTTTCTGCACACACTGTCAGTCTCCTCACATAAGTCTAAGGCGTTAGGATCCTTGACATGGCCACATTCAAGTTAAGAGTATACATTTATTCAGGACTTCGTCTGCCCCTATGTATTCACTCAAAACTTGGCTTTCTCCCCCACAGGCTTCCCAGGTAGATCTTATACCTTCATAAATTTCACTCACCATCGTGGGCACATTTGATTATCAGCACAGTGTGTGTGTGTTTGTGTGCCCAACACCGTTCCCTTGTGGACCTGTAGCTCCAGTCCTCCACTGTCATATTAAATAATGAGCTGCACACTCTTTTCATGCATGACTAAGTGATCCACAACTGGGCCTGAAATGAGAGGATTTGGCCTGGTAATTTCATGATAACTTCCAGATCTAAGACTCAATTTTAAAATTTGCATCCTTTTATTTAGTATCCATAGAAGTTCTCTCAGTATTCTGTGGATGTACTGCTTATATATTGCTAATGGAGAAGATACAAGAAATGAAGCTAAATAGGCATAAAATCATCAATTCACAAACAGGTTGGGTGATTAAAAACTATAGTATTCCCCTCCCCACCGAAAATAAATCAAGTGTTAGCTTATTATTAAATCCCAAATTTAACTTGTGTTTTATGGTGGAGGGTCTACCTTTCAAAGAACTTGAAGTCAATATAGAACACCAGCCTCCAGAGGGGCTTTGTGGTGATGGCTCCCTATTCTGATGACTCCACGCCAATTGCAGGTGAGGGTCAGGAAAAAAATAGACAAATAAAGACAGACCTCAGCCTCTGATGCAGGAAGAGGCCTTTGAGTTCTTGACAGGATAATGACACAGCATAGGCTAATCTCCCCTGGGAATCATAACCAGATGTGTTTCAGAATGTTGGTCCTAAACCCCTTCTGAGATATGATTGATATGTTTACTCAAAATGTCGAAGAAGATAATGACGAGGGTTAACTCCCAGCATTCCCTCCACCTCTAGCCTCCCTCCTCCCCAGTTTGCACAATTGCAGATCTTATTTGGGGCCATCTATACCTCTCCACTAGGAGATCTCAAGAAATTGGATAAGTGCTCCTTCAGAAGTAGTAACTTCTGCCCAAACTCTGACAGGGAAGAAACTGCTTTTCTGTGATTCTCTTAGTCAGAAGTACTCCCAAGCTGTGATTACATGTGACCCCCTGGTACATCTCTTATAAGCCCCTTCTCTCCCCACCCTTGGATGTTTCCCTCAGTCAAAATTAAGCACACTAGCCCCAGGAAAGCTACCCTCTTCTCTGAGAAATTACTATGTCTTTCATATAGAAAGGATATTTATAAATTTGATGGTTTACATGAAGCTATGCTTAACTCACAAAACAGCAAGGAAACTATTGTTGTATATATTCAGGCTGGATTGGTTTCTGTCATCTCTTGACAAATGTCTGCTATATATTTGCTTTCCTGAGATTTGCCTCGCTTATATTAAAACTAAATTTAGAAATCCAAGATTTTAGTTGTATGCTTCAGATTTCTAGACTTGCATTTAGCTATGGTATTAGTAAATCTACTCATTGTAAGAGAGATGAGCTTCCTGGAGCCTGGTATATCTTTCACTCTGCATCTGTGTCATTTTTCTTTAGCCCCATTATTAACACCATTCTCTTCTAAGATCACATCTCACACATAAATGAATTGTATCAAGGAAGCACCAAGTAGATCCAAAGTTGACCTTTGTAAATAATCCAAGCATCTAAGACTATCCTGGAAATAAAACAGTCATGGATTGTTTTCATTGAACATATTTTACTCTGCATGTTCCTCATGGGTAATTAAAGCAATATAGTGCTGTGACTCAGACATTTACTATTAATCAAATTGACCAAATAGGAGAGACAGAGCAGGACAGCAGTTAAGATCTACAGGTGAGCATCTTTCCAAAGCCACATCAAGTTGAAAAGTCAATATAGCAAACTGCTGTTACAGAAAATAAGGAAAGCATGTGACAGATCACACTTTCTACTCTGAAGTAACAAAATTAAAAGCCATATTGAAGAAGGCTAAAAGGAGAAATTACCTGCCAGTGTTACCTTTCCCTTAACTTCCCAGAAGTCCCATGTGAAGAAAATTCCTGCCTACAAAATGGTGAGAGATGTATTCCACATAAAAGATAGCAGTTCAAACTCTTACACTAACCAAGGATAGCAGAAAGGAGGGCCAGTCTGCCCTCTGGGACACAAACCAGGAAATCCTTGCCTTAAAATTGATTGAAGTCTGATTGGTAGAATCTGAAGTTCTTGTTTGCATTCCAGAATTAATAAATAAAACCTTGGACTAGCCCCAGCAGTAGGGTGAAATGGGGCCACTGGTAGAATAGACTTCCATTTCTGCTTACCTTTCATTGTTTCCAGTCTTAAAAACAAGTCTTGAGAAGTTTAACCCTTCTCTGAAGATAGTGAAGGTCCTTGCAGGAAAGTTCCATTTTTTTGAGTACTGACATAGGGCTAGGTGTTGTGGGACTCTGCGCAGCACTGGTTCTATTACAGCAGGAGTGGTACTTACATGCACTTAATTCTCTTTACCACCTTCAATTCAGGTTGTCTGGCTCAATATCAGCCTTGATGACCAAGAAACCTTCTCCACCATCAGCCTCTTAACTATGGACATCACAGCTTCTGACAGACTATTTGCATATCAAGTTCTATAACTATCCCATCATTAAAAAAAGACTTGTGACTCAGTGGGATGGACTTTTGTATCAGTCTGTGCCATGGCCACCTGTGGTATGTGGTATATGATCCCTATGCTTCCCTAAGACTCTATAGGCACTTGCCACCATGAGACTCAGTTACAACTCCACTAAGTAACAGCCTAGTAGCCAATGGACTGTCCCTGTTGATGCTATATCATGTTTGAACAGCATTGTGCAGGGCAAGAACTTATTCACCTCAGGTAGAACAGGGTGGTACGTGTAATATTTTGCTCTGGAATTTAACATGGGGTTGGTGAAAGTAAATGTTGATGTGAGCATAAAGGTACCCATTGCTAGAGCTGCCTATGGACAGCATCTCTGGAATAGTTCCGGGGTCAGAGGACGCATGACTCTAGCATATCAGATTTATTACAGCTCCTATCATCTATAGGTAGTTTTATTATCCTTAGGTCTTGGCATTCACTGCAACACCATGCCCTTCATGGTCATATAGAATAAAATCCTGTCCCAGTGTGCTCCTGGTCTTGAACAGCTGTGGGTTCCGGGTATGAAGCAGCTTGACAGCACTGGTGGTCCTGAATATGATATATGAACCTAGAAGAATTCTATCTATGGTGACTTTGCCCAGGGGTGAGTCTAATTTTGCAATAGCTGAAAATAGACCAGGAATTGTGGGTGAGGCATGCAAAAGGCTAGCTTAGACAGGGAGTCTAGGTATAACATATTCTTTCTAGGCACGCTACTGGTTCTTTCTGAACATCACACTGATGGTGTATGTGGAACAAATGTGGGCTTAGGTTCCCTTTTAGTAGTGTGTTAGTAACCATTCTGCAAGCAATTCTCAGCTATTGTGGACCCAAGTTCTGTCTAATGCTGTGCTAGGCAGTGCTGAAACCATAGAAAGTGTCTTCAAACTCAGAGGAAGTAAATTTACAACTTTTGTGATTTGAACAAACAAGCACAAATAAAGTCAGACTAGGAAGATTAGAACATGTGTCTACCCCACCAGTGCCTCATGAGCTATGAATATGAACAGAGAGCAAAGGTTTCCAGGAAAACATCACCTCACTTGATGACACATGAGAAGTCAACAGGAGAGTAATGGATGTGGGAGAAGACCCAGATAGAACATTTAAAGCCACCATCTTAACAAAGTTTAACAGGCTGGAGGAAAACATAGACCAATGCTTCAATACTCTAATGAACAGAGTTAACAGAGAGGTCTAAAGCAATAAAATGGGGGCAAAAATATTTAAAAATACTTAAACTCTGAAATAAAAAAATCGAATAGAAGTCATCAAATACAAGAAAGAATTAATGATCACAAACACAGGATGTTTGAGTACTTATACTTGGAGGCAAAAAAAGAAGAAAATGAGAACTAGAAAGAGCTGACAGGAACATTGTTTAAATAGCACATATTTGAAAATTCAAAAGTACTTAAGAATGTCAAAGGAGTAGAACACTTAGTTTGAAAAACTACAACAAAGACAAGAAACAGTAAAAAAACAAAAAACAAAAACAAAACAAAAAAAAAACCTTCCCCAACTCTAGGGGGTAATGTAAATAACCAACCAGGCATGGAAAGGTCAAATGCTAACAAACTTCACCCAGTAAAGAATAACAAGATACCTTATAATTAGGTCCAAAAAGTAAAAGTTAAAGAATGCGAGGATGCTAAGGAAAGAAAATAATTCAATTTTTGGCAATTTTTCTAACAGACTTTTGAGAAAAATAACTCAGAGGCCAAAGGAGAGTGTCGTGAGATCTTCACAATGCTAAAGGACAAAAGAAAACAGACAGATTAATGTAATGTGCCTAACAAAACCAGTGCTTAAAAAATAAGAGATATATGTAGAGATGGATGAAGGATTCAGAGGACCCAAGTTTGATTCCTAGGACCCAAACTGAGTAGCTTACAACAACCAGTAACTCCAATTCAAGAGACTCCAACACCCTTTTATAGCCTCAGGAGGCACCTGCATTTATACATACACCATACACCACACACACACACACACACACACACACACACACACACACACACACACACACACACACATTCCTTGTTTTGTCTGGAAACGTCTTTATCTCTCCCTTACTGATTTATTTTAAAATATTAATTTCCTTCACATGTGTGTGTTTATATATCCTCGACTAGGTACATTACAACTCTTCAAACTGAAAGGGATATTAATAAGCAAAGAAACTCAGTAAGGTATGAAACTCAGTCCTGAATTACAATATCCAAAACTGTTTAAAGGCTCTACTATCATAAGCAAGACACACCAGCCATTTGTTGCATAAGAACACTAAAGAACAAAGTTGCAGAGGTACCTACATTGGCATATGAAGAGACTGTCTGGGTAAAGGATAATGGAGCATGGACAATTCAACATGGAGAAGGGAGTGCAGTGTTCAGTGTACACGCACTTTTCTCATTAGTGTGTTATCTAATGTTATCTTCTCTTTGTTCTTGTCTTTCTGATTATATTATCTTGCTACTATTCTAAAATAAATGTTTTTAAAAGCTTTATGGAAACCTCAAGACTCTAAAATATAGCTCCCAAATTAATAATAGGTAAAGAACTAAAACATACTAGTAGGCCCAGGGACATGCTTTCTGATATTGGAACGTGCACTGGATAATCTACCCAATGTACAGAAAAAAAAACTTAAAAATATTCCAATATTTGTTTGATATAAGCAAATGAAACAACAGAATTGGAGAAACAAGTCTCAAATAACACAGCAATTGGTATCAATATGCAAGGAGTTCATAAGCTCAGGAGCAAACCCCAAATAATCCTAGTAATGAGTGAGAGGATATATCTAAGTAGATGTTTCTCAAAAACACATAACTATGGCCAATGTATGGGTATATACAAAGTTCCATAGCTCTAACCACCAAGAAAATCTAAATACAAATGAAGAGATACTGCCTGCCTCCATCAAGAACGAGCATTGTCAAAAGACTAACAACAATCACTGTTGGAGAGGATCTGGAGACAATGAAATGCCTGAACACTGTTGGAAGGAATGTAAATTAAAGTTGATCTTTGGAAAATAGCATGAAATTTCCTCAGAAAACTAAAAATAAATATACCAAATGATCAGCAATCTTCTCACTGCATGTGTACAGCAAAGAAGTGAAATCAATATGTTAAAAAGACATGAATGCTGATGGCCATTTCAAAGATATTTATAACAGCAACAAATGAAAAGATAAGTGTGCATGGCTGAGTATTGAATAAAGAAAGGTTAATCGCTGGCAACGAAAAAGGTATTCAGTCATAGAGATAACAATAATCCCTTGTCATTTATGATAACGTGAATACACTGAAGCCCATCACGCTAAGCAAAATAAGCCATAGGCAGGAAGTCGAGTTCCAGGTTACCTCACACATAGAGGATCTGATGTGGTTTGATTTCACAGGAGTTGAGAACAAAGTAGTGGCTTTCAGAGCGTGGAAAGAGGAGAGATGATGGGAGAAAGGACAAGGCAGGAGTTGACTAGTAGCTAATAAGTTATAGTTAGGAAGGAGTAAGAAGTAGCAAGGTGAATGCAGTGACCACTATGAACTACGTGACTTTTTCATTTGTATTGTTTTTACAGATCACGTCTTATTCATTGACCAGTATATTTGCTTTGACTAGAATATGTGGAACATTGTGATGTCAAAGTGGCTGCATTGTCTTGTCACAATTCAATATGAAGGTGTTAAAATGCAGCATTATCATCATATCATAATTCTGTGTAGTGACAAAATTTACCTCTAACTACAAATAGACCCTATCCCACCTCTATTCCACAAAATCATGCTGTCTTGTTGGCCTTTGTTTTGTTGGTTAACTTTGCATGGATAAAACCTAAGGAAAATATTCTTGTTTGCTATGATTTTATTTCAATTTCAATACTGTACTCTCACAATAGAGATTAACTAAACTTTTTAAATCTGGCACAAAGGATTTTGAGTGTTTTTTTTAAACCATAGAGCAATATCAAATAGATAAATATGCTCACCCTGATTTAAACCTTAATACACACAATATGGAAACAGTGCACAGTACCCCATTCATATGACAATCTATTTTTCTTCAAGCACCTAGGAGATAGCACATCAGGCTGTTTCATTTGGAGGTAGCTAAGCAATGTAAGGATGTAAACACATCTCTAGTTTCAAGTAACTATTTCATCTGAAAACAAATTGTCTCTAGCTCTAATTTGTATGGGGAATTAAAGTGAGATGATATGATTAAACTAGTGTCATTAGGTGGATATTGATATTTTATTAATATGATTATCCTAGCTAGTAACTGCACTGGGACATGTCACAGGCACCTCCAAATTTAATCCATTCCATTCTTGTGCACTTATTCCAACCCTCAATCTGTTTCTTCTACAGTGCTCTTTATTTTAATCAGTGACATTGCTGTCCACACAGGTGCTCAAGCAAGAAACTTTGTAGTCAACAGCAACCTCTCTTAATTAGGAAAGTGTGGTGGATAGATCCCGGCTTCTTATTTACTACCGCAAACATATGCCATTATTGACTATATGTTCAAGTGATTTTGGTGATTACCCACATGTTCTGAAGTTTAACCTTGCAAGACTCATTTCTTGACCAATAATCTCAGAGACACACATGAAATAGATACAAGGTTCTTTAATATTAATAGCTGACAATGTATTAGATGTCAAGGCTTTACACGCAGTTTCCCTATGGGTTGGGTCCCTGTTCCACATGCTTTCTGGTATCCTGTTTATTCCGTTAGCACTTATTATTCTCAAGGACACTTTCTGTTTAAGATCTGTCCTTTAGCTGGTGCTGAGAGTCCTGAAGACTAAAACTGGCACATAGAGACTCTTTTGTCTACCTTTGCCTCATATACAAATCAACTTGACTTATTTTCTCTCTCCATTTATATCCTACCCTACATCATTCTTGGAGCCCCCTGAGATTCAAACAGCATCTTTTCCTGTCTCCACTGCTTGCCTTGCCTTGTTTCTTCCTATCCACAAAGAAATCACACTTACCTTATAATCCCTCCTTGCACAAAAGGAGTACTACATCCTTTTGCAGCTTCATACCTGACCAGCATCTACCACTGTCATCTCAGTACTCAAGCCTTTCGCCTACACCAGCTCCAGACAAACCAGCTTCTTTTCTGATACTCTTCCCTGTTTTAAGACCTCTGCTCATGCTGCTCTTTTGGCCCAGAATCCACCCACAGAATCAGTTCTTAGAGAGGCATTTAATACATTCAGTAGTAATATTTTGACCCTTTCTTACATCCTTATCTCATCATTATTTTTCCTAAACAATGAGGAAAAGCTAGTAGTCTGCAATTTTTATTCATATGCCACCAGCATTAGTTAGATGGAATATCAAAACTATCACAAATCCACAGCAAAATTAACATCTAATTTTTCTTAAATACAACTCTGTGTATAATGAAACTAAGGCTCTGGGATTTGTCATGAAGAGTCCAAAAAGTGGTCAGCTGAATTAGTGCCTTTCCTTACAGATACTAGAGATCACAAGACTTAGGTGCTAATAACAACAAGCCTAGCCAGCAAAATACTATCAAGAGAAAAAGTCAGATGCAGAAGGAGAGAGAGAAAAAAAAAGAGGAGAGGGAGAGGGAGGGAGAGAGATATCACCCATGCTTCTGAAGCAGAACATAAATGGTCACATGTCCTGGTAGTTGTGTTATTCCAAATATTCTAGAAGATAAAATCTCAAGAGAAGAAGCAATCACTATGGTTCAGCAGTTAAGAGCACTGACTGCTCTTCCGAAGGTCCTGAGTTCAAATCCCAGCAATCACTTGGTGGCTCACAACCATCTGTAATGATATCTGATGCCCTCTTCTGGTGTGTCTGAAGACAGTGACAGTGTATTTACATTAAATAAATAAATCTTTTTTTAAAAAAAAAAGAACATGTAAGAAGAATCATAGTTTTTATTTTACATTTATTTATTTTATATATTTGCATATGAGGCACACATACACACAAACATACACACATGAATGCACTCACACATAGAGACATGCTTGTGTTATGGCACACATGTTGAGAGCTCTGAGATCAGCCTGTGGGAATCCATTCTTGCCTCTGACAATGTGAGTCCCAGGGATCAAATTCAGGTCTTCTGGTTGGATGGCAGGCATTTTCACACCCCAGACATCTTACTAATTCAGTCATATATTTTGTATTTCCACCACCAGTAAGTCATATATTTTTAGTTTCATTCATTTGCTTTTTGTTTTACTTTTGATTAAGTGTTTTGTTTTGTTATACAGGACCTCATATGCCCCAGACTAACCCCAAACTTGATCTATTGCTGAGGATAGCCTTCAACTCGTGATCCTCCTGCCTCAGATTCTCTAGTGCTTGGATTTCCTGTATGCATACCACTCCTATTAATTTGTTCTGAAAGTTTAAAAATAGCATATGCTGTCCTGCTGGTTTATTTTTAATTAAAATCAAGTCTCCTGTCATGCAGCTTAATCATATATTTTGTCAAAGTATTTGACATCCCAGAAGATGCTCCTGCATACACTAAAAGTTCTGACACTTCCATAGGCATACACCTACTGCCCAAATGCCAACCAGTTGAAGATCCTGAGTCCCTTGCATATTACTCTAAACTTATTATATAGGAATTGCAATAACAAAGACATTGACCCCTAAAGTGCCCAGGAAAGTGGCATACTTCCATTTGTGTCTTGCAGCCTCTCTGAGCTCTGTCTATAATGCAATCATGTTTACATAAGGATTAGTTCTAGTGACAAGTGTCTGGGTTTTCATTTAGGGCTGAACAGGACTCACTCCACCACAAAGAACCACTGGCACATAGAGAGTGTGTTCTTTTAATTTGCTTCCATAAACAGACAAAAATTGAAATCAGCTGTCAGCAAAGTCCAAATTAAAGAGCTGAGCATCAGAGCCACCACTGAATCAAGATCAGTTTTTAGGCTGGAGGAGTGGGGGGGGGTTACATTTTTGAATTTCTAACAAAAATATATTGTTAGGTACAAACATTTTAACTGGGGTTTAAAGATACTGTGCATTGTTTGCTTTTCAAAAATTGAATTTAGCTTGAAACTAATATCATTCAAAAAACAGACCTTCCCTTGCTTAAATGTTGTCCATGATCTCAAAGTATAATGCAATAAATGTGCAATTCTTCACCATCCCTAATATGATTATAGCGGATACAGCTCTGTCTACTAAGCTTGCAGGCTGTGACTTTCCTTGATATGGCTCGGAATAAACTGCTAATGCTTCTTCTAATGATTTCAATGATTACTCTAATTCTGTCCTGGCAGGTTTTCCTTTCTTTTATTGTTTCACAGTGACATTGATGCTGAGAGCAAGTCTGCTATGACCATACTTTGCAACTGAGATTTTAGGAAGAAAGTAAGCAAAATTTTCAGCTTTGAGCTTCTGATAATTCAATAAATAGTACACAAATTTATCATGTCTATTAAGGTAAATGTAGACATCTGTGGTTATGTGTAATGGTGGATAATTAGATTATGATAGGCATGAATGTAATTAGGGGACAATATGGCATGGTAGGGAGAGCAATCCCAGTTGTAAGTCAGATCAGGATCTGAATTGTGACTTGGACCTTCCCAAGAGTGCATTGTTAATGTTTTTGAATTTTAATACTATTTGTAAAATAAGTACATTAATGTTTCATATGGTTGCTTTAATGTGCAATTTGATCATGTAAATTACATGCTTACCATGAAGCCATGCCTATTGAAAGTCCAATAACAAAAAGTCATTTTTTTTGTTATTTAAAGTCAACTAAACAATTGTTCTAACAATTTTACCAGGTAAACTCAGCAACAGATTGTTGAGTTTGCTCTGTGTGCAGCTCCAAGGGCTACAAAATAACAGTATAGAATCATGTTCCTGTCTTGAAAGTCTAGCTGTTAGTTTCAATTTTGGCAACTCTAGTTCCTGGAACAAGCAATTTGTTACAAGTTGGAAAATGCCTGCATAGAGAGGAAGGAAGATGAAAGCTATGAGGGGCTAGAGAAGAAGAGAACAATGTAGCAGGATATATGATCATATGTGAACCTCAAGACTGGATTGGAAAAAAAATCTGTCTCTAGGTGTGGTGTGGCTCTGCCCTAGAACACACTTTTAATCCCAGAGCTTATCATAAAGAAGATTCAATAAAGTCAACCGTAGGTCAAGAGGCAGAGCAAGCAACCAGTTGACATAGGGGTGGGGGAAGGGAAGCACAAAATGTGAGAGGAAGTCAGGGGAACAGATAAAGAGATGCACAGGAAATAGAAAGGAAGGACATTTATTTTGGAGTGTTTTAAAGGCAGTGTTGAAAAGAACTGTTGTTGTTGTTGTTGGTGGTGGTGGTGATGGTGGTTTGCTTTGCTTTTTCCCCCTTCTGGGAGCATGGTTTCCTTCTGGGAGGAGGAAAGTCAGTTGGGTTTTTTCTCCGTCTCTCTGACCTAGCAGGCTTTTACCAACACATCTGGCTCCTGAGTCTTCATTTAGTAAACTGAATATTTGGGATTTTGTTTTAAAAACAATAATGATTAAATATAACTAATACTGTATTTTATTGAAAGACATGTTAATGTGTTCCTTTCCATGCTATCTTATTGTGCGATGAATGTCTTTATTTTGTGGTGACATGAGATGAGCTCATGCTTGAATTTCATAACCTCACCAAAAAAAGCCACTAGCTGGGGCACAAATGTATAAGTTCATGAGCTTATGGGAGAGATTTTTCATTGAAACCACCATAGACAGGCAGTGTATTAAGAGCTTCAAGTGTATTAGCTAATTACTTTACCAAGCTTATCTTTCACTCACTATATCCAAAGTCATCATTCATAAGCATAAATCTATTAACCTATTTACTTAAAGTATTTTTCTTGGGCTAAAATCTAGTTGATTTTTTTCCATTTTAAATAGGCTAGAGTTTGAACATAGGACTTCGAGCATGCTAGGCAAGTACCCTACCACTGATCTACAACACTAACTCTAAGATATAGTTTCTTTACCATCACCTACAAAGTCCTTCACACACCTCTGCCCAACCCCTTAACCTCATCTTCTCGGTCACACTTGATTGCCTTCTCTGTCTACCACCTTCAACTCATTCCTAGCTCAACACCTTTGTACTTTGCTCTCCATCATTGTAGCTCTGCCCTTGTGCAAACTGTCTCAGCACACAGCCTCTGGAGGACCATTCAAGTTCAGTTCCAGTACCATCTCTCCTTACAGGCCATTCTGCATCATCCTGACTTGGCTACCATGTTGTTACCCTGATTCTCAGTCAGTCACCCTCAAGTTTTGGATCAAGATCAGTAACAACAGCAAGTTAGGCCAAATTGAATATATCTCTTTTGCCCATGATAGACTCACCAAAAGCAAGCCAAAGCTGGATAGCAACAGGGACAAGATTATACATCCCAGACAGTTTTTTTAAAAAAATGCATTTTTCCATGAGGTGATATAAACCATGAACTGTCTTCCCTTTGTTTAAAAAAGATCTGTGAGGCAAATTTGATGTGAACTCAAGACATCCTGAACTCGTTCAAACTGCTTTATATTAAAGGCTAGTCCTGAACCTCAGCCCATAGAATTGAGATTCCTTTTACTTCCATGAAGACAGACAGAAGAGCTATAATTGTCAAATGACCTGCCCACTGCTTTGAAAACTTGAAACTGACCATGAAAGAAATCATTCCCTGATTACTCGGGATTTAGAGTAACATCTTCTCTGGTTTTATAGATAACTGAGTACAGTTGGCCTTCACCACACAAACACACACACACACACACACACACACACACACACACACACAGAGAGAGAGAGAGAGAGAGAGAGAGAGAGAGAGAGAGAGAGAGAGAGACAGACAGACAGACAGACAGACAGAGACAGAGAGAGACAGAGACAGAGAGACAGAGAGAAAGACAGAGAGAGACAGAAAGAGACAGAGAGAAAGACAGACAGACAGACAGAGAGAGAGAGAGAGAGAGAGAGAGAGAGAGATAAACAGAGGGAAAGACAGAAGACACACACACACACAAATACAGAGTGGGGGGCTTACAGATGCAGGCAAGGTAAAAGTGATTCCAGTGCCCTTCTTCAAAATCTTTACCATTATAAACAAGATACTATAGAGGAAATCTGCTGCAACACCTTTCCTGCTAGCACCATCTCACTTCCTAATAAAGCATACATTCTTATACCCTTACAGAAACAATATTCTTAACTTCATCCTTAGTATAGCTTCTTCTGAAGCCACTTACAATCTTCCTTGAGTTTCCAGATGATTTTGGAATCCCCACTCTGACAGCCATTCCTTCTTACTCCAGGACATGTACTTTAGACATGGTTTCTAGTCAGAAGGTAGCCTGAGACAAAATACAGAAAATGAAGCTCTTCTTTGAAGATGTGGAGAAATTATAAAAGCAGTGACTGTTTCCTGTGTCAGCCAGTTGCTACATTCTTGTGATTCTCAATGCACACCTACTGCTCATAGCCAACACAGAACACTCTGTTCGTAGCTGAGCTTCTAGGTACACCCCAGCAAATGTATATCTACTAATGCAGAATGCTAAAACACAGAAAGATGTGCTTTCGGCTTCTTTCAGTATAAAACTCTTTTTCCAGAGGCTTAAAAATGCTGTAGACAAGTTCTTCACAAGTTGCCTAAAAGATTTTAATGTTTGGGTGCTTGGAACAGAGATACTGTTTTGTATCTATAATGAAATCTGGTCTTGGTTTATCTCATACAACATCAATTCAGTCACAACTTAAAAGAAAATCCTGCCCAGACATGGTATTACAACATGACTTCTAGGCTGTCCTGGCTGCATAGCAAGGCCCTGACTCACACACTCGCACAGATAATCTAAGGAAATCTGGTACTTAAACTTTTCTTATTCTCCCCTGATATAAGAAGAACTCTGTCCTTTATGCCTGGAAAGATGAGCCCATATCCACCTTCAAGCTTCAGAAAAATGAAATGAAAAAGCAACTGAACTGACCACACCCCTCACTGTGACCACATCTTCACTCTGACCACATCCATCAGTCTGAGCACACCCTCACTCTCACCATACCCATCACTCTTACTACACCCATCACTCTAACTACATCCTCACTCTGACCACACCTATCACTCTGAACACACCATCACTCTAACTACACCCTCACTCTGACCATACCCATCACTCTTACTACACCCATCACTCTAACTAAATCCTCACTCTGACCACACCTATCACTCTGACCACACCCATCACTAACTACACTATCACTCTAACTACACCCTCACTCTGACCACAATCATCATTCTGACTATACCCATCACTCTGACTACACCTGTCACTCTAACTACATCCTTACTCTGACCACACCTATCGCTCTGACTACACCCATCATCCTGACTATACCCTCACTCTGACTACACCCTCATTCTGACCACACTCATCACTCTGACTACACCCATCACTCTGACCAGACCCATCATTCTGATCACACTCTCACTCTGATCACACCTCTCACTCTGAAAACAGTTCTCACTCTTCTCTGTAACCCAAATGCTCCCTTTCCCCACTGTTTCCTCATCAAAAGCACCAACTTTCCCTATGTAAGGACTAAGTCTCCTAAGAGGCAGGCTGAGAAGAAGTTCAACTCAGGCATACAGGCCCTTAGCTCATCTCATCTCCAGGCACATAACATCTGTTCTTTTCTGTAATTTTCTGGATTTATGATCTAAAACTTATTAGTGGATGAGACTATCCAGATCTGGAAACATTATGTAGCTTATAAGGTAAATGTGTTGGTTCACATGATGTGTGTTCATGTAGAATATAATCTGAGCTGTATTGTCTTTTATAAAGAATTTGAAGGATAGTCTGTATTTTAATCTAAATTGTGCTTAGATTAGATAAAATGTGCATAATTTATTCTTACTTATGCAAGTAGTACACATTCATGGGAAAAATAAAAAACAAATCATTTTTTCTTTTCAGTTTATACTCTTTTCCTTTCCTTGATATGTATTTAGAACCTATATTTAAAACACTAGAAGTGATAAGAAAATTGGTGGGGGATAATCTGATGATACACAGATATTTCAAACTAACCAAATCATAGGTTTCTTCTTTCCTGGGCCACTAACTGCTTCTATGTTCAAGAATATAAATGCCAACTTTTGTCTGTTGGTCATGTGCTCATCTCTTCCTCCTCCAATTTCAGGCTGTGGCATTTGTTCTCATTCTATGACATAAAGATGGACCTTGCAAATCAGTCCCTTAAAATGCTGATACTGATCCAAAAGCCCGTTTGGGAGCATGAAAGTAAAAACTTTACTTTCCTATTTTTGTTTTTCCTTTCTCTATTTTTTCTCTTTCTTTTCGTGTGTGTGTGTGTGTGTGTGTGTGTGTGTGTGTGTGTGTGTATTCATGTGCTTTACTGACTGGGCTATCTCCTCACACTTCTTTTGTGAGTTCTAAAAAGTCAGAAGACACACTCCTGGGCTGATAACAAAATCACCTGAAGCAGCCTTCCCAGAAATGATCAGATTTCATATTTCGGATACAGCTGACAGAGAGATTTTAGGCAAATGACAGGAGGAATTTTACAAAGATGACACTATCAAAGATTTCCTGAGGTGCTAATGACAGGAAATTCTTGGTGCAGTTATTAACCAAGTTAAGGTATATAGCACTAGGAAATGAAAATCAGTAAAGATTTAAAGCTGCTGTTTTGGCTTGAGTAAAGGACACAGGGGCAAAGAAATTGAGTTCTAGCCAGAAAAAGGTATCATCTTGAATGTTTATTGAGAAAGCTGAAGATGGGGACCCTGTTAACTGAGATATCACACAAGATTCAGGAGATACTCACAGTAGGGTAGTAAAAAGCAGCTTAGTGATATAGTAATTCCTTAGCATGCCTAAACCCATTGTTTTACCCATAGCACTAAACAATAAAAACAAAACCAACAAACACATAACTCAGTGAGTCATGCCTCATTGCTCCCTTAGCCAGACTTTGGTATCTTTCAACCACTCCTAGGAAGGAAGGGTGGGTTTCACTCCCTGAAGAGAATCTAGAGATCAAGTGGACCAAATTGTGAAGGAGTTAATAAACATAATATATCCCCTAGAGTGGAGGATGTCTGGGTCATTTAGCAGAAACCACAAATGATGCACAAGATGTCTTGATGCTGACATGAATGTAAATGTTTAGAAGAAAAATTATTCATTCCTCCTATCTCTTGCCTGTTTATTGAACACTAGAAACAAGAATCCAATGGAAATCCTGAAACCTTCAGATTGTGGAACAAAATGAACTGAATGTAACCAACTGAGAAAGCCAAGCACAGCGCCATCACCAGGGATGCTCACTGGGAGGGATGAGGAGCAATATTTTTTGTGGATCCCTTTATGCCTCACCCACAGTATTTAACACTGGTTACAATTCTTTTTTTATGTCTAGATTAGAGAATGCACCGATTTTCTTTAAATTGAATTTAAACTGTTTCTTGGAAATTCTAATATTTTTCATGGTAACAACTTTCCCATTGCCAAAATTTCCTCTAGGCCTGGGATTTCTCCTCTGAGTGTGAAGGCCGTTGCTTTCACTTATCACACTGTGCTCATGGGTTCCAAGGCTTGAAGGACTGCACTATTTACCTGTTCTAGGATAGACCTGGTCCAGCAGGCTGATTGTTGAAAAGAATGAAGTATGGCAAGAGGAGGGTACACCTTTACTGCCCTGTCTTCAGAAGCCAATGGAAAGCACTACCCTGCAGAGTAATGGCGCTGTTTGCACAGCTACACTTTGGACCCACAAAGCGGGGCTCAGATTGTTGGAAATATTTGCTGCAGCAACATAAATTGCTAGAGGATAAACACAAAAGATAGCTTCGGTCAAACAAAGCAAGCCGCTTATTGAGGTATTTGTAAATTGAAGACCCTGTAAGTCAAAATGCCTTCAATCTCGCCCATTTTGAGATCTGAAGTAACAACTGCATTCGTTTAGCACAAACTCATAGTACTGACAGGCAATCTGCATTCCAGTTCAAAATGTGGCTAAATGTATTTAGGTTTCTCATGCTTAAGGCATAATTGGCCCAAACACTACTCAGCTCTCACCTCTTAGGGCCCTCCCTTGCTGTAGTTTTCAAGACTATAAATCTTCAGTACCTCGGAACTATCTCCCAATCCATCCTCATAAGTTACTATATTTCATAAACAGATATTAAAGCCTTATCCTACTTAATGAAGTGCTTCTTTATCCCTTCTTTGAAAATATGAAAGAAAATAGTTTTCCTTTGGTTTTGGTTTTTCACTTCTTTTGATGTATCTATGTACATAGCACATGTATTTTTGTGTGTTTGCATGTGTGGGAAGAGAGCTCAAGATGAAGAGCGGGACTATTTCTCCATCCCTCTTCAGTCTTATTCTTCGCATTAGGGTATCTATCAGTCAATCCAAGAATTCATTGCTATGCCTCATCACAGTAGCTAGCTTGCTCAGAGGATCCCTGGGATTCTGGGGTGTCAATTACAGATGATTTTTCAGCATTATTCAGCATTTGCATGAGGTGCAGCATCTGAATGAAGATCCTCTTACTTTCAGGGAAAGCACCTTAACCATCAAACCATCTCTGAAAGTATGTTTATTATAACAATTCGTTTATTTAGATATTTTCAATGGAAGACATGTAATTGCTGTGTGTATATTTTCAGTCACAAATAAGACCTAGGTGAAGAAGGCAGTTTGGACAGACAGACCACCCTGAGTGAGTTAATCCAATAACAAAAGAACAAAAGATGACCTTGTTGGGCATCAGTGGGAGGAGAGGTCCTTGGTCCTGTGAAGGTTTGATGCCCCAGTGTAGGGGAATGCCAGGACAGGGATGCGGGAGTGGGTGGGTGGGCAGGGGAACACCTTCACAGAAGCAGGGGGAGGGAGATGTTATAGGGGGTTGTTGGAGGGGAAACCAAGGAAGGGGATAACACTTGAAATGTAAATAAAGAAAATATCTAATAAAAAAAATTTCAGAAAAAGAAAAAAAAAAGAAAACATGAGATTAGAAGCTTGACTTCAGTCCGCATGATAAACCATGGTTCGAAAATCCAGTGTAGTCCAATAAAGCATTGTGAAGGACAGAGGGGATATTCACAGCAAATTTTTAGTGTTGCTGGAATGTTTTATTACTATTTACTAGTGTTAATTCTTATTATGCATAATTCATAAGTTACAGTTTACCACAGGTGTGTATTAGGCAGAACAGTTTCTGTAGGTCTTAGCAGGACTCTTGGATTCAGATGTCCATGAGGGAGAACTACTGGACCCATTTTCTAATGCTTGGCCCAGAAAATATTGAGCCATCAGTCACATAAATTTTAATTAATTTCATCATTTAGCATGAAAGAGGTCATACCTAAGTCTGGGCTTGTGTCTATGACAGGGTGCTGCTGCTTTCTAGATCGTACTACTAAAGAATGTCTCTGAGGTACTAGAAACCACACAGTAGGCATGCTATTTTAATGGTACCAGTAGCTAATAAGAAATACTCATTAAAGATGGAATAAATGGAATAGATGAGGCTGGAGAGTTGGCTTTGTGGGTGAAATATATGCTGACTAAGGATGATGCATGCAGTTTGAAATAGGTCATTTTTGAAAACTTCTATTTCCATACCAAGAAGCATAGAGTCAGTCAACTCTCCTGATTCTAAAATTCCAACTAGATTCCATTTCTATACTAATGTCCATACATACATACATAGGTACATACATGTATACATACATACATACATACATACATACATACTTTTATATCTTCTGTCCTTTTTCAATGTTCTTGATAATATAAGTGTATCTCACTCTACATTAAAACAATTCTGAAAATGTTTATGCAAAACTAAAAGAAAATATGTGATTCTCCAGGGAAGAACAGTTGCCTTTAAACCACAATTCAAAGAAGGCAAGGAAAAAATGTTGTATTTAATTTTTCTTATTAAGAATTACCATTATGAAAATAAATATGTTCTTTAAATCATTAGATATATTAAATTAAGTATATTAGATATTAAATTAAACAAACTAAACAAATTGGAAAGGAGAAATTTGGCAGTTCTTATCTTGCATCTTTTGGAGAGAAGGTAAAGGGCTGGAGGAAAATGCCTAAGGGTAAAATGTCTGGTGTTTGGGTCCCCCGACCCCAAAGTCTTACGAAATTTTCTTCCTATTACTAATAAAATGAAAATGAATTTTTAATGAATCACTGTACATGATTTGTATGCTCAAATGTTAAGATAGAGATGCCCAGGTTCTGTTTAAGATAAATTCTCTTTTGTAATGATTTCAAAGGCTTACCAATGGCCAAGAAAACACTGAAACTTATCACAGGCTTCTCTCTAGTTAAACCTCCTCCTCTTGTTTTGTTTAAGTTCCATTTTATCAATATCTAAACAACTCAAATTCTGAAACATTTTAATGTGTTCAAGGATGCACAGGTACACAACACATGGGTGTGTGTGCATATGGGCTCGGGCATTTGAAGACCAGAGAACCATCCTATGTGTCATCCTCAAGGACAGCATTCACTTTCTTTGACGAAGATTCTCTAATTGTCCATAAGATCTACAATGACTATGCTGACTGGCCAGCATTCCACATGGGTTCTTTGTATGGTCTACTTCCTTGGAACCTGACATTTTGATAGGCTTTCCCCCAAAGCTACCCAAGTGATTCTAATGTCCAGGGTTTAGTTTTGCTTTTCTTATTGAATTTCATTATACCTACAATGAACAACTACTCCATAACCCCATACTTCCATTTTCTCTATTACAATGTCATAGAAAGATAGACCTTGAAGAAGATCACACAGCATGCATGTTATCTTAATGGTGTTATTAGTTAAAGAATAATACTCATTAAAGATGGAATAGATGGGGCTGAAGAGATGGCTTAGTGTGCAAAATACTTGCTAACTAAGCATAATGTATGCAGTTTGAGCACCCATCATCTAACTCAAAAAGAAAACCAGGTATGGTGGCATATTTCTATAATCCCAGTATGGGAAAGTAGAAATTCATTAAATGACAGACTTTGTCTCCAAAACATAAGAAACAGAAGATACTGATATATGTATGATAAAGGAAGACACTGATATATGTATCTGTGTTCAAATGTGTACACATGTATGACACACACATTTTAAAAAAAAGATGGAATAGGCATGAAATTACCAAACTACGCCCACATGTATGGTGATTATCTTTTTGTCATTTTGAAAAGGGATACCTTAGGAATCATTTCTTTTTACCAAGGAGAAACTCAGGCCAAGACTGCTCAAGGACTTCCTAAATTCATACAACACAATGTCTATCACATAGGCCTGCCCACTAGAATTATCGCATGAAAGAGTTCAGGCATTGTCCCTGCCTAGATGCTACCTTGTCTATTAATCCAAAGTTCCTGAGACTGGCACATATGTTTAAATGATTTTTTTCCCTCAAAAGTTACCCACATAATTCTAATGCACAGGGCTTAGTTTTGTTTTTATACAACTTATTGCTTGTAAGCTAGAATTCTCACCTCCTAACCAGTTACCCACAATGCTCCATCACAGTTATGTTGAGTAGCATACTGCAAGGTGAAAGATGAGTCTTTGGAGAACTTAAAAAAATATTGTGGACATCTAATTTTGCAAAGAAGGTAGTCTATATTAACCAGATGACTAATGAGCCTGGTTCCTAACCTTGTTTATCTACTGTCTTCAGGAGTGTATGCTAAGCCTTCAGGGACTCATTGATAAGCCTGAGTAGATCCAGGAGAATGGTGGCATGTTGTACTCCACATAACCTTCTAGTATCTACTTGGAACTTAAGGTCCCAAAAGAAAATTTCTGTGAAATATCATATTGCATCCTTCTTTCCAGGACTGTAATCAGAACTCTGCCCATTGGATGTATTATTTTTCTTATTTGGTTTCCCTTGGAAGAGAATGGAAACTCTGAGCCTTGGCCACTCCTCCATCTTGTTCTGATTTGTGCATTTAGTGGGCCAGCATAATTTGTGTGTTTCCTTTAATATCAAGAGAATTAAGCTGCATTATGTGGGAAATGTACAAGGAAGATCTATAGACCTGAAAAGCAAAATAAAAATTAAATTAAATTAAATGTTGAGCTTTTTTTAAAGGTAGAAGTGGTTCATTTGATATGCTTGCCAATGTTTGGTTTGCATGGAAATGTGTATAAAGTCCCCAGGTTCCCTTTGTTTGATTCCTGAATCTTCTTTGTATAGAATGTTGACAGGGAACACATATACACAAGAACTAGAGTAAATATGATCCCATCACAAGCAAAACATTTTTTTCAGAAATCTACTGAAACAGAAAAGAGAATCTCTCTGAAGAATGTTGCTTTTTACTTTTATTTAATGTGGTCACCTCTAACTTCACAGGCTGTTTTTTTTGTTTTTTAAATAGCATTGTCCTAGCTAATTTTGATCTCAGTGTTAATGAATTTTACAACATATTCTCTTCTTCTATATAACATTTATACAAATTATTTTCTTAGTGTATTTTTCCCTATGTTAATGTCACAGCTGTGTCTTCCTCTGTTCCAAGAACCACAGTACCTAACATGATACCTGGCATATAATACCATTTATAATGTTCTGTTGATTGAGAATAACTTTTACCATTTTCCTCCCATAGACACTGTCCTATTGATTATAGAAATTGGCAAAAGGAAGTGAGGAATATATTCTTTCTAAAATTTTTGTGGTTTTCAAATTCTGACTTATAAAACCCACAAAAAACGGAAATCATTAAAAATGCAGAAATCACTTTTCAGATGGCTTTCTACGAACTTAAAATATAAACTTGAACTCAAATTTTAATTCTACCCCTTGCTAGCAACTTGCCTATTCATGTAAGCTTATTATATACATTAAATATCTAAGAGCAATAACAATGGCTTCCTCATAGGATAGAAGAAGAAAATATATAATTAAAAAGCTAGCAGAATTGGTATCCCAGAGTAGAGTTTTAGTGTTCTAGTTTCATTTTTGTTTCTGTGATAAAATATCCTGAACAAATATCCTTGCTTTCACTCAGTTTGCTCCTTCCCAGAGAATGGTACCACTCAGAGTGGGCTGAGTCAATTAACAATCAAAATGACTCCCCACAGACTTACCCAAAAGCCTCTCCGATCTAGTCAGTCCTTCAACTGAGACCCCTTCCCTGTTATTTCTAGGTTGTGTCACATTGACAAATAAAACTAACCAGCACATTCAGTTAATACTCAGTCAATCAATGTGTTTGAAATAAATAAATGAATGGACCAGTTATTCTGGTGGTCCATTTTGAATTTTCAGTGGAAAATTTTCTAGGTCATGAAGTATGAAAGTGGAGAAGGCTGTCTATCACCATGACTCTGCTTGTGAGGTCCTTGAGCCTTAGTTGCAACAGAAAGTTCACTGTACCTGTGGTTTCTGGAGTTACATCAGAGGTCTGGAGTAATTTCAATTAAAGGCCCTTCTGTGAAAATATCAAATAATCCAAAATTTCTATTACCCCTAGTTTTTCCTTAATTCCTTTCTAAAAAGTCTCAAAATTATTCTAGAATCTACACTGTAAAAGAGCATACTGATATGTTATTTATGAAATTCACACTGGAAATTTTATTTAATATGACATTCAGGAACTCACAAGTTTTCTTGGACTTTGACCTTGAATTATTTTGACAACTTTTTATATCTACTTTCTTAAATGCAAGTCTTACTTCATCCAAAATCAACAACAGTTTGAACTGTTAACAACTTAACAAAGTTTATGACTCTAAAGGAATCACTTAACTTAGCTTAGTATCCTCAAATATTATATGAGAATAGTGAGAGAATTAACCATTTGTGGTCTTATGAGCATTAGAAAAGTTAAAGAACATGAAGCACATGGACAGTAGTATGACACCTATTTGAGTTTAATAAGTATTTGCTACTTTGATAGAGCTGAATCAGTGGGTCTATCTTTCTCTCTTTCTCTGTCTCTGTCTCTGTGTTTCTCATACACACACACACACACACACACACCTTTGAAAGAAAATAAAGAGTAATTATAGCTGATGGTCACTTTCCCTGAAAATATTACAGTTAGTTTATTTTACACCAAGTATATATTTTCAAATTCCAATGTCACTGAAAATTATTGCACAATGATCTTTAAAAACCTCATCATTGCACATAAATATTTTTGAGTGCTATTAGGCTAGGCCTTTCCTAACTGTAGTTTAGTAACCACCTACATTAAAATATATCATGAATTTTTAAAGATGTAGACACTTACCCCTGCCCAATCCTGCAGAATGAGAGGCTAAGAATATGAAGTCAGAAAATATGCATTTCAAACATTCATTAAGCAGTCTTTACTTGTGATGAAATTTGAAAACATCTACAACAGGTTGAATGTATTACTTTTTATCATAGGATTTTACTATCAATAAAACAGGAAGATACAGTGTTAACCTCACTCACAGAAATAAAACAAAGGTAATAAGTAGTTATTGAGTACCTCTGTGTGATAAGTACATCTGGAATATGTCCTAGTAAACTTCTGTATATAATTGTGTTTCAGAGACACAATTTTTCATGAAAAATTCTTTAAAACTCTGTAATGTTACTGAGATCAAGACCATGATAGTTATAGGAAAAATCTAATGGTTACATCATATATACATAAGGTTCTATAATAAATCAGCAGGCAGAGGTAGAAGAAGAAATATCCATTATTAAAGCAGTGAAAGTGCATAATAAATTTAGAAAACAAATCTCATGTCAATAAGCTATAAAACAAAAGAGGAAATATCTCTAATGTGACAGTGCCATCCAAGTCATGGATATGACAGAACATTGCTCTCTGCACTACCAGAAGCCGAGATACATCTCTCAAGGAAACCATGTGTATCTCAGTGGACATACTTGACTTTCCATGCAGATGAGGGAGTTTCTGGACCTGAGTCACAATGCTAACATGCTTATCATTATTCAGAGATTGTCACAGTTTCTTATCCTAATATCCCAGCTTGCACTCAGCAGTGTGTGGAGGGAACTCAACCCTAAAAAAACCATGTCTTTCAACCTCACCAAACTTAGGATGTACCTCAAACATCTGGAAGTTGATCCTGGAGCCTACAAAATGCACCTCAGTTCTAATGCTAAATGATGAGCTCTCTCTCAAACTTCAACAATGTCCTTACTATCAGAGGCCAAGAAACTATGCAAAGGAAGACTCTAGAGGTTATAATTATAACAAAACAATAAGGAAGAACTAATTTTCCATGCTATGTTGCCTCAGGAAAACATAAGTTTAAACTGAATTAAAAATAAATAAAATTTGTAACCTGGAGGAAGACATACTGGGAGACACAGGGCTTCTGTGGGGAAGGTATGTTACATAGATATGATTAAAATATTTTGTAGTAATCTATGAGCTTTTAAAGTATAAAAATTATAATGAATAATCTTAGCAAAAAATTAATATTTTACAATACACATACTGAAGTTTTAATCACAACAAAGAATTTCATCCATCTTTTCTCCTGAATATCATTAAAACTCATCATTAAATGTCATTCTTCTACTGAAATGTAGTTTTAGCCTGTGATCACTGTAGTTACTGAGGGTGAAGGGACAGAACAAAAGAAAGCTGTCTTTGACTGGGGTTGAATGGGGAAAAGAGGGAGGGAAGGGAGCTTGTGGGACTTTTGGGGAGGGAGGAAACGGGAAAGGGGAAATGATTTTGAATGTAAATAAAAAAAAACTTAGAAAATAAAAAAAAAAAAGAAAATTAAGAGGAAACACATTTGCATTTTCCACCCCTAACGGAAGAACTGGTTGCTAACAGAAGAACACACTACTGAAAAGATGCCAGTGAAATAGCTGGGTTTCAGAAGCCATGGACTGTACTCAGTACAAATAGCATTTGTGGTTTAAAACATGAGGCTCTGTGGCTGGGGTATGTGAATAGGAACTGAAGCTGAGCCTCATGTTCTGATGAGCAGAAAATGTACAGTCATGGTCCAAACCACTCCAGCCTTCCAGGTAAGGGACAGCCATGCTTCCACTGAGGCATAGAGCATTACCCTCTCCATTCCTTACTCACCTGCTCATCTTTCTTCAGAATACATTCTGAAGTCTTAGTTATTCAAGGCAGCATTAATTTGACACTCCATGTAAACTATAACACACTCAACACTAATAGTTAGGCAGGCTAGTCCTTAACGTGAACTATTATTTGCCTTTGAGCTAAGAATCACTGTAAAGATTTTCATGAAAAGCAAAAAGAACTAAGGGAGGAAAATGAGGAGGGAAGAAAAATGGAAGAGAGGAAAAGATTAGAATAAAAATAAGATCCTCTGTAGGACAGTAAAGTTGAAAATTAAGGGTATCAAAATCTCCATTGCTCACTAAATCTGAGACCTCTATTAAAGAGAGACCACCTGGCTAGACCAGATGAAATTCAAATAGTCCACATTCTGTAACTACCTGTATAGTCTCTCTCTCAGCTTTGAGGCTCTCCTTTCTCCAAGCTACCTCCTACTGGAGGACAGAAAGCAAGAGCTGAAGACAGAGAGCTCAGAGAAGAGTGTTTACAAGGAGTGAGTTTGTGAGACCCTCAGAACTACATAAATCAAGAAAGGAAAACACAAGAGGAAAAATACTTACTACTCTGTTATGACTCAAATCAGTATTTTTTTTATTTGTTTATTTATTTATTTATTTATTTATTTTTATTTTTTTGTACTTGTTCTCCGAAAAGCTTAAATGTCAAAACTTCAATTTCGTGAAACAACAGGTTTGGTCAAGGCCAAAATGTTTTTGAGTTTTTTTTTTCTCATGGTATTTCCACTGATGGTGTTAGCCAAAACCCAGGCTTCATACCCAGATGAAAATAAACATAAATCTTCAAGCCTCAGAAATGGCCAGAACTTGCTGTGCAAACCAAATGAATGACAGTTTAGGTTAGCTTGCATTTTATCTGAACTGGGCCCCTGACTTTCACATGAAGAAAATTGTTATTGTGTTGGTGGAGCTAATTCGCCTCCTAAAATGAAAACACTCAGAAATTCCATCTACTCCATCAAATGGTAGGCAAGGCATATTCTTGTTATTTTTTTCTGTTATTCCTGGTAAGGGGTTCGGTGATGAATTGAAATGTCTTTAGAAATTGTAACACCTAAACCTTGGGAATTTAACTCTCAAAAACTCACTTAATGTTTGCAGGAAAGGAAAGGAAAGGAAAGGAAAGAAAGAAAGAAAGAAAGAAAGAAAGAAAGAAAGAAAGAAAGAAAGAAAGAAAGAAAGAAAGAAAGAAAGAAAGAAAGAAAGAAAGAAAGAAAGAAAGAAAGAGAAGACAGACAATCAATATCCTTGTGAGCATCATCTCAAGACCACAGAGCTGGTCCGCAATTATCTATTGTTCTCCTTACTCACTTATTCATGTACATATTGGCCTCTTTTTATTTTCTAACATGGGCAGGATGAGGCCCATAAAAGCATTTATTAAAGGACTTGATTTTGCCTTGAAGCAGTCCTGTCTCTGCCCCCACAGGATGTACATTCTCTCTCCAGACCTCGTGCTGATTGCCCTCTGTGGGAAGTAGTGGTCAACTTTAATTAACTAATTTACTTTCAACAAGTGTTTAATTAGGGCCTTTGCCCATATGTTGTGCTCTTTTGAAGATTCTGCCCAACATTAGACCTTCCTTCAAAAACTTCATCTGATTCTCTGGCACAAGAAATCTTTGAATACACAGAAAAATCGACATCCTTTGACAAGTATTAAATACAATGACTAAATGTTTAACAGAGCACAAGCATGGGGCCAGCTGTCATGATGGGAAAATACAGTGGGATTTGATCATGGACCTAGAGACAAACCCTGGAAAATCAGGAAAACTATGCAAGAGAGGTGAAGTTTTTATTGCCAGTGTTGGCAGAGAATAATCATCTGTATTCCTAGACTACCAACTGTTTCTCAGGTACCCTCTCTACCCTCTCACCTTATGCTCTCCAGAGTTGTAGGATGTAAATAGTGCCCATTTTCCAGAGAAAGAAGCCAAAGAAGTTTAAAAGTGACCCAAGTTACATCTGGTAGGTGTTAATGTGGGTGCAAAGCCTCTAAGGTCACAGTGAATCTCAAGTGTGTCTTAAAGAAGCGCTCCCCCAAATCAGTAGGCAACAAAACAACTGGAAATCTCCTCACCTGGCAGAGTCTAGCTCTGTTGGCTCTGGAGAGCTGTGAGGATGGGTATACTAAGGCTTGAGGGAGTGAGAGCCGCCATGACCAAGACCAGGCCTGGCTTCCATTTTCTTACCTATAACAGAAAGTGTTGAGTAAACTAGCGAGCTTCCAGAACCTCTCCCAAAAAATAATAGAGTAAGCCTGTAATTCTACTGTGGGATAGGAAAGGAGGCAAGGCCATGGGCCACGTGACCAGGAAAAATCCCTTAGGCCAGTGATTGCTAGATGCTTATCTGGACAGGAAAATCAAGTTGACAGATTTGGCAGCCTACACACCAGAGAAGGTTCTGGGCACTAGTCAACACTGTGACAAGACTGTACTACAGAAAAATGTACACAAAAACATGAAAAACAACTCAAACGTCTACATCTTACTCAATTAACCAGTTATTTGGTTACAAGTTAAATAGTTAACAGTTTATGGTTTCAGTAATTGTCTTCTGCAGGGAACCAAAGCTCCATTACTGTGACTAGAATCTACTGATTTGGTCTACTGGACTAAGATAGGTGCTGGGTCCAAACCCAAGGTAATCTCCTACAAGACGGGGTTTTTTTTTTTTTTCATGTAATTTTAATTAAATCCATTTTTCTATTTTTGTCATGGATCATTCTTTTGATGTTGTAGTAATAAAAAATGTTATTGAACAAACATGATGAGGAGTTACTTGCAGAGCTCACTGATGAGACTGTCTTACTCCCCAGATTCTCAAGTTCCCAAGTTGATTCATAAGATACAAAAAGGAACATGGGAAAGTGTTTTATAGCCAAACTTCATATGCTTTTTGTATGTGGTCCTCATCCTTTGAGATATACCTTCCTAGTTAATTTGAAAAACTTAGCCTGGAGTTTGGCGAGTTTTACAAATAATCCTTATTTACATGATCTAGATGTAGTTAAGTGAAACATATATCCAAGAATAATGGTAGCCCCCATTTACTGGGTATGTACTCAATGCTACACATGCAGTAAATATTAAATGTTTTATATGTGTGTGTTAAATGTCATGCTTCATAATACCCACAACAATTTTTATTTGTATTTCTAGACATGTGAACCTACTCATTTCTTTTTATTTATTTAAGCCATCCTGAGCTTGGGTTTTGATTATTTACAGCCAGAAATGCTCAAGCAAGCTGTTATGTATTTTCTATGCCAGACATATAGATTTAAGCTGACTACCTCCCCCCAATGCCTCAATAACTCATGGCACAGAGAAAGTGTTTCTGACAAGCAACCCTGTGATAAGTTTCAACACTAAAGTATTAGAGAAGCTGTGGAAAAGGAAGGAATAAATAACAAGGGTTTAGGAATATAAAACATTAATTATTGATTGTATAAAGGGTAACATACATGAATGGGTGGTCGGGGACCTAAGACAAAGGATTGGTTTGTGCAATTTCTTAGAAATGTGGAAGAGGGGAACATCAGACAGGTGATTGCAAGATGCTCTACTCTCTGCCTGACTGAGTTCAGGAATTTGGGTCTGCTCAGGACATGAAAGACTTCCATCCCTGCTGCTGAGCATGTCAAGAAGGTTTGTAGGATTATGTTATCTTGACTCAGATACCTGGATTCAAATCCCAACTTTATTTCTTGTTATCTGCATAATTTTGTATGCATTTCTGAACTTGTCAAAGCTCCTTTCTTTTTTCCTTTTTTGGTCTGAGAAGTAAAGTTGACTATATATAATTTTCAAGTATTTTGAAGTTGAAAGATGATGAATACAACATTTTTGGTGTATTATTACAATGATTGTGATTAGTACTGGGCAAATACAAAGGGAAGACATTCTTATGAAATACTTAGCATCCAGTTGTCAAGAACTTGATGCAGAAACAACATTGAGTAAGTCTGGGGAAGGCATAGGACAGAATGAGAAGCACTATATTTAAAGTTACTGTAAATTAGTTTATTAGTCATCTTATAAATAATATAAACTTGAGATCAAGGTTAAATTGAAGATCACAGCATCTATGATGGTGTAGAGAGCAGAATCAAGAAGAAAACAGAAGATCAGCTGAGAGTTTGTTAGTGACAGAGATAGGGAGGAACAGATGAAGAAGAGAAAAAGAGATTGAAGAGACATTTTAAAATAACATTGCTTGGAACTGGTGCTTGAGCTAAGACTTTGGGATGATGTCCATTTATCTAGCTTAGGGATAGTGTTGTCATTCCCTGGAACCTGTCCTGTAGGAGTTTAATTCATTGCCCTCCTATTCTCATTTTCTCACTGCATCTACATAGTGCCTTGTCCAAAACAACTCTTTCTTCTTCTGACCCATCAATCTTTGCTTTGGCACTTCACTGTGCAGTTCTTTAGCAAGCAAAACCCAGTGTATGTGAGAACTTATTAAACATAAAAATTCTTGGTGTCCATTATAGCACTAAGAAATTAGAAACTCTGAGCCTTGATCCAACAGTCTCAAATATTTAAACAAGTCCACCAGGTGATTCTAATGCATTCTGGATTCTATAGACCCATTTGTCTACAGTAAGCTTAAGGACATGGGTGTTTAGTAACATTCTAGCTTTCTTATGAGGAAGAAACTCTTGCAGCATTCTGCCATACCCAGAGAGAAAACCCAGTTTTGGAAAGCCTAAGGATGGGGAAGCCCAGTGCCCACCCCCAACAAATAACATATACACACTTACAAGTAAACTCCATAAGGAACAATCACAGTCAGTTTGGGGTGCTCTGTGACTGAATTGTATAATCAAGATCTTCTTCCAAAAGGAAATGAGAATGTTCAGAGTTGCTGTGTAGAACTTACTATGAAACTACCTCAAAACCAATCCAAGAACAATGCACTGAAATGCATCTAGGAGGAAAATTAGGGGGCATTGGAATATGTGAGGAAGTAATCAGAAGGAAAATCGTCTGGGGCATTCCACTGCTCTTAGGGACAAGGCCACTCTAACTCCCAGAGTTAAATATAATAGCTCATCATGCCAGGTCAATGGGTAAAATTTCAAGGGTCAACAAGCCATGGTCTTAAAGGCTCCAATTACAAACTAGACTACCAGACAGATGCCCAATTGTCTACTGGACTCTGCAGCAAAACTTTATGCTCCTAGGAAGGAGGGGGTGGGGTGAGTCTTTGGCTTTCAGGGAAAAAGGATTAATCCTATCCTGACCCCTGGGTCTCAGCTTCCAACTATCCATTAAATGTCTGGCTCAGTCGCATCCCTGGGTGGGCTGCATAATTTCACAATAGCTCTGAAATCCCTTCCTGTCTATGTTCCAAATAAACCTCATCTGCACAGAACATTTTCTTATTTTCTCATCCAATGACACTTTCTGTTGAAACATTATTAGATGTATTCAGTTTTAACTGTCCTATCCCTAATAATACAAATGTACAGTTTCAAAGTTTTTCACACATTGAGAAACTTCAGTATCTGAGTCGCTGCAGATCAGTACTGCCTACTTTCTCACAGTTCATCTCCCTGACCTTCTAAGCTAATTACTGGTAGCCTGGTTCACAGTTAGACATCCTTGTACCAAAGCTAGACATGTAGGATTACTCTGAGGTCAAATAGGAGACCTTTCATCTCCCCTACACTCCTAATAATAGAAATTTAGCGCAAATAACTAGAAAAGGACCCACATTCTCAATTCCGACCGAAGCCTTTAGGACATTCATTGTCTCTGAATATAATGTGTGACTAACAAGATCCTATAATCTCCTGATGTACATAATCCTATTTCTCCTTATCTGAAAAATAGGGATAACTGTGAAGGCTAAAGGAAAAGGCATTCAAAAACAATGCTTTGTCTAACAAATAGCAGCAACAAGAGGATGAGGATGATGAAGATGAAGATGGCGGTGGTAATAGTGATGATACAATTGCAGTACTTCTATGTTCTGCCCCAGAGTCCTGGGCATCTTCTAGTTGAACAAGGTGCCATATCCATGAATTATATTCTAACATTTCTTGTTCAATAGAACTTTGTGTTTCACCTAAGAGCATATTCCTATACACAATACAGCTGCTAAGAACTTCATCCATGCTACTAAAGCCACGCTGTGTAGTGCCATAGTTCCTGGAACGTATCTATAAACTGCTAACTCATCCAATTCCTTCCACCTTCAAGATCCTAGGTACTACACTTCTCTTAGTGTGAATCATAGATCACTAGATATCTAATGAAATAATACAATCCATAAAAATCAGCTTCTATGTTTGTATACCAATGGTATTATCAATAGTTTATATTTAGTGAACACTTATTTTCATTATTATGCTGAAAAACTAAAATTACAAGGGTGAATAGATTAAGGAATTTCCTAATACAAAACAAAACTATAACTGGAGCTATGGTATATGGAAATAAGTTGGTGATGGTAAAATATAGGAGCAAACCACCAATGTTGTTTGTTGAGAATGTGCTGTTTCAGAAATTATGTGAGACATTCATAAGGTACATAACCTTCCTCATTTTATCATGATAAATTATTGGAGTACAGATATACTAAGACAGCCTCTCATCCTATCTCCACCCTATGATGAGCCACTGTTGCATTGACAAATATCAAGACCAAGAGTAACTTGGGAGAAAAGTTATGCTCCATCATCAAAAGAAGCCAAGCCAGGAGCTCAAAGCTAGAACCTGGAGGTAGTACCTGAAAGGAGACTCTGACACTTCTCTCTCTCTCAGCTCTTACAAAAAAAGGAAAATGAATGGAATGGACTGTGTTCTCCACAAGACACTTTCAAGTATAGAAGTCAAAAACAAGAGTACATTATTGATAATTAGTTTCATTTGCTGGTTCTTTGGAGTACAAAAGATAGGGAGGTTAAAAATAAAAAAAAATAAATAATGTTTAAATTTTGTTTTCTAGGTGATGGAAAACCTAAAGCAGAATTTATGAGATACATTTTACATTTTAGAAAGACTATATTGTCTATACTTTCAGGAATGATCTGAAACTGGACATAGCTGGAAACAGGCAGTTCTTTCTGAACCACCTTCTTAAATGAGCAAGTCTTCTCTGTATTACATTACATAAATAAGATTGTATGCCATATTTTAGTATTCTATGTCTTATGTTCTGATTTATTGATTAAAAAGTCTTTACAAAGTGTTTGTAGGAAGGACAATACATAAATAATAGCATTATGACCTTTATTAATATAGATGCGAAATACTTGGTGACATATTACCAATTCAAACTCACCAAATTATAAAATGTCATGGCTATGTATATGAAGGTGACTTGCTTTAAAAGCAACAGAAATATGTCAGTCGAGGTAACTTGTCATCTTGTTATAACAAAAGGAGAAAGTCATATGTCTCCCATTAAGACATGAAGAATGACTGAGCACTGCATATATATGGCCCACCCTTCTCAACTCTGAGAGTCTCATAGCTAATTCCACAAATACTCTTTTCTGCTTTGGTGTTGTCTCTGCAGAATTCTCCAGTAAATGTAAAAACTTGCAACAAGCAGGTATAAATGTAGGGAATTCTACAATTGTAAACACATTTCTATCTGAAAATATATGTAGGCCTACCTTCTTTGATGTCATCAAACAGTATGAAGACATCATGACATCACTATCTTGTTCCCTGGTTTCTCTCTCTTAAACCTTTGCTTCTTTCCCAGATAGAGTTTTCACTCCTCATCCAATAGTTTTCTATTATTTCCAAAGTATATTGCCATTCTGAATTGTGTTCTTCTAATTCCCAACACATTGTAAGCATCCTTTAAAAGCAAAGATGAGAGAAAATCATTTTCCATTGAATATAGAGTTTAGAAGACCAGGAGCCCAACAATGAACATGCACACACACACACACACACACACACACACACACACAAACACACACACACAGCCTAATGATTTCATTCAATTTTGTTCTTATTAAAGTATGATTACGAAAAATTACTTGAGATTAGATCAGGTTTTCTTCCCCTGAGGAAAACTGATTCTCACTCTCTTAGTAGCCAGTTGTTGCCTATAGCTTTTCATCTAAGGGTGGGATGTTGGAAAATTCCCATCATCCATGTTGGCATGTCAGTGGCACTGTCAGTATTAAAGTTTTGTTTGGCCAGCCATATTTCATAGGTGTAGCTTCCCTGCCATACATAGACAACACTATGTAACAGCAGATGTTCTAACTGGATATACCTTGGTTTTTATTTATTTTTATAGCCACTGAGATAGAAATGTTAGATATACTACTTAATCTTATAACTGGTTTATAATGTATTTATAGTTACTTTTAATGGAAACATGGGTACCTAAATATACTGGAAAAGTTTATAATTGTTGGCACAAGTAAGCATGAAAAAAGTCTAAATAAAAGTCTATTTTACTCATGAATCCTGTGATGCTAATTACTGCTCTTGATTACTCATCAGAAGTGAAATTAAGACGATACGTGATTGTTTAGCTACTTTCTTTCCCATGATGGGAGGTAATTCTAAATGTCGGAAACTACCTTGAAACATAGTTAATCTTAGGCCATTCCTAAATGAAGACAGAAAATCTCAATGCCAAGCCTTCTCACTTATAAAAACTTAAAAATGTATGTGTCCTAAGTTGAAACTCTTTATTGGAGATGCAGTCCCTGGTTTTCCCCAGCTCATTAATCCATACAAGCCAACTTGTTTTGAGGCAGAAGTACAAATGAATAGTAAGCAGGATTCTAGTTCCTGAAGAAAGCTCAGAAAGGAGAGTTCTCAGGATCTGAGGTTTCGATGTCAGGACTTCTTTATTCTCCACTTAATCAACAATTGTATGTCATTTCCCTAATTCAATAGTGACATAATTCTTCCAGAGAAAATTATAGCACCATCGCTGGTCCACTGAAAACCCATGTTATATGCAATTGAATTGATGTTGCTGTCTTTTATACATCTTTTGGTGGTTTCTAATTATCCTCCATGATGGTCACACCCATTTCTCCATGCAGAAAAATTGAGAAGGAATGCATATTGCTATATTTATCTCCTTCAAGATATCTGACTCATATCATATCATTAGAGAAATTAGCTTGACACTTTGGAATATTTACCTTATAAAATAAAAAGAGAAATGGGATATACAGCAAACAAGGAAAATGATGTAAGTGACTATGGTTTATTGAGCTAAAGATTCATGTAACTGTTCAGCCATCTGGCTCACACATGGAAGAAAGCAAACTAACTGAGTTGGCTGAGAACACAAGAAGGCCCATCTGGTCCTTAGCAAACATTGCCTGAGTGCCTACTCTGTGCCAGGAACTGAAACCAAGGATGAAGATAATAGCTTGGTGGAACTCGGCACAAGTGGGTGGGTTTTTTTCCCTCTCCAGTTGTTTGAATTCTCAGACAACAGTTATCACAAAAGCCTCTGAATACTCCATTTGTTAACCAAATACTTAATAACCACATTAGATTTTACAAAAACATTTACTTTTTTCCTATTGTGAAAGAAGTAAAAATAACTTAGTTAAGCAGAGTATTTCTGTGGAATGACAATCAATCTTTTTCCAGTATTTATTTTCCACTCAACACTCTTTCCTCATTCCTCTAAAATTCTACTGCTCAAATTAACATTTGTGGAAGGGTGTCCAGAATTCTCAAGATCAGAAGATGTTACTAAATCAGTCATGGTCAGCAGTACCCCAGTCACTTTGATTTAGAGGCTCTCCCTTCTGCCCAAGAACAAAATAATTACACTTATCCTGGATGCAAAACTACATACTCTTTTGTCCTAATATCTACATAGCATAAATCCATGTATAGCTTTCTTTTGTTCTTTCAGTAATTTTGACACAAATTCATGCAGTTACCATCAATGTAATCTCAGAAATAAGGTATGGCCAGATCTGGAATTATGCTGGCCCAATATCGCGAATATTCTCTCATACATTTTAAAATCTATATCCTACCTACGCTTTCAGATGTGGTTTGTGCCTCTGTGTCTTAGAATATCTAAGTAAGGAGTAGTGCAGTATTCCCCAATATCAGCTACCTTTTCCATTTTTTCCAAAATAACACATGTGTTACTTTTAAAGATCTTCTAGTTGCCAGTTCTATTCTCTAAGAAGATGTAAATGGATTTGAATTTCATTCACGTTCAGCTACTGCCAACAAAATGCATCATTTCTAAGTCAGGTAGCACAAACTATTCAGTAGATAGTTCTAAGTTTCAAAACCACAAGTACATATCTCAAGTCCATAGGTCAATTTTAACTCAGAAACTCTCTAGACAATCAAATATCAGTTTACTCTTGCTTATACACACTGAGAGGGAAAGGTGCTCACTTTCTATAGAAACTGTGTATTTCGGGGGACTCTTTTGGAAGTTCTCATTTCTCCAAGGATTGAGTCATGGCTTTGTACCATTTGGAATGAGTACATTGACATGTGGTTTATAATAATCCATTCTCTGCATTATTCAATAGAGTTACATATTTCACTAAGCTGTAAGCTCGCAAAAGTATGAGATGCTATATTCAAATAATATTTTAATTCTTAGAACCTAGCAAAGAGTATTGATTTTTGGTTGTTTGTTTTTTATCTTTTTTATTGGATATTTTCTTTATTTACATTTCAAATGCTATCCCCTTTCCAGGTTTCCGCCCTCCCGGAAACCATCATTCCATCCTTCCTTCCCCTGCTTCTATGAGGGTGTTCCTCCACCCACCCACCCACTCCCACCTCCCTTCCCACAATTCCCCTACACTGGGGCATCTAGTGAGCCTTCATAGAACCAAAGACCTCTCCTCCCCTTGATGCCTGACAAGTCAATCCTCTGTTGCATACACAGCTGGAGCCATGTGTATTCCTTGGTTGATGGCTTAATCCCTGGGAGCTCTGGGGGTCTGGTTGGTTGATATTGCTGTTCTCCCTGTGAGGTTGCAAACCCCTTCAGCTCCTAAGTCCTTTTTCTAACTCCTGCACTGGGGATCCGATGCTCGGTCCAATGGTTCACTGCAAGCATCCAGCTCTGTATTTGTAAGACTCTGACAGGACCTCTCAGGAGGCAGCCATATCAGGCTACTTTCAGCAAGCATTTCTTGGTATCCACAATAGTGTCTGGGTTTGGTGACTGTATATGGGATGAAACCCCAGGTGGGACAGTCTCTGGATGACCTTTCCTTCAGTCTCTGACCTACACTTTATCTCCATATTTGCTCCTGTGAGTATTTTGTTCCCCTTCTCAGAAGAGCTGAAGCACCCACACTTTGGTCTTCTTCTTGAGCTTCATGTGGTCTGTGAATTGTATCTTGGGTATTCAGAGCTTTTAGGCTAATATTCACTTATCAGTGAGTGCATACCTGCAGGCTGTTCTGATGCAAGCCTCTGTTCCTGTGGAGGAGCCCCGGCAGGGTAGGGGAGTCCTTGGCCCTTTCTGTTGGCTGGAAAAGCTGAGAGGCCTGTTCCATTGCTCCAGCACGGTGGGTTTTGATAAAAGGAGACAGCCCATGATTTTTAAGCTTATTATAGAAGGACAGAGTGAGATAGGGGAGGGAGAGAGATGAAAGCCGGCCATGGCCACGTGGAAAGAGGGGCTAAGAATGGGGAAAGAGAAAGGTAAGAGAAGAGAGTGGGAGAGAAGAGAAGAGAGCAAGAGAGAGAGCAAGAGAGGGCAGAGGGGTCAAGAATCCCCTTTTATAGTGAACCAGGCTATGTGGCTGTAGCCAGGAAACTGTGTGGGTGGAGTCCAGCCAGAATACCAGGGGCTTGGGGTGTAGCCTTCGTGACTGATGGCTAAAGAATTATGGAGTTGAGGGTCTTGTGGTGTCAGCCTGGTGTCTGGGAACACGGGCGACAGCCTCCTATCCCTTGTGGATTAAATCCACTGGGTCATTGAAGTTCAAACCTAGCTCAACCAGAAAATAGAATGTATTTCATGGTCCAACACATACCATGTGTGTTCTTTTGTGATTGGGTTACCTCACTTAGGACTATATTTTCTTGTTCCATCCATTTGCCTAAGAATTTCATGAATTCGCCCACCACCATTTGTACCGGGTAGCCAGGTGGCTCCACAGCCTTCTGTGAACAGCCCACGAGGAGAGAGTGATCTCCCAGCACTGCATTCACTTCTGAGAGCAGAGGCAAGATCTGCACCTTCTCTCTGGAGGGAAACAGCTGGGAGCACACAGGACAGACTACCAGTGGGTCAGAGATCTTCAGGCTGCCACTCCACAGCCTTCTGTGCATAGACCCTGCCGGAAGAGAGTTGGTCTCCCAGGAGTATGGACACAGGCTTACAGGCCCACAGGAGGTACAAGCTCCATCCAGAGACAGCAAGACCAGTGAACACCAGAGATAGCCAGATGGTTAAAGGCAAGCACAAGAACCCTAACAACAAAATCCAAGGCTACTTGGCAACATCAGAACCCAGTTCTTCTACCACAGCAAGTCCTAGATACCCCAAGACATCGGAAAAGCAAGACTTGGATTTAAAATCATACCTCATGATGCTGATAGAGGGCTTCAAGAAAGACTTAAATAATTCCCTTAAATAAATACAGGAGCCCTTCCAGCCGCCATCTGCAGCATGGAACCAGGCAGCTCCATAGCCTTCTGTGCTTAGCTCACCAGAAGAGAATGATCTCACAGCAGTGATTTCACTTCTGAGTGCAGAGGTGAGATCTCCACATTTTCTCTGGAGGGGTACAGCTAGGAGCACACAGGGCATACGATCAGTGGAGCAGCTGGGACAGGAATCTTTCCTTCCAGCCGCCATTTGCAGCAGGGAACCAGGCAGCTCCACAGCCTTCTGTGCTTAGCCCACCAGAAGAGAATGATCTCCCAGTAGCGATTTCACTTCTCAGTGCCGAGGTGAGATCTCCACCTTCTCTCTGTAGGGGTACAGCTAGGAGCGCACAAGGCATATGATCATTGGAGCAGCTGGGACAGGAGTCTTCCCTTCCAGCCTCCATTTGCAGCAGGGAACCAGACAGCTCCACAGCCTTCTGGGCACAGACCCTGCCAGAAGAGAGTTGGTCTCCCAGGAGTACAGACACAGGTTCACAGGCCCATAGGAGGGGCAAGTTCCAGCCAGAGACAACAAGAACAATTAACACCAGAAATAACCAGATGGTGAAAGGCAAGTGCAGGAACCCTACCAACAGAAACCAAGGCTACTTGGCAACATCAGAGCCCAGTTCTCCCTCCACAGCAAATCTCGGATACGCCAACATACTGGAAAAGCAAGAGTTGGATTTAAAGTCTCTTCTCACGATGCTGTTAGAGGACATCAAGAAGGACATAAATAACTCCCTTAAAGAAATACAGGAGAACATGGGTCAAATGGTAAAGGCCCTTAAAGAGGAAACACAAAAATTCCTGAAAGAATTACAGGAGAACACATAAAAACAAGTGAAGGAACCGAACAAAACCATCCAGGATCTAAAAATGGAAGTAGAAGCAATAAAGAAATCACAAAGTGAGACATCTCTGGAGATAGAAAATCTTGGAAAGAATTCAGGAGTCATAGATGCAAGCATCAACAACAGAATACAAGAGATAGAAGAAAGAATCTCAGGGGCTGAAGATATCATAGAAAACATTGACTCAACAGTTAAAGAAAATGCAAAATACAAAAAGCTCCTGAGCCAAAACATCCAGGAAATCCAGGACACAATGAGAAGACCAAACCTAAGGATTATAGGTATAGAAGAGAGTGAAGATTTCCAACTTAAAGGGCCAGTAAATATCTTCAACAAAATTATAGAAGAAAACTTCCCTAACCTAAAGAAAGAGATGTCCATGAACATACAAGAAGCCTATAGAACTACAAACAGACTGGACCAGACCAGAAAGTCCTCCTGGCACATAATAATCAAAATACCAAATGCACTAAACAAAGAAAGAATATTAAAAGCAGTAAGAGAAAAAGGTCAAGTAACCTATAAAGGCAGGCCTATCAGAATTACACCAGACTTCTCACTTGAGACGATGAAAGCCAGAAGATCCTGGGCAGATCTCATACAGACCCTAGAGAACACAAATGCCAGCCCAAACTACTATACCCAGCAAAACTCTCAATTACCATAGATGGAGAAACCAAGATATTCCATGATAAAACCAAATTTACACAATATCTGTCCACAAATCCAGCCCTACAAAGGATAATAGATGGAAAACGCCAATATGAGGAGGGAAACTACACCCTAGAAAAAGCAAGAAAGTAATCTTTTTCCAATAAACCCAAAAGAAAGTAACCACACAAACATAAAAAGAACATCAAAAATAACAGGAAGCAACAATCACTATTCTTATATAGTGATTGTTATATAGTTATAAGATATTCGTTAATATCTTATAACATCAATAGACTCAATTCCCCAACAAAAAAACATAGTCTAACAGAGACACTTTCCATGTGGATCATCGATTTTATCAGAAAATGTTTGTGACTCCTCTTTCAATTTAGTAATGCTTTTTGTGTCTACCATTTTGACTGTATTATTTTCCATCATACTATTATTATATCTATATAAAATTTTCCATGAAAACTTCAATTTTAACCTTTAAATATTCAATTTTAATTTTTCTACAATTTTATCAGAAATACTTGCCATGTAAATCTTCAATTCTATCATATAATGTTTCTACTTCCTTTTTCAATTAATTTAGCAATGTTTTTATGTCTACCATTTTACTCTTTAATTTTTCATGGAAATTGTCAATTTTAAGTATTTCTCTACATAAGTCTTTTATTTTATCAGAAATATCTTCCATGTAAATCTTCAATTTTAACATTAAATGTTTTTACTTCCTTTTTCAATAAAAGAACATGCTTTTCAAAAAAAAGAATTTCATGAATTCATTGTTTTGTTTTTTGCTTTTATTTTTTATTAGATATATACTTTATTTACATTTCAAATGTTATCCCCTTTCCTCATTACCTCTCTGAAAACTCCTATCCCATCTCTCCTCCCCCTGCTTACCAACTCCCTCCACCCCCACTTTCCTGACCCAGCAATCCCCCTGCACTGGGGCATGGAGCCTTTACAGGACCAATGGCCTCTTCTCTCATTGATGTCTGAAAAGGCCTTCCTCTGCTATATATGTAGCTGGAAACATGGGTCTCTCCATATGTACTCTTCGGTTGGTGGATTAGTCCCTGGGAGCTCTGGTGGGTACTGGTTGGTACATATTATTGTTCCTCCCACGGGGCTGCAAACCTCTTCAGCTCCTTGGGTCCTTTCTCTAGCTCCTCCATTGGGGACCCTATGCTCAGTCTATTGGTTGGCTGTGAGCCATGGGTATTTTTATGCCCCTTCTAAGAAGGATGAAAGTATCCACACTTTGGTCTTCCTTCTTCGGGAGCTTCATGTGGTCTGCGAATTGTATCTTGGGTAATTCCGAGCTTTTGGGCTAATATCCACTTATTAACAAGTACACACCATGTGTGTCCTTTTGTGATTGGGTTACCTCACTCAGGATTGTATTTTCTAGTTCCATCCATTTGCCTAAGAATGTCATGAATTTGTCATTTTTAATAGTTGAGTAGTACTCCACTGAGTAAATGTACCACATTTTCTGTATCCATTCCTGTGCTGAAGGACATCTGGGTTCCTTCCAGCTTCTGGCTATTATAACTAAGGCTTCTAGGAACATAGTGGAACATGTGTCCTTATTATATGTTGGAGCATCTTCTGGGTATATGCCCAAGAATGGTATAGCTGGGTCCTCAGGTAGTACTGTGTCCAAATTTCTGAGGAGCTGCCAAACTGATTTCCAAAATGGTTGTACCAGTTTGTGATCCCACCAGCAATGGAGGAGTGTTCCCCTTTCTCCACACCTTTGCCATCATCTGCTGTCACCTGAGTTTTTTATTTTAGCCATTCTGACTGGTGTGAGGTAGAATCTCAGGGTTGTTTTGATTTGCATTTCCCTGATGACGAAGGATGTTGAACATTTCTTTAGGTACTTCTCAACCATTCAATATTTCTCAGTGGAAAATTCTTTGTTTATTTCTGCACCTCATTTTTAATAGGGTCATTTGATTCTCTAAAGTCTAACTTCTTCAGTTCTTTGTATATTTGGATATTATCCCTCTGTTGGATGTAGAATTAGTAAAGATCCTTTACCAATCTGTTGGTTGCTGTCTTGTCCTATTGACAGTGTCCTTTGCCTTACAGAAGCTTTGTAATTTTATGAAGTCCCATTTGTCGATTCTTGGTCTTAGAGCATAAGCCATTGGTGTTCTGTGCAGGAAATGTTCCCCTGTACCCATGTGTCCAAGTAATTTGTCAATTAAAAACACTTCGATTATGTCTATGAATACATTGCTATGAGAATGACTTGGAAAACCACAGACTAGGAGAAAACAGTGATGATGACCTATCTCATTAAGTAATTACATCAGTCATCTACAAAAAAGTCTTACAATGTACTAGAAGAATATAATACAAAAATTTAATGGGTAAAAAAGTTAGAAATTTTACTGAAGAAAAGATATATTGATAACAAATGAGCACATGAAAATATTCTAATAGAAAGACATTATGATACACATTAGACAATTGTCAGAATGCTGAGCTTGCCTCACCTTGCCTTTTGTTAATGAGAATGTCAATGATATGCATGTGGGTAATGTTACTAATAGTAATAGGCCTAAAAAAAGATATAAATCTTCATGAACCTTAAAACATAGACAAATGGTTTTATGTATGTATATCATATGTATGTTTATATAAAATATTTAACATATAAACTTACAAATTTATCATATAACAGGCATATATACTTTATATGCCTATGATATATGTTTATATAATATATATTCACATAAACCTATACATGCTATATGTATACATATAAAATGTATATATAAAAGACCAGTAATTTAAAGGACATAATATTCACTTATGTTTATATAATCTTCTAAAAATATAAACTAATCTATAGTGTGTGGGATTCACACAGATGAAAATTTGCTTAAGACCAGAAAGCAAAACAAAAGAAGATTAAAAGTATATTGAGAGATGTTTGATTTTCAGATGTGATGGGTGTTTTTAATATAGTATATTGTATTTTAATATTATATTTGTGCTTTGTTTGTGGGTTTTTTTTAACACTACCTGCCTTTCTTTTATTTTTTTTAATTTTTTTTAATTTATTTTTTATTATTTATTTTTTTTACTTTACATTCCAAATCATTTCCCCTTTCCCGTTTCCTCCCTCCCCGAAAGTCCCATAAGCCCCCTTCCCTCCCTCTTTTCTCCATTCAACCCCCTCTCGTTTCTCTGTCCTGGCGTTCCCCTACATCCAGTCTTTCCAGGACCAGGGGTCTCTCCTTCCATCTTCTTAGAAATCTATTGATATGCGGATTGTGTCTAGGGTATTCCGAGATTCTGGGTCAATATCCCCTTATCAGTGACTACATACCATGTGTGTTCTTTTGTGATTGGGTTACCTCACTAAGGATGATATTTTCAAGATCTGACCATTTGCCTAGGAATTTCATGACTTCATTGTTTTTAATTGCAGAGTAGTATTCCATTGTGTAGATATACCACATCTTCTGAATCCATTCCTCCGTTGAGGGACATCTGGGTTCTTTCCAGCTTCTGGCTATTATAAATAAGGCTGCTATGAACATAGTGGAGCATGTGTCCTTATTGCACGCAGGTAAAGCCTCTGGGTATATGCCCAGGAGTGGTATAGCCGGATCCTCCGGGAGTGTCATGCCCAGTTTTCTGAGGAACCGCCAGACTGCTTTCCAGAGTGGTTGTACCAGCCTGCAATTCCACCAGCAGTGGAGGAGTGTTCCTCTTTCTCCACATCCTCACCAACAACTGCTGTCTCCTGTGTTTTTGATCTTAGCCATCCTGACTGGTGTGACATGGAATCTCAGGGTTGTTTTGATTTGCATTTCCTTAATGACTAAGGATGATGAACATCTCTTTAGGTGCTTCTCAGCCATTACATATTCTTCAGGTGAGAACACTTTGTTTAGCTCTGTACCCCATTTTTTAATAGGGTTACTTGCCTCTCTGGAGTTTAACTTCTTGAGTTCTTTGAATATATTGGATATTAGCCCTCTGTCGGATGTAAGGTTGGTAAAGATCATTTCCCAGTTAGTTGGTTGCCACTTTGTCTTTTTGACAGTGTCTTTTGCCTTGCAAAAACTTTGTAATTTAATGAGGTCCCATTTGTCTATTCTTGATCTTAGAGCATAAGCTATTGGAGTTCTGTTCAGGAAATTCTCCCCTGTGCCCATATGTTCAAGGTTCTTCCCTAGTTTCCATTCTATTAGTTTCAGTGTGTCTGGTTTTATGTGGAGATCTTTGATCCACTTAGAATTGTGCTTAGTGCAAGGAGATAAGAATGGGTCAATTTGCATTCTTCTGCATGTTGACCTCCAGCTGAGCCAGCACCATTTGTTGAAAAGGCTATCTTTTTTCCACTGGATGGTTTTAGCTCCTTTGTCAAAGATCAAGTGACCATAGGAATGTGGATTCATTTCTGGGTCTTCAATTCTGTTCCATTGATCTACATGTCTGTTACTGTACCAATACCATGCGGTTTTTAACACTATTGCTCTGTAGTACAGCTTGAGGTCCGGGATACTGATTCCCCCAGAGGTTCTTTTACTCTTGAGAATAGTTTTAGCTATTCTGGGTTTTCTGTTATTCCAGATGAATTTTTGAATTGCTCTTTCTAACTCTATGAAGAATTGAGTTGGGATTTTGATGGGGATTGCATTGAATCTGTGTGTTACTTTTGGTAAGATGCTCATTTTTACTATATTAATCCTGCCAATCCATGAGCATGGCAGATTTTTCCATCTTCTGAGGTCTTCTTCAATTTCTTTCTTCAGAGACTTGAAGTTCTTGTCATACAGATCTTTCACTTGTTTGGTTAGAGTCACGCCAAGATACTTAATATGGTTTGTGGCTATCGTGAAGGGTATTATTTCTCTTACTTCTTTCTCAGCCTGCTTATCCTTTGAGTATAGGAAGGCTTCTGACTTGCTTGAGTTGATTTTATATCTGGCCACTTTGCTGAAGTCGTTTATCAGCTGTAGGAGTTCTCTGGTGGAGTTCTTTGGGTCGCTTAAGTATACTATCATATCGTCTGCAAATAGTGATAGTTTGACTTCTTCCTTTCCAATTTGTATCCCTTTGACCTCTTTTTGTTGTCTAATTGCTCTAGCTAGAACTTCAAGTACTATATTGAAAAGATATGGAGAGAGAGGGCAGCCTTGTCTAGTCCCTGATTTTAGTGGGATTGCTTCAAGTTTCTCTCCATTTAGATTGATGCTGGCTACCGGTTTGCTGTAAATTGCTTTTACTATGTTTAGATATGGGCCTTGAATTCCTGATCTTTCCAAGACCTTTAGCATGAAAGGATGCTGAATTTTGTCAAATGCTTTCTCAGCATCTAATGAGATGACCATGTGGTTTTTTTCTTTGAGATTGTTTATGTAGTGGATTACATTGATGGATTTCCTTATATTGAACCATCCCTGCATCCCTGGGATGAAGCCTACTTGATCGTGGTGAATGATCGTTTTGATGTGTTCTTGGATTCGGTTGGCAAGAATTTTATTGAGTATTTTTGCATCGATATTCATAAGAGAGATTGGCCTGAGATTCTCTTTCTTTGTCGGATCTTTGTGTGCTTTTGGTATTAGTGTAATTGTGGCTTCATAGAACGAGTTGGGTAGTGTTCCTTCTGTTTCTATTTTGTGGAACAGTTTGAAGAGTATTGGTGTTAGGTCTTCTTTGAAGGTCTGATAGAATTCTGCACTAAAACCATCTGGACCTGTGCTTTTTTTGGTTGGAAGACTTCCAATGACAACTTCTATTTCTTCAGGGGTTATAGGACGGTTTAGATGGTCTATTTGATCCTGATTTAATTTTGGTACTTGGTATCTGTCAAGGAAATTGTCCATTTCCTCAAGATTTTCTAGTTGTGTTGAATACAGGTTTTTGTAGTAGGATCTGATGATTTTTTGAATTTCCTCAGTTTCGGTTGTTATCTCTCCCTTTTCGTTTCTGATTTTATTAATTTGGATACTATCTCTGTGCCCTCTGGTTAGTTTGGCTAAGGGCTTATCTATCTTGTTGATTTTCTCAAAGAACCAACTCCTCGTTTTGTTGATTCTTTGTATGGTTTTATTTGTTTCTACTTGATTGATTTCAGCCCTGAGTTTGATGATTTCCTGCCTTCTACTCCTCTTTGGTGTATTTGCTTCTTTTTGTTCCAGGGCTTTCAGGTGTGCCATTAAGCTGTTAGTGTATGCTGTCTCCCATTTCCTTTGGCAGCACTCAGGGCTATGAATTTTCCTCTCAGCACTGCTTTCATTGTGTCCCATAAATTAGTGTATGTTGTGCCTTCATTTTCATTAACTTTCAAAAAGTCTTTGATTTCTTTCTTTATTTCCACCTTGACCAAGTTATCATTGAGTAGAGCATTGTTCAGCCTCCATGTGTATGTGGGTTTTCTTTTGTTTTTGTTGCCATTGAAGACCACCCTTATTCCACAGTGATCTGATAGGAGGCATGGGATTATTTCTATCTTCTTATATCTGTTGAGGTCTGATTTGTGACCAATTATATGGTCAATTTTGGAGAAGGTACCATGAGGAGCTGAGAAGAAGGTGTATTCTTTAGCTCTAGGATGAAATGTTCTATATATATCTGTTAGTTCCATTTGGTCCAAGGCTTCAATTAGATTCACTGTGTCCCTGTTTAGTTTCTGCTTTCCTGAACGATCCATTTCAGAGAGCGGGGTGTTGAAGTCACCCACTATTATTGTGTGCGGTGCGATGTGTGCTTTGAGTTTTAGTAAAGTTTCTTTTACGAATGAGGGTGCCCTTGCATTTGGAGCATAGATATTCAGAATTGAGAGTTCTTGATGGTGGATTTTTCCCTTGATCAGTATGTAGTGTCCTTCTGTGTCTTTTTTGATGACTTTAGGTTGAAAATTAATTTTATCTGATATTAGGATGGCTACTCCACCTCGTTTCTTGGGGCCATTTGCTTGTAAAATTGTTTTCCAGCCTTTTACTCTGAGGTAGTGTTTGTCTTTGACACTGAGGTGCGTTTCCTGCATGCAGCAAAATGCTGGGTCCTGTTTACGTATCCAGTCTGCTAGTCTATGTCTTTTAATTGGGGAATTGAGACCATTGATATTAAGAGAGATTAAGGCATAGTGATTATTGCCATCTGTCATTCTTGACGCTATCTTTATGTTTGAGTGGTTATCTACTTTTGGGTTTGATTCAAGAAGGTTATTATCTCATTTTTTCCAGGGTGTTGTTTCTCTCCCTGTATTGGAGGTTTCCACCTATTATCCGTTGCAGGGCTGGATTTGTGGAAAGATATTGTGACAATTTGGTTTTATCATGGAATATCTTGGTCTCTCCATCTATGGTGATTGAGAGTTTTGCTGGGTATAGTAGTCTAGGCTGGCATTTGTGCTGTCTTAGTGTCTGCATGAGATCTGCCCAGGATCTTCTGGCTTTCATAGTCTCTGGTGAGAAGTCTGATGTGATTCGGATAGGTCTTCCTTTGTATGTTACTTGGCCCTTTTCTCTTACTGTTTTAGTATTCTTTCTTTGTTTAGAACATTCGGTGTTTTGATTATTATGTGACGGGAGGTATTTCTGTTCTGGTCCAGTCTGTGTGGAATTCTGTAGGCTTCTTGTACGTTCATCGGCATCTCTCTCTTTAGGTTAGGGAAGTTTTCCTCCATAATTTTGTTGAAGATGTTTACTGGCCCTTTAAGTTGCAAATCTTCACTCTCATCTATACCTATAATCCTTAGGTTTGGTCTTCTCATTGTGTCCTGGATTTCCTGGATGTTTTGGGTTACACGTTTTTTGCATTTTGCATTTTCTTTGACTGTTGAGTCGATGCTTTCTATGGAATCTTCAGCACCTGAGATTCTTTCTTCCATCTCTTGTATTCTATTGTTGATGTTTGCATCTATGACTCCTGATTTCTTCCCAAGGTTTTCTATCTCCAAAGTTGTCTCCCTTTGTGATTTCTTAGTTGTTTCTACTTCCTTTTTTAGTTCCTGGATGGATTTGCTGAGATCCTTCACTTGTTTGTTTGTATTTTCCTGTATTTCTTTAAGGTATTTTTGCATTACCTCTTTCAGGATTTCTTCCTGATGACCCATGTTCTCCTTCATTTCTCTGAGCGATTTTTGTGTTTCCTCCTCATGGGAGTCCATCTGTTGATCCATTGTCTCCTGCATTTCTTTAAGCAGTTCTCGTGTTTCCTTTGTAAGGGTATCTAACCGTTGATTAATTTCTTTAAGCAATTGTTGTGTTGCCTCCTTATGGGCATCCGTCTGTTGACCCATAATCTTCTGCATTTCTTTATGAAATTTTTGTGATTCCTTTGTGAGTGCAGCTACACGTTGATTCATCTCGTTAAGCGATTTTTGTGTTGTCTCCTTGTGTGCCTCCATCTTTTGATCCATGTTCTCCCGCATTTCTCTAAGCGATTTTTGTGTTTCCTTTGTAAGGGCTTCTAACCATTGATTCATGGTCTCCTGTAATTCTTTATGAGATTTCTTTGTGTCCTTCTTGTGATCCTCTAATAGCATCATGAGAAGTGATTTTAAATCCAGATCTTGTCTTTCGGGTGTGGTGGGGTATCCAAGACTTGCTGCTGTTGGAGAGTTGGGTTCGGATGGTCCCATATTACTTTGATTTCTGTTAGTAACATTCCTATGTTTGCCTTTTGCCATCTGGATACCTCTGATGTTAGTTGGTCCTGCTGCCACTGGCTGTTGGTTGGACCTCCTGTGAGCCTACAAATCTATTTCTGCCCCCCCTGGATTACCAGGATTCCCCTGGCACCGATTTCTGGGGCCTGCCTTCTCCTGAGTGACTTTGGAGCCCTGATGTGCCTTGCCCCAAGTGATCTTATATTGGGGAGTCCTTGCACATCCAAAGGCTCAGCCTAGTGGATTCCTGGAGCAGAGGTCTCCCAAGGGAGGCTGGTAGGCTCCTGCCTTGTGCAGGAGTGTGTGATCTCTCCTGGAGGGGGGAGGGGGCGTCCCTCTGCCAGGCAGAAGTCCCACAGCAGAGCTAGCATGCTGGTTACTGCAGATCAGCCCAGCTCTTGGGAGCCACGTGCACACAATCCGCCCAAGACCCAAGTGATATTATGCCTGTCTGTCTCAGAGCCTGGCTGTCCCAACTTCCCGGCCACTGGAGCAAAGATGGCACTCTCTCCGTGGTGCTGCTCACCCTGCAGACGCGATGGCCTGCAGATCTGGCACCCAGATGACCACAGCGCTGACCTGTTCTTGGGCGCAGACGGAAGCCCCAACAGGCCGTGTCCCAAGTGATGTTATATTGGGGAAGAGCCTGGGTACCTGTCTCTTCAGTGCAGTCTGCGGGAACAGAGGTCGCAGAAGGAAAGCTGGTAGGCTCCCGCCCAGTGGGGGTCCCTCTGCCAGGCAGAAGTCCCACAGCAGAGCTGGCGCGCTGGTTACTGCAGATCAGCCCAGCACTTGGGAGCAGCATACACACCGTTTGTGGGTTTTAATATGTCAGAGTCTACCTTATTTTACAGCATGCATTTATTTGCTGATATCTAAAAGTAGTTGCTTTTCTTTATGAAAAGGGTAAAGAAAGAGATGATAATGACTTACATTTTTAAAGTAATATCTGGCTAAAGATTCTATAAAAAATGAAACTCTGACTCCATTATTCCTTCATTTAACATGCATTTATTCAGGAATTTTTATTTTCTAAATACTACTATATAAACAGGGCAGGTGGGGTTAACACAACTTAAACATTAAATCATAGTGACTAGAGAGATGGCTCAGAGGTTAAGAACTCTTGATGCTCCTCCAGCAGTCACTAGTTTAATTCCTAAAACTCATGTCGGGTGACTTTCAACCACCTGTAACTCCAGCTCCAGTGGATCTGATTCCCTCTTATGGGCTCTGGGTATTTGCAGTTGAGAGAGAAAGAGAGAGAGAGAGAGAGAGAGAGAGAGGCTCTAGAAAGTGAAGGAGTGAGTGGGTGTAGTGGCTATTCCTGGTTGTCAACTTGATTATATCTGGAATGAACTACAATCCAGAATTGGTAGACTCACCTATGATCCTAATCTGGAGACTCAGAGATACGAGTTTCTGACCTGGATCTTGGCATGGAGATCTTGAAGCATAGTGACTATGAATTCCAGAAGATTAAGATAAGGAGATCTCTGAGTTCAAGGTCATCTGGGATTAAAGGTGCTGTGGCAAATGCCTTTAATCTGGACCACACTCTCTGCTGGAGACCTATATAAGGACACTGGAAGGAAGACTTACTCTCACTCTTCCTTGCCTGCTTGCCTTCTGGAACCAAGCAACTGCTAGATCCTTGGACTTCCATCCACAGCTGCTGCTGACCATTGACCCAACCATTGTTGGGGAGTTGGACTACAGACTATAAGTCATCGACAAATTCCCTAACTATATAGAGACTACCCATTCTGTGACTCTAGAGAACCTTGACTAATACAGTGGGTAAACTTCACAACTTACCCTGAACCTTGGTCTCTTCATGTATAAAGTGAACCTAGCTAAAGGGAGAGACAGGAGAAGGGAAGGAAGGAGGGAGGGAGGGAGAGAGATTTAAAATTATGTGTTAAAAATTAAGATAAATCTTTAAATTCTATGGACACTGGAGAAGATGCGTTCTACAGAGTCAGAAGGACTATCTCTCATTGCCAGGAGGAGTTAAATTAGGGGAAGGAGACAAAAAGAGAGCAAGAGTGAGGATTATTATTTTGATTCAGATGGTCAACAGTTCACAGGTGACTTAGCAGAAATCCTTTCATCACCTTAATGATTTCATTTGTAAATATTCATAATATCATTTTTAAAAAGATTTTGTGTCCTAGAAATAATGTTCTGGCTAGTAATGTTAATTCCTTGCCCCTTTATATGATTAATGTCCCCTTATAAATGGAACAAAATGGGGTTTGTTGATGACAGGAGTGAGCTATGACAAGAAACACACATATAAATGAAAGGCCTGTGAGATTTCTAAAAGTTAAACACCAATTAGAAAACCAGTTTCAAATCAGAATCATCTCTCACAATTACCACATTGAAGAGAACTGTCTTGCTCCATAATAGACATGTAGCTCCCTTTCATTTTTGAGCTGAACATGAGTGTTCTGTTTACTTAACTTTTCTTGCCTGTGTTGACTTTCACATGTTGATACCAAGGCAATCAGAACAAAGAGTAAAATGATCACTATACTATCATAGTTATCCATCTCTGTGTTCCTATTCATTCACCAATCCAGCTCATTCAAAATGTCTTGTGCTGAGTACTAGCCACATTCAGAATGACAGTGTCAGCAAGTTTGACCTTGAACAGAACATCTTATTGTCTGCTAGAGGTAGAAAACCAGGTAAACAAATTTGAGAAAAAAACATATTGCAAGAGGTATTGCCTTCAAAGTAAAGAAGAAGGGAAGTAGATTGTCAGTTCTTTGATTATGGGGTGCATACCTTCAGCTTCTTTCTGCAACTTTCCCTTCTTCCTGTAATGTCCCACTATTTGGGTCTTTAGGATTAATTGCAGCCAAACCCTTGTTATAGTCTGTGTTTTAATGTTTTGGCAATATATCATAATATATTTCGAATATGAAAAACTTTAAACAATTTTAAGAGTCTCATAGAGATGAAGCAAAAAAATAGCTGAGTCTGTTACATGCCTGACTTTCAACTTCCTCCCTGCTATATCAACCCCGACCCCCTCCAAAAAGGAATTACCATGCAAAATTTGAGATCTGTCCATCTCAGGTCCTACTTTCTGTTTCTACTATGTATACATATACAAATATTATATTTGTTTACAACATTTCTTGTATAACACCATATTTGAGAGTCTAAAATATCAGACTTTCCAACGAATGTGTAGGGTTCTTCTTGGTTGGTATGTATAAAGCAAATAACCTTTTGTTCTATTCTTCTTTTCTACATCTGAACATTCCATGACTCATTTCTGCTTTGGTGACAGAATTTTAATGAGGCTGGTTCAGCAACATTGCTATAAACATTCCTATGTGGGGAGCTCTCAATACATGAGGGAGAAGCTTCAGTGGTATATTGGGAAGCAGAATCGCTGGATCATCTAATTGGCAAAATTTACATTTTATAAAGATTGCAAATTTATTGTTGGAATGTACATTATTGCCAGCTGCAGGAAAATTTTTATATTGTTAATTCTTGACAAAATCATATGTTATGTTTTCGTAAGAAGTAATACAAAATAGCACTTCAGTAAGGTTTGAATTTACATTTTCTTATTACCAATGAAGTGAAACATCTTTTCTTATTTAGTAGTCATCTAGACTTCTCTTCCATGAGATGTTTTTGCTTATTTTCTCAGTGTCTTCTAGCAGAGTAACTTACTGTCTTCTATTTTAAATTTATTAAAATTGTTTGAATGTTTGTTATTATCTTATGGCCAGGGAGTTGGAGGTGGTTGTGAGCTGCCTGCCATAGGTGCTAGCAGCCCAACTCTGGTCTTCAGTAAGATCAGTAGTGTTCCCAGCCCTATGTCATGTCTCAGCCCTGTATGAATCTTTTGTTAGAATATACTTGAACCTTTAAAAATCTTAAAATACATAAGTATAATTGGTAAAATTGTACTTAAAATACTTAAGTACAATTCTCTTTGCCACCTTTATCCTTAACTGAACATTCCTCTTGAGAAGAAATTTTTCCTCAAATTTGAAAACTGGAAGATATATATATAATGATCTCTCTCTCTCTCTCTCTCTCTCTCTCTCTCTCTCTCTCTCTCTCTCTCTCTCTTTCTCTCTCTCTCTCTGATTGCTATGTACAGGAGACAAAGGGGAAAGAAGATAAAAATCTAGGATTTTAAATATTAAAGTATGAAATAAATGAAAACCAATCCAAAGCTCTGAGTAGAGAGACAATGATAACTAATGTTTGAAGATCAGAAATGAAATCAAAACTAGGAGGTGTTCCCCAGGAGGGTTCAAGCTAACATGTTTCTGAGTATGGCTGTCCTGGAAGGCATTGGCTTGCAATGTGCATTCCTCAGGAGTATATTTGGTAATGGAATTGTTTGAAAAGAAGACAGATAAAATTTGTGTTTTATGAATGACTATTTTAGCACAGACTAACAAACTCAAACACTGTTCAAAGAAGAGAGTCACCACTTGCTTAGCAAGCACCCTCTGTGTTGCCGGGTTAGTTGTGAATGATGCAGGCCAGAGCTCTAATGCTCTCTGACACAGTTGACATGCTGTGTTTATTTAGCACCATTTGCCTATGTGTGCTTATTAAGTTTTTGTTGCATAGGACACATCTTTTTGGCTTACTGCCTTTTTCAATACTCCCAAGAGGATTTCAAACTGTTCTGAACACGAGGAACCTGGATCCAGGGTGGGATGAATCATAGCCCTCCATGCTGCCATCCTAAGTTCCTCCCCTGGATATTGAAATGTCCCTTTCTGGCAACAGCTTTCTGAGTTTACTAAGAAATCATAAAGCCACCGAGAAGCAACTTTAAGTTATTTATGCATTTCTTTTGTGTAAGAAAAAAAAGGAAGCTAGTTCTGGAATCCCAACTGTTCCTATTTGGGTCAAAATGAACATTCCTGGGGGCTTCTGAGTTTGGTTAAATGTTCCTAGCTCTCCCTATTGCTGGCATTCAGAGGCCATGAGAAGACAAAATTTGATGGCAGTGATCTGTCAGTGCTGGACACCATGTTGCCCTGAGTATGCTCCAGGGATGAACGGCTCACTGTCTTTTATGCAGATATTAGTCATTTATTTTAAAAGGTGATGTGTTCCTCCTAAAATGCTTTGTGCTTTCAGCAGGATGAGCCATGCCAATTTTTTTTTTAATTTCAGTCAAGGGTTTTTACTTACTCTTAAAGCTCTCGTGGCCACTAATCCACAGAAGCTGTTTTTTTCCTTTGAAATTTGCACTCCAGACATAAAGGACTGTAGCCAAGTTTGGCTTCAGGAGACCTTCAGAAGTTGTTTTCTGCCCAGGTTGTGTCCTCTTGGTGTGGTGTTTGAGCTGAGGCTCAGGTTTCATGAAGAGAACCAGTTGTTCATGTCCAAGGCAGAAGGAGTCTATTTTCTAGTTTCTGATGGGGTGTTGTGTGTGTGTGTGTGTGTGTGAGAAAGAGAGAGAGAGAGAGAGAGAGAGAGAGAGAGAGAGAGAGAGAGAGAGAGAGAGAGAGAGAGAGACTTGTAAAAGAAGAGTGGATAGCTGGTTTTAGTGAAATGAGCCTAAGACTTATAAGACTCACTGTGTTTGCCCTAAACACATGTTTTTATCAGATCTAGAACTAACTTTCAACATGATAATTGCTACACAATGGTTACTCTGCATAAGTCACCCACTTTTCCAATGTAATTATTAGTGAATCTGAGATGACGAAATAACAGTTTAATAAAGAACGGCCATGCCAAGCCAACTATGAGCAGCAGAGAAAAAGAAGCCATGAAATTGGCTGAACACATTACCCAATGTTCCCATGACTGGACTCAGCCCTCTCGTCTCACGATGCACTAATATTTCTCTTAAATAGGGTCATGGATCATTAATCTCCTGGCCTTGAAATCTCTTATTATTAAAGTGTTACTTAGCAACTTTTAGACATTGAAGTTACTCCAAAGAAGAAAAGCCACAAGGGCTGTTGGTCTGTTCACTCTTATTTTAACAACAACAAGAAGAAGAAGAAGAATGATTGATGTTCTATCCTGGAATAAGTTTCATTTGCTTTCTTAGAATTATATTGTCTTGACTGGGTGAGAGCACACAAAAAAAGTGAAGTATGAGTTTTTTGGCTCCCACTGATCAGAGACCAAAATCGCAAGCGTTGTTGCTCAGCACCATGTTGGCTCATAATTCTTCATGTGTAAAAATGACTGCCCTCTCCCAGGGCTGGACTCTGTGTTGGGATCAACATGTTCTATGTGATTCAACGTAAGTATGGTGTGTTGTTGTTGTTGTTGTTTTCTTGTTGTTTCTGGTTTTGCAGGTGTGATTCATATAGCTTGTTATTTTTTTTGCTAGTGGCAGCCAGGTCTGCCTTGGTTACTCAGTGCTATTTGATAAAAGCACAAGAACTGTCCAGATGGAAGTACCCATTCCATTGTGTTCCCTTAAGGCACTTGTGATCTTGTTTTCAATTAAAATTATGGTCATATACAGGGCTGAATTAATGAGCATGAGACCATGCAGTGGCATTTTCATGACAGATATTGGTTTTATTTATTGCTGTGGTAAGGTTCTTTTAAAATTCCTAAATGTTTAACCAGTCCTTCTCTACAATTTCAGCTTATCAGAGGCTTTTTCTCTTCTGAAAAAGGAGTCATTTGAGAGTTAGAGAGATGGAGCAGTAGTTGAGATTATGTATGTACTGCTCTTGCAGAAGACTGAAGTTTGGGTAGCAGCAGGAGTGGCTCACGACCACCCATAACTCCAGTGCTATAGGATCCAACACCCACTTCTGGCCACCAAGGGCACCTGCGTTCACCAGTAGATACACACAGGGACAAGCATGCACATAATTAAAATTTATAGAGAAAAAGGAAGGAAGGAGAGAAAGGGGGCATCAAGGTAGGTAGGTAGGGGCAGAGGGTGAGAAGGAGGGATGGAAAGAGGAAGAGAGAGAGAGGAAGACGGGAGTCACTTGAGGTCAGAAACTAAACTTGCGGCTCCAATTCTGTGCTTGGACTGAAGACACTGGAGGCAGTTTAAGCATGTAATAAGTTGTTTTAAAGTAATAAATATAGGTACAATGTTAACAGTACAAACACTATGCTTTAAAACAATTATGTAATATAGTTATAAACCAATATTTATTTTTTTATTTTCTAAGTTTTTTTTATTTACATTCCAAATGATTTCCCCTTTCCCATTTCCTCCCTCCCCGAAAGTCCCATAAGCCCCTTTCCCTCCCTCTGTTCCCCATTCAACCCCCTCTCACTTCTCTGTCCTGGCATTCCCCTACATCCAGTCTTTCTAGGACCAGGGGTCTCTCCTTCCATCTTCTTGGATATCTATTGATATGTGAATTGTGTCTTGGGTATTCCAAGATTCTGGGTTAATATCCCCTTATCAGTGACTGCATACCATGTGTGTTCTTTTGTGATTGGGTTACCTCACTAAGTATGATATTTTACAGTTCTGACCATTTGCCTAAGAATTTCGTGAATTCATTGTTTTTAATTGCAGAGTAGTATTCCATTGTGTAAATATACCACATCTTCTGAATCCATTCCTCCGTTGAGGGACATCTGGGTTCTTTCCAGCTTCTGGCTTTTATAGATAAGGCTGCTATGAACATAGTGGAGCATGTGTCCTTATTGCATTCAGGGAAAGCCTCTGGGTATATGCCCAGGAGTGATATAGCAGGATCCTCTGGGAGTGTCATGCCCAGTTTTCTGAGGAACCTCCAGACAGCTTTCCAGAGTGGTTGTACCAGCTTGCAATTCCACCAGCATGGAGGAATAAACCAATATTTAAATCAATATAACTCTATTTTATTTCTGTGTGTGGTGGTAGGGATTGAACTCAAGACCTTATAAAAGACAGGCATACAGAAAATGTGGTATATTTACACAACAGAATACTACTCAACTCTTAAAAACAATGAATTCATGAAATTCTTAGGCAAATGGGTGGAATTGGAAAATATCATCCTAAGTGAGGTAACCCAATCACAAAAGAATGCACATGGTATGCACTCATTGATAAGTGGTTATTAGCCCAGAAGCTTGGAATACCCAAGACACAATTCACATATCAAATGATGCCCAAGAAGAAGGAAGAACAAGTATGGAGACTCTGGTCCTTCTTAGAAGAGGAATCAAAATACCCACGAAAGGAGATATAAAGTGTGGAGCAAAGTCTGTGGGAAAGACCATTCAGAGACTACCCCACCTAGTGATCCATCCCATATACAGTTACAAAACCCAGACACTATTATCAATGCCCACAAGTACTTGCTGACCAGAGCCGGATATAGCTGTCACCTGGGAGGCTCTGCTAGTGCAAGACAAATATGAGGGGGACACTCTCAGCCAGCCATTGAACTGAGCACAGGGTCCCCAATCGCGGAGCTAGAGAAAGGAACTGAAGGGATTTCCAGCACCATAGGAGAAACAACAATATGAGCCACCCAGTACTCCCAGAGCTCCCAGGGACAAAAACATCAACCAGATAATACACATGGTGTTACCCATGGCTCCAGACACATAGGCAGCAGAAGATGGCCTTTTTGGACATCAAAGGGAGGAGAGGCCCCCGGTCCTGGAAAGGCTCGATGTAGCAGTGTAGGGGAATACCAGGACAGGGAAGTGGGATGGGGTTGATTGGGGAACAGAGGGAGGGAAGATGGCTTAAAGGATTTTTGGGGGTGGGGGGAACCAGGAAAGGGGAAATCATTTGAAATGTAAATAAAGAATATATCTTATAATAATAAAAAAGACAGGCAAGGGCTCTACTCTGACTGGCTCCCCAGTCTTTGGTTCTATTTCTGTTAATGTACAGCTATGTTTAAAGGTAGAAATAGTCCAAAATGTTAAAGACCAGTGTGCTTTCAGTAGACGATCTTATAGAACATTTTTGCTCTTCTGTATGTAAAATAGCCCACTTTTGCATATTACTTGCATATAGTTGTATATTATGCTTAGGGTGCAGTGTGGTATTTTGACAGATATATCCATGTACAATGACTAAATCATAGTAATTAGCATGCACAATCTCAAACAGTTGCTAACCTTCTAACCCATCTTGTCATTAAGCTGAAATGCACAGTAAGTTCTTCCCGTAGTAATCATACCGTGCTAAGAAACACTAGAGCTTAACGTTCCCCTCTAGCTGTAGTTTTGCTCACATTAGCCATCCTGTTTCCATACCATCTTCCTAGCTTCTCATACCTACCTTTCTTCTCTCCTTTGCTCACTTCCACATATGAGTGAGCACATATATTTGTCCTTCAGTGTCTGCCATATTTCATTTAACTCAATGACTGCTAGATCCAACTGTGTTGTCTGTCACAGATGAGTGGATTTCATACATCTTTATGACTGAGTAGTATTCCACCATGTAACGTAGCACACCCATTCTTCACTCAATAAACAATTAAGATGGCTGCATATCTGCTGATGTGAATAATACTGCAACACCATGGGAGCACAAATATAAAGTAGTATCGAAATGTCAGTTTTTATAACCTAACTTTATTGAAAATATTACCTTAAATTATATCTATATTAAAGATTATTTTTAGATCATGAAAGCCCTTCAGTTACATTTGAAATTTCCAAGAGAGATTATAAGCAGCCATAAATTATAGAAGTTATGAGGTTAAACATGGTGTATGCTTCTTTGTATCAACCACATAAAAGATATTACTGAGGAATCAGCATCATGGAGGAAGAGCATCCATTCAATCAAGTCTCATAACTAACCATCTTTGAGTAGAGGAGTAAAATGATAGTTTTTAATGAAGATTGGTCTCATTGGAAATGGTGGTACAAACTTCCTGATTTATTGAAGTTTATCATCTTCATAGCTTTGATTTTTATCACTTTATAATGCAAATACCCCAGCCCTATTGGGTAACTTAATGACATGCTTCCTGAATTTCCAAGTAACACTATATCCTGTGTCTTCTCCCAATGCACAGTACAAGTCTTAGAGGATCATTGGATACCATGAATTTAGAAAATATTAAAAACTGTTTAAATCCAGTCATTTATCCTAATGTAGGTCACATGGCTCAGCAGTGAATATTATTTAATGTCTTATTAATGCTTCTGAAGCAATTAAATTACATAGAACAGTATATCAATGTCAAAATATCTAAAAAGATAACAGAAACATTCTCTTCCATTTAGTTTCTCAGAAGAAATGAGAGAGGATGTATGAGTCATGGGAAGCAGAAAGACTAGACCTATGATTTAGGGGTCTGTCCAGGGAGTAGTGTGGAACAGGCCCCAATAAGAATTCTTGGTACTTTGGAAAAACTCAGAACATATCCCAGATATAGATGAAGCAGCTTTGAACTTGGACCACATTTCACTTGGAAGAACACATATGATTTCTTGGGATAGCCTAGAAACTTACACAGGTGTGGAACATGGGCCAGCAGAGAGTCTCTCCCAGCCTGCTTCCCCTGGACCCCTATTTTCTGTGACTCTATTGAGGGAGTTCACACCAGATTCTAGAGTGGCCTTGAAAGTCTACCCAGCCTTCAACCATACTTGTTTTTATGTACTTTTATATTAAATCATCCCAGACTCTCACAGAAACACAAGGTGAGTTTGTGGTAATATTTCCCCAAATCATTCCGAGATACATTTAATTTGGCTTTGAGCAGCAGTTTTATTTGTCTCTGAATGTAAATTGAATAGTCATCTCTGGAAAGAATCAAACTCATATACCTCCTCACATCCCAAGACCACATTCAGTCATATGATATTAGGTACTTGTGTGCTTTTTGATAAAATACTGATGTGTAATTAACAACATGCTTTAAGACAAATCACTTAGCACAAAAGTCAATCAGCCTTATGGAGCAAGGGAAATGCCATCTAATCTGCAAGTATACTTAATAATGGATGCCAATTTCAAGACGGTGGTCTTTTGAATGTTCAAAACATCCATAATTAGGGTGTAGCAAATTTAATGACAAAGAACTACACACAGCTCCTAATTACAGTGGTGCACCACTGATACTAAGAAATTAACAAAAGGGTAATGAACATACTATCCATTTTGACTGTTGCTCTTCCCCACAGCACACAAAAGTTCAAACCTATAAAATGAAACACATTCAGCTACCCTGTTTTCAAAGTTCAACAGCCTGTGTTTTTGAAATGCACTAATTTAAATTTAAAGACATATAGTTATGCTGTTTTCTCTTTGCAGGTTTCAACAACATACACACAGGGAGTCACCATCTGTTTCAGCCTAGGTCATTACCATTCATCCTCCAGCTCTGCGTTATCAGATCAAGAGGGTGAACATAAATTTGGCCACCTGGGCGCTGGTGTTATTAACATGCGCCCCAGTCACACGCTCATAAAGTGGTTTTGCTTGGAGCTGAAGCCTGGTGTTTCCTTTTTCCATTCGATCAATGCTCAGAATTGCTCATTATTAGAATGTAACTGCAGAACAAACTAAAGAACACAGAGAACTTCCAGGAGTATATGCCAACAAATCCAAGATAAAATCATGTATGTTATCAGAAACAGGAATACATGGAAAGCACAGAAGAGGCAGAGCATTAAGCAAGAGAGAAGAGCAAGGCAGGATACACAGGAGCCTGGGCTTGCCTCTGATGTGCAGTTGATGGAGCTTAATGCTTCCATACATCGCTGTGTGTGGTCGAGTGAAGATGGTCAAGCATAGTGTATCTCCACATGGTAATAAAACCTACAGTAATCCCACTCAAGTCACTTAGCTCACCACAAAATTAAGGTGTCACCTAAAACAGATGTTTCACATTGCTTAAACTTTGATTTTATATCAGTTTGTACACCACATAGAATTGAGAACTCATCTGAAAAATTATAGGGGCAGTTAACACAGATAGTCCTGGCTCTTTTCCCTCCCCCTTTTAAACACTGGCCAAAAATCATAGCAGCACAATTATTATCACACAAAGGAATAGGAAGCAAATTCATACTGCAATAATCTCATCTTTTAAAGAAATGTAATGTAGTAAGTGAAAATCTTACAAACAATAGTCATGTTCTCCTTGTCACTCATAAAAATTTTCTTCTTAGGCTGTCAAGATGGCTCAGTGGGAAAAAGTGCTTGCCATCAAATCTAGTGAGCTGAGTTTGGTTTCCAGATCTACATGTTGGATGAAGAAAACTGACTGCTACAAAATGTTGTATGACCTCCACAAGTATAACATAATACACACACACATACACACACACACACACACACACACACAGAGAGAGAGAGAGAGAGAGAGACAGACAGACAGACAGACAGACAGACAGACAGAAAATTAATGGTAAGTTAAAAAGAGATTTATTCCCAAGATTCTAGACTGAGAAAACACTGGACCATTAAACTAATCCTTTAAGTTAACCAAACAGTTTGCAGGATAACTGGTACACACTCATTTCAAGGTACTGCAGCCCAGTTGTTAGAATAAAAAGATAATTGCTTGACTGTAAAGAAAAGCTGAAATATCTTATTTGAAAACTTTGTTTCAACCTGTGTTCACTGTAACAATTCAGAAGAAGGTGTCAGGAAATCGAGGCTATAAGACTACCTTAAAGGAGTCACAGCTCTCAGGATCCCTATGAAACTTCATAGGTTAATTTTTTAGACTGTCATGAAAGAAGACACAAGATTGTGTGGCTTAAAGAACATATATGTGTTTCTCACCATTCTGACTTCCATGATGAAGGTCAAGGTCAAGAGTAATGAAGGACCTTTACAGCTCAACACAACAAATGTTTATATTTACTTGTATAGCTTGGAACTATTTGAGCCAACTGTCTTCCATACAGTAACTGAAAGACATAGACTTCTTTTACTCCATTGATCCAACTTTGTACCCAAGGAAAAAACATCATGCAAAAGGTGCCCCTGCTATTAACTATTAGTTGCAAGTGGATGTATCCCATTTCTCTGAAACCCCATGGATTTAAGTTAGGCACAAGTACCACCTACCTGCAAGAGGACTGGGGAATGGAATGCTACTCATTGCTCAAAAAGGAGAGGGCAATTTCCACCAGGCTTTACCACACTTATTATCCAAGTATGGCATATAAGGGAGAATATATGCAGGACAGGCATGTGTAAAGGGGAAAACTATCATCACATATTTATTTAATTTAAATTTGAAATGCAATTAAAGCTTTCATTTGTTCCATTTTACACAGAAAAGCACGGAAAAAAAAGAAGTACTTTTACCACAATCTTGCTTTTTAGTTAAATACTATGATTGTGTGCATGTGATTGCCTAATTCTGTTCAGACATGTATGCACTCACATCAGAAGGTTGCTTCCAAAGTAACTCAATAATTACAAGTTTGAAAAATCCTCATTGCTGAAAATTACAAACTCAAGGACCTGTAATTTACAGAATGCTTGTTTTGTAACTCAATTGATACATTTTATTGATTTTGAATGCAATAAAAGAAAAATCCTTGTAGGGCCATTGAGATAATTATTTCATCATAAATGTAAATGAAATTGGTAGATGATATGGTAACCTGAAATTAAGTATCATTATCACATTTATATGTGAAGAGTAGTGTCCAAGTGTATTAAACATTGACATACTTTTTTTTCTATATCTAAACCACTTTCAAGGAATTGTAAGCTATTTGTAAATTTTCCTCTCAGAGTATACAGTTCAGAAATAAAACTGAGGTGACATCAAACTTTATTACAATTTTTTCTAATTGTCCTTACTTCTCTCATTATTTTTACTGTATAACAGAAGGGAAGGGAGTTAAATAAATCCTAAATCTCTCATCTGTTTTAAAGATATATCCCTGTAGCCTGGACAGGACTCATCTATCTTAGGCTATCCTTGAACTCATGATCTCCCTGCCTCAGGCTCCTAAGTTTGTGAATGCTTGGATTATAAGTGTGTTGCAATTCCCAGTGCAACTCTTCTTGGTCACTATTATTATCTGCTTATGGTGTTCCTCTAGGGACACCTTTTTCTCTCTTTACTTCCAACCCACCCTCTGGTTGATAGTGAAGATTTGAATGTCCAAAGTCTTTGTTCTCCCATCTGTACTGTTTCTGGGCCATCACATGAAGGTCTAAGATTCAAAGAAAAAGCAATATTCCAATATACTCCCAATTATATTCTGGCCTTGACTTTTTCCCTAAAGTCCATAATTATTATTGCCTTCTTGCTGATTTTACTTAGCTACCTAATACCACTTCAAGTATACATGAAAACTATAATCATTTGCCAGTTCTGTCCCCTAAATTCTTACTCAGAACAAGAGACATAGATGACATCTTAGGCCCCATTTGTTCCTTTACTTCATAACTATTTCCCAAAGGTCCTAGATCCAGCCCCTCTTCCTTTTCTCTAATACGGTTCACTAACCAATGCCATATGGATTCTCACTAGGTTAATGCAATAACCTAATTCATCTCTTTTGCTTTTCCTCTTAAAATCTACCTTTTACACAGATGACTTAGTGAACTATGTACAGAAGTTAGAATACCTCTCTTCTGCTTAGCTAGGACAAAAGTCCAGTGATTTTTTTTTTCCTCCAAGCATATAGAATACAATCTGAGCTTTCTCTACAGCCTTCTGGGTCTTCACTCCTCCCTAAATCCTCTTGGTTCTACCTTCCTCAGACAACACTTTAGCATTTCTTCCTGGTTGTCTTTCTTCATCCTAATCTTGGTTTTGCTTCAGGACCTTAGTACTGGTACTTTCTAGTGCCTTGGTTCTTCATTCCAATATTTCAAATGTTTGTCACTGAGGCTTTATGGAAAATATACCTGTTATATTCCTTCCTGCCATTGGCATATGCCTACTGTCTCCACTATAGATGACCACATGATATCAAACTTCAATCTGAAGCTCATGGTACAAGCCACCCAGAGAACAAGCATGTAGCAATCGTTATCTACTTGAAGACCTTACTCTTCAAAGAAACACAGTCTATACTCAACTTCTTGTCATGGTAAGACTTAGACACCAAACTATCAACCCAAAATATACTATCATGTTGGGTGGCCTGCTTAAGTTGTGGAACCCCAGAAGCTTAAGGATGGGGAACACTTAAGCAGCCATTTTTAATAAATGTTTTCTGGGAGAAGATGATAGTTTCTCTTCAGGGCATTAACATGTACCAGAGAAGCTAGAAGTTATTAATCCTCCATCAATTTCAAAATTTTAGAAGTATTGCCCTGGAACTCCACTTTGGGATTCTTGGTATTTTGATCAGATCTGATTGACAGCATTTGCTGAAGCTGGAGGAGATGGCATGAGGTAGTTTGCTAACATGATTCCTTATATTCATTCATATGGCAATCTGATAAAATATTTATTCCATACACATTTTCCTGACTAGCCAACCGATTATTCTGCTTTAAGCTAGTAATCTACTTTTGAATTAATGTTTGTTTTATATTCCAAAAATTATCAATTAAGACACAAGTTAAACACAGTTCCTAAAGACCTGACATTGTCCCTAACCTCAGCTTACTCAGCCATAGAGGAAACTTGGGTTAAGTGGATGCTAAAAGGACATAAAGTTAAAAGTCTATAAGGAACAGGAGAATGTTTAACAAGAGAGTAGTAGACTCTATATGTTAGTAGAAAAATAAGTGGTGAGATCTTAAGGGGATATTTGTGGTGAGTGAACAGCAATATTTAGAAATAATAGCATAGTCCAGAATGGAGCCCAAAAGGACCCAGCCCTCACCAAAGAAAGGAACAAGAGAAAGATGAAAGAGAGTATATAAACACTCATCCTCAAGACAGACTTACTAGAATTTAATTACTACAAGTTGTGGAGAACAAGAGTAAATGAGAATCACGAAGAGCCTTACTTGACCAAGAATATCCTCATTAACTCCTAGCAGGGAAAGGCAGGTAGTGCCACAATTCTACAGCAGGCCTTGGTGGTTATTCTGGCCAGTTTGTACTTAGACCAACCTTCTGTATCATGGCACAAGGCATTGCCCAGAATTCCTTGCTCCCAAGCTCAGACACCAGTCTGGATGATTGTAGACCCTCTTAGAAGCAGCTGAGGAAGAGGAAGCCAGGACATTTCTTTTCTGAGTTTGCAACATTTCTCAAAGATACCAGGTTATGTCTGAGATTTCAACTCCTCCTAGACACAAGTTCTGTCCTTGCTCCCAATGTCCCCTGGTTATAGCTCAACTATAGCTTTAAGCTTTAATGGAATAACTTGATAATTACATTGTGGAAATTCCACCTTTTCCTGTAATCTGCCCTGCCCTCCCCACCCCAAGCATGATAGTGGCTTGCTGCTATAGCTCCACTCTGACTTATTTTGGTAACACATTTGACTTCATGGCTCATTTACTACTTGTGTAACCAATATATTCTTGATATTAGAGTGCATTTGAAATGCCTGGTTGAATTTTCATGAGTGCAACTGAGAAATACAGCCATGAATTCACTTTTAGATTTACATATGTACTGTTTTAACATGAACACTCAGAAATAACTGGATATAAATTCCCACTAGAATAAACTTAATGACTATAAGTCAATCAATAGATTGAAGATATCTGACACTTCCATTAATGTTTATTTACTTATTTGCAGAATGAAAGATAGGACCTAGGATTATGGATGCCAGCAAAAATCTCTACCACTAAACAATTTTAGATCCTATTTTGTTAATAGTATATTTGGTGGAAAATATAAATAGCCAATGGAAGAAATAATAGGTAATAATTTGTGTAGTACTTGATAATCTGCTATAGTGACACTTCATAAATATATCACCCAACTCTTAACTCATAAAAGTCTGTACTAGGATGTCCTGGTTTCTTCATGACACTGATTCCATGAATTCCTGTAGATACCAAAACCCAAAGATTCTCTTATAGAAACTGGTGTTATATTTTCCCAAAAGTATGTGTACAAACTTCGTCATACACTAAAAATCATAAAAAAAACCTATATGTCTAAGTGTTATGTTTAAATGTTTCTAAATACAATAAGTATAGGGAATGATGAAAAACATATATTCAGTATTGATGGATGTAATGTTTTGCAAATATTTGTGATTCATAGTAAGAGACCATTAGAACCTGTGGGTATGGAGAACTGTAGTAAATGTCTTAATACAGCCCCTAAAACATAGCCCTATGTGTAGATAAGAACCCACAGAGATTAAGCAGTTTGTCTCAGGTTTCTTAACCTAGATTGGAATTTATGGAGCCTAGTTATGAAAATTCCACTTACAACTACTCTGCAATCATATTTTACATAAATGAATATCATAAACATGGATATCAACATAATCTCTCATGTTTTTGATCACTCACTAGTAGGCAGTAGTACTGGTAAAGAGTGCAATGCACTTTCCCTTAAGAGTACTGTTAAAACAAAAGCAAAGCAGTCTAAAAAACAATTTTTGAGTTTTTAATGCACAAAAACAACAGCCCAGAAACATAACAAGCATTGACTTATTAACAATGAAATATGATATTAAGGAGACCCCTACCCTCTTAGTAAATAGGAATAGAGTGTAAATAGACATGGAGAGAGGTGAACACTTTAGGATTAAGTTCAAGCCCTAAAGTTGAATACAACATTCAGATATGGCTTATCTTGCATCAATATTTTTATAATGAAGCGTAAGACATCTATACACATCAGCAAGATGTTTCTGAATCAACAGAAATGCTAAAGAGGTAGTTTTGCCAATGCAAGGCAAGGGAAAGGCTTTGCCTTGCTTTGGATGTTTCCTCAAAACAATACAACTTATTTTGTTCTTTCTTCTGGAGCAGACAGGGAAATAATGCATTTAGAACCTGCCAATTCATAAATCTAAGGACCAATTGACCCTAGGGGACAGAAATGTTTTTGAAACCATGTCCGTGTGAGTCAACTAGAAAGTTTCCATCCATCACGTTTCTGTTCTAATGTAGTTGATTCCGACTCAACAGAGAAATGTAAGATATGACTGTCACTTGGGGGAAGCCATCTTACTTTCTCTTTCATTTTCTCAGTGGTTTCTTGACAGCAGCTTCCCCAGTGACCCAAAGAATATTGCCAGGTGATCTATCATTCAAAGTCCTGGGATATTTTGAGTTTAAAACAAAAAAAATGTAATTGGAAATTGTATAATAAATACAAGTAACTGCACACAAATCTTGTTTTTAACTATTTCATAAGTCATCAATTTTTGGACTCAAAAGGAGTTTGACTTCTGATGGCCAGATGCTGCATGCTGTGCTCTCGCGCTCTCTTTCTCTCTCTCTCTCTCTCTCTCTCTCTCTCTCTCTCTCTCTCTGTGTGTGTGTGTGTGTGTGTGTGTGTGTGTGTGTGTGTGTGTGTGTAGTGACATGAACTGGGGAAGTTCTATCAGCATTGAAACTCTGACATCAGTCATTTGACTCTATCTACAAACTAGCTTATCCTATACTTACAATTAGAAACAAGCCCACCCCACCCCCACCAAAAAATAATAGGAACAAAAGAAAACAAGAGGCAACAAAACACTTGTCAATTTTCAAAACTAGAACAGCCATGTACCAGACCATGGTTAAGAACCACTAGAAACAAAGTGATATCTTATCAGGCATAGCTTGTTACACACAGAAAGCATAAATATACAGTAAGGAGCTTTGAATGTAGCTCAGCAGAATCTGTACATTTTAGCACTAAGATGAATCTAGCAGGAATTTCCACAGCATACCCCTAGCTAGAAGGCAGTCTCACTGTAGGACCGGTTGAAGGTCACTGATGCTGAGAACGCCATGAGGCGACACTAAACATTTTTCCATGCTCATTTGTCTTTGACAATGCACAGTGTGAGAAATAAAAGTCACAAGTGAACAGTGTTTGCTTGCTTGCTTAGCACTGTCATCCATGAAAGTAGGCACAGGTTCATTCTGCAGTGGTGATCTCCAGCCTTGTGCCTCCTGCGGATCCACTGTGCCAGGGACAGGTTCCTATGACACACTGTGCTCATCACAAGAGTACAGATGCATCAGCTCCCACTGATTCAACTCAACAAGCTCCTGCCATCACAGGCCCCAGATTCTAATCAAAGCATAAATAACCCAGAGTCCATGCTTGGGTATCTCCCTTTGCAACATTACTGAAAATGGATACTGGTCAGAGGATGAGGAATGCTGTCCACCAGTGTGGATTTGAGAGTAGCTTTGTGCACTTTTGCAAAACAACAACAAAACAAAACAGAAAACCTCAAAATGCCCCAGCTATTTCTTGTATTTTATTGGTTGACTCTGTCTGTAGCGAGGAAGACACTGTGCTGCTCTTGGGCTCTCTCAATCAACCTCCGTCTCATCTTGTTTCGCTTCTCTTTTGCCTTTGGTGTTCTCTTTCCTAGGATAGATAAAGAAAGAAGGAAAATAAAGAATGTCAGAAAAGTCTCTTTTCTAAAAAAAAAAAAAAAAAATACAAACCATTAAGAGTTTTGTACAAAGCCCATCTGGAAAACATCACCTATGGAAAAGGCAGCCTCAAAGGAAAAATTGTTCACATTAATTTTGATGAAATAATAATAATTTTCTAAATTGGATATGTTGTCTAGAACAGAGACAGATCTTATTACAGGGAACTGGCATATTTAAAACCTTCCCAGAGGCCAGATCAGTCTTTCAAATATCATTCTGGCACAAAAAAAAAATTCTTTACTTTTAAAAATGCTACCTTTACCAGTCATCTTTGCATCTTTATGCTTCTCCACATGTCTTTTGGTCAAAAGAAAATAAGCCTCTCTCTATTGTAAATATAGCAGAAGTTTCAAACTCCCTTCTTCAGGGGGATGGGGTCTTGTTTTTAACACCATTCCTATCAGGTTCTCTACAGACTAATGAACGAAACAATTAATGGTATGCACTGATTTTTTAAAAAAATTTTTCTATAAAAACCAAAACTCATGAGGATCATGCATCATGTGCTTCATTAGGTCCTATCTAATGGCCTAGACTAGGCATGCTTATTAACACTAAGAAGAAGGCTAGGTTGTTCTAACAAATGGGTGATATGTGTTTTCCTATCAGAAAATCATGCCAAGTTCTTCTATTCCCTCCTTTGCTTTAGCCACTAAAAAGCATGGACCACAAATAAAGACTTGGGGTTTTTCTCCATCATAGATTATTGCATACAATTTCCCCTCTGCCTCTGCCATCTTTTACTTCTTCCATCTCCTGTTTGTGATCTGTATTTTACTTCAGAAGGAATTATATACATTTATATACAAGATTATGGAAAAAAGGAACAAGAAACAGACACTTGGGTTTGGTTATTTTATATTACAAACATACAGACACATGACAAGTTTAAAAGAAAGGGGGCTTCATAAATGTTCCATTTTACAGAAAGCCATCACAATACACCCTTAGTTCATAAAAACTACTCTAGAAAATATTCTGGTTATCAACTACCCTTCTCTACCTTCTGTGTTTCCAGTTTTATATGACACTTATTTTCTACCCCCATAGGGTTCAGCCATCAGTTACCAAAGCAATCAGCATTGAAGGGACAAAGACATGGAACTGACCATTCAACTGATGCACTTCAATCTTCCTATACAAATGAAATTCAGTTCCCTAGCCCTTTGCAATACAACCTTGAAATGGAGAAGGTAACACACACACACACACACACATGAGATTGCTCAGTAGTTAAGAGAACTTCCTACCCTTGAAGGAAGAAGACCTCGATTCAGTTCCAATGGTGGTTCAAAACCATCTAAACATAACTCAAGTTCCAAGGGATCTGAGTCTTTTCTGACCTGCACATGATATGTTTACAAACAAGAAAACACTCATGCTCATAAAAGAAATCTTTAAAAATTAAAATAAGCAGGAAATGAAGGTGGTATATCCCTCAGAAAACCAAAAGCAAAGACTTCTGTTTCCTAAGTTAAAGGAAGTATTTCCTATTCGTTCACTTTCTGATTAGATGGCCACTGTTAGTGTTGAGGAAGGTAAATAGTCTTATGCCTCAATGCCCTAGCAAAGTGACAGGAATACAGTCAACATTCAACAAATAGTGCCTAAGTAAAAACTAATATCACACAGAAGATGATACACTTACTTTAATAGACTCTACATTAAAATAATGAGAACATGATCATACCCCATATTAAATTATAAAGGTCCTTGACGCTAACTTCTGGTTCTCATTAAATTTTGGCATTAATGTTATAATGGCATTCTGCCATCTTTAAATATAGTTAATCCTACCCAATGAAACCCTAGTCCAAGCCATCATTAATCCAAACAGCTGTGAAGTTATAACTATGTACGTCCATTATCTCTAGTGATGACACGCCTGATGAGCACAAAGAAGTACTTAAGAGAAAACAGCATGTTTAAAGAGAAGTGTCAGTTACAAAGTTTTACAAAGATTTCTCAGTTCTCTATGTTCCCTAACTAAACAAATATTCTAAGTTTGCAACAATCATTGCTGACTACAGGTTTAAAATCATTTGGTTTACAAGGAGAACTCAAGAGGGGGACACATGAATTTCCCTGGGAAGAGGAAACAGAATAGAGATTAACCATGGTCAGTGGTGAGGGTGGGGGATGGGAACAAGAGAGATCAGGTTTGGGAGGACAGGAGGACAGTGTACTGAGAGAAACAACTGGAACTGGGGGCACATCTCAGGCATTCCTAGTATAATGGAAACTCCCTGGAATCTACAAGGATGACCCTAGCTAAAACCCCTAGCAATGGAGGACATAAAGCCCACACTGTCTAGCCTATAATCAGGCAAGGCTTCCAGGGTGGGGGGACTGGGACACCTACTCAGAAACAAAACTTTCAAACTATAATTTGTCCTACCTACAAGATATCCTGGGGGTAAATGTGGCACAGAAATCGTTAGAGTGGCCAACAAATGATTTGTATAGCCTGAGACCCATACCATGAGAGGGAGTCCAGCCATGACACTGCTTGGAAGACCACAAACCAGAGATCTACAATAGAACCAAACATTACTAACTAGGTAGGTAGGTAGGTAGGTAGGTAGGTAGGTAGATAGATAGATAGATAGATAGATAGATAGATAGATAGATAGATAGATAGATAGATAGATAATAGATGATAGACAGATAGATAGATAGATAGATAGATAGATAGATAGATAGATAGATAGATATAATAAAAAAGTCAGTAAAACAATTCCTAATAATATTCTGTTATACTCATAGATAGGAGTCTAACAAAACCATCATCAGAGAGGCGTCATCCAGCAACTGCTGGAAACAGATGCAGAGACCCACAGCCAAACATTAGGCAGACCTCAGGAATCCTGCAGAAGTAGGAAAGGAAGAATTACAGGAGCCAGAGGGATCAAGTATACTACAATAAAACCTACAGATTCAGGTAATCAGAGCCCATTAGGGGCTCACACAGACTGAAGCAGCAACCAGGGAGTCTATGTGGGCCTGACCTAGTCTCTTCACATATATGTTACAGTTGTGTAGTTTGATCTTCTCACAGGACTCCCAACAGTGGGAGTGGTGGTTTCTGTGACTCTTTTCCCTACTGTGTTGTCCCATCCAGCCTTAATCTGATATGTCATACTTGTTTGCTATCCATGGAGGCCTCCCTTTTCTGAAGAGAAACAGAGAAGGTGTGGATGATGGGGGCTAGGAGTGAGGAGCATTGGTCAGAATGTACAGAATGTACTGAATACATAAAATATCCATTAGGTTTATCATTCCTTTATCTAAATCTTGGCATTTCTCTTGAAAAAAGTACATTGAAATTAATTGAATGGAAAATAAAGCTAAAACTTCTTGCTTAAACCTATTCTACTAGATTGAAAATGCCAAAAGAACTCCCGGCATTCACGATTTCAAAATCTTCATGTGGAAAAAGTCATTAATATAAAATAAACTATATGGGACTGGAGAGTTGGTTCAGTGGTTAAGAGAACTTGCTGCTCATGCAGATGCAGAGGACCTGGGTTTAGTTCCCATGGTGGTTCATAACCATCTATGACTTGGTTTCCAAGATATCTGAGCTTGTGTTATGAATGTTTGTGAGCCCCTATGGGAAATGCATACTTTTTTTCACTAAGCCCTGATCTGTGCATAGTGACTCATACTTTTAAGGCAGCTAATTTTTTGTCAGTTATCTAATAACTATTCCAATGAAATTATCCATATCAGAGTGTCTTTGGATTTGTAATGACAGTGACATTTACTTTAAAATACTTGGTATCATGGGTTTATTCAGTGATGCTTCTTAATATTATGAAATATTCTTTCAAACTGAATGGTTATTTTTGGTGACAAGTTCTAATTAACAATGATTTGGGGACCCAATGATAACCATAATGATTTTCCTCTGAAAATTATTGCATGTGAAATTTTTGCCATTGTTTGGTTGATTGGTTGGTTGGTTTTGTTTGGGACCAGTACCATTTCTGATATTAAATATATTGCAAATACCAAAGAATTAAGATAGAAGCCAAAGTCTGACCACAAACAGGAATAAATTAAGTGAAAATATTTTGTGGACCACAGTAGATTGTACTGACTTAATGCTCAACTTAAAATAATAAAACAATATTAAAAAATAAATTATATAAAGGATTCTACATACATTTTCTTCTAAATTTCAGACATTAAAAAATTAAGTTAAGACTAAGAAATATATCTGACCTTGCTCTTGTCTACTTGATAATCTTTATTGCACATAAATATTCTAGATTTTGTTCCTACTTAATTTCTTTAAATATATCTAGATACATTCATATATTTATGTGGGGGTTGGAGGATATTTAAGTTGGAGAATGACTTCTGGACTTTGTACTATTGCACATTCTCAACATATTATGCACATTTAAAGACATGCATATGTGTTACCCTAAGAGAAAGCTAACAGATTCAGCTTTTTTACTCTTTAGTTTAAAAGGGAAGATTCAGAATCTTTACTTTACAAGGTAATTAAAAGGTTGGGTTTAAAAGTTTGGCAACACCCACATACAGTATTCAACTCTACTAGCAAATTTTACACATTATTATTCCTTGTGCTTTGAGAACACATGACCCACTACTACAGCATGAGTCTCTTCAGAGTAGAACAGCACAGCCTACAGAACAGATCTACCAAGAACCATTCTGTGGATACAAGATGACTTGTCTATGCTACTGTCTTTAAGGAAATCAATGTGATTCAAGAGAAAAACTGCTTCCATGATAGAGAGTCTGGACATGGTGATTGACATATGTGGCAAGACATGAGTCATCTTCTACATCTATGGTCATTATTAAGCAAAAGGTTATGACATATTGCATGACAAAGTCATGTGGCTAAGATGAAAGGAAGATAAAATTATCAAAATGAACAAAACTAGAAAGGAATTAACAAAGCCACATGGTAAAGCAACATAATCTTGTTGACTTATACACATATGGAAATGGTACAAAATGATATCTTATCCATTCTTCTACAGTGAAAGGTGGGGAAATGCTTGTGGAAATATTCCTAAGACTCAGCTGTAGATTGCTGTTATTACATTCACAATAAGGTATGTTATTTTGAAACAAAATAGCAGGCAGACTTGCCGATTACATGAAAATCTAAAAACAATGAATCTGCTGCTTTCACTCTTCAATTCTTTCACAAACTCTCAAATCCTACAATTTTCTTTTTTCATTTGACTTCAGAGAAAATCTTTGCATCATATTATAGTGGTTTGTATACTTCCATCAGTACAGCATAGAGGCTATCTAGGATCTCCACACTGTCCTAAGAAAGACTTTCCAAGAGTAAAGGTAATAGATACAAACTGAAACAAAAAACAAAACAAAACAAACAAACGAACAAAAAAACCCAAAAAAGCAGTAGCTGTGATTATAAAATACAAAAGCTTCTTTTGCTACATATATACCTATACATACAGATGGAAATGAAAGCCACATATGACACGTATAAGACTGTAGAATTAAGTATAATTACTGTTGCAGCCACAAATGTAACAAGAATAATCACCTATGCCCAAAGTGCAAATTTTGCAGTTTGTGCTGTACTAGAATCCTGTGAATTCATAAAGTCTTTCAAACAGCTAACACTGAAGGATATAAGGTCACTTTAACAACTGTCCTATCGAATTCTGCCCTACCTCACAAGGCAATCAGAGAGCAGAGCAAGAAAGGTTGATTCAACATTCAAAGCCTGGCTTGCAGACAATGAATGGCAAATTGGTGATTTGCTTTTCTTGTATGGGCACACTGAGATTACAAATGAATGATTAGGGAAAGAAATTTATTTTTTTAAAGTCTTAAGAGGGATTCTGTGAAAAAAATGCCAGTTCCTTTTTAACATATTTTAAGAGTTCACACAAAACTATACAAAAGACTTAAATACAACTCATTAAAATATCAAAAATGGTTAGTAAATATATGTAACAATTAAAATGCCAATAAAATGAAATGTTGATGAAGGATTCCTATGAGTAAAAATACCTAAATGTATTAAGAATATGAAGCAGCAGGTATCAGGTGCACAAAAAAAAAAAAAATCCCGTAACACTGATACACCCATTCTATGAAGCCATCTAGTAAAATTTATAACTTTTGACTGAGGCTATCATAGGAAAATAATATAAATGTGGGCAAAACTTTCTGCATAAAGATGTTTCCTGTGATAGTGACAGAAGAGTGAATTCCTTAAGTGTCCTAGTATAATTTTTCAAGACCTCTTATTTTTATGACTACTGAAGCAATAAAATATCCTTGCAGCAGAACTGATGCACTTTATATTGTAAGGCTCTAGCAATTAAATCCATTTCTAAGATTACTACTATTATATGTCCCTAATATTTATCAAATTTTCTTATCATTAAGAAATTTCTTTAACATAAAATTGCTCTTATTATGATCATAAGACAATTCATTCATAGAGTGATCACACATATTTGGATATAAAGGATATATGCTTAGGATTAACTGGCTGAAACCCTTCAGACACTGAAAATATCTCATTATTAAAAAGGTGCTAGCTTTATCGTTGTTTTGTCTAGAAAGATATGTTAAGTGGGCAAATAAAATGAGCAAGCTTGGACCTACCACAGTCTGTGTTAAGAGTTTATCATAACCATTTTAAATAGCAAATGAAGATTGTCTTTATTGTATGCATATAATGTTCTAATATATTTTCACCTTGTAAAATAACTAAATCAAATTAATTAATGCATCTATTACCTCACATACTTATCCATAGAGGGAACATTTAAAGTCTTTCTGGAACATTCTATCACATATATTCTTATTTATATGCGCTTGAGAGTCAGAGGTAGGGGGAAGGCCCAAGTAATATGAATGCTAACACTCATTGAGTTTTTGTTCAAGATTACCAATGTATTAAAAATTAACAAGCTGTCTATTAAGAGTTTATTTGCCATCTCAGTTTCAAAGTGTAGACCAAAAACTTCCAAGTAATCACTTAGTCACTTCAAAATTTACAAAAGAACAAATGCTTTTAAAATTTGTGCAAAATACAGTAAAAAAAAGTATCTTCAATAAATGATGCTGACCTACCTAGCAGTCTGTGTGTAGGAGAATGAAAATAGATCCATATTTATAAGATCACAAAGATCAAGTCCAAGTAGATCGATGACCTCAACATAAAACCAGATATACTGAATCTAATAGAAGAGAAAGTGGAAAAGTTCCTCAAACTCATTGGCATGGGGGAAGGAAAGAATCAGAGGAGGCAGAGGGAGAGAGGGACCTGGATGGACAAGGGGGTAGGAGAACAGGATCAGGTACTGGGGGGGGGAGGGCAGGAACGAAGCCCAGAGCAGAGGACCAAGAGAAGGAGATGAGCAGCATTGGAGTGGATATGGGAGGACCCTCTAGAAAGTAACAGAGACCCAGGAAATCAGAGACTCTAAGGACTCAATGGGGGTGAGCTTAGCCAAAATGCCCAACATTGGGGAGAGGGAACTTAAAGAGTCTCTCTCCAATAGATAGACAGGGCCTCAAACAGAGGAACAGCATTACTAATCCACAGTCAAAATTTCTGACCCAGAACTGTTCCTGTCTAAAAGAACTGCAGGAACAAAAATGGAGAAGAGACTGAAGGAAAGGTGGTCCAATGACCTGCCCAACTTGAGATCTATCTCATAGGGGTACAGGTGCGGGAGCCAAGGCCTGACAATATTACTGATGCCATGATGTGCTTATAGATGGGAGCTTGGCATTGCTGTCCTCTGCAAGGCCCTACCAACAGTTGACTGAAACAGAAGCAGATACTTATACCTAACCATTGAACTGAATTATACCTAACCACTGAACTGAAGTCGAGGACCCCTGTAGTTGAATTAGGGGAAGCATTGAAGAAGCTGAAGGGAAGAGCAGCCTTATAGCAGTCTCAACTTATCCAGACCTCAGGGAGCTCCCAGAGACCGAGCCACTAACCAGGAGCATACAGGGGCAGGTCTGAGGCCCCTGACACCCATATAGCAGAGGTCTGCCTGGTCAGGCCTCAGTGGGAGAAGGTACACTTAATCCTTGAGAGACTTGAGGCCCCAGAGAAGAGGGAGGCATAGTGGGGTTGGGAGCACCCTCTTGGAAGCAAGGGGAGGAAGAATGGGATGAGGAACTGTAGGAGAGGGACCAAGAAGGCGGGCAATGACTGAGATATAAATAAATAAAATAATAAAAATAACTTTTACATGTAACAACAAACAGCAGGTATCAACTTGAGAGGAAGTGAAAGGTGTCACAGGACTTGTTATAGGAAGGTTGAAAGAAAGAAAAAAAAGTAGAAAGTAATGCAATTATATCTTAATTATGAAGCACCAAGAAGGCAAGATGAAAAAGAAAATATCCACAGCATAATATGGTTAAGCACTAAGTATATAGGAAAAAAAAATCACACAGACAGCTGCAAGAGTAGGGAGGAAAAAAACACACTATCACATACAAAGAAAAACCTATCAGAATAACAGCTGGTTTCTCAGTGGAAACTTTGGAAGCCAGAAGAGCCTAAAGCAATTCATTTCAAGTCCTAAAGGCCATCATGACCAATCTGAACTAATATGCAGCAAAACTATCTGCCATAGTTGGAGAAAGAAAAAATTTCCATGATATTACCAGCCTAAAGAAGAAGGAGGAGGAAGAGGAGGAGGAGGAAGAGGAAATATTAATAATAGTAATAATAATGATGATGATGATGACGATGAGGAGGAGGGAGAGGAGGAGGAGAAGGAGGAGGAGGAAAGGAAGAAAATAATAATAATCTTGGAACTAGAAAACACTACAAAAGCTCTGTGTCATATTGTAAACAGTCAAGGACAAATGTATAGTTCTAAGTATCCACATTGAAAATCAGAAAAAAGCACAAATAAATGACTTAACTAAGCGACTTAAAATTTGGAAAATTAAGAACAAACCAAATCCAAACCCAGTTGACAGCAAGAGATAATAAAAATCAGAGCAGAAACCAATTAAACAGAAACAAAGAAAAAATACAAAGATTCAACAAATCTTAAAGCTGGTTCTTTGAAAAGATGATCAATATTGATGGACACTTGGTCTAACTAAAGGAAAGAGAGTACTAAAATTAACAAAATCATAAATGAACAGGGAAACATCACAACAAACCCAAAGACATTCTGAATATTATAAGAGAATTCTTTAAAAACCTGTACTTCATTAAGTTGGAAAAGACATGGATAAATTTATAGATGCAGTCAAACCACCAAAATTAAATCAATAGGAGAACAACATCCTAAACAGACCTATAACAAATGAGGAGACTGAAATAGTAATACAGATCTTTCCTATGAATTAAGTCCAAGTCCAGATGGATTCACAGCAGAATTCTACTAGATGTTCAAGAGAATACACAGCCCATGCTTCTTAAATTATTCAAAAACAGAAACAGGAGGAGCACGTCCAAACACCTTATATGAAGCTAGTCTCACTCTAATGTGAAAGCCAGGTAAAGACACAACAAAAAAGAAAACTACAAGCCAATTTCACTGATGAACATAGATTTTTAAAATGCTCATAAGATAATTATAACAAAATGCAGATATACACCAAAAAGTTTACCCACCATAACTAAGTTAGATTTATTCTTGAAATTCAGATTTGTTTCCATATACTCAAATCAGTAAATGTAATAAACTGCCCACATGGATTTAAATACAAAAGACACAAAATCAAATCCACAGTTGAAAAAAAAAAAGCCTTTGAGAACATCAAACTTTCATTCATGATAAAAAGTCCCAGAGAATGTAGCATTAGAGAAAACATACCATAAAATAATAAAGGCTGTATCTGAGGAATCCACAATTAACAGCACCCTCAATGAGGGAAAAAAAAGTACTACTAACAACAGCAAAACTAAAAGCAATCTTACAGGAGTTAGGAATGAGACAGTCCACGATCCCCACACCTTTTCAACATCTTGTTTGAGGTACTAACTGGAACAATAAGGCAAGAGAAGCAAATTAAAGGAAACCAAATAGGAAAAGAAGAAGTTAAATGATTCCTCTTTGTAGATGACATAATATTATACATTGGAGATCCCAGAAATTATAATAAAAAACTTGTAGACACTATCAACTAACTAAAAAATATAGCAGGCCCGCACTGGGAGGGAGCCTGCCAGCTTTCCTTCCACGACCTCTGTTCCTGCGGACTGCGCTGGAGAGACGGGTACCCCAGGCCCCCTACCCCCAATATAACATCACTTGGGACACGGCCTGTTGGGGCTTCCATCTGTGCCCGAGGGCGGGTCGGCGCTGTGGTCGTCTGGGTGCCAGATCGGCGGGCCATCACTTCTACATGGTGAGCCGCACCACAGAGAGTGCCCTCCGCCATCTTTGCTCCAGTGACTGGGAAGTTGGGACCGCCAGGCTCAGAGACAGACAGGCATAATATCTCTTCGGTCTCGGGCGGCTTGTGTGTAACCTGCTCCCAGGTGCTGGGCTGATCTGCAGTGACCAGCTCGCCAGATCTGCTGTGGGACTTCTGCCTGGCAGAGGGACGCCCCCTCCCCTCCCCAGGAGAGATCACACACCCCTGCACAGGGCAGGAGCCTGCCAGCCTCCCTTTGGCGAACTCTGCTCCAGGAATCCACTAGGCTGAGCCTTTAGATGTGCAAGGCCTCCCCAATATAAGATCACTTGGGGCAAGGCACATTAGGGCTCCAAAGTCACTCAGGAGCAGGCAGGCCCCAGAAATGGGTGCCAGGGGAACCCTGGTAATCCAGGGGGGGCAGAAATAGCTTTGCAGGCTCACAGGAGGTCCAACCAACACCCAGTGGCAGCAGGACTAACTAACACCAGAGGTATCCAGATGGCAAAAGGCAAACGTAGGAATGTTACTAACAGAAATCAAAGTAATGTGGGACCCTCCGAACCCAACTCTCCAACAGCAGCAAGTCCTGGATACCCCACCACACCCGAAAGACAAGATCTGGATTTAAAATCACTTCTCATGATGCTATTAGAGGATCACAAGAAGGACACAAATAAATCTCATAAAGAGTTACAGGAGACCATGAATCAACGGTTAGAAGCCCTTACAAAGGAAACACAAAAATCGCTTAGAGAAATGCGGGAGAACATGGATCAAAAGATGGAGGCGCACAAGGAGACAACACAAAAATCGCTTAACGAGATGAATCAACGGGTAGATGCACTCACAAAGGAATCACAAAATTTGCATAAAGAAATGCAGAAGAATATGGGTCAACAGATGGATGCCCATAAGGAGGCAACACAAAAATTGCTTAAAGAAATGAATCAACGGTTAGATGCCCTTACAAAGGAAACACGAGAACTGCTTAAAGAAATGCAGGAGACGATGGATCAACAGATGGAATCCCATGAGGAGGAAACACAAAAATCGCTCAGAGAAATGCAGGAGAACGTGGGTCATCAGGAAGAAATCCTGAAAGAGGTAATGCAAAAATACCTTAAAGAAATACAGGAAAATACAAACAAACAAGTGAAGGATCTCAGCAAATCCATCCAGGAAATAAAAAAAGGAAGTAGAAACAACTAAGAAATCACAAAGGGAGACAACTTTGGAGATAGAAAACCTTGGGAAGAAATCAGGAGTCATAGATGCAAACATCAACAATAGAATACAAGAGATGGAAGAAAGAATCTCAGGTGCTGAAGATTCCATAGAAAGCATCGACTCAACAGTCAAAGAAAATGCAAAATGCAAAAAACGCGTAACCCAAAACATCCAGGAAATCCAGGACACAATGAGAAGACCAAACCTAAGGATTATAGGTATAGATGAGAGTGAAGATTTGCAACTTAAAGGGCCAGTAAACATCTTCAACAAAATTATGGAGGAAAACTTCCCTAACTTAAAGAGAGAGATGCCGATGAACATACAAGAAGCCTACAGAACTCCAAACAGACTGGACCAGAACAGAAATACCTCCCGTCACATAATAATCAAAACACCGAATGTTCTAAACAAAGAAAGAATACTAAATGCAGTAAGAGAAAAGGGCCAAGTAACATACAAAGGAAGACCTATCCGAATCACATCAGACTTCTCACCAGAGACTATGAAAGCCAGAAGATCCTGGGCAGATCTCATGCAGACACTAAGACAGCACAAATGCCAGCCTAGACTACTATACCCAGCAAAACTCTCAATCACCATAGATGGAGAGACCAAGATATTCCATGATAAAACCAAATTTTCACAATATCTTTCCACAAATCCAGCCCTGCAACGGATAATAGGTGGAAACCTCCAATACAGGGAGAGAAACAACACCCTGGAAAAAATGAGATAATAACCTTCTTGAATCAAACCCAAAAGTAGATAACCACTCAAACATAAAGATAGCGTCAAGAATGGCAGATGGCAATAATCACTATGCCTTAATCTCTCTTAATATCAATGGTCTCAATTCCCCAATTAAAAGACATAGACTAGCAGACTGGATACGTAAACAGGACCCAGCATTTTGCTGCATGCAGGAACCGCACCTCAGTGTCAAAGACAAAAACTACCTCAGAGTAAAAGGCTGGAAAACAATTTTACAAGCAAATGGCCCCAAGAAACGAGGTGGAGTAGCCATCCTAATATCGGATAAAATTGATTTTCAACCTAAAGTCATCAAAAAAGACACAGAAGAACACTACATACTGATCAAGGGAAAAATCCACTATCAAGAACTCTCAATTCTGAATATCTATGCTCCAAATGCAAGGGCACCCTCATTCGTAAAAGAAACTTTACTAAAACTCAAAGCACACATCGCACCGCACACAATAATAGTGGGTGACGTCAACACCCCGCTCTCTGAAATGGATCGTTCAGGAAAGCAGAAACTAAACAGGGACACAGTGAATCTAATTGAAGCCTTGGACCAAATGGAACTAACTGATATATAGAGAACATTTCATCCTAGAGCTAAAGAATACACCTTCTTCTCAGCTCCTCATGGTACCTTCTCCAAAATTGACCATATAATTGGTCACAAATCAGACCTCAACAGATACAAGAAGATAGAAATAATCCCATGCTTCCTATCAGATCACTATGGAATAAGGGTGGTCTTCAATGGCAACAAAAACAAAAGAAAACCCACGTACACATGGAGGCTGAACAATGCTCTACTCAATGATAACTTGGTCAAGGTGGAAATAAAGAAAGAAATCAAAGACTTTTTGAAAGTTAATGAAAATGAAGGCACAACATACCCTAATTTATGGGACACAATGAAAGCAGTGCTAAGAGGAAAATTCATAGCCCTGAGTGCCGCCAAAAAGAAACGGGAGACAGCATACACTAACAGCTTAATGGCACACCTGAAAGCCCTGGAACATAAAGAAGCAAATACACCAAAGAGGAGTAGAAGGCAGGAAATCATCAAACTCAGGGCTGAAATCAATCAAGTAGAAACAAATAAAACCATACAAAGAATCAACAAAACGAGGAGTTGGTTCTTTGAGAAAATCAACAAGATAGATAAGCCCTTAGCCAGACTAACCAGAGGGCACAGAGATAGTATCCAAATTAATAAAATCAGAAACGAAAAGGGAAAGATAACAACAGAAACTGAGGAAATTCAAAAAATCATCAGATCCTACTACAAAAACCTGTATTCAACACAACTAGAAAATCTTGAGGAAATGGACAATTTCCTTGACAGATACCAAGTACCAAAATTAAATCAGGATCAAATAGACCATCTAAACCGTCCTATAACCCCTGAAGAAATAGAAGTTGTCATTGGAAGTCTTCCAACCAAAAACAGCACAGGTCCAGATGGTTTTAGTGCAGAATTCTATCAGACCTTCAAAGAAGACCTAACACCAATACTCTTCAAACTGTTCCACAAAATAGAAACAGAAGGAACACTACCCAACTCGTTCTATGAAGCCACAATTACACTAATACCAAAAGCACACAAAGATCCGACAAAGAAAGAGAATCTCAGGCCAATCTCTCTTATGAATATCGATGCAAAAATACTCAATAAAATTCTTGCCAACCGAATCCAAGAACACATCAAAATGATCATTCACCACGATCAAGTAGGCTTCATCCCAGGGATGCAGGGATGGTTCAATATAAGGAAATCCATCAATGTAATCCACTACATAAACAATCTCAAAGAAAAAAACCACATGGTCATCTCATTAGATGCTGAGAAAGCATTTGACAAAATTCAGCATCCTTTCATGTTAAAGGTCTTGGAAAGATCAGGAATTCAAGGCCCATATCTAAACATAGTAAAAGCAATTTACAGCAAACCAGTAGCCAGCATCAATCTAAATGGAGAGAAACTTGAAGCAATCCCACTAAAATCAGGGACTAGACAAGGCTGCCCTCTCTCTCCATATCTTTTCAATATAGTACTTGAAGTTCTAGCTAGAGCAATTAGACAACAAAAAGAGGTCAAAGGGATACAAATTGGAAAGGAAGAAGTCAAACTATCACTATTTGCAGACGATATGATAGTATACATAAGCGACCCAAAGAACTCCACCAGAGAACTCCTACAGCTGATAAACGACTTCAGCAAAGTGGCCGGATATAAAATCAACTCAAGCAAGTCAGAAGCCTTCCTATACTCAAATGATAAGCAGGCTGAGAAAGAAGTAAGAGAAATAATACCCTTTACGATAGCCACAAACCATATTAAGTATCTTGGCGTGACTCTAACCAAACAAGTGAAAGATCTGTATGACAAGAACTTCAAGTCTCTGAAGAAAGAAATTGAAGAAGACCTCAGAAGATGGAAAAATCTGCCATGCTCATGGATTGGCAGGATTAATATAGTAAAAATGAGCATCTTACAAAAAGTAATACACAGATTCAATGCAATCCCCATCAAAATCCCAACTCAATTCTTCATAGAGTTAGAAAGAGCAATTCAAAAATTCATCTGGAATAACAGAAAACCCAGAATAGCTAAAACTATTCTCAAGAGTAAAAGAACCTCTGGGGGAATCAGTATCCCGGACCTCAAGCTGTACTACAGAGCAATAGTGTTAAAAACTGCATGGTATTGGTACAGTAACAGACATGTAGATCAATGGAACAGAATTGAAGACCCAGAAATGAATCCACACTCCTATGGTCACTTGATCTTTGACAAAGGAGCTAAAACCATCCAGTGGAAAAAAGATAGCCTTTTCAACAAATGGTGCTGGCTCAGCTGGAGGTCAACATGCAGAAGAATGCAAATTGACCCATCCTTATCTCCTTGCACTAAGCTCAATTCTAAGTGGATCAAAGATCTCCACATAAAACCAGACACACTGAAACTAATAGAAGGGAAACTAGGGAAGAACCTTGAACATATGGGCACAGGGGAGAATTTCCTGAACAGAACTCCAATAGCTTATGCTCTAAGATCAAGAATAGACAAATGGGACCTCATTAAATTACAAAGTTTTTGCAAGGCAAAAGACACCATCAAAAAGACAAAGAGGCAACCAACTAACTGGGAAATGATCTTTACCAACCTTACATCTGACAGAGGGCTAATATCCAAGATATACAAAGAACTCAAGAAGTTAAACTCCAGCGAGGCAAGTAACCCTATTAAAAAATGGGGTACAGAGCTACACAAAGAGTTCTCACCTGAAGAATATCTAATGGCTGAGAAGCACCTAAAGAGATGTTCATCATCCTTAGTCATTAGGGAAATGCAAATCAAAACAACCCTGAGATTCCATCTCACACCAGTCAGGATGGCTAAGATCAAAAACACAGGAGACAGCAGTTGTTGGCGAGGATGTGGAGAAAGAGGAACACTCCTCCACTGCTGGTGGAATTGCAGGCTGGTACAACCACTCTGGAAAGCAGTCTGGCGGTTCCTCAGAAAACTGGGCATGACACTCCCGGAGGATCCGGCTATACCACTCCTGGGCATATACCCAGAGACTTTACCTGCATGCAATAAGGACACATGCTCCACTATATTCATAGCAGCCTTATTTATAATAGCCAGAAGCTGGAAAGAACCCAGATGTCCCTCAACGGAGGAATGGATTCAGAAGATGTGGTATATTTACACAATGGAATACTACTCTGCAATTAAAAACAATGAATTCACGAAATTCCTAGGCAAATGGTCAGAACTTGAAAATATCATCCTTAGTGAGGTAACCCAATCACAAAAGAACACACATGGTATGCAGTCACTGATAAGGGGATATTGACCCAGAATCTCGGAATACCCTAGACACAATCAGCATATCAATAGATTTCTAAAAAGATGGAAGGAGAGACCCCTGGTCCTGGAAAGACTGGATGTAGGGGAACGCCAGGACAGAGTAACGAGAGGGGGTTGAATGGAGAAAAGAGGGAGGGAAGGGGGCTTATGGGACTTTCGGGGAGGGAGGAAACGGGAAAGGGGAAGTGATTTGGAATGTAAATTAAAAAAATAAAATAAAATAAAATATATAGCAGGATATGGAGTCAAATCACACAAGTCAATAGCATGAACCATCAACAAACAAACAGAGATAAAGATAACATGGCTATACTTCTATACACAATAGCCTCAATATATATATATATATATATATATATATATATATTCATATATATATATTCATATATATATATGAATAAACCTAACCAAGTAAGTGAAGGAACTTTACAGTGAAAACATCAAACCTTTGGAGAAAGAGATAGTGGAAGACATTAGAAGATGAAAAAGATACACTGTGCTCTTAGATTGGTCAAATTAGTATTGTAAAATTGACCATTTCATTAAAAGCTTTTGCCAGATGGAAAGCAATACCAATAAAAAAAATCTTCATCTCATTCTTCCCAGAATAGAAACAATGATCCTAAATTTAAGTAGACACACATAACACTCTGGATAGCCAAAATAGTCTGAGCAGAAAAGTAATGCTAGCAGGATCACCATCCCAGAACAAGATACATAGCAGAGCCATACTAATGAAAATCAACAGGGTATAGGAACAAAACGGACATGTAGACTGGTAGACCGATGGAACAAAACCAAAGGTCCAAATATGAAGACACATAACTTTAGCCATTTAATGTTTGACAAGGATGCCAAAACCACACTCTGAAGCAAAGAAGACATCCTCAACAAATGGTGCTGGGAAAACTGAATGTACACATGTAGACGAATACCCTTTACCTCCACCAAAACTAATCTCAAATGGGTCAAAAACTTAAATGTGAAACCCGAAACATCGGAACAGATCGGTGTAGGACAGAACTCTAGTTGCAGAGAGCTAAAGCCAACAATTGACAAACTGACTTCATAAAACTGAAAAGCTTCTGCCTGAGTAACAAAACTATCAGTCAGGTGAAGAGGATGATCACAGAATGGAAAAGAATCTGTCAGCTATACATCTGACAGAGGCCTGATACCCAGAACTCAAGGAAAGCCAAATCAAAGAAAAACCAACAAAAATCACCCCAACCCATTAAAAATGGAACCTGAGCAGAGCAATCTCTAAAGAAGAAAGAAACACATAATGGTGACTAAGAAGTAGCTCAAAAGCGTTCATAGTCCTCTGTAATTAGGGAAACGCATGGCAAAATAATAATTTTACTCCAGTAAGCATGACAAAGATAACAAAACAGCCAACAACATGTTCTAGAAGGGATGTAGGGGTCAGGAAAGCCTTATCCAGATGGTCAGATTGCAAACTGGCCTATCCACTCTGGAAATTAGTGTGCAGAATTCTCAAAATGTTTAAAGTAAATCTATCACATGGCCCAGGTATGCATTCCTGAGATGTCCAAAGAGCTCAAAATCCTACTCCACAGATACCTGCTCGACCAGGTCATTGCTGTTCATGCACAACAGCTAGGAAATGGAAACATCCTAAATATCCTACAACCAATGAATGGATAAAGAAAATGTATCACATTTACACTATAAAATACTTTTCAGTAAGAAAATGATATCACGAAATTTGCAGATTAATGAATGAAACTAGAAAAGATAATCTCAACTGAGGTAATCCAGACTCAGAAAGACAAATGTTTTCTGTTCTCTCTCATCTCAGGCTCTTAGCTCCAAATATCCAGATGTGAATACATATACCAGAGTAACTGCAGAAAGCAAGAAAACAAAAGCAACCATTTCCAGAGTAGGGAAGAAACAAAGAAAACAGCTGGGTGTGGGTGATCCGATCTGGGAAATGAGAAAAATGGAGGGGGGAGGTGTCTTAGGTTAGGGAGAACGAAAGAGATGAATACAGAAAGGGGCTAAAAGTAAGGGTGTGAAAAAGCCATAAAGAATCATAGCATTACCTATCTACCCAAAATACCAATAACACATGTATATTGGCGTATAAATTTATACATAGTTTAAATGAAAGAAATTTCCATCTGGACTGACAATGCTCCCTCCAAGAGTCAACAACTACCCAAATTCTTACATCGGGCATGAGAGACCCTCTTTCCAGTTGTTGTTCAGAGTTGTCCAAGAGACTCAAAACACTCCAAACTGTTGTTATTGCCCTTGGTCGCCCCATGAGAGGGAGGAGGTAATTCCCTACTGCTGGAGCCACCATGGACTTCAGAGATATGTCTCAGGGGCTACTGAGTTGGAACTGATCTGAAAGCCTCTTCCCTGAGGACCAGCTTTTATGGTAGCAGAAAGCACCATTCAAGCTTCCAAAGGAGAAGCAAGCAACAGCCCTACTCATCCATGACACCTATAAACCACAACAATGACCAATGTGGCATAACCCAAGGGTTCGGATAGTAGTGGGAGAAATAGTCTTCCCCAGAGAAAAGAACATCAACTGATTATATCCTACCAAAGGGTCAACCCTGATAAAAATACATATGAGTAGCATCACAAGGACTGAGAAAGTTATATTTGTGAGTGTGTGTGTGTGTGTGTGTGTGTGTGTGTGTGTGTGTGTGTGTGTAAGAGAACAGGAGAAATATATTGGTGGGTGTAGAGGAAGAAAAGGGAAGGAGAAAATGATGTAACTATATCCTAATCTCAAAATAAAAATTAATAAAAGGAAATGGGTATAAAATTACTAAAATTCACTATATATGTATATGAAACTGTCAAAGTAAAAATAAGAAAAAAATCGTTTTAAATAAAAATATTAATTAAACACTCTGCACACAGACCTCATATAACTTTCCAGTAGTTCTTCTTGCAGTGTAACTGGTAGAGCAGGGCAGTGACCCCAAACCAAGCATAATAGATGACATGGAGTTCTCTAAGCATACAAACATGAAAGATTATTAAGAATGTCAGAATCCAGAAATCTTTCTCCCTATGAATGCCAAGTGAATTCATTAAACCATTGGTTCCTGAAGGAGATGCTGCTGAGTGTGTGTCACTGTCTGTCTGTCTGTCTGTCTTTTTATCACCCATGGCTGAGCTTATGTCTGTGGTTTGCGCTACCAGGTTTTATCGGAATAAAGATAATAGAAAATGGCTTCTTTGGCCCTTATATTGCATACATGCTCCATTACCCATTTGGCTTACATTAAAGATCTTGTTTCATATTCAAAATGGTAGAAAAAGAAAGCATTCAAATCCAAGAAGCACTTGTACTTACATGAACTATTAAACTACCACTAAAGTTTTCTGTATATGGTATTTTGAATGTCCCTGATTTTACAGCCATAAAAAGTCATCCTTTGCCTGTATGATATGAGTTTTATAGGACAATTTAGATAGTTCCAAGCCTTATTAATGCACCTGATGCAATGGGGTTAATAGCAAAGTACTAGGGATGAAATTTGGTTTTGTTCCTCATACCATTTGTCAACCCTGGGGGTAGCTTAAATTCGTAGACATAGCTCACACAGAGGGAAGAAAACGTTCACAGATGTAATTCTCTTCATTTAACCATAAGAAAGAATAAGAAGGGAGAAATGGATAAAAATTCTTTCCATAAAAACTTTATGTTCATTGTAAAGGACAAAATTTCTGGGTGGGGGAAACCTAAAATAAATCTAGTTTTGAATTACGTTGTGGGGGATAATACAATATATACTTCCACCACAAGGGGGCAGTAATTCACTTTTACTGTAAGACTGCTGGTGAAGCATTTGGTCTTTTAATTATTCAGGGAAATTTTACAGTTCTCATTTCTTAAATTAATTTAAGCCTCACTTTAAGGCTTATTTTTTCCAGAGATAAGTTCTGTAGAGGATTAAACAGTAACAAGACCCAAATGCAGCTCAAGGAAAAATATAATTGCTGTCCTGTCAAAAAGATGTCTGTGGACAAGAGAAAAGAACTATGAAGACGATCCTACTCTCCAGCCATTCAGCAGAAAAATTACTACTGATGCCGAACTTTAGTAGACATTTTCTTATGGGGAAATGAATACATGCTACAGCTAAGAGTCGGTCTTCTTGCTTTTATCTCTAGTTTACAAAAACACTTAACACTAACCACAGTCTTCAGCATCTTGTCCTTCGCACAGTGTATATAGGCTTAATGTGAAGAATAAAAGCTGAGCATTCACAATGGCTCCTGACAGAACGCTCTACGCAGGTTGGCCTCCCACCCACAGTTAGTTAGCTTCGGGGCTGCAAGCCAAGAGGCTGCAAGTGACATTTCAGACGTGCTGCTCAAGTTCAGCTCTGCGAGGGAAGTTGGATGCCGAGCAAGTGAGGCACTAAATGTCTAGAATGACCTATCCACCTTCCTCTACCTAATTAGTAGCAGGGCCGACTGCAAGCAAGGGCTTTGATTTCACTGGTTCTTACACAGACTTACAGCCTTAAGAAGTCATTATAGGCAGATGTAGTTGAGTCATTTTTCAGTGAAAACAAAAAGCATTTATAGGCAACTAATATTCCCCTTAGTGAGTTCTCTGACAAATGTCACTGCAGCACAACCATGAAAATGCTTTATTGTTACTTGTTTTGTGGAGTTCCTGTAATTCACTCTGAATCATTGCTTATTCTTTACATTTTGTAAATATACATTTACAAAATACATTTTGCTTATTCTTTACATTTTGTAGATATTTAGTCCACAAAGTTTCCTAAATACAGTTCGAGACTATAGGTTGTATGATTGCCACACATTTTAAGTGCTTTCTAGGTATTCTTATTTAATTGAACATTGTGGGACAGATAAGTACTCAAATCATGTTGCCAAAAAACATTGTGTAGCAACACAGTATCAATTTACTCAAAATAAACAGAACTGTCAGAACATGGTTAGACTCACAAGTCTTAAAACTGGCATCAGGATTGTCATATTTTTCATGTTATCAGTCTACTTTGGTGCTAAAGGAAGCCATACAAAGCTAAAAGTTTACAAGTGACACTAACATTTTAAATATATAACAAATTATTTACAATAAAAATGCCACTGAGTCAGAAATTTCCGAGGGGAGATTCCAAGTTGAAGATCTTATAAAGTCAGTAAAAGATATAACACCTGTCATTAGACAAGAAAAACTATATAAAAATAGCAATGAGCAACAGCAAACTTTTCTTGCTCTTAGCATGCTGTCTTAGGGACCTGCGTTGGAAAACAAGCTAAGGTCATGGAACTGAAGCAATTCTGTGACAAGAAAACAAATAACCTAATTTAAAACTGGGCAAAAGACTGGAAGAGACACTTCTCAAAAGAAGAACAGCATACCCTGACGGGAAGTCATAGAAAGGCAGCAGCTGTCCAGTGCTGGCAGAAATGTTAGTTGCTGCAACTATTAGCAGGGAGTTCCTTCTAAACACACAGAACTACTGCACTGCTCCGCAGTTCCAGTTGGCTATCGTCCCAAAGGAACTGAAACAGGTTATGTTAAGGGTGTCTGATGCCATCCTCATACATTTCTACATTGTCCATGATAGCTAAGATGTGGGAGCAACCTGAGGGCCTATCAACAGATTCATTAATAAAATAGATATGATGCACAGTGGAAAACTCCATGTCCTTCAATAGAATATTCTGTGATTAGTCACAGTGTAGACAGAACTGGTCAAAATTACAGTTAGCAAAGCAAGCCATTATGGAAATCCTGGGTAACCACACAGGATTACTTACATAAAACTTTTAAAAATTGCTGTCATGGAAATAGAATATAAAGGGAGAAGGGAAAAGGAAGAGTAGAAGAAGAGAAGATGTTGATGAAAAAGGATTTGCTTTACAAATGATTAATTGTATTGCAGGTGATCATAATAAAAATTATATATTTCAACATTTCAAAAGGCAAAATTTCCTTGCAGTGCTGAGGATCAAACCCAAGACCTTGTTCGTACCAGACAAACTTTAATCAGTATGCTGCACATAGTTCAGCTAAAATAGTTTTATGTATGATTACAGCAAGAAAATTGTGAGATTGCAAATATGTTAATTATTCAGATATAATCTTGTATCACATATAATACATATAATATATAATACATATAATGTATACATAGAAGAAGCCCAACAAATTAAAATAGATTTTTTTAAAAAGTCTGCACCTGAACAGTAAAAATAGGTGTTCATATGAATGCAGAGATTAGCACTGAGCATTTATTATGCTTAGACCCAGCATCATACTGAGCTTTCTTCTTTCAGTAACAATCAAGATATTGTGCCCCTAAGGGATTGTTAAACATTCCAATTTAAACAGACTAGAGAATATGCCATGTATATTTCAAGACCTGAGATGGCAAACAGTGAACAAAGAATTGGTCCCATTTAACTGAAAGTGCATTCTTCTCTGACAATAGTTTCCTCACACTCCATTCCTTCCACTCTTCCCCACCTCCCCTCTCCCCTGGACCCACTCCACCTCCATTTCCCTTCAGAGAGAGCAGGCCTCCAAGAGACAACAATCAAACATGATGCAAGAAACAACAATACAAGGTAAAAGTAAAAGTTCATATATCAAGGCTGGACAAGGGAACCCAATAGGAGAGAAAGAGTCCCAAGAATGGGCAAAAGAGTCAGAGACACGCCTGCTCCCACTGCTAGGGGTCCCACAAAAAGAATAGGCTAATAGTCATAATGTATATGCAGATAACTTTTAGATCAGTCATGCTAGAATGATAGCTTATTCAAAAAGGGGTGAAACAGGTTTCCCATATCATACATAACACAAAATTCAATTACTAATTACAATATAACTTTAAATATAAATGTCAAAAAAAACCCCTAAAATCTCTTACTATAAAATCAGGATCAGGGAATTTGTTGTGAGATTGTGTCTCCCAGTAATAGCACAAGAACACCTATAGTATCTAACCAACATGACTGCCTAAATGTAAGATGAACAAAAATAACACCAAGAGACACACCAAGGTAGATGCAGAAAAGTCCACGTGATTTCAATCTTATCATAGAACTCTAGACAACTGAGGAAAGCTAAGAGGTGGAGGTGGGCTTCCACAGGAAAAAGTACGCCAACTGGTTGTGCGGTGCAAATGGTCAGCTCTGAAAATGTACATACAAGTAACATGACATAGACTCAGTGGCTATATCTAGGGATATATATGTATATCCATATTCATGCATCATGCAATAACAACAAAAAAAGCCGTGAATTATAAGGAGAATGGACAGAGATACTTGTGAGTGTTTGGAAGAAGAAACAAAGAAAGAAGTGATTATATTATAAGCTCAAAAAGAAAAATCTAAAAGAAAAGTGGAAATCATATCTACATTAGAAATATTTAGCAGAAGGTATAAGTGAAGAAATAGTCTTGAATCTGCACAAAATAGCAACGTATATGATGTATATGTATATGATGCATATGTAGTATATGTATATGATGTATATCCACCCCTCCAACAAGAAAACTTTAATGGAGCAGAAAAACAGGATACAAACTTGTAATTGGTGTAAATTTACAATTTTGTGTAAATGTACACAAAAAAGTAAGTGTACATTTGAAACACACAACACTTAGGCTTCTTAAGCCAGAATGCTAATACTAAAAATATGAGGAGAGTCAACCAATGTCTCAACAGCTAAACCACATCAAACCTGGCCCAGACATACCTGCTCAGGAGCTAGACATGAGGCAAAGAAGCCTTGTGCACGCAACTGGCATGGCGGGAGAAATGGACACCAAACTCCCAAGTGACTTACACAAAATGATGATAAAGATAAAGCTGAATTCTAGCTACTGTGTCTGAGAGGATTGTAGCCCAGCAATGCACAACCAGAATGGAACTGCATTGCTTAAGACAGTTGAGGTGAGACTGAAGAGTACCACAAATCATTTTAGATTCATATTCTAAGTTCCTGTTTGTAAGCATATGTGTGCTTTTTATCATGCCCAATGTTTTGCAAATATTGGAATAGCAAGAACTCAGGTATAACAGAACATCAGTGATGGCCAGGTATCTGCATGCCAGATTCCTACATGCTTATTGTACTGTCTTTTGATTGACTTGCATTGATTGATGATTGACTGATGATTATTTTGCTTCTTGGGGAGGTTGATGTAACTCTTCTCCACCCCTTAACACACAGCTTTTCTCATATGTGAGTTCTTCACCCTGTAAACCCAGGATATTTCTTGACTTGCATGTTTTTTATTATTACCCATTCTTTCTCCCACCATAATCTTCTAGAGTTTGTCTTTGACCTCCAGAATTTCATGTTCCCTAATTTCTCCCTTTTATCATTACACCCAAGTGCTCATTTCATACCTGACAAGCCCATATTTAAAAATAATTGCTGGGTTTAGATCCCTTTCAGTGCCTTACCTCACTTGGCCTTCTTTTATCTTTAAACACACTACACTGTCCCTTAATCTCAGCCCATTTACTTCATTTACTTTTACATTCTCACCTGGTTTATGAATGTCTTCCCTGCAGTCTATTGGGGACAAACATTTTCTTAAATCTTTCAATTTTTTTCCCACGGTGAATGTCAGAAGTCTGAGCTTCCTAAATTCTCAGCTGATTTTACTCTTATTCTCAAATGATATTATATAACTTTACAATATAAGTTGTAAATAATAAATGATATATAATATAAGTTTATAATATATTATTAAGTATTAAACATTATATTAAAGATAATATATTATTAAATATAATAAATGATATTATATAAGTTTATTTTATAAGTTAATTCCTTCCCCCCTCACCACCAAAAGTTAACTCATATTTAGGGAATTCTGAATTGAAGAGATTGCCCTGACTCATCAATCAGGTAAGGATTAAATTCCGTGTCCCAACAGGAAACTAGCAATTCATTAACACTTTAACTAACCTAATTCTTCATGCAAGTGGTTTTCTGTGTGTGACTGGCTAAGAAGCAAGCCTCCTAGTTGTCTCCATCTCCAGTACACCAGACAAAAATAAGCTCATCTATAACTGCCAGCTCTCCTCTCTGGGCTCTTTTCTTTCTACTCCTGATTACAGAAAGCAAAGGAACCACACTGCCAGGATGCAATGTGCTTCCTAGATCTTATGTGTTTTCTGGAAGACAGTAAATGTTTCCAATAGTTCATATTGTATTTTAAGGTACACATGACCCAAGGCCTCTTTCCTTTGCCCCAACATAACTTAAAATAAAAATAAGTAAATAATCAAAATTTAGGTTCATTTATAGTAGAAATATGCCACCTTCTTCTCTCCTTGCAGACAATGTATCAATTGTAATTTTGCTAGTGACCCTCCAGAGCTACCCAGTGACACCAAACTCCAACAAAATCCTAGATCTGAGTATTGAAAAAAATATATATGGACAGACAGACACACATACACACACGCTCATACCCACAAAGGAACATGTACTCACATACACACAGACACAGGCACACACATGTGCTACTCTCCCTCTTTGACACACCCATACCCACACACTCTATTCAGTCATGTCTTAATTTCTTTTGATAACCTCTCTTCCTCCTAACCCTCATACTTAAAATCTTATTTTTTTAATTTGGGATGATAAAACAGTTACAACACTTCTCCCCTCTCTTTGCTTCCTCCAAGCCTCCCCCATATACAGCCCTCCTTTCTCTCCTTCCAAATTCATGTCCCCCTTTATCAAAATACCCAACTCTGCTTCAGAAAACAGTCTCCCTCATCCTGAATTCTGAAATGTTCTTCAGCATCAAAGTTACAAATCACTATTTGACACGAGTCAAGGTCCCTAAATTCTACAGAAACTCCTCGGACCATCAAGGTGGAGTGTTGTGTCATTGTCCCCACAGAACTGATAGGAAAATGGAGAATGCAAGGCCAACCTAGAATACACACAGTGACACTTTGTCTCAAAAACAACACTAATCATTAGAGCTATCCTGTAAGACTATTGCAGTGATTAAATTATCAGAGAGGGCATATAGCTAAAGAACATTCTAACTAACCAATCAGGGCTAGAGTGAGTGAGGACAGGGCCCAGGTCAGAGGCTGCCTGGGGCTCTCACTCAGGCACTATCAGTAGCTGGAAGACAGAATACTTTTTCCATCTCAGCCCTTCCAGTTGTTGGAGCATCCTCCTATGATCTGCCAGTAGGTTTCCACTTACAGTGTTATCCATCCCATCACTCTAAGTGTTTTAGGAAGAAATTTAGGGGAGTATTGGCCAGGGTAAATCCATTCAAATATCATTTTAATCAGAAGCCAGAGGTCATTAATACTAAGCTCATTCAAATAATCATTACAAAGAAAACACACAGCTAAACTTTATATGACTGAGAACAACTCACAAGTCCAACACCATTTTTTTTTACACAAACACAAAATGAAATTCTAACGATTCTACCTGAACAACAGGACAAGGACCTCAAGGCTCATCTCCTCTATCTGCCTTAAAATGCATTTACATCCATTTATCCCAGAAAGACCATTTTAAAGACCCAAGAGAATACTTAAGTATTCTTAATAACTTAAAGTGCCAAGGAGCTGTTGACTCTTTGAACTCCAAACCTCCTTTTGTGGTTACTTAAGTATGATTTCTGAAAGTGAGGAAAATAATTGGCCACTAGGTTCCATACAATCTGCAAGCTCTTTAAACCTTATTAGGTCACCCTTTACCCTTGCTGAAAGCACATAGTTAACAGATATACTACTTAGCTGACAAAGTTTGCAAAATTAATTAGCTTATATAAACAGATACCGTGCTCATTCGTCTTTTGAAATGCCATGTTTATTTTAGAGACTCAGAATTTATTCTTGCCAAAGTCTCCAAAAGTAGACTGCAAATCTTTCTGCAATGCGTTCTTCTAGCTTAACCATTGGGTTCGTTTACTAAACGTACGTAGAGGAAATGAAAGTAACACAACCGGGCTCAATGTCATTCCGATTCTTCATGTGTGAAACATTTAGAAGTAGTGAAGTCTCAGAGTGGATGCTTTCTCTCATCATCTTAGTTTGGGAGAGCAGCGCAGCATGAAGGTTGGAAAGCAAGTCTTAGTTTACTTTGACCTCCCATTCTAAGTTGACCCAAAGCTGCACAGCTGGTATCTGCTGTAAACCATGGTTATTTCTCTGTAACACATGAATACGTGAGAAACAATAGTAACCTGTTAGATAAAATGGCTGTTTGGATTAAGTGGAAAGCTGAACCCTGCTCACGGCCTGATATGAGCACTCCAAACACCTTAGTAGCGAAGATACCTGTCATTGCTAATAAAAGCAATAAAGAACATCAAAGAGCTCAAAGGAGCACAAATAGATCTTAACTTTACTTAAACCAACCACATCAGATAATCTGAAGCAGGGCAAAACAACAAGAAAAGTTGTACTATGTGCCCTGGAACCATAAAGTTCAATATCATGTTCTGACTCAGTCACACCACAGATATTTGGTTGTTACACTAGTATCAGAAAGGCTTCTTCTTCCTATGGCGGTTGACAGGTATCCACCGGTAGGGATAAGATTTACTGTATCTCCTATGTATTCTCTAACTTACACAGATTTGCCAAAATAACTTTTCATTGTTCTGAGAGGTTAAGTAATGCTACAGAAGTTACTTGTGTCCAACAAAGAGAGGATCACACGGCCAAAGGAAAACAAATGTGTAGAGGAGATAAATTCACTTCATAATGGATGTTTACCAAAAAGAAATTACATCCACAATTCTCTCAGTTGGGGACCAATGGCAAGTTACATGCCCCCTGTTTAGCAGCTGAAAGCCAGCCAGATCCTGCGGCTTGGCTCCCTCACAAGCCTTAAATACACGCACTCCCAGAACTGCACCCAAGGAGGCAACTACTACACACGCTGCTCTCAGCTAGGCAGCAAGGGAGAGTGGAGCTCTATAGCTACAAGCTTGAGGAGATTACACAGATAAATAACTTCAATGTCTGCTGAAGTACAAGTATTTAATTAAGTCTTCAGAATCACTGAAGGACCCTTTAACTCACCACACCAGTCCCTCTTCTCCTGATTGTATTTTCAAACTATCTTTGTAGCAAGAATTTGGAGAAATTTACAACAGATATAAATTTGAAAAGCTGCTTTTCTCATTTATTTTTTTCCACATCTCCCCAACTAAATGTCACATTATGAAAGGGATGGAAAGCAATTACATGTATTTCTAATTCTCAATTGTTAAAGTTAGATGGTATAATGTGTAAAAATGTTGCTAGGCAGAATTATTTAAGCCCAAGTCAGCTGTGGTAGTCACAGAAAGACTGTAGTCACCCATCCACAGGATTCTAGGTAATTCTGATAGTTTCAATGATTTGATAACCACTTTTGTATGTCATTAAGACTGGTTGTACCTATTGTTTTTGGTGTAGGCTGACATCAGCAAGGGTTCTAGTTAACATTAATGTTCATGCACATATACATGTACATGTGCAAGTACTATAGAAAGCATTATACTTATATTACTGGCCCAATAAGAATTCATTCCAATCTGCAAGAGAAGAATTCTTTTACAAATGGAGAGACTAAGATTTGATTGAAATTATTATTTAACTCTAGAGGTCGCCCGTCTACTCAGCAAATATCTGGGATATGGAGTCTTAAAGCTTGGCAATATGCAGTATTCCCTGCTGTTGCAATTGCCTAGACAGTGAGAAGAAATGTAGCAGTGGGGTTTACAAGAAAAATGGATGTAAAGGAAGAGGAATCAAGCGTCCCAGCCTCTAATGTCCAAACTCTATTACTTCAGCTACTAAGTAACTCCATTGTTAGGTCTCCTCTCCAACTAACCTAATGAGAATCCTTCACTGTACCAGAATTCTACCAGAGCTTTCTCGTGGTATGAAGACACATTCTGAACCATAAAGTTGGAAACCAAATACCGCTGTGCTAAAATTACAGAGTCTTGGTTTTGTAATGATTTTAAAGTATGTGACTTCATCTCTAAACAAGTCATCTAACTCATGATGGATACTCAGAAAAGTCTTATTAAATAGACAACTATGATCTAACACTGAAGAAATAGGATTATTTTTTCAAACGCATCCCTGCACTCCCCAACACGTATCCAGACCAGACCGAGGCACTGTGGTTGGCCTCATTACCAGACACTTGGCTTGGCTACTATGTGTCACTTCTCATCTCTTGACTGTATGACATGGTTCAAATCCTTACTTAACTAGTTGACATGCTAAAAACTACCAAGTATGATTTTATAATCCAATTTGTTTCTCATCATTTAGGCAGATGTTTTAACCAAACTAATTTGTTTCAGAGCATACATAAAATCCAACGTTTCTCTACCCAAGGCTGGAAAAATGCTAGCATTTTGCCAGCATAAAAAAAAAAAGATTACTCCCATAGAATCTTGTGATGAAAAAAGCTACAAGACAACATTTAAGATTTAAACTACTTAATTTACTAATCTTGCACTGAAAATTATATCAGCAATAAACAAGAGTTACTTTGTTTGAGCTAGATCTCTTTGAATTAATGCTGTTTCCTACATTCTAAAAAGAAGAATGCTACAAAGTGTGTCTTTATTATTTACATATTCTCCAAATCACAGAGTTTTCAGTCCTTCTGGCTCCAAGATAGCCTATGTCTAGCAATGCCCTTCGTAATTTGAGATCTGCAGTATACATTTAACACAAGTCTCTTTTATTTTCCTTTACATGCCTTTAGAGTACATGAATGTTATCACTCCACATGACTTTCTATTTGAAAGCTTGGTGCTCATAAAACTAACCGAATCATACATCTCTATCATGTCACTGAAACAAATATAATACTATAAAATTAATGGGAAAAATAAAATATAGCTGGCTTAAAATAAATCACAAAGATCTGGATAGGAACCAACAATAAACATGAAACAAGCAACTCAAATACACTTCAGGGAACTCCCATGACTGCACACATGATAGCTGCATTCCACAGAGAAAAACAAAGCCTAGGGATACTCTGAAGGAAAAGGCATTTGCCCAGTTGTCGTTTTATCAGGACAGCATAGAAATCTCCACACAGCCAGATATTATGTCTGAAGTACAACTTGAACATTCCTAAGTACTAAAGGGAGACAGTTACATATACAAGCATAAGCTATTTCATTTATGTATGTGTGTATATATATATATATATATGAGGAAGGTAGTGTTTAAAAGAAACGGAATTTGGACTGGGAAAAGAATAAAAAACCACAAAATGCCTTAGCCTCAACAGTTAGTCACCACATTGGTGTACCTGAGTAGCAAAATAATAAAAAATTGGCTAAACATTAAAACAAGGTGACCACACAACACAAATTATAACATATGCTTTGGAAAATGCCTGTTATTTCTGAAGCAGCAAGCACAGGACCTACATAGTCCGCACTAGACCCTCTGTGTATGTATGTATTATAGCTATTAGCTTAGTATTTTTATGGGACTGCCTACTGTGAAAATGAGAGTGTCTCTGACTCTTGTGCCCGCTCTTGGGATTCTTTTCCTCCTGTTGTGTTGTCATGTTCAACTTCATATGATAGTTTTGGTTTTTTCTTATTTTACTTTGTTATGTTTCATTGTTATCTCTTAAAAGGTAGTTGTTTTCTTGTTGGAGGCAGAAAAAGTGTTCATTTTATATATAACTATAAAAAGTTCAACATCATTAGCCAGAAGTGGAATACAAATTAAAAACTACTTGGAATCTGAAACAAATGGCTATCATTTAAAATGTTGACGTCTGAAAATATTGATAACATAATATAGGTGTGTGTAGTAATTTGTTTCAAGGTCAGGATACTAAATGAAATAAAAACCAACTAGTACCTGGTACAATAAACATACACTCTTATAAAGCTTTTCTCAAGATGGCAAAGGAAAGGTCACTTAAAACCTCACTAAAATAATAGTGAGCAGAGAGAAGCAGGACTAGGACTGGGTGGGGGCACAGCAGGTAACAGGTAAATGATGTTGAAAAGCCTGAATCAAGTGGAGTTGTGACCATGTATGCAGGGGAAATCAAGACAAAACAACAGAGGAGTTCATCTGGAGTTCTAGGCAGGGGCTCAATTAAGGAGGAAAGGAATACTTGCCAATAGATGGCAAAATTTGTTGATCATCCAACCTGATAAGAAAACTAGAAGTTGTTTGTTTTGTTTTTTTGTTTTTTGTGGGTTTTTTTTTTTTTGTATTTTGAGTTTGGAGATTATGTGGGATGACTAGGTAGGAATGTCGCAGACGGGACAGGGGCACAAGGGTACTGATAAAACAGGAAGAGAAAGTAGTGTAAACATTAGCAATGAGGGGGCCACTGAGGTTAAGTTGCCTCTGAAGAAGGAGGGCAAGGACTCAAGAGTGCCCAAGAGTATGTTTGGAATTCATGGTAGAGAATTTACTTGACAGGACCTGAGTTTTAATGACATCATTGCAAAAGACAGAATAAAAGGGGTAGTTATCTCTTACAAGAAATTACAAGTGGGTTCAGTGTATGAAGATATGCCAAGGGAGGGAAAGAAAGGTGAAATAATTGACTTAGTTATCTATTATGAGGAGAAAACAGTGCCATCTTTCGAGATGAAAATTCAAGGTTAAAATAGCAAGCATATGGGATGAGAGAGGGGAGAGGGAGGGAGGGAGAGAGGGAGGGAGGGAGAGAGGGAGGGAGGGAGGGAAGGAAAGAGAGAGGGGAGGAGGGAGGGAGGGAGAGAGAGAGGGAGGGGAGAGAGAGAGAGAGAGAGAGAGAGAGAGAGAGAGAGAGAGAGAGAGAGAGAGAGACAGTTTGTTCTTCCTTAGTTCATGTGGACAGCTCAAAGTGCATCATCAATTCCTCCTGAAAGCCAAGGCTGCTACTTATCTTATGAAGCCTTTCTGTCACAGTAACAGAAAGGAAGACCTATCATGTGTTTACTATGAGGAAGGCCCAGTGAAGTCTTCACTTGTCCATCATGCAGCTCTTCTACCAGATAGTGAATTTCCATCAACAATGTAACTCTTAGGAAAAAAACCCAAAAGTTTGTATTTCTAGTATTACAAATAGTTTCTATACATTGGGCCTACTATAAAAGTAAATATAAAAAAAATCATACAAAATACTCAAATTATCGAAAGAAAGTATCCAAGAAGATCATGTGCCACATAAAATATACATAGACTTAAATTATCCATTCCTTTTAATTTTTATAATCATAAAGATGCTAGTCCTAAATTTATTATTCACTTAAAATATATGTACACATATATGTAAAATATGTATAAAAATGTTTTAAGAAATGCCACATTAACAACCTTTAAAAAATGACAAAATCCATGAACTCGTTTTTGAGAGGACATGTGTGCCATGTTTCACCTCTGAGAAATATTCCAAAATTCATTATCATAAAGAAGTTGACATGTTTTTAATTCTATTTGCCTTAGCTGGCGCCACTCAAGAATTAGTAGAAAGCTTAGGAGACAAGAACAGAAGCTAAAACTATCATTGTACAATACAACAAGTTATAAATCCAACATTGCTGTGCAACTTTGGACTCATTTCAATCCATCTGAAAATTAAAGACCTTGTCTTTGGGCTTGACCATTTATTTATAATATTGAACTATGAAAATTTCAAAACAATGTCCATGTAGAAGTCTTGGCACTGCATCTTAACATGTAAAAATTCTATTTTTTCTCTCTTTTCTAAACCTTTTAAGAATGTGGTTTGTATTATCAATGTTCTTTTAAGTTATAGTTTTCATTACTTTGTTGTTTAAATAGTCTAAGAGAAGAGAAGACAAGAGCGAAGAGAAGGGAAGCAAAGAGGAGGGAGGGGGGAGAGAGAGAGAGAGAGAAAGAGAGAGAGAAAGAAAATATGAATAAGAAGTTAGATCTGTCAGGACTTGGAAAGGGGAAAGAATATGATTAAAAATATTGTATAAAACAATTAAGAACAGTGAATGATGAAATAAAAATAGCCTTATTGTATTGTTAAATTACTTAATTTATATTTTCCATCTTGGCATTTTATTGAGAAATCTTAACAAAAGGAAACTACTTATCCAAAATATAGAAAAATAGTGAGTGAGCAAATGTAACATTAAGACATGGTTAAAACATAAAATCATGGTTCTTATATGCAAAAGGTTTTCTCAACTCTATAGGAGAATTTGGTTGTATATATTATCTTTAGTATATATTTTACCCAGTGTTCAGACTTATGTATAGAAAATATTTGGAAAGATGTTTAAAAATTATGTACTACCATTAATCTTTAGGCTCATAATTTTAAAACTTATTCCAGAAAATATGTTAATAACTCCAATGCTGTCTATCATAAATAAGGATCAAGATTGATGTAATCTAAATATTTAGCTCAGATATTTTCAGGGTCATGTAATCCTGCCAGGTCCAGGATTTGTAAAAGACCCTAATCCTCCTGGGAAGATTGTCCAAATTTCAGGAAAACATTTTCAGGTCTCCAGACACAATGACTGGAGGATACTTATCAAGCTAGTAGGAACAGAAAGCCAATCAAAAAGGAAGAATGAGAAGGCACACAGCATGAGGATGACCACCAGATCCACAAATAGTGATCTACTGAATGCCAAATCAATACCTTTCAAGGAATGTAAGATAGGTTTGCCTGGCTAACAGATGAGTTTGGAATCAGGCCAACACCACAACTTTCTAAAATTTCTAGTGTCTTTTGTGAGCAACCTACAGCTGAAGGAACTTCTGTAAGCACACACATCTAAGTACCCATATATATGCCCTGTAAATGTGCACACATATTCTCATTGAACCTCTAAGACCATCAAATAGATTCCACCATTTGCTCCCACTTCATGGTTAAGAAGACTTTTCTGCAATGGGGCTAGAGCAAGAATTAAGAAGCACGAGCTCTAAGGAGACCACATCAGGATTTGCTCTTTTTGCCACTTATTCTTTTGCCTCCTGCTATTTAAGAGAAGAAATTCGGGGAATGAATGCAGTGAGCCAACAAAGAAGCCCTGAGAAGTGGTGTAGGGCATGCACTGGCAGGAGATGTTACATTATCAAGGAAGAGAACTTCAGACCAATTTCCCTTATGAATATCAATGTGAAAATACTCAATAAAATTCTCACAAACCTTATCAATGAACTTAATTCTTATGAGAGATACCCAAACACACCTGAATATCAAAATAGTTACTACTTCTACGTTTTTGGCCCTGATTAAATGACTTTCAGCCTGATTTTACTAACTAGGTGTTCCATTGAATAGATTTGATCCAGGTTTAAGGAAATACCCAGCCTCAGAATTTTCAGCAGACCAGTTAAGACAACATACGTTTTACTCATATACAACACATACAGAAGGAATATGAATGGACTATGTAAAGATACTTTTTACCTGTTAAAAATCCTGATCTTGCATGTAAACACACTCTAAGTGAAATTGAAAAATAGTAGTACTTAATTAAGCAATATTTTGTTGTCCTCAGATTTTAACTTTAAGTTGAAATAGATTAAATAAAATCTTACCACATTAACAACGTGTGTGTGTGTGTGTGTGTGTGTGTGTGTGTGTAACAAAAATAAAGAAAAAGAGGTCATAATATTGGGAGAGATTAGAGGTACAGACAGAAAGGGCTGGAGATGGGGGAAATTATGTAAATACAGTAGATATATATGAAATTTCACAGTAAAATTCATAAAAATAAGGTTTTTGAAATTGTGGTAAATTTATGACATTAAAAGTCTTATTTGAAGGATTTAAACAAAAGTAAATGATCACAGAGAATTATATACATTACATGAAGTAGCACAATGATACCTACTATGGTATATACTTAATACTAATAAAAACAAAATTAACAAAAGTCATCCAAAAATAAATTTTAAAGTAATTGCCAAACTTACGATTTACTATATTTTTATATATTCAAATACCTTAATTTCACTTACAGTAAAGTTTTCATGATTTATTTGCCTTAAAATACAGAGAAGAATTAGTTTCTGCCTCTAAATGTTCTTACTATCTACATTTTTCCTAGACCAATGCTTCAGACAACTGTCACTAAATGCATTATCTTAACCTTCTCATTTATGACTCCTGAAAAATAACTGTGCATATTGAAATAAAAGATTTTCTTTTCAAAATATACACTTTCTCAACCCACAACAATATCAGCACAAAAGGTCATTTATTAAAGCTGTACTATCCCACCCACTTAGTGAAAATAAATAAATACCGAAACAGATGATACCTTGCCAGCCCCTCAACCAACTGGCTTAAGAATTGTGCACTTCACCTGAAGTGACTATTGGAATGTGGAAAGTATCTGGAAGCTAAACACAAAACACAGGTTCAGTCAAAACAAGCCTAGAGCCTCCAAGGAGACGGGTGACAGATGTGCCCAGGGACCAAAATAAAATAAAGATCTGGCCAGCTAAGAGAAGAAGAAATTTAAACACAACAAAAGCTCATGTTAGCTCATGTTGGGGTTAAATTTACACTGCATGCTGAAGTAGGCAAGAATGTACAGCAACTGAGGCAGAATGTCCTGAAATTGAAATGGAAATCTTCTGTAAGGCAAAGGACACTGTCAATAGGACAAAACGGCAACCAACAGATTGGGAAAAATCTTTACCAATCCTGCATCCAATAGAGGGCTAATATCCAATATATACAAAGAACTCAGGAAACTAGACTCCACAGAACCAAATAACCCTATTGAAAATGGGGTACAGAGCTAAACAAAGAATTCTCAACTGAGGAATATCAATGGCCAAGAAGCACCTAAAGAAATGTTCAATATCCTTAGTCATCAGGGAAATGAAAATCAAAACAGCCCTGAGATTCCACCTCACACCATTCAGAATGGCCAAAAACTCAGGTGACAGCAGATGCTGGCAAAGATGTGGAGAAAGAGAAACACTCCTCTATTGTTGGTGGGATTTTCAAGCTGGTAAAACCACTCTGGAAATCAGTCTGGCAGTTCTTCAGAAAAACCTGAGGATCCAGCACTCCTAAACATATACCCAAAAGATATGCTCCAACATATAAGATGGACACATGCTCACAGCAGCCTTTTTTATGATAGCCAAAAGCTGGAAAGAACCCAGATGTCCTTTGACAGAGAAATGGATACAGAAAATGAGGTACATTTGCACAATGGAATACTACTCAGCTTTTAAAAACAATGACTTTGTGAAATTCTTAGGCAAATGGACGGAACTAGAAAATATGCTGAGTGAAGTAACCCAGTCACAAAACCCAGTACACATGGTATGTACTCACTGATAAGTGGATATTAGCCCAAAAGCTCGGAATACCTAAGCTGCAATTCACAGACCACATGAAGCTCAAAAAGAAGGAAGAACAGAGTATGGAAGCTTTAGTCCATCTTATAAGGGGAAACAAAATACTCAAGCGAGGAAATACAGAGACAAAGTGTGGAGTAGAGACTGAACGAAAGGCCATCCAGAGACTGCCCCACCTGGGGATCCATCCTATATACAGTTACCAAACCCAGACACTATTGTGGATGCCAACAAGTGCTTGCTGACAGGAGCCTGATATAGCTGTCTCCTGAGAGACTCTGTCAGAGCCTGAAAAATACAGAGGTGGATGCTTGCAGCCAACCATTGAACTGAGCACTGGATCCCTAATGGAGGAGTTAGAGAAACGACTGAAGGAATTGAAGGGGTTTGCAACCCTATAGGAAGAACAACAAAATCCACCAACCAGACCCCCCAGAGCTCCCAGGGACTAAACCATCAACTGAAGAATACACAAAGAGGGACCCATTGCTCCAGCCGCATATGTAGCAGAGGATGGCCTTGTCAGGCATCAATGGGAGGAGAGGCCCTTTGTCCTATGAAGTCTTTATGCCTCAGTGTGGGGGAATACCAGGGCAGGGAGGAGGGAGTTGGTGGGTGGGGTAGTACCCTCATAGCGATAGGGGGAAGGGGGATGGGATAGGGGATTTCCAGAGGGGAAACCGGGATAACATTTGAAATGTAAATAAATAAAATAGCCAATAAAAAATAAAAGATGAGATTGGGAAACATACAGAAATCTTCTAGACTTCTGAGACTATGGAGACCCATGTGGTGGTGGCACAACCACAGTATAGCCCATGATGGTGAAGCAGCCACAGTATAGCCTATGGCAGAAAAGCAACTGCAAAACTGAGATCTTTCGACTGTGTTACTGTGTGTCTAATGAATGTCAACAGCTCAAACAAAGCCTTAAGTCAGCAGAAAAGACATTTTGAAAACTTCTCCAAGAACTGAATTGGATATCAAAAAGTCATAAAATATCTATAATAAGAGGAAAGAAATTGTGGAGAAAGAAAACATCTTTGTGAGCAACAACAACAAGGATAATAATTCTTGCTTGTGATTAACTCAGGTCAAGTCCTAAACAAGCATTCTTTCCTTCCAGTTACCGAGTCACATGGCCACTGGCAGGAACTGTTATCACTTCATTTTCTGCACAATGTTTCAGAAACTTGAAACCACCCCTGCATTCCCTGTGTGAATACTCCATAGTTTTAAACAACCATGAAGTGTTTGCTTCCCAAACTGAGCACCTCTAATGGCCTCTGTGGTGCGATCCATTACACACTGTTTAGCAGAGAGAAGAGGCATGAGAAGGATGGAAAGGTTACTAAACAAAAAGCCACCGTGATGACACAGGACATCATTTGCATCAGCAGTAAGGTCACCTCTTGCGCCTTGGACTCTTGGTCCTGCAGTTTAGTCACGCAAACAGTAGAGCATCCAAAAGAGATTAGGCTACTGCTGAGAGTGGTGACATTTAAAAATGTGACCAGATGGGGTCTTTTCTGCATTACTGGCCCTTAGGAAGCATCCTGTCAATCTGTCCAAGAGTACAAGGCAAACAGTACTAAGAAGTTATCTAAAAGGATATGGCCCATATTCTATCCTCATTTAAAAAAAATTATATTATCAAAGTGCAATATGTGCTACTGCTATAATAAATCTTTGATATTTGGAGGGTTATTTAAAATCAATGCCTATTTTAGGTAAGCTTTATAATTGCTTAATATCATTTTATCTTTACCTAGTTAAGGATGTCATTAATAATGCAGATCTCAACTCAGGTCCCATCAGTCAACACAGCAGAACTTGTCTTCCTGAAAGGTACAGGACTAGCCAAACTTAGAACCTTCTGACTTTGCCATTGCTACAATATCTTCGATCTTACATACCAACAATTTAAAGAGAAGTGTGCCTTTTGCCACTAAACCAACAAAGGAACTTTGTTTCGATCAGGGTGCTTCTCACATTGCTCAGCCTCTTCTTGTACTGAAAGCTAGTTTTCATAGGTAATCATAGCTCCTTAGCACACAAAAGATAGATTTTTGCCTAGAAGGAACTTGAAATGCAAACTACTCAGCTTTCTAACTTGGACCAAGTTAAATATGTGTATTTTATAACAGACACTAGCCAGAAATGCAAATTATTTCTACAAAGTCCTAATCCTGTTCTCATTCCCTTGAGACATGACCCTTTAACCCTTCACCCCTCCCCTCAATATGGTTCTACACTTTTATTGCATATTTTAAAAACAAAAAATAGTAGGAAAGCTACTTTCAAAACCACTTTCAGAGTTCTGAGAGATGACACAGACGTGTGGATAGGAGTAGTTTTCTAATTTAAAAGGTCAGATGGTTTCTCTCTTTCAGGAAATGTAGAACTCCCAGGATACTTTGCTCACAGCTCCTTGGTCCAAGGATACTTAGTATCTACTATATCCAGCTTCTTTCTGAAGCTGAGATTGACAAGCCATTCACATGCAGAGGGTCAAAGAATCTAGAAAATCTGAAGCACCCTTCCCAACATGATTCTGAGAACACACTCACTTTTCAGGAAAAGCATTTGATCAAGTGATGAATATGGAAAAATCAAACATACTGACCTGCTTTGGCCATGGATATGAGCTTGATCTCTCCTGGTAATGTTCAGAAAGGGTTAATGGATCTCTTTTATAGATTCCAGAAGCCATTGGTGTCAACTTTTTTCTAAGATGTCTGTGTCCCCTGCCATTGGTATTTGGTTCTTGCTTCCATTCCACATAGCAGCTTTAGTTGCTTTTCTCAAGTCATCTTATCAGCAAAACTTGTGGTTTGTACAATGTTTATTAGGGAAAAATCAAGTATCTGACTAGAAAAAGTGCATATTTACTTATTTCCTTCTAGGCTATGAATCAAGAGACACTTATACTAAAGCCACAGCAATTATCTCCAGATTCTAGGCTAACCATTTGAGATTCATTTGAGAATCTGATGTAGGCTACAGTCAGAATCCAAACTCAAGGCTCAGCATCAAGATGTTAGCAGTCATTCCACTAACTTCTTGCTTTAAAATATGTCAAATTTCCCTCTTTTTCATAATTTCATAGAATACTATATTTTGAAGTCCAAAAGTAGAGGTCATAGGTATACCTTCTTTTGCTCTTCATCTAAGAGTTTTCTTTTATGGAAGACTCACTCTAAATCTACAGCAGGAAAGCTATGAATCTCAACAGGATATTTTGAGTCTTGTTACAGGTTATGATTATACTGACAATTCTCTTATAAACATGTATAAAAACTTTAATAAGTAGACTCTGAAATCACTTATATGGAGATAGTTTATATGCACCATATCTTGTATAATAATTGTGGATCCTTTCTCAATTTTGTTAGCTGGGAAGCTTCCTATATTGACTTTAATAGCTGTCAACAGATGTGCCATTAACCATAAATAAAATCCATTACAAAGTATGAGAAATGTGAAATGAGATTCTCATCTCTCTGCTGCATATCCATTCTCTTGGCTATCAGCATTATTCAGATCATAATTAGAACCTATAGAAAGTCAGCATTTTTTCCCAGTCCCTTTCTGTTCACATAGAAATCTGCTGAGTTTGATGGTTAGCAGAACTCACTAATGGTGCAATTTTGAAGTAATACTAGACTGAACAGTCTGTAAACATTGCAGTTAAACTAGCAAATTATTTATAGTGATTAATAAATCACACTGGAGCTACTGAGAAACCTACCAAAGAAATGTCTGAAAAGAGGAAGGCAGTTGAGCAAGGTTATAGAGAGGCACATGGTTTTGACAAAAGACAACATATATCACTTTCTCCCAGGGCCATAGAACTGTCTTCAATTAACTGAAGACAATTATCTGCCTTTCATTAAACTGCCATCACCTGCAAGGGGATGTTATATGTCAGGTTTTTGAAGGAGGATGTCAAATTCTGCAATAACTTCATGGAATAAATTCAAATAAGAAAGCCACAATCACAAGATTTCTCTGTGTCTAGAGAAGAGTCTGGTCGTCTTAAGACCCCCAAAGTTGGCTGAGCTGAGGACTGTTCTTCCAAACCTATAATTTCTCTTCTACTTCCAAATTCCAACTGCAAGCTAAAACTCTTTCAGTTCAAATTAGATTTAGGAGCCTTGGGGATAGTACAAACTGGCCAGCTAAACAGGTCAATGTCATTTTTCAGACTGTGTGAATATTTTGAAAACACTATTTGCAGGACTATAATCTAACACCCAGAGCTCTTTAATCATAACATTGTAGTGATTTCAGAGATAACAATCGTGCTGGCACACAAGTTCCAATTAACTTAATTTCCTCACAGTGTAAGTAACAAAAATAAAGACTGAATTTTAAAGTGTTTTAACTCTTTTGTAATACTGCTTTCTGAACCAACATACAGATTTTAAACTTATTTTATCATAGTGTTATATAAAATTGTCTTATTTAAAATAATAATATTTTGTCCCTCTTAGGAAAAAAAAAACAGGACTCCAAAGTTATGTTTTGGCCAAAAAGAACTATGCAATTTCCTTTTTCTGGAGAGAGGTGTTTGGGGCTAATAATTTGATTCTGTTATTGTTAAAAGGAACAGATGCTAAACATCTTTTAAAAGTTTGAATGCAGAAATACAAGCTATTTCTGAAACAAAAATATAAAACGAACTAAAAGTGTGGCTTTTTTATTTTAGCAACCTTTGTTTCTGTCTGGACTTCTATCTCCAGGAGTAGATGAATGCACTAATTTCCTAAATATGGAAAATGCCAACATTGAAGCTGAATAAAATTGAGTTAAGATAATTACACTAGATTCCATCAAAGCAACTTGGCACACATCAAAATTCAATTCCAGTTAGCTGATGAGATTTCCTTAGACTGTTTAAGACACAAGAGAATAAACAAAAGGGGAGAGATGCTGAAAACGGTGTGACATTTGTTAACCAAAACACAGAGCACAACACCAAACGTTTCCCTACAAGCAATGCCCAGGGGCATTAAGTTCCTCTTGCACACTAATGTGTGTGCAAACGTGAAAGGCTAATAAATTATGATGCACTTCAAATTTTCAAATGCCCTGTATGGATTTACTGCATCACACTGATCATGGAGCTCTTTGTTAGTAAACACTAAAGCTGCATAAGACAACACCCACTTGAGCACTGTGTGAGGAAAAATAAACCTTTTTAAAATGCCAGTGCTTGGGAGGTCACTGTCCTTGTTTGAACTCCTTTAAGCAAATCCTTGATAAATGTCAGTGATTAAAGAAGGAACGGTCCAAATTAGGCTACTACCATTGTTCAAACTTTCAAGCTAGACATGTACACATGTCATCCACCTGGTGGAAAGACTTCGTGTAGTGGTTTTTGGAATATACAGCTCTTATGTTTCTGATAAAGTAAAGGCAAAATGGCAACACAGAACACACCGCTTCAAACGGTGCTACAGAAGCTGGCCAAATAGCTCTTAATTCAAAGCACATTTGATGACTGTATTAAGTCAATCTGTGCACATGAAGTTGACAATTATTCCAAATGGAGGAAGTGCTGAAATGCAGCAGAAACTTGACATTTGAGATAGAAATTACGTTAAATTACTCAAGATAGCAATACCTCTCTCAACATGTAAAATCCATGTATAGATGCAAGACAGATGCATGCAGCTTCCTTCTATAGGGTTTGACATGAGATGAAAAGAAGAGAAGGGGGATGGGAGCCTTTATGAGATACATCTTACCTAAGATGGTATTAAATTGCTTTTACCATGTCATTGCATCAGACATTTGAGAATGATAAATAAGTACTTGGTATTTGGTAAAATAGACCCTTCAGACCATCCAGCCTGTTGTCAATTTCCTAAGTTCTCAATGATAACAATATATATTACTAATTTGCATTTCTACTTTTGGTTACTATCATGATCTAGATATTCTAATAATTAAAGTAAGAGTGGACCAACACTGAACAGAAAAGACATTAAGACCTGTGAGAAATGTCTCTTAGGAAGAAGGCCTGAAAAACAATAAAAAGAATATTTTTAAAGGCAATGCAAAATGACACCAAGGTTTGTGTGAGACCTACCATGTGCTTGTGTGTCCTCTACAATCATCTTAATTTCTTTTTTTCAGTGCTGTAATAATACATGCTTACAAAAAAAAAAAGTCAAGGAAGAAGCAGTTTATTGTGGTCACAGTTCCAGGATATAGTTCAAAATGTCAAGAGCTGAAAACAGCACATCCCATCACACGCATAAGCAGGAGGCAGAGAAGGGTTAATACATGATCCTACTTGGCTCTCCTTCTCTGCTTTTACAGTTTAGAATCATGACAGGGAACAGCGCCACCCACAGGGAATGGGTCTTTCCACCTCCACACTTATATTTCCCAATGAGTACTTCTAGAGGTCTGCATGCCAGGTTATTCTAGGCTCTGAAACACCACTAATCATCAAAACCTGGTTTACCTATAAAATTGGCATAGTCCAATAAAAGACTATAAATACAAAGAATGTTTTTTTAATTATTTGTATAATTTTGCAAAGTCTACCACAAATAGGAAGACAGTTCAAGCTAAGCTGCACAGCACTACTCTGAGATGAAGCACTCTGAGAGAGAAAGGCTTATTATTTTTTTATTATTATTAATCATCCCATTCGTTTACATCTCAAATAATGTCCCACTTCCTGGTTACCCCCTCCACCAACCCTCCATCCCACATCCACTTTCCCCTCCTCTTTGACTGTATGAAGGTGCTCCCCCCACCAACCCACTCTCTCCCACCCCACCACTCCAGCATCTACTCTGGGCCATCAAACCTCCGGGACCAAGGTCCACGCCTCCCATTGCTCTCAGGCAAGGCCATCCTCTGCTACATATGTATTTGGAGCCATGGATCCCTCCACGTACACTCCTTTGTTGGTGGTGTAGACTTTGGGAGAGCTGGGTAGTCAGGCCAGCCTATGTTGTTCTTCCATTAAAGGCTTATTTCTATAGAAGGTATATATAAGATGAAAAACGTGAGTTGCATAAATATGTCCCAGAGATTAGTGTAAGCTGAATGATAAGGGACTATATAGCCTAAAGAATGCTAGGCTTGATGTTGAAGTAAAAATTAGGCTTTGTCTTGAAATATTAGTAATGCACCTAGCCTCTGGGCTCCTTAGTTTTATAATGGAAGGAACACATTTAACACATCTGAAAGCTTTGATAGGAAGCCAAGCTCTTCGTCCTCTGCCTTTCCTCTGAAACAAAGCCCATGTATTCAGAACCTCCAAAGTGTGATAGAGAGAAAGGATGAAATACAAGTGCCCTGACTGCTTGGCCTTCCCCAAAGCCTGGAGAATCCCATATAACATGGTAAACTGCAGAGAGCCTAATTTGAACAGCCCTGAATGTAGGCCTCTAGACATTCTTGTCTGTCTTCAGGGTTTAATCACTAATGTATAGTGGACTGGAGGATTGACTCTCCAGAGCTAATGCACCACTAGCCGTAGGCACAGAAGTGATAACATTGTTACAGAATCAGTAATCAACTCTACCCACATTTCTAACTTTATGTTCATTACATTGCATTCAGGGTGGCTCATGCTTTTAAGTATATTATATACATCACAACCATGCTTTATTGTCTTGCTTAGTGGATGTCCTATATACACAGGCTTGAGATCATCAATGTATCATACATTAGTGGCAGATAATTCATCTTCCATGTGATCATTGTCTAGCCAGCTTCAAATTTCTCAGGCAATATTCTAACTGTGAGACCCAATTTAATAACTAACTCCTGCTGGTTATTTGACTCTCTCCCCTCTTTCTTCCTTCTCCTGTCTCTACTCCTTTCAATCAAACCATTGGCCTTTTGCTCTGTGCAACATGCATTGGTTTAGACAAATTATCCCCATGTATGTCCGCTAAGCTATATACATGCCTCATTTTTCATACTATCTTCCCTTCTCAGCTCTGCTCAGTTTTGCTGACACATACCTCTCATAACTGCAGGTCTGTACTCTGCTATGTAGTCTTAGCAACCATTATTAGCCTCTACTATTCACCTTGCAACTGCCATCCCTAGTGGGTTCAGTTGATAACTGAATCAGTAAATATGTAGGACTTCTGTGTTCATTTCTAAAGGTAATGAGGTCAGGCTAATAGAGGTAAGGTTTGATCAGTACAATGCCATAAGGATGCTCACTGACTGCCTTCCCTAATGTTGAAACTTAAGTGTCTCATTTACCACCCATCCCTACAAGAGAAGTGAAACCAAGTCAGCTTTGAACACACTAATGTGTCAGATAGCATGGAAATATAGATGCCTACCCAATGATATAAAAAGACTTCAAGAACAAATAATAGAAAAAAATTAGTGACCAATTGAGAATCAAGACTAGATAGGTTGTTTGTTAAAGGGTAGAGAACAGTGGGCTGGGCAATGTAATTTATTTCTGTGGTAAAGCACTATCCAAACACATAGATGATCCTGAATTTGATTTCTAGCATCATAATAAATAAAAACATGTATCCTTTACTGCATACAAAACAAGAAAATGGTATTATGTTAGTTAATGGTATTCCTCATGACAATCTTATGTCACAGGCACATATAATTATCCCCATTACATTGATATTGACACTAAAGATGCTTTTCAAATTTGCTTGCATTTAGTGTTGACCAAAGATTTTAAGTCCTGGTCTGTCTGGGCATAAGGACTGTATTAAGGGCTCCAAGCATCGGAATACTGTTAGGCTTGTAAAAAGGATGCCCAACCCATCAGAAAGGAGATATACATTAGATATCAGCTGTGGTAACTGGGTACAATGCAGCATATCTAGGGAGAGATGCCTACCAATGAGTGAACTGAGAGACTGGAACTCAGAAAGAAGCTAGTCCATATCAGATAAAGCTGCGGGATGGGCTGAAGGCAAAACCGTGAGTACCAAGGGTAGGCTATGTCATAGGAGGTAGTATTGGCAAATAGCAGATGTGACACAAACCTTACCTGCTTCCATTCCTATTCCCCTTCTACTCAGTCATGCTGTGACATGTTGGCCCCATTCTACATGTGCCTCAATGTTAGAAAATTAAGAAACTTGATATTATTCAATCAAATTTAAAACCCTATTAATTGCCTGCACTGTGCTTTTCAAGATACTCATGTCCACCATCACTGAAGGTTTAGAATTGAAGCAAGGTAATGAGATGATCAAGTGTGTGCTGGAAGATTGGATGATGACAGCCGAAGAGTCCTGAGCAGACTGGGTTGTTATAGGATAAGAGCAACTGAAGAACAAGCAAGCTATACATTTCCTCCTGCCCCATGTCACAAATGCAGCAAATTAGATACTACATACTTTTCTCCTGAACCCAATACTTTACTCAGAATTCCTTTAAAACTCATGAGTCAGGCACTAACATGTCAGATAAGATCATTTTAGACTATGCAGCTGGAATTGGGCCTTGTGGGAACATTTTCATCCTTGACTTGAATAATATTTATGTGTTTAAAGAAAATATACTGGAAAGGAAAATACATTAGGATGATAATACGACAGAGTAAAAAGAAAATGGAGAATAATCCTTTCAAGGATCTGGGTAGATGGCAAGTGAACGGAGTAAGAAACAGATATAGTTCACTCGGGGTAAAAGCAAAATGTGCCTAGATTAAAAAAGAAAAAGGAAAAAGCAGGAGGAGGAAATGTTGCACAAATACTAACCAGGGAATGGCCTGGCTTAGTAAGTTGGCAGACGGAGATAGAGGGGTCACAGCAGACTGGAAGCCAAGACAAAATCCTACACTCATTAGAAAAACAAGCAAACAGAAAAATGCATAAACATCAGGACTCCTAAGTATTTGCTGGTAATTCTACCATTAAAATCAGCCTCTGCTTAATGCTGGGCCCCAAATCCAGAATGGACAGTGTATCCTCTCACCAACTGACACCTTCCTAACACAACATTCAGACACTTAGAATTTTAGTTGGCTATCTACAAACATGCCTGCATTTTCAAATGTCTCCTGGCCTTTCCACACTGTACAGGACCAAGTCCAAAGTCCTCCTTGCCACAGACACACTTTTCAGGCAGCAACTTATAGAGTCTGCCATCAACTGTAGGGTTTGGCTTTCTCACACTGAGATTCCACCATGTCCATTTAAAAAAAAATGCCCTGACACAGCATTATGAAACAGAGAATCTCCAAAGATGCTGCTGAGTTCATTTTGTGTTGGATATCTATCTACTGCTGGGCATGAGGCCTACGCTTAATAAGACTCGTTTGAATACCAAGTGAGACTCCTCGGAAAAAACTGGTTTTTCATTTGCAATTTGTTAGGAGCTGGAGCTACCTTCTGGGTTGAGGGAGGGAGGGTGGTGTCCTCATCTCAGCTCCAGAACCCTACCTAGTACAGACCTGTACAGGCCCTGGCCTGTGACTTCATGCAAACATCCATCTTGCTATATTTAGGGGACCTTGTTTCCTTGGTGTCCCCATACCCTTCTGGGTCTTACAATCTTTCCACCTTCTCTACCACAGTTCTCTGAAAACTGATATGAGAGATTTGATAGAGACATACCAATTAAGAATGGAGTGTTCTAAGGTCTCTTACTCTCTTCTCATTGTCTGACTGTGGTCTCTGCATTTGTTCTCATCTGCTGCAGGAGAAAGCTTCTCTCATTATTGCTCTGGTTACTGGTTTTTCTCCACTCACTGACATCCAGGTCATATCACTGAAGACAACTCATATCATGGTACTGAACTGAGCAAGGCGTCTCTATGAGTATATCACAGTGTCCTTAGGAGACATTTTAATGGCTACTTTCCGTTAGCAAAACAGAAGTATTTGGTTTTCCCTTAGGTACTGGGCCTATCTAGTCTCAGCTTCTTGGTCACTCAGACAGTGTTACAGATGGCTTTCATCTCATGGAGTAGACCTTAAATCCAATAAGATCTTGGTTGATTACTCTCACAGTATTGTGCCACTATTACACCAGCATGTCTAAGAGGCATGGTAGATAGAAGGGTTTGTAAATGTGTTACTGTTTACATTTCTTCTTTGGTAGCAGAGTACCTTCCAGTACTATGAGCACTAATTAGTCCCTACTGAAGGCTCTAGCTAGTTACCAGTTTGACTTCTCCATTTTCATTGAGTTGTGTAGATGTTATCTTCACTGATATGACCTTGCCATCAGTTTGTGGAGAGCAACTCGTTGGCAGTTAACTTGAGTTATTTGGGGGTTCCCATTGGGGTTTTCTGGTCACAGTATAATTATATGGATGCCATACCTGATACTAGAAGCCTCATTTGTTGACAAGATATAGCTATTTGAGAATCTATATCCCCTGATATTTGATGGTTTGCATTTAGATGCATATATGTATTATTTTAAGAGGTTTCTATTTGGTTTCTATATGACCCTTCATAGGGTCATTTATTTGTCCCTCCCCATATTCTATCCCTCACCCCTTCTGCTCTCTGCTTCCACATTTGATTCTAATGTTACAACCTCCCTCTTCCTTTGTGTATGTAGGATGGATTTTGATTGTGAGTTTTTCTAGGATTCCTATGTGTATCTTTGTGTCTATATGTGCTTCTCATACTTTTTCTTTGACCCTTTATCTTCTGTTCATTTGCTTTGTCCCATTTCAATTTGTTGGTTTTGTTCTATCTAATTTTTTATGATTTTTTAGTTGCCTGTTTTCTACTGTGAGGGGAACAGATCCAAATGGGAAGAGAGTGAGGAGAAACTAGAAGAAGTTGGGGGAGGAGAAACCATAATCAGGACATATTATATGAAAACAATATATTTTCAATAAAAGAAAACTGAATAAAACAAGACTTCAAGACCTGGAGAGATGATTTGGTAGTTAAGAGCACAAGAACCAGAAGAACAACAAGGTTCAACTCCCAGCACCCACATGACAGCTCCAAGCCATCTATAACATCAGTTCCAAGGGATAAGACACCCTCTCTGTTCTCCTTGGGTAGAAATCATGCATGTGGTGCACATCACATGTACATGCAGACAAATACTCATAAAGTAAAAATAAAATAAAATAAACAAATCTTAATACAAGGCTTCTAGCCATCCCTGCTTTCTTGGGCTCTTCCTTGGCCCTGATAGCTAATAGTCTCCCCTCCAACTAAATATCAGATCCTATTATAAGAGGCAGTTGACATTTAGGATATGGTTCTTTTGCTATTGTGTGATGTACATTTTCTTCTTCACTGACTTGATTATCATTCTTGTTTAACTCCCTTCTCCCCATCTGTTCATTTCTTCAGAACATGGGAAGAATACACAGACAGAGCAATCACAAAATCATGGATTTCCCAGAACAGCAGATCTCACACAGCGTCATTGTGGGAAGGTGCTCTACAACATATTTAGTAAAGTGAGTTCAACTCAGGAAACATTTACTCAAGCTCCATGTGGTTTACTCATAACTAATAATTTTGATACAGATTAAAATCATCCAAGAACAGCCTTGGAAAAGAGACAAAAACCACAAAGGGCTTCTTAAAATATTAGTGTAAGGAAGTCCCTTGAGAGATCCTCCTTAGCATCTAGTGAGTATACCATATTTACTGACAAGTTTCAAGGGCAGCTGCCTATCCCTAGGACAATAGAGCTGTATCATATGTAGATACCCCAGATGACAAACTTTTACCTGCCCTGAAAAAACAACATTCACTGAAAGAATATTCTGAATGACCCCAGTCAAGTAAAAATGATGATAATTCACGGAGTTCTATCTCCACCTGCCTCGTGACTCTGTGGAGTCACATCATGGACATATACCCTCTACTTTACGTGAAGGGGTATGTGAAGCTGCCTTCTGGGAACTCAGATGTGACATACACAGTCTTCAGCACACCTCCCACCACAGGGATCCGCTGCTGTGGATGTGACTCCCATTTGGGAAATGTATTTTATCTGACAGTAACCTCCTCAGTGTGTCTCAAGAAGTATCAATTTCCTCAACATTATTCTATAATGTAAATCCTTCTCCTCCAACATCAATTAAATGCACATACTTCAATGTCTTCAGATTTCTCTTTGTCCTCATATTTTTACATTTGGGAATTTTTGTTTTACCATGAAGTGATGTACCTTTTTACACTATCACTAAATATGATGGGCATTTGGCAAAAAGATATGAGTGTTGTGTTAATTATTAAATGTCTCTTGACCAGACAATTTTATACATCTTATTCCTAGTCTCCAGAGTCCTTAAATAAAAGAAAATATTAGAACTGTGAAAAATTATGTCTGTGTGTCACAGAGATGCTGATTTGTACAGCAAAAACTTTCCATAGTTGCATGTTAATAGTGAAAATGTTTGTCAAACCTGTTATGCAAAATAATTGTATCATCTCAGCTACTTCTGTATGATGACAATATGAGTCATACTGGGATTTTAGTAAAAACTGCCATTCTTTCCAACAAAATGTTCTCTTGTTGCCTCTGGCCCTGGAGAAAAATCACAAGCAGAGCTGGAGTTGAGACCAGCCGCTGCAGAGGTGGCACAGGAAACCCAAGTGAGTGGACCAACTGCTCCTACTCTTCATCAACACCATGGACAGGTCACAGGCATCAGTGGCAGAAAAAGGATTTGAAGAAATATTAGAGGATTTTAGGCAAGGCTTTCTTGTCTCCCAGGGGGGAAGGTGATGTCTCTTATAAAGGGGACAGTACCTATCGAGCACCATTTGTGTCCTATTAAAGTTGGTTTTATTTTTGGAGAGTCATAAAAAAAGGTTTTACATCGTTCACATTAACATCAAACTAGCTTGCCTCTGAGTAAAATTCATAAAAGAAAGGCTCTCTGGAATTTTCCTCTTTGCCTTGTTACATATTGGACTTCAGGCCTTTGGTGGCACATGTAGTTGAGAAATTCTTTTTATAAGTGCCCATAAAAGAGGCTGGAACATGACGCCCCAGACTATGATTAAATAAGTCTGGTAGAGGTTCCAAACGGGAAGCACCGAGTATCGTCAAAGGTGTAGCGTCTTTCCTTTGCTCACTCATCGACTGTCCTCTCTGGGCAAGCAAGAATGGCATCTGGACTGTCTCACAACAAATCCGAGAAAGGAAATTCTAATTTCATTTGTTTGAATTCTATAAGAGCCCTGAACTTATATTTCTCATGCCCATGCTTATGCCCCGAGTTTTGCCTGGTTTTATCATCTATAAACTTTGTGTTTTCCCATCTATCCTACAGAAAAATCCTTTGATACGCAACATTTCCACAGAACTTACATGAAGTTATGTGAGTGTCAATAAACCTAAAAAGAATATGATTTCCTAAAAATAGCAACAACAGGTGTATCACCTCTTGAAACAATGGCACAAACCAGTGATGCCAACATTTGGGAAGTGGAACTCCAAAAGACTCCAGGCTTTCTAAGACACTCTTTTCAAACGCTGTATATACAATACACAACACACACACACACACACACACATCACTAGCACTGACACCACCACTGACAACAACAGCAATGAAAATTCTACTACCACCCACAGCAGGGTACCAATGCTTAATCCTCTGCTCATTTTCTAAGAACAAGAAAAAAGAAAAATTTTAAAGCAGGGCATGATAGAGAGAAAGGCCCAGAAAATGGCACTCCTCAAGACATCATTCAGCCCCCTAAAACAGGACTTTTAGACATTCTACAGCCAGATTTTTTTGTGAGCACATATATCAGTTTTGTATAATAATAATAATGATAATAATTAACATTTACAAAGTGGCAGCTATGAGTAACCAAATTTATAATCACTACAAATACTATGTATATATACAAATTAGCTAGAGGCAGTATGATTTGCTTAATTTAAAATCACTACAAACACAAGCTAATAGTTGCTCAAAGAAATACAATAAAGTATTTAGCAGAACACAGAGAAAAGCTAAAAAAATATAATCTGTTTAGATACTTCAGATGAAATAAATGCATTAATGACACCTTTGACATTTGGTCTAATACTTTCTTCCAAAGGATTAGACAAAGGCTGGCATGTAGAACTGACCACATAAATTGCAACTGAAATGTAAACAAAATGTAGAAAAATAAAGAACACATGTCTAAAGCATATTTTCTTGACCCCGTCCTACCGAAAAATGTGCTTATTTCCTGTTCTTGGTTTATCCATCACAATCTGCAAGCATCTTTAGTTCTATTATCTAATGCTTAGTCTCCATGAACCTTTCAATTTATACACACACAAAAAAATAGAGATTAGTGATGTCTTATTACTGTCACCTTTTAAAAGTAGATGTTTATAGAGCTTAAGATTCCAAGTTGCTAAATAATAGTTTCATTTGCTTCCTACTAATATAAGAACTACTTCTGAAAATAAAGTAGTAGGCAAGAATCAGGTAATGTCCATAAGCAGGATTAGTTATTTTCAAATTGAAATAATATATATAATAGCAGACTTCATATTTACCTTGTGGGCATATTGCTAAGAAAATGAGTGTGGCTGAAAGAATTACACTATGACGAACTAACAGTGAGCAGAGGTGGTCACAACACCAAATACAGAAAGCCACTGAGCATCTGTCAGAGCATCACCTAAGAGGCTGATTACTGAAATGTCTAAGAAAGAAACAAGGAAGGCAATGGTGGGTTACAGATCTATCATATGTGGAACTGATGCTAAATGTGGCATGCACGCGCGCGCACACACACACACACCCTCATCCAGAAAGCTGACCCTGAAGCACTAAATATGAAAGGACTGTATTAAAGCCACAGACCCTAGTGAAATGAAATCCAACAACACTAAAAGTATAGGAGGGTAGGGTTTTCATAGAGTATGAGCCAAAGCACAACTAGCGATCCCATGCTTTGGCACATAAGAAAGATGACCTCTGGATTTCACCTCACTTGTTATGTTACATAGCAAGATGTCAGGAAGGAATGGAGGTAGCATGCAGTTACATTTCAAAGTACTAGTAAAGACGTCAAATGATATTTCTGAATGGAGGGGTAGAGAGAACTGAAACTTGGGTTCCTCAGGATGCAAGACAGTCATGGCTTTTCCTTTAACCTTCACTATAGGAACAAGGAAAGACCCCAAGAAACTCAGCCTTCCTATACAGCAAGACTTTGGTCAAACTCTTTATACTGCCGTTAGCAACTTGCTAAGGGCCAGTCGGAGCCTCCCAGGCACTCACTGAGACATCCTCCTTCCCCAAAGTATTGTGGGAGAACCAAAAAAATATTAAAATAGTCATTGAGCCAACAACTACAACACATGTATCCTTGATCTTCACAGGACCACCTTTCCTCAGATCCCTGACCAAACATCACTCTCACTGTTCTCTAAACGTCAAACACAAGTCAGCACACGTCAGGGAAAGACACAGCTCATGCCTACATACGACACTAAATAGGCTCATTCGTTCACTTCTAAGAAAAACTCAAGAGTTCTTCAAGCAATAGAACAATAAACTCTGATCAACAAATATCGAACAAAACTTGCTGTCAGAGCCAGAGAGCTCCTTAAACGAGTATAAACTTTGCTATAGAAGCTGAAGAACCTTAATTTGCTCCCTGGAACAAGCAAGGGTAGAAGGAGAGAATTAACTCCACAAAGTTCCCTGCCCCCATGCCTCTGTCTTTGTCTCTGTCTCTTCTCTCACCATCCTTTAACATCTTGTGGTTATTTTCCCATTTATCATTCTAATATATAATAGCCTACTTACCTTTTTCACTTAAAAAGCTGCCTAATATACAACTTAAACTAGACTCAAAATTCCTTCCATTCAGAGTTTTGGGTTATTACTAAACTTTACTATTCCCACCAGGATGAAATCTAACACTGGGGAGGTGGGAAGGAATGGCTCTATATGCAGCAAGTACAGCTTTGACTCTTCAGGGGGTCTACTCTTCTTCCCACTTGTTTCCCAAACACACTTTCAATTCATTGTCTTGTCTTTTCTTCCTCCCATGCTTTCTTATGTTCCCCTATCTTTTTTTTGTACCTCCCTATGCTTCTCCTCTTTCGTAGCTAAGGCAGCAGCAACATCTACATTTAAAACAACCCTTCTTTAGTCTTTGAAGGTTGAAGACACGGAAGTCATTTTTGGAACAGAAGAATATTTACACAATGGAATACTACTCTGCAATTAAAAACAATGAATTCACAAAATTCTTAGGCAAATGGTCAGAACTGGAAAATATCATCCTTAGTGAGGTAACCCAATCATAAAAGAACACACATGGTATGCAGTCACTGATAAGGGGATATTAACCCAGAAACTCGGAATACCCAAGACGCAATTCACATATCAATAGATTTCCAAGAAGATGGAAGGAGAGATCCCCTGGTCCTGGAAAGACTGGATGTAGGGGAATACCAGGACAGAGAAGTGAGAGAGGGCTGAATGGGGAACAGGGGGAGGGACGAGGACTTATGCGACTTTCGGGGAGGGAGGAAACAGGAAAGGGGAAATCATTTGGAATGTAAAAAAATATAGAAAATAAAAAAAAGAAACAAAAAAAATGAAAGCCACCAGTTGCAGATGACTCAGCACACGTTCAGGGCCACAGCCATCAGAAACGTGGTCGTCTTCATAGTCATTCTTGTGCTCTTTTCCTTGTCCTCTATAGGGAAACCACGGACCTCACCTGCTCCATTTAGCAACTAATCCTGCAATTGCTGGAGTTTAGAAGAAGTCTAAATCTTAGAGATCTCCCCCATCAGTGTTTTCAGTTTATAAATGAGGAAACAAGAGCCAAGAAGGGTTAGGTGACTTGTCAGGGGGTCACAAAAGATATGAGTTGACAGGATGTAGACACCTAGATCATAGACCAAACCTCTGAGGACTGATAGGAAAGGCCAAGAAATTTTACATGTTTCATCCATAGTTGAAGAAAAGGCAATCAAAACCAAAAGTTTAGAAATGAAGTGGGTACTTTAGCACAAATACAATCAACTAAAGTTTCTATATTGTTTTCTCCTTTTGCCCCCCACAGATAGATCAGCCTGTGATGGGTAAGGAACTTTAGATCATTATGACGAGATGTTTTTCTTGTTATTTTTACTTTTCTCGTTTTTCATTTTCTCCTATTTAATAGCTTGCAGTGTAACATCTTAGACACGCAGCAGCTATTCCACGATACTGACCTCTAACTCCGGCCTTTCCGTAATCGAAAGCAGCTGATTTTAATGTGCCTGTGCTCCAGTGTGAAGGAGGCTCAGGCTGCATTTGAGTGCAATCAGGTTAAGATTGGCTCCAACGGGAGAAAAATCCATACATATGTTGAAAAGATCTGAAAAATGCCTGTATTTCCAACCTGATTACGACTTATATTTTTGCATGGTTTGTCAAAGCAGATCACTGAAATCAAATCAAGATGGAAAGGAGGATAAAGCAGTTTTCTTCTCCATTCTTCCTGTAATCAGCGTGACCAGCTGAAGAAAGGCACTTTCCCCAACTCTCACCTGGGGCAAGGTGGGATGCTCCACTGGTGGTTATGCCAATTCTTAGCAACCGCTGCTCACACTCCACAATTAATTTCTTAGTTCTTATATCCTACATTTGTAATTAGAAGCCATTTTATTACAGAGCCCCTAATTTCTACTAGTTTATTTGCCTTTAAATCAAACAATAAAACAAGTTCCAGCACAAATTCAAAAGCCTGTTAGAAAGATATGAGTGTTTTTTTTTGTCTGAATGTCAAATAGCAATCATGTTAGTAACTGAACATTAGATAGCTACAGAAGTTAGAGCAGTGCTTATTGGGGAAATTATGGTTAAAACCTAAATAAAGTTTAAGCCAGGATCTATCTATGATTCGTTTGTCCGAAGGAAAGAAAAACTAGCAAATCAGGCTTTAGCAATTTTTTTGTGGCATAATTTATCAGTAGAGTCAATCATATTCCATTAAGATGGTAATGTTGGTGGCACAAATAATGCAAATGTAATAAACATTATGGTTAACAACTTATCGTTCTCTAGAAAATTCTCAATCATAACTAAGGATAGACAAATAAAAGGCTGCAAAGGGTAGAGGGGTATCGGGGCTCTTACTACACATAGGCATGTTTGTTACCAGAATATTTTCAGTTTAATATTTGCTATTAGCGTAAACCACAATTGCAGGACCATGTTGCTTGAAAAGAAGTGGGGGGAGGGGATAGTTATATAAACAATATACAACAAAGAAAGTCTTTCTTTTCAATACCTGAATACATCAGGTTTGCTTTTAGGCAAAAGGTTGCAGGTTAAATGCTCTCAGCTATCCAAGACAAGGCTTATTAGTTTTGTAAGAAAATATTTTCTTATATTTTGACTGAAAAATACCCACTTTAAGTGAACAAAACCATCCTTGTTAGTGAAAAGCAGACCCAAAAAAACTTTGTTTCAAAGGCCCAGTAAGGAAAAGCAAGACTAATTCAAGAGGAAGAACTGGCTCCTCCACAGGAGCTTCTGAGTCTGGATCTAATAGTCCTCTGAGGCCGCCTGGAGTCTTCCAGTCTTCAGAGTTTCGGCTTTCTCCATGGGTCATAGACACTCTCTCTGAGGCAGCAGAATGCGGATATAAACCCACTTTAAGCAGCTTTGTGGTCTCTTTCTGGGCTTGAGTTAAAAGGTTGAGAAGTTACACACCAACAGTGGGTGAGGGGAGAGGGCAAAGAAAAGTTTGGATTATTTTAAAGGCACTTTTCCAAAAACAACTTTCTTAATTTGTGCACTAAAAAAAAAAAAAACAAAAAAACAAAACTTGGTTGTATCTGTGGCAATATGGCTTTGGCCAGTGATACAGTAAGTGTCAACAAGTGATTACTGCTTTATGAAGCACACTAACATTGTGGAAATTCCATAAGAATACACTGTACACTGGATACCTCAGTCAGTAATATGCTTGCTGCACTGTTATGAAGAGCAAAGTTCGTATACCCAGCATCTATGTACAAGTCAGGTATGCCAGTACCTCCATCCCTGGGGAAGGTGCACCGAGACAGAGGATCCCAGGGCCTTGCTGGCCAGAGTCTAGCCAAATTAGTGAGTTCCAGGTCAGTATGGAACCATATCTTATAAAGATTGAAAACAGAAAAGGGAGATGCCTAAGGTTGCCATCTGGCCTCCACATGTACACACATGTACACATACTCACACATGTCACAAATACAGTGTCTTTTCAACCCACAAACACAGAAACACAAGAATTGCATTTTGAGCTCCTGGTTCTGTGTTGTCAAACACCACATTAGGTACTCCTCTCCTAATTTCCAAATGAGCCTAATCTGGCTATTAAAGAATAATGACTGCAAATCAGCGTAATTATTTCAGAGTTAAGCACACACATACCAGTAGCTGTTTTCTACAAATTATTATAAAAACAAAGAGAGAGGGCTAATTGTGGTAACATTAAGGCAGGTTTTTTTCTCCCAGTGTTTGGGTAAGTTTAAGTTGCCATCTTCAACTAGTAATGATGCAGATAATTTTACAGATTCTATAAACCTTTCTAATCTAAACTCTTCTCAGTTTAAAGTCGGTCCCTTCTTCTGAGCAACATCTTCAAAGGCCCAATTTCACAAGAACACTTTATTATGGCACATTTGAGACACACACACACACACACACACACACACACACACACACACAGAACCTACACTTTTAGAAATCTCATTTTCAAAAGCATATTGATACTCCTTTCAAGCTATTTAAAAACTATTATAACAGCAAATTAAATGCTTGCTGTATATAAATCACAATTTAACCATTTGTTTCTTTTTAAAAAAGTAGAATTTTATCTTATCTCCAATGTTAGCATCAGGTTTCCATCATGGATAAATAGGATTTATTGGGAGGAGAGAAGAAGGAAAATTTCAGCACATGAGTGTGATTGTTTAGACCCACCTCCTGGACAGTGCCTCATGGCCATCTTGCATCTCCTGGACTCCGCAATGGTTGGACACGGTATTGTGTCTTTCGCTGGCTTTTTAACAATCTGCCGTGTTCTGGTTTCCAGACCCCATTTAAATCCACATGTGCGGTTGTTTCTGCTACACGTTCCCCATTCGCTCCAATGACCAACTTCACAACCTTCTGATGAAGATTTAAAAGATACAAACACAGACAGCAGTTGGGTGTCCACTTTTCATTAGACTTCATCCATCACCTCCACCACAAATATCAAATAGCAGGTTATGTAACCTGCGGGATCTGCGCTCATCTTTCTGGAGCTACAGTTGTTTAAGTCACAGAGCACTGACAGCTAAGACAAACAAATTCCTCTTAAGTAATTAAAGGCCTTGTGCTTTCCATCTGTCATGTTTTCCAAAAAAATGCTGCTGGTCAAGCCTAGATACAAAACTGTATCATCTCTAGTAGATGATCTCTAAACAGACAAAACCTAAACCAGAACACTCTCTTCACATGCCACGACGGAAGCCAGAAGCTGACAGGCTAATTTCCTACGCCCTACTCCAAATCCATAACTGTGTTTGTTTTAAGTACTTAGGAGGTAGGCGAGAAGCAATGTCTGTCTGTGTGTGTGTGTGTGTGTGTGTGTGTGTGTGTGCGCACGCGCACACACACACACACACACACACGCGCATTTCTGATTCTGCATATTCTATCTATTCATTAACAAGTATGCTTGCCATTGGAAAGTTCCTCCTGTGAGTGCATGAGGACCCCAGCCTGGAGTCTACAACTTAACATACAGCATTTTCAAACTCAGTAGGCACCAGGGCCCTGTTCGAACCAGTTTAAAATTGTTAGATAGGCCAATACAGAGGATTCTATAATGGAACATTATGTACATTTCTATTCACAATTTGTAATGGGTGTGAATCTTATCAAAAGCTAAAACAACACTCAGAATATAGGTTTTAGTGGCTCTCTCATTAATTGAGTGATAATCTGCAAGTACTAACACACGCATAAATACAATTATAACACGTTTCTTTCCAAACCACACTCTTAAGTAAATTTTCCTCCACAATAGTTTGCAAAATATTTCAGCAATGTTTCTACAGGGAAAAATTGTCAACTTCCACTTTAAAATCTCTCCTTTTAAGAAATGGGAAGTATAATTGATGATTATTGCATATCAAAACAAATATATAATGCATCTAGTAAAATTTGTGGGAGATGGACATGAAATTATATTTTACAATAAATCAATGTATTTGTCAAATTTACCTGTTAATCATTGGCACATGTATGGTACTTTATAAACATTCATCAAATCAGTGGCCTCTATGAAAATAAAAGCCGACTTCGTACTTGCTACAAAAGTCTTTGCTAAAGCAAGACTTTGTGAGTTCATATGAAGCTTCTAAGATGTGTGATTACTTTTTTCATACTATGTATATTAAAGTATGCATTCTATAGATCTAAAACTCAGTTACCAGCAAATCTACTTTAATAAATTTTGTAAAATGTAGTCAGTCATTAAGAAAATACATTTAGGCACAACAGTATTCTTTAAAACTTTTTTAACAAATGACTTAGCAAGAAGGTCTGTGGTTCATTTACTTGCATGGCTAAGGCAATAGCATGGCTGGCATAATACTGCTGGGATGTTTTATTATTCTACTAAATAAAATGTTCTTCTCTAACAGTACTAATAACTTAAGATAATAAGAAATGGATATATTAAAGATGATAAACTTTATCAGTCCTTAAGTAGCCTAACTTGGCAAATTCATAACTAGCAAATTTTGAAACAAAGCTATCCATCATCATAATGCCTAAAATATTCAGAATCAACAAACAAAAACCCTTTCAGTTCTAATGAACAACAGAAGACATTGACTTTTAGGTTGACTATATCCAACATGAGTATTTGTGAAAGAGGCATGAAAATTTGCAATGAAATTTTGAATTTTGAAAGTTGAATTAAGAACTACTCACCAACACATTCCATGGACTCATCTAATGGTGCAAAACCATCCGGACATTCATCAAAGCAGCGGCCTCTATGCAAATAAAAGCCTACTTTGCACTTGGTACAAAAGTCTTTGCTAAAGCAAGAATCACAGTTTTCTATTCTGCATCCTACAAACAATGTTAAAGAGAAAAAAAATAGTTAAAGGATGTTATATAATTTACAACTCATAGTTACACAAATGCATTGGTTACCTTAAGCAAAATACTAATGATCAGAGAGATACGTGTACATGATTTGATTTATTTATGTCATAGCATTCTAATTCACCCCTAACTGTTCCAACAGCTTGCCATATTAATAAGCTAGGTCAGGGTGCCAGCAAAGGGCTTGATACAGCAGAAACTCCAGAAATATTTGTTAGTTCAAATGGGCTTAAAGCAGGTGATTATAAAGAATACCCTCTGACTACAAGTTACATCATTTCTAAGACTGATATCTGCTCTGCCTTTCAGAGTCCCACAGTGGGAAACAAAATGGGAACTCTTGTCAGTATCTTCTGTTTTCAGATAGTCAGGAATGAAAGATTTCAAATTTCAAATTATATTTAAATACCTAAAGCACAAGCCAATGCTGTCTTCCTTTTTGTTCAGATAATGATGTGACATAGGCAAGGAAAAGATACATTAGGTGATTTCTGTGGAAGCCTCACTGTGCAAAGGCCTTTATATACATTTCCACTTACTCTTTCCCATTGAGTGGAAGCCACAATTCTTAAATGAGGCTCCTTGGCACTAAGAGGCAGTAAGTCACACAGAGAGTAGTGGCTGCTTTCCCTAAACCCAGTCTCCTTTCTTGAATGACTACTAGTACCAGCTTACAAAACAGAGACTACAGACCGAGCACAACAGGTTTGCAACATTAGGTTTGTCTCACGAGCTTTGCAACTTTGGACTGCCGCTTGCCTCTCCAGACTTGGGCACCCTCTCATATAAAGTAGAGACCATCAGATCTTTCAAGCTTATGGCAAAGACTTGCAATAATGTATACACCCCATTGACACATAATATGAACATAGAAGTAACGAGGAATTAGAACCGTGTATTTTCAACCAAGGGATAGAATGCTCCAACGAGGTGTTTAAAGAAAGCAATTAGAAGATTTGAATTCTAGATGAGATTCTGTGGCAGAGTCAGTGAATTCTGGGACAGACAGGTGTCAGACACAGGTAGCACTGTGTATGCTTTCTGGAGAAAACAGGAGAGGGGTGGCAGGCTGGTTAACTGAAAGGCCAGGATTTCAACAGTCTGTCAATTGTTACTTGTAACAGATTTAACTGGTGGGGATCATCAGTATCCAAAGAATATGCAAATTCAATAGCACCACACCCATTCTTTTCCAAGAATATTATCCCAGTACTATATTCATTGCATCAAACTTCTGCAGCCTTCCTATTAAAAAATGGGGTACAGAGCTAAACAAAGAGTTTTCTCTGAAGAATATCTAATGGCTGAGAAGCACCTAAAGAAATGTTCATCATCCTTAGTCATTAGGGAAATGCAAATCAAAACAACTCTGAGATTCCACCTCACAACAGTCAGAATGGCTAAGATCAAAAACACAGGAGACAGCAGTTGTTGGCGAGGATATGGAGAAAGAGGAACACTCTTCCACTGCTGGTGGGATTGCAAGCTGGTACAACCACTCTGGAAAGCAGTCTGGCAGTTCCTCAGAAAACTGGGCATGATACTCCTGGAGGATTCTGCTATACCACTCCTGGACATATACCCAGAGGCTTCCCCTGCATGCAATAAGGATACGTGCTCCACTATGTTCATAGCAGCCTTATTTATAATAGCCAGAAGCTGGAAAGAACCCAGATGTCCCTCAATGGAGGAATGGAATCAGAAGATGTGGTTTAATTGTACAATGGAATACTACTCTGCAATTAAAAACAATGAATTCACAAAATTCTTAGGCAAATGGTCAGAACTAGAAAATATCATCCTTAGTGAGGTAACCCAATCACAAAAGAACACACATAGTATGCAGTCACTGATAAGGGGATATTAACCCAGAATCTCGGAATACCCAAGATGCAATTCACATATCAATAGATTTCCAAGAAGATGGAAGGAGAGACCCCTGGTCCTGGAAAGACTGGATGTAGGGGAATACCAGGGCAGAGAAGTGAGAGGGGGTTGAATGGGGAAAAGAGAGAGGGAAGGGGGCTTATGGGACTTTTGGGGAGGGAGGAAACAGGAAAGGGGAAATCATTTGGAATGTAAATAAAAAAATATAGAAAATAATAAAAAAATTCTGCAGTCTTAAATCATACATTTCCTACACACCAAGAAGTAATTGGGGTAGAAAATGTAACTGAAATAAATCACAATGTCCTTAAATTTTCAAATGTGAAGAAAATAATTCCAAAAATTAGTAAAAGGCTAAAACATAAAATAGATTACATAATGGTAATTGCTATGCCATAAAGACAAATGGCAACTCTCTGCCTTTCCATTTTGACTCTCTACATATCTGCACATTAAATGACCACAAAGCACCTAACTAACCACCAGCAAATGTGGAATCAGAACACCAAGTCTCTATAGGTCTGCCATTAAATTATGACATTGCCTCTTTGCTGGGGGAAGAAAGCAGTGGGTGTAGAAGTATATCTTGTTACCCTATAAAAGATTTATTTGTAGCCTCAAATGCTGTAACTTTAATAAACAGAGGCCTACGGATGGTCAGAGGCCTCTCAGTCATGGTCAAACTACATGACCAGTATGTCCACAAATTGTTAGGTTTCTTTCTACAGTTTTTGAAGAGGGAAGAAGCCTTTACTGTAACAATTATTATCCAATACATGGTAAGTATTTCAAAGTACAAAGTAGAACAGGGTGATGGGGCATATATAATTTTAAATATATACATTGTTTTAAAAGCAAGGGTTCCACATTTCATCCATCAGTCATTATCTACAAGGACTGATTTTGCTTTTAAATATGGTCTTCACCGTTACACCTTTTGGCCAAAACATTATAGCAACAGGCATTTGCAATTACTTTTACAAGGTCTTTTACTGGTCTTTATTGTTACATAAAGCTCCCCTTTCCCATTCCTTGCTTCTGATACCACTTCACGAATGCAGAATTTCTCAAATGCCTGTCATTCTCAGTACAGTCCCTTGGGACTATTTCAGGCATAAATCTTGCTGTAGAAAGCTTAATTATGTACTCTCAAACTTGATACATTTGATATATTGATAGTAGAATACTATAACCATTAAAAAAGCATACTGGGAATTACAACCAAATGACTAAGTGCTAATGGCCTATTGTGAATTGGTATAAAAAGACAGGCTACAAGTTATATGTAACATGAGACAACAAAGACATATGTATAAGGGTATGTATGCCTATGTGCATGAAAAGTACATAGGGAAGTTAATATGAGGAAAGGGCAGTAGAATTGTGAAGTGTCAAAAGTGCTATGTGTCCCTAAATTAAATGAAGACTTTATAAGTGGAATTTACGTATATAATGAAAATAACAGAAACAATTATTTAAATATACAGTTTAATAAACTACCTGAATTTACAAAAAAAGCCTCTATATTAACACTATGAAAAAGCCCTTTTGATATCAACAAGGAAAAACAAATCACATTTTAGATCTCATGTCTCAGCCATTTTGAAGTTTGGGAACACAAAGCTAGAGCTTTAATTTTACTGAACCTGCTTTAACCTTCAAACTAACTCTATGCTCATTTCTTCTTTGCTTGCCAGGTCCTGTCTTCTAATATTCTGTGAGCAACCCTTTAAATGCTATGACTGATATTGAATGTACAATCTAGTTTGGCTTACCCTCCAGGATTCTCTGGATTCAGAGTTTACATCACAGACTTAGCATGTAGCTCTAAACCAAAGACCTTGTAAACTAGCAATGTGCAAGCCACTTTCCCCAGAAATTCCACCATGATGTCCTTCAGCACATGAAAACCTTTTTCAGCAGCCCCAGGGCTCCCCTCCCAATCTGGTCATGTCTCCAAGAGGCAATGTTTCTGAGTGGGAGAATAATCCCTTTGGGGGCCTCACAGACCTTCATTCAGCCAGGAGCCATTTCCCCAGAACCAAATAAGTTTGTTACCCTCCTTTAAAAATTAAGTTTCACTAATTCTTTCTTTCCATACAAAAGTCACTCTAAATAAAACATTACAAAAAGCTTTTAGGAACATACAGAAATTTTCTTTCTCCCCTAAAGGCATGCCAGGCTTACCCCATCAGAAGGGTCAATGTCTTAACTGTTTCTTGTAGGTGTTTTAGAAAACCACTTTGTAACACATAATTGTAATGGGTTAAACACCATTTAAAGGCCAATGGGAAATACAGTACTTGGTTTAACCTTTGAAAAATTTATACTATGTAATAGGTATATCAAAATTTACTAAGCATAGGCTTTTGCTGTAAAAGTAAGTGTTTTAAGTCCTTGTTCAGAAATGTAAGAACTTCCTTTAGCCAACTTACATGCTTCTTCATTACAGTGCCTCCTCAAAAATGTAATCCACCAAGTGAGGACTGCCAATATTGGTTTAAGTAAAATTACTGTCCAAGTGAAACTATGGCCAAACGTAGGCTGACAGGGTTGTCATTTGGTCACAAGGGTTTATCCTAGCCAAGAAACAGAAAAGCATGCTGGGCACCCCCTTGCCTGTCCTCCCAACACCACACCATACAGTCTCTAAAGTAACATTTTCAAATTATACTGTAGTCTATTTCATACCAAGCATTCCCCAAGAACCTAGTATGTGCTGAAGATGCTGCCAGACCCTAAGAACACGGTTCCTTAACACTCATTCCCCTATCCCAGGGATGCCAATGGCAAAGTGATGGGCCACAACCACGTGGCACCAACACGCAGTAACAGAATACATAGTAGAAAGGTGCATGTTGGCTATTATACAGGCAGAGATCAAGGGTCCATTGCTGTTCTGCCTTTGAGTTTTTAGTTGTTTCAATTTATGAATTCTCCATATCTAGCACAGTGCTAGATATGAAATGGAATTTTAGCTCTTGCTAAGTAAACAATGTGAATTTAGCTTTTAGAGTGCAGTTTTTATCAATTCATATTGTGGTGAAATTAACGTACTAACATATTAGAAATAAGTATTTTTGGTAACTTAAATTTTTTACTGAGGGATATTTATAATCTATTGCATTTGGAAAAGGATTGTTACACAGTGGCTTTTGAAAATTATTATCTGTCTAAAAACATACAATTTTAATTCTCCTCAGTTTATGTTGCTGTCAATTGTTCCTAAGTAAAAAATTCCTGAAAGTCTAATTTTGCTGTTTTTGGAATAAGTCATCCCTTTAACTTCTATTCACTTTTACCCTATAATGAGCAGAGAAATCTCTAGGAATTCCTGGGGACTGGGTGCTCTTTGACTGATACAGCTATGGTCTGGGGATTAGATGCCTTCAGAAAGTAGTGCCTCTCTACTCTGAAATGAGGTACTGATGTGAAGTAATCAGCTAGTTGTGGTCAAGTACAGTCATCCCAGAGTGCAGTAGGAGACACAAGGGCATTGAATATGAGGATAGCCTCGAAAAGAGAGAGGGTAGCAGAGTAAGAACAGTTAATGAGGACTGATGGCTACTTGTGCTTGGTCAGCATCAAGAATTAAGAGGGTCCTGATGGTTTCCCTCTAAAGTTGTCTTACCAGAAGGTTAGCTTTCTGAAACTACATGCACACCTAGTCAAGCACACACAGACATCCATGCATGTGCACGCGCGTACATACACTCACTCACACACACACACACACACACACCCCTACCTTAGTGGAAAATCATCTACTTTGAGTATTAGACACCAGTACTCAAAGAAACTTAGAGGTAAGGGAAAGATGGCCAATGAAAAACCTTTCTATTCCTACATTCTTCACTAGAGAGGAGGGGGGATACCTAACTTAATTCTCTTATACAGTAAAGTCTTGGCTTAGGTAAACCTTAATGTCAAAGTATAATCAGGTCAGGTGAATGAACTTCTCCCAGAAATAGGTTACTTTGAGGTAGGTATACAATTCTACCTTGTATCGGCCATAGTACTCCTCTTTGACATAGTCTCTTACTATGCCACCAAGGTTGATCTAACACTCATCATCTTGACTCTGCCTCTTGGTGTACAGGGAAAGGCATGCTCTCCCATGCTAGGCATACTTGGTTTTGATTCTTAGAAATACATATGATGCCAAACAGTTTTTTTTTTCACAGACTCATTTTTAAGTCTTTAAACTTTATTTTGTATACATAAGCACCAAATTCAAACTTGTGAATTACAATGCTAATATCATCTCTACACTATTTTAAATATGGTATCTTTTCCACTCACAAAATCAAAGAAATCAATCCGATATAAAACTAGTAGTCAGATAAAGATATTGGCTTTCTTCCCCCACATCTCAAGTGTTGCATATTTGAAATTACACTGCAAACAGATGGAATGAAATAACTTATCCTTTAGGAATGCAATGCCAGGCTCTAAAGGGACTTGTGTTTCCATTTAAGGAAGATGGGAGACAATGACCTCGAAATCAAATTGACAAGAAGAGAATTTGAACAAGACAAATTAATATTTCATATCAGATTTTCAATTCTTGCCAGCAGCTGGTCCGTCATCTTGGTCACTCCTTGTGCTTTTCCTAGTTTGGTAACTTGTCACCCCCTTATCTTAAGGTGAAACCAGAACAGGGTAATAAACTTCAGACCTGAGTCCCCATTGGAAAGTGTCCCACTGGAATGTTGGAAAAGGCAATTTTCTCTGCCCAGCTGAAAGGAAAATCCAAGTGTCTACTAGTGCACATTTCATCCTCCACTTGACCTCTGCCCAATGGAAACAAAAAGAATCTCTCAATTCCTTCACACTCCACACAGGCTAACAGCAGGGCTATGTAGCTTGAGAGTAAATGTTATAGAGTATTGACCATAGGTCTCTGTTGAAACTATTCAACTCTATTGGAACATGAAAGTAGCCACAACTCACACATCGCATAGCATAGGTATTTTCCAATAAAACTTTATTTATGAACACTTATGCTCCACAAGTACCTTAAAAACTAAAACATGGGATCAGGCATAGTGGTGCATACCTCTAATCCCAGCATTTGGGAGGCAGAGGCAGGCAGATCTCTGAGTTTGAGGCCAGCCTGGTCAACAAAGTGAATTCTAAGACAAAACAAAACAAAGAAAAACATGTCCAGCCAATGCTTACTTTTCAAAGAAGCATAGGGTACAAGGTGGTATAAGCCTTTTAAAAGGAATATTTCTGGGGCCAGAAAGAATGCCCCAAGTTCAGTTACCAGCACTTGCATTGCAAGTGTAGGTATACAGGTAAAGACACTTGAAGGAAATTGCTAATATAAAGCTCTGATGATGCCACACATATTGGCAAAGTCTCTAATGCCAGCAATCAGAAGGCTGAGGCAAGACAACTCCAAAACTTGAGACCAAGCCAGGGTTATGTGGAGAGATGCTGTCTCCAAACAAATGAGCAAATAACTAAAACAAACCCTGAAATAGCCTGTTAAATAATGCTCCCCATCACAATGACAAAACTAATGTTGTTCAACCAAACCTAGGAGGAGGAATACTTTGATCTTTCAAGGCTAAATATTTTTTTTCATATGACTTAATTACCTTAAGCAATGATTTTGTAATTATAACTCAAAACAGTTAGAACAAGTTCCAGTTTCATTTTTAAGCTGGGATAAAATATTCAAACAATGGTTGTAATGAGTTTAGCCAAATGCTCCTTGCATTCTTATGTTAATTTGGGTCCCTAAAATTGTTTGCACATCCTCATGTAAGACACTGAGGGATCCTGCCTCCAGTTGGTTCTGATTGGTAAATGCCAGCAGTCAATGGCTGGGCAGTGCAGACAAAGGCAGGCCTTGAGATTTTTGCCATGCTTGAGAGCAAGGGAAGAGGAGGAAGAAGGAGATCAACCATGCTAGGAGAGGGAGGAAAGGAGGAGAGATGGCATGCTTGAGAATAGTGGAAGACAAGGAGGTATAACCAGCATGTGAAGATGCCAGGAGTGTGCAACCCAGTCAGGCAGCACTCTGTGTCCAGGACAGCCAAGATAGAATATAGAATTTTGTAATTCAGGTTTATAGGTGGGAGGTGGATTAACCACGTGGGGTTTAGAAAGTGGCCTGGCTATTGTTCATTTAAGGTATATCAAAATATAAAGGCTATGTCTATTTATCATTCAGGAATGTAAAGCATTGAGGTGGGTAGTGAACCCACCACAGGAATTTATATATATATATATATATATATATATATATATATATATATATATATATATATATAAAGTATTGCTACAAAAGTAACTACGATGAGAGGAAGGTTTATTTGGCTTATAATTCAAGGATACTGTCCATCCTGTGGGGGAAGTTAAGGTGAGATTCAAGCAGAAAAATCACATGACATCTGGAGTCAAGAATAGAGAGAAATAAATGCATCAATCCTGTCTACTAAGCAGTTTCTTTTCTCATATAGGTTTGTTCTACCTGATATAGGGAAAAGCTGTACCTTCTATGGGCTAGGTCTTCCCAGATTAATAAGCAATTGGGACAGTCCTCCACAGACATGCCCATCTGTGATATAAATAATTCCTCAATTGATACTGCCTTCCCAGGTAAATCTAGGTTGTGGCAAGTTGACATTTAAAAGTAATAGCAAGCCAATAGCCAACATCAACTAAATGGATAGAAACTTAAAAGTAATTCCACTAAAACCAAAGACAAGACTAGGCTGCTCCCTCTCTTCCTATCCAATATAGTACTGGGAGTTCTAGCCAGAGCAATAAGAAAACTAAAGGAGATCAAGGGGGATCAAATTGGAAAGGAAGAAGTCAAAGTGGATGATATGATAGTATACATAAGTGACCCTAAAATTACTACTAGAGAACTTCTAGAGCTGATAAACACCTTTGGCAAAGTGACTGGATACAAAGTTATCTCAAAGAAATCAGTAGCCCTCCTTTGTACAAATAATAAACTGGCCAAGAAAGAAAGTTGTGGAAAAAACATCATTTAAAATAGCCACAAATACTATAAAATATCTTGGTGTAACTCTGACCAAGAAAGTGAAAGACCTGTAAGACAATAACTTCAGCTCGCTAAAGAAAGAAATTACAGAAGATATCAGAAGATGGAAAGATCTCCCATGCTGATGAAAAGGTAGGATTAACATGGTGAAAATGGCCATCTTATCATAATTAATCTACAGATTCAATGCAATTCCCATCAAAATCCCAATACAATTCTTTACAGACCTTGACAGGGAAATTCTCAAACTTCATAAGGAAAAAATAAAAACTCAGGATAGCAAAAACAATACTGAACAACAAAAGAACATCTAGAGGTATCACCATCCCTGACCTCAAGCTATACCACAAAGTAGTAGTAATAAAACTGCATGGTATTGTTAATAGGAACAGACAGGTTGATCAAGGGAATCAAAGTCCCAGAAACAAACCCACACACCTATAAGCACTTGATTTTTGACAAAGAAGACAAAACCATTCAATGGGGGAAAAAAATAAAACTCAACAAATGGTGCTGTTCTAACTGGATGTATATATGTAGAAAAATACGAACAGATCCATATCTATCACCCTGCACAAAACTCAAGTTTAAGTGGGTCAAAGACCTCAACATAAAACCAGATACACTAAATCTCATAGAAGAAAAAGTAGGAAATAACCTTGAACTCCTTGGTACAGGAGATAATTTCCTAAGCAGAATACCAATGGCTCAGGCTCTAATATCAACAATTGGTAAATGGGACCTCATGAAATTGAAAAACTTCTGTAAGGCAAAGGACACTATCAAGAAAATAAAAATGAGAGCCTACAGATTTGGAGAGGATTTCCACCAACCCTACATCTGACCGAGGGCTATTGTCCAAAATTTATGAAAAACTCAAGAAGTTAGACACCAACAACCCAAATAATTCAATTTAAAAAGGAGGTACAGAGCTAAATAGAATCCTCAACAGAGGAACCTCAAATGGCAAAGAAGCACTTAAATATTTGAAGTCCTTAGTCATCAGGCAAATGCATACCAAAACAACTCTGAGGTTCCATCTTACACCAGTCAGAATTGCTAAGATCGAAATCACAAGTGATAGCACCCTCTGAGAGGCAAAGGGGATAAGGAATGTGATGAAGAACTGTGTGGGAGAGGCGACCAGGAAGCAGACAATGTGGATAAATAAAATTATTAATTAAAAGAAACTACACAGTGAGTTCCAGGCTAACCTGAGCTACCTGGAAACCCTATCTAAAGCAATCCTGCCATAATGTAGTCTCAATCAACCTACCCAGAATAAATTCTCATTATATAGTAAACCTGTACCTAAGCACTTACATTTTTTGACAGATGATAATTTCCTCATATTTTCATTTTGTAATACTCAACCCTAACAATACAGAAAACACTTATAATACACTAGTTCCTTCATTGCAACACTCAACCCCTAAATTTTGGAAAGGGTATATTAACCAGTTTAGGTAACTTCATCCAGCTAATGTAAATATACATTCTGCTTGCACTATATTTTAGACAATTGAGAAGAATGTATATAATAGAGATGTTGGCACAGAACAGAAGCTAAACAACAAGCAGTGTTTCTGTGACATACAATCAAATTGATTATCTTTGGGCTGAACTAAATGAGAAGTTTTTAACATCAATACAGCTGTGTGCTGCATATAGATTAGGATGGTGGTTAGGAAGAGGGAATAATGGATAAGAAGACTGTGACTGTGCCAGTTGACAATCTTCTTGAATCCCATGGTTACATGTGTCATTTCTCTTTGTGACAGATCTGTGTTCACTATTCATCAACTTTGTTTTGAATTTGATATTTCATTTAATTTCTTCAAAAATTTTATGACCATTTTGCAGGTAGAAAAAAGAAGGGAGTTTACACGTTCTGGGAAATATACTAAATGCCAGCATTCATACTAAAAAAATAAATATATAGCTTCATTTGAAAAAAACCATTAAAACCCAAATACTACTCTATACATTTTTTTTCATTAACACTTAGGTAGGGACAAGAAAAAAAAATGTCTCCTGTTGGTTGAGATATGAACTGACACTTGTTTATACATTGGGTGATATATACCTAAAGATTTTAAAATATGTACTATAATTAAAAGTACATGTTAAAAGATGAATCAGACAAATATGCAAGATTATGTTTGTAAATGGAAAAAAAGAAGCATTTATAAATGAATATCCCTCAAAGTACTTGTAATTCTTAAAGTCCGAAAGCAAGTTTCTAATGGCTGATTAGCTAAATGTTGTATATCAGATACAGAAATATACACACACACACACACACACACACACACACACACACACACACAGAGCTATGTGGAATAGCACAGAAAGAGCCATAACTCATTAAGCTAAAATGTCACAAATATGACATACATGTGTGGAGGACGAACAAAACCATGCAGAGAAACACATTCTTGAGGACTGAAGCCAAGATGTTAACTTTGAGTATCATTAGGAAATGTTTTGCTTTTGGCCCTTGCATTTGCATTTTATTAAGATTCATTTCTAAGCTTCCTAAATAGGGGAATATGCAACAATTTAAAAATGGAGCTTCCACCTTCTAAGCAGAGAGGTGAGATCTCTACCTTCTCTCTGGAAGGGAACAACAGCTAGGAGCACACAGGGCATATGATCAGTGTAGCAGCTAGACAGGAGTCTTCTGGTTGCCATTTGCACCAGGGAACTAGGTGGCGCCACAGCCTTCTGTGCATGGAGAGCCAGGAGAGAGTGATCTCTCAGTAGTACCTCCACTTCTGAGCAAGGAGGTAAGATCTCCATCTTCTCTCCAATATCTCTCTGGAGAATAGCTAGGAGCACACAGGGCATATAATCAGTGGAGCAACTGGGACAGGAGCCTTCTAGGCGCCATTTACACCAGGAAGCCAGGCAGCTCTACAGACTTCTGTGCACATACCCTGCCAAAAGAGGGTTGGTCTCCCAGGAGTACGGACACAGGCTTACAGGCCCACAGGAGGGACAAGCTCCAGGCAGAAACAGCTAGACCAACTAACACCAAAGATAACCGGATGGCGAAAGGCAAGCACAAGAACCCTAACAACAGAAGAAACCAAGGCTATATGGCATCATCAGAACCCAGTTCTCCCACTACAGCAAGTCCTGGACACCTCAACACACCAAAAAAGCAAGAGTTGGATTTAAAATCGCATCTCTTGAGGCTGATAGAGGACATTAAGAAGGACATAAATAACTCCCTTAAAGAAATAGAGGAGAACATGGATCAATAGTTAAAAGCTCTTTAAGAAGAAACACAAAAAATACCTTAAAGAAATACAGGAGAGCATGGGTCAACTGGTAGAAGCCCTTAAAGAGGAAACACAAAAATCCCTTAAACACAAGGAAAACACAAACAAGTGAAGGAACTGAACAAACCCATCCAGCATCTAAAAATGGAAGTAGAAACAACAAAGAATCACAAAGGGAGACAACTCTGGAGATAGAAAACCTTCGAAAGAAATCAGGGGTCATAGATGCAAACATCAACAACAGAATACAAGAGATAGAAGAAAGAATCTGAAGGTGCTGAAAATACCATAGAAAACATTGACTCAACAGTAAAAGAAAATGCAAAATGCAAAAAGCTTGTAACCCAAAACATCCAGGAGATCCAGGACACAATGAGAAGACCAAACCTAAGGATTATTGGTATAGAAGAGAGCAAAGATTTACAACTTAAAGGGCCAGTAAATATCTTCACCAAAATTATAGAAGAAAACTTCCCTAACCTAAAGAAAGAGATGCTCATGAACATACAAGAAGCCTAGTGAACTTCAAACAGACTGGACCAGAACAGAAAGGCCTCCCAGCACATAATAATCAAAACACCAAATGCACTAAACAAAGAAAGAATATTAAAAGCAGTAAGTTAAAAAGGGCAAGTAACTTATAAAGGCAGAACTATCAAAATTACACCAGACTTCTCACCAGAAACAATGAAAGCTAGAAGATCCTGGGCAGATCTTATACAGACCCTAAGAGAACACAAATACCAGCCCAGACTACTATACCCAGCAAAACTCTCAATCACTATAGATGGAGAAACCAAGGTATTCCATGATAAAATATCCAAATTTATACAATATCTTTCCACAAATCCAGCCCTACAAAGGATAATAGATGGAAATCGCCAATACAAGGAGGGAAACTACATCCTAGAAAAAGCAAAAAAGTAATCTACCAACAAACCCAAAAGAAAGTAACCACACAAACATAAAAATAACGTGAAAAATAACAGGAAGCTACAATCACTATTCCTTAATATCTCTTAACATCAATGGTCTCAATTCCCCAATAAAAAGACATAGACTAACAGAAATATTTTTCATGTAAATCTTCAATGTTATCAGAAAATGTTTGTAATTCCTCTTTCAATTAAGTTGGTAATTTTTTATGTCTATCATTTTATCTGCATTATTTTCCATAAAAATCTTCAATTTTACCATGTTTTTCTATATATTTCTTCAATTTTATCAGAAATATTTTCCATGTAAATCTTCAATTTTATCAGTAAACATTTATATTTCCATTTCCTTTTTTTTTAATTTACATTCCAAATCATTTCCCCTTTCCCGTTTCCTCCCTCCCCGAAAGTCCCATAAGCCCCCTTCCCTCCCTCTTTTCTCCATTCAACCCCCTCTCGTTTCTCTGTCCTGGCGTTCCCCTACATCCAGTCTTTCCAGTATATTTCCATTTTCAATCAACTTAGAAATATTTTATGCCTACCATTTTATCTGAATAATTTTCCATGAAATAGTCAATTTTAATGTGTTTTTCTATATATTTCTTGAATTTTATCAGAAATATATTTTCCTTGTAAATCTTCGATTTTATCAGAAAATGTTTATAATTCCACTTTCAATCAAACTGAGAAATATTTTTATGCCTACCATTTTATCTGTACAATTTTCCATGATAATCTTCAATTTTAACATGTTATTCTGTATTTTTCTACAATTTTATCAGAAATATTTTCCACATAAATCTTCAACTCTATCATAAAAGGTTTCTACTTCCTTTTTCAATTAGTTTAGCAATGTTTTTATGTCTACCATTTTACTCTTTAATTTTCCATGAAAATTGTCAATTTTAATGTGTTTTTCTATATTTCTTCAATTTTATCAGAAATATTTTCCATGTAAATCTTCAATTTTATCTTAAAATGTTTTACTTCCTTTTTCAATTAAAAAAGAGAAAAAAAAACATGAAAAAAACAAACAAAAATAAATAAAAATAGAGCTTCCATGTAAATGAATTTGCTAATGAGCGAAAAACAGAAAATGTGACAGAAACATCACCTAAAGCATCAGGGACAATAGAAACTTAAATTATCTGTGAGTATGCTCACAAAATACTTCAATAGGCTACACCAGTGACTATTTTCATGAGCATTTATGAATTTTACAAACTTTATACTGTACATCCCAAGAAGCCAACTTCAGCCAACATGTAGAACAACGTGCTCCTTTGAAAGATAACCACTTTATGCCTGCATCCTTACTATGTCACAAACCAGCATTATGGAAAGGCAAGTTTCATTTGCATTACAAACTACCGTTGCTTAGAGTTTATTTATGTATGGTCAAGTAATAATCTTAGGGTAAAGTAGCTATAATCTCCAATTCTCTATAACCAGTATTGTAATTTAAATTATTGCCATCTTCTAGATGCTATATAAAATTTAATATAATACAGGTTAAGACTGAAAACAAGACATTAGCAGGGAAGAACCATAATAATCTGATGTCATGAACAACAAATTATTTCTCTCACTCTGTTTTGTAGAGTTTTGCTAATAAGTACTTCCCACTTGAACCACATAAGTAATGATTTCTTCTAGTTAAGTAGTCTCCAGCACTAATTACATTCACTTAAAATAAGTAAAACCATAATAAGTTTCTTCTCACATGTAATTTTTTTCCAAAACCCAATGTACAATCATTACTCTCCATTTCTTAGGAAAAGGATCAACTGCACCTGTCAATCCTTGTCTTGAATTCTGAAGACAAGTACTGATGCAGCAGGATCTCCTGCAAAGATAACTGTTCATACCAACTTGTGCAAGAATATCCTGAATTATGGCCCATACCCTCAAACAATTACTACTAGCATCATTTTTCACTAATATCCCGGGTTGAGTAGGTTAGTGTATGGCGAGACTGTTGCTCATACACACAATTCATATCACGATGGCTCTAGAATTTAGAGTAAATGCTTCAAGCTACCCACTTCTAGCTTTATGACTTTTCACACTGAAAAGTATGCAGGTAAAAATCTCACAGGAGAATAAAATACTCAAATTTCACTAGAGGTTATCTGACCCAGTAAGAACAGAAAATTGTTTCGGGGTGGACCACTGTCCTATACATGGTCAAATGCTAAGTCTTAAAAATGTAAGATATCCTTAGAAATTCAACCAAGCTATTGATACTTATAGGTTATGACTCTCAAATAATCAAAACTGTTTCATTAAAGAAAGGTAAATCCAAACTTCATCTAAGCCTACTATTTCTATCTTGACTACTGGTACAAACTATCCTGTTACTTGACTAGAGTGTTTTGTCAAAACAAAAAACAAAACCCCAAAACTTAAGCACCTTAATTACATCTTTACCAGTAATGGTGCTTCTAATAAATTTAAATAATTACATTTATTTGTATATCCAACAAAAGCAGAAAAGGAAATGGAAAAGGACTGTAAAAAGAAGATTAAACCAAAGAAGATTTTATGCATATTAAAATCATTTGGAGGGGTTAGTTGGTTTGCAAGCAGTAATTTCTCCTTATAAAGTTCTATCCAGCAAGAATTTTAGATTATCATTATGAAAAATAGTCAATCTAAATAACTGAAAGACTGTACCTAACTTATGATATACCTACACAAAATTCAAAGTATAAAAGTTCTCTTATCTCACTATATTCATTTTTGAAAGTTTTAAAGTATATCCACAGACAGTTACATAATGTTTTTCCATAAAAACTTAGCAAATTATGTAAACTGCATATCCAGTAAAATAGGATGAACAAAAGTCAAATACTTACTTGCACATCTGTTCATATCTGGGGCTCGGTGTCCATAGTACCCTGATGGGCAGGAATGCAGGCACTCTCCATACTGGCGCATCCCTTCTCTTCGAAGGAAAAAGAACAACTTCTGTTGACATCGGCTGCACCCATTGTCCTTTGAACAAGATAAACAACCCTTGCAAATGGGATTTGATACATAACTAGCTGTAATAGAGAAACAGAAAACAAAAATATGTGAATATGAATATGATTAGATGTTTGGTCTATATACCATCATGCAAAGAAAGACATTTCATATCATATACCCAAGAGGAGAACCTGCTACTGCCCAGTTTCTAAACCGATATAATTTCTGTTTTCTAAATACTCATCTTTATTCCCACAGATACCTGTAGTTCTCACTGCTTATCAAAGAAGCTTCTTTTTGCAGCAGCTCAAGACTATTACAGAGATATCCCATGGTCAAAATATGGAGACTATGTGACTGTGGAGTGAGAAACCCAAACTGATAAACGTGCAAGGTAACCCCTACACTTAAGGCTCAGGGAAAAACATAAAAGAAGGGGAAAAAATATTCTGAGAGGCAAAGACCAAGGATGCCTGCTGCTGGATCATGTCCACTAGATATATCAGAGAAAATTCACTGATGAACTTTTAACAATACAGTTGCCTTAATAAGACCAGCAAAGTTACACCAGTTGACATACCAGTGCACACAAGAGATTGCACATGGTCCCAGCCCTAGATGAGAGGTGTTGGTCAATGGCTGCTGAGAGGGAAAGAAAAAGCTGCCTCCAGGAAAAAATATCCCACATATGTTTGCCAATTCCAAGAGGTCAGCCCTAGACACACACACATATGTATATATATACATATATATATGTATATATATACACACACATATATACATATATGAACAAAGCAAATGAACCCTATAGGTAATATACACATGGGTGCATATACACATGTGAATATTGAATATATGTGGAACAATAATAATTAAAATATCATGAACTTTGGAAAACTGACTCGTGTGTAGTAGTTAGAGTGTAGAGAGTGAGGGAAAAGTGATTTAAATGCAGTGGTCATATATGAAGTTCTCAAAAAATGTATTAAGAAGTTCCTGCTTTACTCACATAGAAATATATCCTCACTCTGGAGAAGGAAACATTTAAACTTTAATAGCATAAGAAAAATAAAACATTTTCATCTCCAGAGCTTAAAAGTAAATATTTAAATTTAACATGAACACAAAACTTGAAGGGAATCCAAAACTAAACTTACAAAGTTTCTTTATTATTGATTAGAAATACCAATACATTAAATTTTAAGTAAACAAACACTTGCTATAACTTTAAGGTACTACTCTCAAGAATATAGGACAAAATGGATAAACCAAGCAACAGAAGAATAAATGCATAAAATATTAGCAGGAACAAAGAAGCCAAGTGTCTATGAATGAAATGGGCACATTGTGGGATGTTCACACTATGAATTTAACTAAACAGTGAAAATAAAACCTTAGAGAATTGTTGAAAAGGCAGGTGTGAGGGAGACAGCAACAAAGCAATGAGAGTAAACAGAAGGTATTATATACAAGTATAAAATCAAAGAACATATTAAGTAAAAACTGCAATAAAGAAAGGATTTTAGAACACAAAAATTCTCAAAACACAGCCACGAGAGGAACAAAATTAATATACTGCATCTTCGTCAAAGAATCAAGACAGAAAGGAAAAAGGAATGTTCTTGAAAATGAGCAAAGAAGCTCTACTGAGAGGAAATAAGAAGATGGAGGTTGAGATCAAATCTAGGAAGAGTTCTATGTGTAGAGTTAGTTTTGATGGACTACTGTAACAAATATCACAGTGTGGTTTAAGTGACTCATTGCACAGGCTGACTAGCATAGCCCCAAGTGTCTGAGCAGAGCTGACTTCTTCTCAAGGTAATTCTTTCTTCCTTCTTCCTGCTCTTGGTGGCCCCAGGTATTTCCTGGTTCAGTAACTGTGGTCTCTTAGTATTCTCTTTGTTGGCTGCTCCCGTACTGCCATGCCTAATTTTTTCTGTCTCCTTTAAATATTCTAGGAATTAGATGTTCACCTGTATGATATTTTCACTTTTTCTTTTATTTTTTCTTTTTATAGAAAATATCATTTTTTTCACATATTATATCCTGATTATGATTTCCTGACTTCTGCTCCTCCCGGTTCTACAAATGTTGAAACAAGCTCTCATTATATAGCCTTGGCTGACCTAGACCTCACACGTTCAACTGCTTTTATCTCCCAAGTGCTAAGATTAAAAGAGTGTGTCACCAAGCCCAGCTTCTCTTTACTTGTTTAATAAATAGAAATACTCTACTTAGAAATACTCTATTTAAATTCTTATATGTACTCTAAGGTAGGTATAAGAATAAGATGTAGACATATGACCTAAATTCAATATATCATCATAAAATTTGTTATTCCTAACTAAAAATGGTAGTTTAAGATACAAAAGATTCTCTGTGCACATGCTATAAAATTTTGAAACTACACAAACTGGTATCAAAACTTTTACTTCTTTTTTATTTTATTTATTTACATTTCAAATGTTATCCCTCCCCTTCCCGATTTCCCCTTTGCAAACCCCCTATTCCCCCTCTCTCCCTGCCTCTATGAGGGTGCTCCCCACCCAAACAACCCCTCCTGCTTCACTGCCCTAGCATTCCCCTACACTGGATTATTGAGCCTCCACAAGACCAAGGGCCTCCATTGATGCCAGATAAGACAATCCTCTGCTACGTATGTAGCTGGAGCCATGGGTCCCTCCATGTGTACTCTTTGGTTGGTGTTTTAGTCCCTGGGAGCTCTGGGAATCTGATTGGTTGATATTGTTCCTGGAGATATCCACTAAAATGTCCCAAATGCCAGGAAAGCATGAAGCTGCCAGGAAAGCAAGAAGCTCCCAGGACCCAACAGGAATGACATTAGCTGAAATACCCAACAAAGGGGAGAGAGAACCTGTAGAGACCATATCCAGAGATAGACAGGCATGGCCCATGGTTGAGGAATGGGGCCACCCACCTGTCTCAAAAATATTAATCCAGAATTGCTCCTGTCTACAGGAAATGGAGGGACAAAGAGTGGAGCAGAGACTAAAGGAAAGGCCATCCAGAGACTGTCTCACCTAGGCCATCCCATCTGCAGACACCAAACCCACACACTATTGCTGATGCCAAGAAGTGATTGCTGACAGGAGCCTGGTAGAGCCAGACAGGAACCTATATCTGCCAAAGGCTTACCAACACAGATGCAAGCGCTCATATCAGACTGAGCATAGGAACTCCAAAGGAGGAGTAAGGGGAAGGACTGAAGGAACTGAATAGGTTTGCAAACCTCATAGAAAGAATCTTTTACTTTAAAAGAACATCCTTTTGCTGAACCTTTACTGCAGTACTAAGAAACCATGTCCATATGAGCAGATACACAACACAGTGCACTGTGCCCAGAGTACCATTCATTTATTTAGCATGATTCATATTCTAGGACATTGATAACTGTGGTTGATCTATATAGGTTTTAGCACTATAAGACTCCCTCCTATCTCCTGGACTCTCAGAGCTCTGAGACATTCTCTTTCTTACAAAACTATGTATTCCAAATAATTTTCAAGTTATTGCCTTAATTCTGTAAATTTGGGATTGTAAGAAGCAAGCACAGATTGGCTGGAGATAATAGGTCATCTTTTTAGCTGTAAGTAATGCTGTTGGGGGAATGTTTTTCCAGGTGTTCCTCCACATTCATGTAGATACATACAATATATGATTCATAAGTTTTCATAAATATGATAATATAGCATACAATGGAGCATGTTTTTCCACTATGCATTCCAAAGCAATGATCCAGATCAATGTCTGTAATCTGATTTCCTGGAAGCAGCTTTACCTGCTGCCTCTTCTCAGCCCAAACCACTCAGTTATCTAGGAGAACACTCTTTCTGAAGACTGCAATCATTTCTGTCCTTCAACTTAAAACCTCCTTTTGAAATCTGATGGATTTAAACAATTAACAGAACTAGTCAATCCTTCTCTCAGTTCAGATCTTTTATGTCTATATAACTCCCAAACACACACACACACACACACACACACACACGAAATTCTCCCAAAGCAAATCTAAATGCTCTCTTTACTTTTCCTAACTGCAATAACTTCGGTTGCTAAGGTTGTTTTCCTTCTTATATTCTATGATAATCTTTAAACATCTGCTACCCACTTGATTCCACTCTTTATTCTTAGGAGTTCGGCTAATCTCTTTACTGGGGACTTTATTTCCTTTTGAACACCTATAGAACTCAGTTCTGGGCTCATTCACCCTGAATTACATTGTTAAGTGAATTTCTTCACTTACATAATCTCTATAGTATTTCTGCTACACAGTTATCCATCTAGAAATTGTGATTTATTTTTTTTAATGAAGCAGCTCCACACAGCTTCTCTACATTCCCAGTTACCTTCAGAAAAGGTTTCACTCTCATACTATTGTTGGTATCCTGGACAAGTGTGAGCTTCAACCAACAAAACCAGCTGAATATCTCTGTGTAAGAAAGGGAAAACAGTAATGCTTACAGTAATAGAGCAAATGACAGAGGGGAGATAGCTGGGGAAGAGAAACAAAGATGAAATGAGAAGCTGTGATGGAGTAGAAAAACTGACGGGGAACAGGCCAGCTCTCTCTTTTTCACAGTTGTCCACGAAGAGTGTCCACCTAAAGACCCCTCCCTGTGGATTGGCATTTAGAACTCTTGTCTGACTAGAGCAGGAACAGGAGTTTCTGGCAGATGCTGCATCCAGAGCCCAGCATAGACCCCTCTGCACCCCGTGCTGCTGCTCCTCTGCTCTTGGAGTTAATTACAGATTTGCCAAAGGTTATTCAAATCGCAAAGCTAGCTTTGAAGAGAGAGGAGAGTTTGTAAGGTTTATACTCGTGGAAGAATGTTTAAGGGGGTTTTCTATCCCACAGTGATCACAAACTCTAGGGAAGCTATACTTGCTTTGAGTTCAGAGGTCAAACCAAGAGTACTTTATCATCATAAACCATACTCCATAGTAAGAAGTACAGGGGAAAAGGAATTCCAGAACCAAGGGAATCAACACAAATTAAAGGCTTTTTTTTTGTTTTGCATTTATGTATCAAAAGACTACTTTAATCTTGACCACAAAGATTTCAGAGTCAACAAATTTTGCCCTACACTTATTTTTTTAAAAGGTATTCTTAAAACTGTTACAAAACATTGCTTAAGTTACTTGAACCTTGACAGACTTAAGTAATAAAAGTGAGTTAGGGAATGAATGCCCTAGTCTATATCTTCCCATCTGCATAACCTGACCCATAAGGAATGCTTGTAAACCAGGAGGGATGTGCCACACCCAAACCTAAGTGATCTCATAAGACTTCCTCCAGGCCTGGCTTTCCAGTACTGTTCGGTACCAAAGCACAAGAGCAAAATGAGTTTTGCCAGGTGAACCTCTTGCCCCAATCCTCCAGCAGACTTTTCAGTTTAACTGACCTTCATTCCACGCCAATTATCTCCGCAGACTTCTCTGTATTGTAAATCAATACTCCAAGAGTAATTCAACCAGAATATTTCCATCTATTATGTATGGTAACTACCCAAACTCTGAATCCAAACACAGGCAAAACAGAAACTTAGAAATGACTATTTTATCAGGGTCATAAGTCAAATGATTCTGCCTATTTCTGTGAGATTTAATTCAAGTGTGCAGGTGGGTAAACAGTTCTTAATTCTCAGCTTTGATGACCATGTTTATTTGTTTTTTTCCTGTAAGCTTCAACTTCTCCAACCTCAAAGCCTGCTGAGATCCAGAGCCGTGTACTTCCAACCAAAACACGGTCCCAAATCTAGACGCACCCAAGACTGGAAAGATGAAACTCCTCACATGAAACATGGAGAACACAGAAAAGGGCAATGGTGATTCTGCATGAGGCCAACCACATCTCCTGGACATGTTTGGACCAAGGAGCAATACCACATTGCCAGCACTTGTATCATGAGAAAAGGCAGCATCCTTAGAACTGGATCATAATTCTGTCTATCCAATTTTGTTTCTCTGAAATTTCAAACCAAGTCTGGCCTATTTTTTTTTCTTAATCTGGATGTTTTAAGTTTGATTGTGTGTTAAATATATCCAGCTATACACATTTTCTCTAATATGTTGACCAGCCATCTATTTCCAATATGTTCCTGACACTTTTTAAAAGTACTTCCCTGTTTCTGGAGTTAGCCCCTACCAAAGAAGACGAGCACTAAGTTCCTTTTAGGTACAGGCATCTATTGTTTACAAAGGGACGGATGTCTATTTCTGAAAATAGGGGGACTCAACAATAGGCTGTTGATTTGCTCATTAAATACTATTCTAGTGTGAGTTACACAGATTGTTAAACAAAAATGTCAGTGTCACTTTATTACTGGAGCTAATCATGAAATTTCTAATGTGCATACTCATACCAAAGTCCAAAGTGTACAGTAAAAATAAGTAAAATTGTGGCACCAACAATTTGAATGGAATCCAATACAACTTAACTTGGGCCCAGATGCTTTCCATAAGGCTTTGACAACACTGCTATGAGACTCCAACAATTCAGTATATCAACACACTCAATGAAGCAACCAAGGCCATCAATTAGTGAGCCAAATAACATTTGCTTAAAATCCTTAACTCCTGTCCGGATACTTTTCTGGTTTGCATGAAACTAATAGTTCTACAAAAGATCACCATAATCATGGAATGCAATTAATATGAAAACAAATTTTAATACTGTATGTTCGAGTCAAAGACAAGATTTAAAAATAGTTGAAATTTGAAATATTATTTAAATGTAGATATACACTACTAAATGCCAATCCATTATAGCTTTAGGAGAGAAAATAAACATCAATTTAATATAGAAAAATTGAACATAATAACCAAGGGTAAATTTTGTGCAAAAAAATTTCAAGGTTTTTGAACTTCTAGAGTTAAGTGATATTCTCAGGATTTCTGGTCATTTCTCATCACAAGTTCTTCAACAATATTTTACCAAATAGAACTTACACAAGATAGAGTCCAAGCGCTGCAAGGGAAAGTGGGTATAAAGCCCCATCTCTAATCCAGCATCTATCTCCAACTGATAACTAACAGCCAAGGAAAAATTAAGTTTCTCCCACAGGGTCTTACCGGGTATACAGACCACAGGTTTAAGGGCAGCCCTCATGCTCAGTAGTAGATTGTCAACACAAAATGAACTCAGTGGGTTTTTTAACCTTACAAGTCTTTTATTTATATATTATGGCTTCCATTTTTGTGTATTTATGGGATTCCTATGTGTGCAAATTTGTGTATCTTTGCATCTATGTGTTTCTTGTGGTTTTGACTGCTTTTTCGTTTTTGTTTGCTTGCTTTGTCCTATTCTGATTTGTTTTATTTTATTATTATTTTTTAGATGCCCACTTGTTTTCTAATAAGAGAGTAAAAGAAAGTGTGAGTTTTGGGCAGTTGCAGAGGTGGAGGTCTGGGAGAAGTTGTGTGAGGGAACATTATACCCAGTAAAAACTATAAGAAAAAAAAAACTATTTTTAATAAAATGAATAAATGAATGAAAAGCAAACAAACAACAAAAAAGTGAAATAAAATAAGGCTTAGGAAGCTGTGACTTCACACTTATGCAGTACCTTTGAGAAATATCCAGTGCTTAGCTAAAAATGTTATTATTTAATAATTCTATTTTACACACTTGAATTGTGTCAATTAGTAATAAAAACTTGGATATCTACTTCTATCTAAAACTATTCATTAGGAAAATAATATTTCTAAATTAATACACTCCCAAAATACAGAACTCTTTTATAGAAATGAATGTTTTCTTTTCTAATTTTTTTGTTTTGATTTTGGGAGCACCATGCTATGGACCCCGAAATGAACACCTGACTTGAACCACTAAGAACTAAGTAACGCACATTTTGGCTAAAGTCATCGACACTGGGTCCTGGGAACCTCTCGCTTCCCTGGTGTCTGGGAGCCTCCACAAAAGGGAGATAGAACCTATAGAGACCACCTCCAGTAGGTAGAACAGCCCCCAGTTGAGGGATGAGGCTACCGACCCATCTCAAAGTTTTTAACCCAGAAATGTTCCTATCCAAAGGAATGGAGCAGAGACTGAAAGAAGAGCCACCCAGAGAACACCCCAGCTAGGGATCCATCCTGTCTCCAGACACCAAACCCTATACTGTTGCTATTGCCAAGAGGCACTTGCTGACACGAACCTGGTGTGGCTGTTCCTTGGGAGGTTTTGCCAGCACCTGACCAATGCAAATATGGATGCTTGGAGCCAACCATCAGACTGAGCATGGGGACCCCAGTGGGGGAGCTGGAGGAAGAACTGGAGGAACCCCATTGCAATCCCATTGGAAGAACAATGTCAACTGGCCAGGCCACCCAGTGCTCCCAGGGACTAGACCACCAAACGAGGAGTGTACAGGAAGGGCTCCATGGCTCCAGATATGTATGTAGCAGAGTATGTCTGACTTCAATGGGAGGGGAGGCCCTTGGTCCTGTGGAGGTTTGATGTCCCAGTGTAGGGGAATGCTGGAGCAGTGGGGAAGAGACAGTGGGAGAACACCGTCATAGAGGCAAAGAGGAGAGGGAAAGGGCAGATGTGGAAGGCATTTGTGGAGGGGTAACCAGAAAGGGGGATATCATTGGAAATGAAAGCAAATGGAATGACTAATAAAAAATTTTAAAAAAAAAATAAAAAAAGAACTAAGTCACAGGAAAGTGCTACCATCCCCTGCTCTGAAATCAATACTCTGAATTAAAGGTCTTTAACTGTAACATTTTGCTTCTAACAAAATTTGTCATTGTAGAAAAATTTAACATTAGAAGAATGTAGATTTTAAATTAAGAATTAAGAGTCACAAATCTATTTAAACACATGAAATGCTAATATCTTCTTAAACATAATGTATTACAGTTCTAAGTCCCTAATCACTCTCCAGAGCCAGTACTACTTCAGCCGTAAGCTTCATAAACTAGCACTGTGGGAAAACATTTATAGCCATGATTAATTACAGCACAGGATGGTTCACTGCCTGGAATTTTTTTAAAATACAGTTCAGGGAAAAAGACAGTCTAGTCTGTAGGAAGTATATGCCACTAACGCTTAGTACAAGTCAGCTAAGATGTTCCAAGAAGCTCAGAACACTCAGTAACTGTGGGTCTACAAGACAGAGGGGCAGAGCAGACCTGTGCAGAATGTGATAAACACATTCTAACATAACAACTAACAAACTTCATTAATATTCAAGACAAGCTGCAAGACTGGAAGAGATGGAACAACTGTACCAATGGTTGTAAAAGCAAAAATAACTTTGGTAAACCTATTCCACCTTAAGAAAATGCAACATCCCTTCAATATGTATTTCACCAAAAACTGAAGCAAAGGAGAGTTGCATGCATTGTTAGGAGCTACAGAAACTTGAAGGAGCACATAGTTCACAATGCAAAGCACAATGTATACACATATACATTCACAATGATTAGTTTTGTGTTTTTTTTTTTCTTTTCAAGACAGGGTTTCTCTGTGTAGCCCTGGCTGTCCTGGAACTCACTCTGTAGACCAGGCTGGCCTCGAACTCAGAAATCCTCCTGCCTCTGCCTCCCAAGTGCTGGGGTTAAAGGTGTGTGCCACCACCACCCTGCTAGGATAATTAGTTTTATCTGTCAACTTGACATCACTTAGAATTGTCTGGGAAGATACATTCAATGTGGCATTGTCTCCATTGGGCATTTCCACTTAAGAGTGTCTTATTTTAGATATTTCATAAACACCCTGCTCACTGTGGGCAGCAACATTCCCTAGACAGGTATGAATTATAAAGGAGTGAAAAATTAAGCTGAGCACAATCAAGCAAACAAGTGAACATGCATGGATTCATTAGTCTCTGCTCTCGGTTGTGGATGCGATGAGACTAGCTACTTAAAGTTCCTGCCTTAACTTCCCCATAATGATGGATTGGGATTGGAACCTAGAACTATAAATTGAAATAACCCCTTTTCTCTTTTCTCTCCTAAGTTGCTTTTTATTGGAATATTTTATTACAGCAATAGAAATGAAATTGAAAAAGACAGACAGGAGAAGGAGGGAGAGAGAAGGGAGAGAGAAACGGAGCAAGAGCGAGAGAGCGAGAGAGACAGGAGAGAGACAGAGAGAGAGACAGAGAGGAGAGAGAGAGGAAGGAGAGAGAGCGAGAGCTAGAGTGCTAGAGAGCGAGAGAGCAGGCGCGCGCGCGAGAGAGAAAGAGAGAGAGAGAGAGAGAGAGAGAGAGAGAGAGAGAGAGAACAAGAATATGAAAATTAGCAGGAGAGCTGTAGAAGGAAGAAGACCTGCAGGAGGAGGTTGTCAAAGAGATGGAATGGAAGTAGGTGACCTCAATAGGAATACATGATACTGTTGAAAGGAAATGTCTACATGAAACACAGTGTTGTGTACAATGAATAAAAGGTAATAAAAATAAAGAAGAAATATACTTCAGAGACATATTTTCTATTAAGTTAATATCAAAATTCAAGTTAGAAGATACAGGAAATAATAGTCATCCACAGAGCACAATAAAAGCTCTCAACTCAATACTTAAAATAACAAAAAATGCTGAAGGGCTTTTTTCTATAACTAACATTCAGTTTGGGAGTCCAAGTCTTAACCAGTTTTATTCTTCTTTGTAACCTGACAAACAGTAGGACACAAAAGCTTATTGCATATCCCTACACAAGATGTTAATTCTGATAAGTAATGAAAAAATATGCCATGAAGGATGAGGACACACATATCCCAAAACTAAACTACTAACAGACAGACAGAGAGAGACAGACAGAGAGAGAGAGGGAGGAGAGGGAGGAGAGGGGAGAGAGGGGAGAGAGGTGAGAGGAGATAAGGGAGAGAAGGAAGAGAAGAGAGAGAAGAGAGTAAGAACCAGCCACCAACAATGTAAGGTCTTCAACTGCAAGTATCCATAACATTAATTATTAAGTAAAGGAAAATAGCTGAGTTGGTACTGCTCTTTTTTTTCCAACAAAAGGATCTGGAAAATGGTCCTTCTATTCAAAACAAAGGAAGAATCCTATCATATGCTCTATAAAACAAGCCACCTGCTGGGATCCACACAAACATAATTTATTCCATGAAACTGTTCTAACGCCAAAAGAAAATCTTAAAGTTAGAATGCGTGAGACCCTCTAAGCCATGGTTAGAAACTGCTGTGCTATACAAATTACTCATGCTTAAACTTGGCTTAGGCTTTAACAACATACTTAAAAGACCCATGACAAAATATAGGCATAATGCTGTGCTCATGGTAACCCCACCACAAGCAGATCTAAATATATACATTCGTGAAGATTGTGAAACCACCACTTTCACATGGTTCTGTGTTTATACAAGGAGATAATCTATTTACTTAAATAGAAAATAAATGCTCACAAACCCAAATTTGTGTTCCATAAAACATTTAAATACTTCTTCCTCTTAACACTATGTGAAAAGAGTTTTGCATTCTAAGTACTGCAACATATGTGTCAGTGTCTGGCCCATGTAACTGCCACTATGCAAAAGCTTCCTTTCTACCTAGGCCAAGATTCAACTAATTTAAAAGGAAGGAAGGGGTGTCATAGTATATTCAACAACTGTACATAGGCCACCTACTTTCTAGAAAACAGCATAGCTGTTAACTCCTGCTTACATCATCTTAACTTTTAGAGCAATAAATGGAAAACAAACTAAACGGTCTACTTCACATCAAACATAAAACCCACAAAAAGAAATCAACTATGGAGTCTCTGTGATCTAGAGAAAGAAACTTCTACAGTGCTCAACACTGAGTTTTTGAAGTAAGAATGAACAAACCCTTATTAGCTCGATTTTGTTTGAAGACAATAAAATTGTTTAACTTTATGGAAAAACACCAACACTTAAATTTAGCAAAGATTATCATGTAATAGTAATGATAGTTATGGCTTTCACTTTTATATGGTAGTGTATTCCTGCGCATATCCAATGTGGGCCATCATTTGTGCCACAGATGTGTACCTGTGCACACAAGCATCAGACTACACTGTAATATATTCTGACTTACAAAGATTTGGTTCTTAATTTTCAAACCAGCGTCCTACATTACCTATTTATGAGGGCATTTTAATATGCTTTCATTGGTGAATATGCTAACTTCAAATTAATCCACATCTGATGCCCCAAATGAAATTTATTCTAAAATGATTCTGTAAATTCAGATGAAGAAAAAGAAGGATGTCAAACATAACAGAAATGCAAAAGTAAGGAGTTTCCACTGGAGAACATGCTACCTGACAGAAGAGCAACATGTCTTGCATTTCTTGAGAACATACTTATCATTCAGAATCTCCAGGTATAAACGTGAATAAACAAATTAAGAAAGCTTTCTGAGGTCATACAGCTTTAAAATCTGGCCCTCACCTTTTACTTCAAAAAAAAAAAGTCATGGTTTTTGTTTCCCTACTAAGCAAAACATATACAGCATCTAGAAAGAAAAGGCATTAAAACCTTGAAAATCATTAAACCATCTCCAACCAACACTTCCAAATAAAATTGCTGTTACATCAAAGAGGATAATGGGGGAAACTGAGTTACAGGTTTCTTCTGGCAGAAGTTAAAGAGAAATCTCCAAAACTATAAATGAAAAGTCTTTAACTGTTTGGTCAGATAGAAAAGGCCAGCACTTTTTAAGCAGGGAGCTCTACTTGACAAGTTCAAAGAAAACAAAAATCACCCTGGAACCATGCAATTTCCTGCAAATGGGCCACTCTCTTCACTGTCTTTGAAGACAGAGCCCATTCTGGCTAAGGGGCCTTTGAAGTCACTCAGAAAGCATACCTATGTAATTAAAAAGCCTTAGACCCCCATTCAAATGACCCAAACTGGACTTTAAGGATGCACCAAAGAGAGAAGTGTGGACAGATTTGGGAGTAAGCTGCTCACTAACCTGACTCTCCCCTTCTTCTTCTTTGAACATTGGAAGTAAAAAGTACATATATGTATGTATATGCATTAATTGAAAACTGTTAACAGTATTTGATGACTCTCAAAAAGGATTCTTATACATGAATTTGAATAGACACATGAAACAATACACACACAAGACAGTAAAATGCATATTCAAATATTTATGTATGTTATTCTGAATCATATGTAAATTTTCAAACATTAGGTCCTTTATCTCAAGTTTTCAGGATTCAATAAATATTTTCAAAAACATTTGTCTTTCAAACTTACTTGATTATTATTTTCTAACCTACTGTCTGTATCAATTATTCTAATACTATCTTTTATAGCCATTGATTTTTTTTCTAGTTAGAATCTCATTCTATGTCACACATTGCATCAGGTTTTCCTATCTCTTTAAGTTTCTAATCTGAAGGAGTTCTTTCATGAGTATCATACTTTCTTTTTATTACATTTTTCATTATTTAAAACATTTTTTAAATTTAAATATATTTTGATATTTTCCCATCCACCAAATCCTTCCAGATCCTATTCCCCTCCCTACCAATAGAAGAAAACAAAATAAAACAATACCCAAAAAGGAAAGAAAAAACACCAAAAAACAAACAAAAAAACAAAAACCCCACCAAACTCTAACCAAATAAAAGCATGCACATGCACCTACACCCACAACCTACACACACACACACACACACACACACAGGGCCCCTCAGAGTCCATCATATGTTGATCAACTCCTCCTGAGCATGAGTCCTGCCCTGGAGTGACTGATATATTCAGCATAATTCCACCAGAGAAAACTGAGTTATGAACTATGACTTCAAAGTTCAGGAAGGCAGTTTTGTATTTACAGCTAAACTTTCCAAACTAGAGAAGGAATTAGAATATTTACAAAATAAGAAACATAGGGGAAGAAATTAATGATGTTCTAGAGAATTCCACATAGTTGATACAAAGCTCACTGATAAAGTCAAACATTTAAATAAACAAATGTAAAAGACAGTAGGAGAAAAAAGTAGTAGAATAATCCTAAAACAAATGCAGGACAAAGGGCAAGTTTCCTGAACTGTATGAGAAATTTTACAGTAAAGTTATCAAAAATAAAAGATTTAATAAACCTACCTGGTAAGATGTGATGTGCTACTTGGAAAAAGACAAAAATATTGTAGTTTATCAATTTTCTAAAAAAAAAAAAAAAAAAAAAAAAAAGCTTCAAAGTGCAATGCAAGTGAAAAGTCAGACCACTTCCCAGAATAAGGATATAGTCTTTTATAGCCACAATTTTATTGTTAGACCTCAAACATGTAACATGGATGAAATGCTAAAACTCTTGTCTGCTTCCACATATGCTCAATTATCTCTGAAATGCCATGTTCCACCTATCCAGAAACTAATTAAGGAGTATGTAGTGCCATGAGTTATTTTTATTTAATTTAAAATAAATCATTCACTTTTCATTCTCTCATTGATATTTTTAAAGTCTAAGCCAGTTGTATTATAGAATGCCTTAAAATCTGATAGTGATACTGCAATTACTATTTTGTGATCATTAACCAAAATCTTACTAATGTAATACTAATGGATGAAGGGGTGTGTGTGTGTGTGTGTATTTGTGTATATGTGAAGTTATCCAAAAAATTACCTAATAATTCTAATGAACTAAGCTGCCTTTATAACAAAGTGATTTGACCAAACCCACATTAAGTAATCAAACTTAGCATCACCAAAAACTGGAATGAACTGCATTGTGCACTCCTCTCCCAGGGTAATGTGATTAGGTATCCACCTCTAAATTGATGTTTTGTCAACAGACACTTGCAAATATTCTGTCATACAGTCTCCACTTTCAGGGATGAAGAATTTGGCATCATGGAAACCATTTTCTTACTCTTTATTCTTTCCATTTTCACTAACAGTGCCCTGCCAATAACATATTTCCAAAAGGGGTGCAGCAAATGGGGAAAAGCAAAAGTCAGTAAATGCTGATTAAAAAGAGATTGGTTTTTGTCCAGTACAATTCAGAATCCTTACATTGATCCACAGAGACAAGTGTGTATGCAATGCTCATGCACACATGCACACACACACACACACATACACACACTCACACTCACACTCTGTCTGTCTCTCACACACACACACAAAACACACACATACACACACAACACACACACATACACACCACACACACACACACACACACACACACACACACACACACACGGCAATAAGCTGCTTTCTGGGGGAATTGGTTCATTTCATGTTGTATGCATAGTTGAGCTACCACAAAGTCTCATTTTTGTTTTACTTGTACAATATGGAAATACAGTCAATAAAAATTCTCAATTTCTTGCTCATTCTCAAAAAGGAATATGACATGCCCACATTCCTACTTAAGTCATCAGCTACAGCAGAGTAGCAGTGACTTGTATTCAAATTCATGTATTTAACACAGAGTCCATCTCTGTTATGTTTGTAGTGAACCTTACTCACAGAACTAAGCAGCTGTCTGCCTCTGGGAAGCACCATCCATATTTGGGCAACACACCAAAGATCATGCTGTCATCTACAACCTTTCACCAACATTCATTTCAGTGCTCACACGAATCCTTGAGTCATCTCAAAAACCATTGCAAACGTCCTCAGTGTAAATTAATTGTTAATCCATAACATGATGGTTTTTTAACTGGAACTTAGTAGAAATGGCATAAAAAGAACAGATGTTATCATATATAAATAGTATTAATAAAACCCAAATTAGATTCACATATGAAACTATTATAAACACATGTAAATGTTTCTTAATTTTATAGCCATGTCAAACAAATACACTATGCACAATGCTTGCAATTTTTTAAATCTATGGTCATAGAGTAAAAGTTTACTAGTAGGATATGTGACAAAGTCATAAATCTGGAAAAAAGGTAAAGCCATAAAAAGAAAAGCAACAAATTGGAAATGCTGTATCATATAACAAATAACAATTTTTTATTGAGAATATTTGAAAACCTAGCAAAAAGAAACAGAAAACTTTAAAGAAAAAAAATATGCTGTTGAAAAGACACACATGGAGGTGTACTGAGCCTGACTATTGACAAAGGATAAATCAAAATAAGAAGTCATCACCATTCTATGTTGAGCTTGGAATATTGATTCTTTGAGAAATAGTGGTTTTGGCACTGAGGCCAGAGAATCACAAGTTCTGGGTCAGATTGGGTAATATAATGAGACCCTATCTTATTTTTTAAGTGAACATTAAACCTTTCTGTTTCCCATTGTCCCTCTTTAACCATGGATGGGAGGGCAGAATAGAAGTGGTAATATGGGCAGGGATAACTGAAACTAAAGACCTTCTGAATAAGCCAAATGGAAACCTACTCTGTAGAAGTTTCCTAAACCGTTGGTCCCCAGTGGAGGCGTTAGAGAAAGGACTGAAGGAGCCAAAGTAGTTTGTAACCCAATAGGAAGAACAACAATATCAACCAACCAGAGCCTCCAGAGCTCCCAGGGACTAAACCATCAACTAAAGAGTACACATGGCTCCAGCTGCATATGCAGCAGAAGAAGGCCTTGTTGAACATCAATCGGAGGAGAGGCCCTTGGTCTTGTTGAAGGTTTGATGCCCCATTGTAGGGGAATGCCATGGTGGAAAGGAGGGAGTAGGTGGGTGGGGGAGCACCCTCATAGAAGCAGGGGGGGGGAATAGGTGGGTGGGGGAGCACCCTCATAGAAGTGTGGGGGGGGAATGGGATAGAGGGTTTCTGGAGGGAAAACCAGGAAAGGGGATAACATTTGAAATATAAATAAATAAAATATCAAAAAAATAGGAAAGGCAAAAAAGAGAAAGTTACTAAGATAAATCTTTGTATTTTAAATTACATACACATTTCTCCTTATATATCTCACTATTAGTATATATAAAATATAAACTAGTATTCCGAATAGGATCTAATACATGAGTGGTAACTCTACAAAGCATTACTAAATAACAAGTTGAATAGACAACATAGCCACCAACATGATTTTTATGTATGATCAGGAAGGTTTAACCACAGAACCCACCCAGGAGAGATGCAAAATGTTTATTTCAAACCCAGTTAGTGTACTGAAGAAAAAAAAATAAATTGTGCTTCTATATTCCAAATAGTCTGAATATTCTTTTCTGGCTGTGTGCATGATTAGGTTAAACAATGACTACACATTAAGTTCTCTATGAAGCACCTACATTGTTCCAAAGCTGATCTTCCTGGACATAATAGCATGCAATTCCTCTGCATGCTGCACAGTGGGTATAACTCTAGGGGAAAAAGAATAGAAAGGAAGGGCAGAGGGACTCCTGAACTCACTGTTTGTGTTCTATCTCTGTCATATTGTAGTCATTAAAATATATAATGAGGGCTGGAGAGATGGCTCAGTGGTTAAGAGCACTGATTGCTCTTCAAAGATCCTGAGTTCAAATCCCAACAATCACATGAATGATCACAACCATCTGTACAGCTACAGTGTACTCATATACATAAAATAAATCTTTAGATGTTATATATATAAATATATATATATATAAAATGAAGTCATGGAGAATTATATGAAAACTAGTCAATTAAAGGGAGAAATATATTAGAATTAAATACAACATTACAATTGGCTAAAAAAGAAGTGTCATAAAATATATACATATAATATATATACACATATTAGTTTTAATATAATAGACTACAATGGTGGGATTATCCCCCAAAAATATGACAAGATAGTCCCACTGGCACAAAAGTGGCATGAATGTTACAGGAGTAACTAACCACTTTATGGTTGGATATAAGGCTCACTTCATGAGATAAACCTTGCACTGTTAATAAAGCCAAGAATCTGTGGACAGATTGGTGATACATCTTGTAAGAGAAATCAGTATTATTATTCTGGTAAAGGAATATAGAATGAAAATCACTGCTGATGATTTATTGCTACATCCACATATTTGTTTATCTCTCAACCCTCATCAGAGTGGCTTCAGCTTATAGTAGATATCAATTAACACAGATACCATCAACTGACCAATATGAAGAAAATTAAGTCACTATGGAGTTATCAACCATACACAGGAGAGTCATATCACATGGCTACCCACAAGGCTCTAGTATCTTCAAAGAAGAGTTAGCAGAAAGATTGCAAGAGCCAGAGGTGAATAAATTTAAGAAAACAATGTTTTCAAAAAGAATAGGAAAGTAGCACATATGAACTCATAACCATTCTAACAACATGCATAAAGCCTGTACAAGATAAAGGCAGACAAAATCCCAGCATGAGAAGGTGGAGGAGGGAGGTATTAATGATCATGAAACCATACCACTACCTGAGGAGCTATTGGCATCTGATAGCTTCCGGAAGAGGGAGAGTAGGTTTTCTTTACTTATGTGACGTGTAATATGCTAACCACTACAGAGAGGGTCCCACTATCAAAAGCATCTGGGCAACACATCTAGACTAAATTGGAAAACGAAAAAAAAAAAAAAAAAAAACAAACCTCAAGTTGGATACGTAGGTGAGAATGGAGAATTGAGTCCAGTAGTCAGAGGATGAATATGGTTATAAGATACTACAAATTCTCAAAAACAAAAATATTTTTTAAATAAAGAAAGTAAACTTATGAGCTAGGCTCTCTGAAAGCACAACAGAAAACTAGTAATAAATACTGTCAGGGTTTGGTGCCTGGACCCAGAGGGGAGGCAACATTTGAGATATAAATAAAACAATTAATTAATTAATTTTTTAAGGAGATAAAAAGGAAATGGGCTCTCAAATATCTATCCTGGTAATATAAATCTTCTAGAAAAGAACTTCACAATATTGACTTTTCTGCCTATCCCAATAATATCACTTCCAAGAGTCTAGCTGAAAAAACTAATTGGGTAAATGCACAAATTCAACTTAGATTATAAAATTTGTTTAACAGTCAGCTAACTACATACTGTACATATACAAAGTATTTTATATCTAATAACTATTGATATTGACTGAAAATAGCCACTGATTATGTATTAACAGTGTTTTAATATGTGTAGAAGCCTTTTTTTCTAAAAGATTTAGAGGACAGATTATAAAATAGTATATATTCCTATTTTTCCTTATTTAAAAAGTACATACATCATATATGGTATGATATTTTGAAATATTAACTGAGAGGTTTTTTTTTCTTTTACTTCTTCAGCCCTTGGTCTTTTTTTATACTCAAATACACAAGTGGAATTCGCTGGCTCAGAGAAGATTGCTCAAAGAAAGTAAGACAGATGCACATATTTTGAGTTTCCAAACAGAATTTTAAAATCTTGTAACAGGCAAAGCTCTGTTCTTTCCTTTAATTTTACTGCATTGTAAGATACTTGGCTTTGAGTATTAAAACCAGAAACTCAAGACTCAGAACAACAAATGTTCTCATAGGTAAATATGGAACAGTATCTATCAGAACAAATTATCTACTTTGGCAAGATAAAGATGTCGAGGGAAAGAACTGGAAAATGAGGTTGAATAGGTCCTTCCAAGGAGATATAGCTTCTCACGTTATAGAAACGGTAAAATTGTAATCTATATCCTGCTGATGAATTTAAGAATCTGGAAACAAAAGACACACCATAGTAGCACTCACCAGGAGTACTTCTTCTCTTGAGACTAAAACTGACAGCTCAGGACAGAAGGTAAGGAGACCTCCAGGCAAAGAGGATTTAAGGTGGCCTCTCTAGCAGGAAGCAGTACAGGAGACCATCCAAAATGTGTCTATAATGAACTGAGAGAACACAGGCTAGAGACAACCACAGAGCCAAGACAGAAATGCAGAATCTTCAAGGTGAGCAGAGTCCTCACTCACATATGTGATGCTATGCAATGACATGCACTAGGCAAGGAAGAGGACAGACGAGCATAATCACAGGACTCTGGCCCTCTATGGCCTTCCCTCCCCAAACATGATGGAATCCTTGGTGTAAAAGCGGGAGGGAGAGAACCAAGATCAGGCTCACCCAGAAATGAGATGGAAAAACAGTTAATTGGGACAATATACTACAATTAATTTTCCACTAAGAAAATGTTCTCTAATGCTTGAGCTAGAAAACAACTTCACATATGGAAAATAAAGTGGCTATCTGTACCACTGAGCAAGGACATTTATAGAAAAGATCTGCCTTTTACACATATACAGGGAAATACTATACAATGGTATCAATAATGTTGCTGCCAGTTGTTGTTGTTATTATGGTAACATCTTCTTTCAGAGACCCACATTACTTTTGGTTAATAAAACTAGTTCCCATGTTCAAAAAGAAGTTAATAATTATTCTATCAAAATAAAAAACTTCAGGAATAATTATATTACCAAAGTAATTTTGATAATAAAAGTATGCATCATGCCTCTCCACTCCTTTGTCCTTGCTTTAAGTTGTCCAGAGTTTCAAAGGCAGAACTAATTTAAAACAAAGCAGAAAAAAAATTCACCTAATCAGTGATTTCCCTGAAAGAACAAAGCAGGGCATGTGTAGTTTAACCAGCATGTGCTAACTGCACTTACTGAACACAGCAAGGAAATAGCTGTGAAGTGAAGAGTTACTGTCTCTTTAAAGAAGACATAAAATCCTAATTTGCTTAAAATACACAGGAACCCAAAGACCTTAATAACCTTAATTACAACTCTCTCCAAGTAGAACATTCATAAGCCCTAAATCCCTTTGCTCATTTTTACTGCCAGCAATTAGGCAAAGTACACAGAGCTGGAATCCTGTGTGTTTGAGTTTAACGGTATCTAGAAACATTTGTGTCACTTAAGCCTGTGTTTGCTCATTGTTTTCAATACAATGAAAATACATATAGAGAGAAAGAGGGGCAGGAGTGGGAGGGAGAGAAAGATTGAGAGTCAGAATAGGTAGAAATAAATTTATAAACTAATTCAATATTTAAACAAACAATACTTAGCTCTTGTTCAGATAATTTGCTTTCACTATTCCTCTGCCCTTCCAAACTATGGAGTAGGAAATCTGAAACCAAGATTGATTGTATAAACTGTGGTACTAAATTAGCAGGGATACTTTAAAGTCTTGCTAGGCAAAATGTGGTCCTCCACCCTACTGCATCAACATCATGCAAAAGCTGCATCTTGGGCCTTTATGCAATTAAGGAAGATCCCAACTAGATTCCAACATACCACCTCACGTTCCAAAGATAGAATAGGTATAACAAGCCATTGTTCCTGAGAAGCCTAAAATTATCCTTGTGATGTCCTATATATGCAAAACATGTATCACAAAAATCAAGCCATAATAACTGAAGAAGAGATTTTCTTATGCATAATCTGAAAATGGAAATTGAAGTTATGTACAAGAGAAATTGAAAGTGCTGCTCCTTGAGATAGTAAGTAGACCCTATCCAACCTCCAATACAAGAAACACCCAGATAGGTAATTACTATTGCAGTCAAATATGGCCTATATAATAAATCTTTCTCCCAAAACCCTGATAAAAAATGAGCTTTGAAGGCACAAAGAAAAAGAAATATAAGAGTTAAGTTCCTCTGGTTTTTGTCCATCAAAACTCAGAACTCTCATATTGTGATTTACTCTAAATTTACAATATGTGCATGTCTGGCTCATATCTGAGCCTAATGATCCATTTACAATAGGTCAAACTTCACAAAGTGTTCCCGTCTTGGATTCTGATAATGTCTCTGGGGCACATGCTATAGGTAACAGGGGGTTATTTTTTACTATCAACGTCAAAGGTTAAGAGAATGCCCAAATATTTATCTTTATAATATTCCATCATGAGTCTTCATATAGTTGCATCATTTTTGACGTTATTTGTATTTTTCACCCCTACTTCATCTTAAGTAACCAGTTCTGTAAGTTTATGACCTTTGGGGAAGGTGATGATTTTTAATCTAGGGCTGGCTACATCTTGGACTACATTGTGCATATCACCCATTACATCAAACTGTCAAGATGAAATGATTACATATCTCCATAGCACCCTCTACACAGGTCTCTCTTGACCCTTTTCTTTTACTCCATGAACAGACGCCTTTTATCCTGACCATTTAAAATCCTCCATGTTTCTTACTTGCATTCTATATCTTTCTGGGGCATTATCAGTCCATTATGCATATTTTTATTTGTTCAAATGTAATAGTAATATTCTGTATTTAATTTAAAGAATCATTTCCAGGGCCTCATAATCCTAAGAGTCAATAATATGATATCAGCATACTAAAAACCTAACTAAGCTAAACTTGTATTGGCTTTTTTGGCTTTCTGCTTTCACTGGCTTAGTTTTGCTTTCACACATATAACTCTTCACCATGATTAACATGAATGTGTCTGTTTCTCAGACTTAAGGAAGGGTCAACAATTTTCCCCCACTGGGCTAGACTTCTACTTTTGGCCAGAGTTTATTGGTATTTATAGCTAACAGTGTAACCTGTATATACTACAATCATAGTAAATTAATTTAAGACTAATTCATCCTTTTAAATGTGCCAAGATTCCTCTGTCTTTCCTCTGAAGAAAATTATGCAACCTATCAGTCTTGAGACAGTTTGTCAGCCAAAACTGAAACAGCATAATATATCTTGCAATTCCATAGGAACAATTTGTTTTAAATACAAAAATTCTATCACTTTTTGTCATATAAATACATAAATATATTTTAATTGGTCAGATGGTTATATCAACTAGGTATGACTAGGCTTATGAGGCAATTCTATAACAACATTATTCTACCTCATAATTTTTTTTTTGAGGTCCAAGGATCTATTTTATTTTTTTTTGTTTGTTTTGTTTTTCTAAGTTTTTTTTATTTACATTCAAAATCATTTCCCCTTTCCCATTTCCTCCCTCCCCGAAAGTCCCATAAGCCCCCTTCCCTCCCTCTTTTCTCCATTCAACCCCCTCTCGCTTCTCTGTCTTGGCATTCCCCTACATCCAGTCTTTCCAGGACCGGGGTCTCTCCGTCCATCTTCTTGGAAATCTATTGATATGCGGATTGTGTCTAGGGTATTCCGAGATTCTGGGTTAATATCCCCTTATCAGTGACTGCATACCATGTGTGTTCTTTTGTGATTGGGTTACCTCACTAAGGATGATATTTTCAAGTTCTGACCATTTGCCTAGGAATTTCGTGAATTCATTGTTTTTAATTGCAGAGTAGTATTCCATTGTGTAAACGTACCACATCTTCTGAATCCATTCCTCCGTTGAGGGACATCTGGGTTCTATCCAGTGGAAAAAAGATAGCCTTTTCAACAAATGGTGCTGGCTCAACTGGAGGTCAACATGCAGAAGAATGCAAATTGACCCTTATCTCCTTGCACGAAGCTCAATTCCAAGTGGATCAAGGACCTCCACATAAAACCAGACACACTGAAACTAATAGAAAGGAAACTAGGGAAGAACCTTGAACATATGGGCACAGGGGAGAATTTCCTGAATAGAACTCCAATAGCTTATGCTCTAAGATCAAGAATTGACAAATGGGACCTCATTAAATTACAAAGTTTTTGCAAGGCAAAAGACACTGTCAAAAAGACAAAGCGGCAACCAACTAACTGGGAAATGATCTTTACCAACTCTACATCTGACAGAGGGCTAATATTCAATATATACAAAGAACTCAAGAAGTTAAACTCCAGAGAGACAAGTAACCCTATTAAAAAATGGGGTACAGAGCTAAACAAAGAGTTCTCACCTGAAGAATATCTAATGGCTGAGAAGCACCTAAAGAGATGTTCATCATCCTTAGTCATTAGGGAAATGCAAATCAAAACAACCCTGAGATTCCATCTCACACCAGTCAGAATGGCTAAGATCAAAAACACAGGAGACAGCAGTTGTTGGCGAGGATGTGGAGAAAGAGGAACACTCCTCCACTGCTGGTGGAATTGTAAGCTGGTACAACCACTCTGCAAAGCAGTCTGGCGGTTCCTCAGAAAACTGGGCATGACACTCCCGGAGGATCCTGTTATACCACTCCTGGGCATATACCCAGAGCCTTTACCTGCATGCAATAAGGACACATGCTCCACTATGTTCATAGCAGCCTTATTTATAATAGCCATAATTTTTTATACAATTTTCCTTGTGTGTATTAATGTTACACAGTTTTAGGTTTCATGTAGACAATATCTTTCAAGTGCATCAAGTACATTCACCATATCATCCTTTCCCATCATCTCCATTTAGTCTCACCACATCCTTTTCTCCATTCTTTTCTTCTCCTACCCTTCTTGATGCTTTCATGTCATATACGTGAGTGTGAGTGTGTGTCTGTGTGTGTGTGTGTGTGTGTGTGTGTGTGTGTGTCTTTACATAACTTGGAAGAATTTTAGGACCTATCAAAGACTTAACAATGCAATCAATATGCAATATTTGTCGTATTTATTTGATTAGTACTATCCTTTGTTTAAATTCTCAGTATGTGTTATATACATATAAAATGATAATATTCTTGATAAATATTATAAGGACTACCTTGATGTTTTTGCTAATATTTGACTCCATGTAATAACAGTTCCAAGAACTCAAACCTTGAAAAAAGCTTTCTCCTTGACCAAACTTTCACCAAATTCCTCTGAGCCCTCTTCTTCCACAGTCCTTAAATTTGGTCCATTACTGGGCACAGTTAATGCTAAAACTGACTACGCAAGTTGAGAGGGAATAGTTAGTCTGGATGTCTGATGGAATCCCTCACTTCTGGACATCTGGTTACCCTGGTAAAGTCAGGGAGAGACTTTTAGTCTTTTCAGAATTCCCTCTACTCATGTCTTCTCTGAGAGACTTCCTACATACTTCCATTTCTGCTTGCCTACTCTCGTGTTCCTTGACAATATGTCCCAGATTTTATTTCTTGTACCCAGGAGTTAGCCCAGCTACACTGAAGTCTTTTTTTTTAATTTATGCTTTGTATTTTCTTTTTGTAAAAAATCTTGTTTTTTATTTATTTATTACCCTCCCAGTCCACCCTCCCTGAGATCTCTCAGACACTGGATCACTAACTAGGCAGCATACACTGAGGTCTTTTAATTCCTACCGTAATACTTTCTGAAAAAAAAATGCTTTTGAAACTTTACTATCCAGTCTTAGCTCACCAAACAAAAATAAGATATTAGTTATCAACAACCCTCACCACTTTAAAAGATAAAAGTAAGAAATTGCTAGAAAGAATGATAGCTTTCAAGAGAAGCATCAGCTTCTAATTTACATACACTGTACTTGAACTCTTGGAAAAGAGCTGGAAAGGACAGTGAGATAGGTTGGAATTTAGCTCTGTGATAAAGTACTTGCCTAACAAACACAAGTCCCTGGGTTCCATTACCAGTACTGAGTGAGACAGACAGACAAGAGAGAGAGAAACATTACGTAGTTGTAATGTCCTATATAAGGCCACACTTGTATGCTACCTAAGAGTAAAGAGAGATAATAAATACCAATATCACCCAAAGCAGTCATATATGGTCTTAAGACAGTATGATGCATATATCTTTTATCAATGAGCTACTGTTGGGTATGTCCCATAAAAGCAGGGAAGTAGAGATAAGAGAATCTAGGAAGCAGGATATCCAACACAACTGAGAAGTGGGGGGAATCCTCAAGGTGATTCTTGAGAGAAATCCCAAGATAAAGGTAAAGCAGGCAGGCTTTATAGTTGACAGCAGGTGATTACATATCAGAGACTACGAACAAGGATTTCTTTACTCAAAAGTATAAAGCAGTTAAAGTATTCTAACATACTAAGCCCAGAAGAGTTTTTAGTTTAATTGGAGTATACATTAAGAGAAGAAATACCATTTCAGAGAAAATGACTCATAAAGTAAGAAATGTAAGAAACATACACAAGGGGATGAGGGTGTGATATCGCTCAGTCGGTAGAGTGCTTGCCTAACAGGCAAAGTCCTGGCATATGTATCCCAGCAACACATAACCAAGCATGGCAATGCATGGCTGCAATCTCAGCATTCAGAGGGTGAACAGAAATTCAAGGTCACTTTCCACTACACAGTTCAAGACCACATTGTGATATAGGAGATGCTAGGAAGGACCAAAGAGATGGAGGGAGGGAGGAAGACACAGTTCAACTCATTTTAAGGTGGGCCACTGAGAAAGAGTGGTGTCATTTACATTCAGGATCCAAGTGCTTTTCACATTTTCTTAAATAAAAAACTGGATTTCCAAAGGAAGAATATCTACATTAATGATAAAAGACATTTGTAATAAATCACTTCATACTATGGTATTTCACTGATATTTCCCAAACCTCTGTTAGGTCAACAGGGAGCCCTCAAACTGCCAAACAGTTTAACCAGAACCACACTGAGTAAAACTAGGCCACACGGAAGTACTTTTCTATATGAGACAAGGCCGTACATGTATGATTTCAAAATTCATGCTGTCCTAGTATTGGTTAAAGCTTATGTATTTCTAGACTCAGCAAAAATAAAGACATCATTCAAGACTAAGGAATTTTGTATTTAGTTAGAGTTAAATCTCTTTGTTCATATTTGCCAAATGTCTGTGTTTAATAGGACAGAAAGGAGGTATGGCTATGATTGAAAATCCAGACAAAGCATTAAAACTAAATGCATATTATCACCAAGTGCTAAAATTTCGTCTGTAAAAGACCCAAAATCTGAAAGTGCCAATACTCTAAATTCCTTGCCTTCATCTTTTAGTAATTTTGGCCTTTATATGCAATGATTCATATATTGAAATGGATTTCATGCCATCTCAAGAACTGTATCTGTTACTGCATGCATGTTTATGATAGTTCTAAAGCTCAGCTTATGGCATACTTAAATGTAGCAAATGTATTTATTCTAGAATATATCAATCTTCATAACTTGATGCTCTAAACCCTCCAGAAAAATATCAAAGGCCTTATTTAGAAACAAAATCCCTTTATCTTACTTTAAGATCCATTATGGTTTTTCTCCCTCTTCCCAAATAATGTTAAATAGCATCCTGATTTAGGACCTGTATACAAAGCATGAAATCCAAACCTTGAATTCCTACTTCTGTTTTTCAATCTTATGGAACACAAATTCCATAAGTAAAAACAAATAAAGATATACTATAGATTTTACATATGAAAACCCCATTTCTTTTCATTTTATGGTGTTTTAAACATAAAACCGCTCCCATAATCCCCTTCCCATAACACAGGTAGAAATTGTTTTTGTTCTCATGAGCCTGGGGAACATTAGTGTTGGAGGGACATAAGTTCCCCAGCATGCTTGAAGGGGGCAGTGGTGTCTACCTCTTAAAGGACATGGATTAGTCTTCGCTTATTTGCCCTTTAGGGTCACATGGGTCAGTGGGCCCAGAGAGCAATAAAAAGATGGCTTCCCCAACCTTCTTTATCTAATGGAACTCTGTCTGGCAAGTGCTATACCCACCTCAGTTCTCTAAGCCTTAGTAGCCCATTAAAGATTAAGTCTCATCTCATTCTTAGTACTTTCCAGAGGCAGCATATACTTCAGTCTCCCACTTCTTCTTTAGATAAGTGAAAGCAAGAGTCAGGACAAGAGATCAGGCATGAGAAAAGAATGTGCATGTCTAAACAGGTATCCAAGAACAGAAGTAACTTTCTCCTTTCTATCAATACCATCAAAATTCAAGCGATTTTCTTCATGTCCTCACCCCCTGGGTGTTGCTCTGGGGAGAAATAGCACTTCTACTCTATCTCCAGGCCTAAACACATGAATTTATGTGGAATGAAGGGTGGGTTAGCTAACAAACATAGGAACAAACAGAAATTGATCATGTTAGGTGCTCTTAACACATATAACTATGGGAAATGAGGATCGTGAACATTTGTTTGACTATAGTGGTGGTTCTCAACCTGTGTGGGTCATAACCTACTTGGGGCTTCAACTTTTTTTTACAGTGGTCGCATAGCAGATGTCCTGCATATAAGATATTTACACTATAATTTATAACACTAGCTAAATCACAGACATTAAGTAGCAACAAAAATAAATGTATGGTTGGGGGGGTCATCTCATGAGGAGGAACTATATTAAAGGGTTGCAGTATTAGGAAGGCTGAGAATCACAGGACTCTAATAATCATCCATGTTGGATATCTCCAACACAGACAACAAAACGTAAGTCTAAACTACAATTGTATTAAAGGAAAAATAATAAAAATATCTTGGGAACCATGCCTTTACCCTCCCCCTCCATATAATTAAGATATATTTGTATATTACAGATACAACAAAAAGGAGAATGTTAGGAAAGAGATGGAGAAAAAGACAGGGAGACAGGGAAATTGATTCCTTATAATAAATCTCTTAATAATCAGCTTAAATTAACTCCCACAGTTCATTTATATTCATACATACTCAATAATTTATTCTTCAGAATCAGTAAAGATGACCCCCTTCATCATTACTTCAAGACAACAAAATTGTATTCCTTTAATCAAATGTTATGAACTCAAGAGTTGAGAAAATGTGAAGGTTTTCACCATCCTGGAAGAACATGCCAGTCTGCCCCCAGAGCGCATTGGAAAGCAACACTTAGAAACCCCCAGCTTCTGGTTAAAATAAAGCAGACCAGAAACAACAGGGCCTTTGTGGAGGAAACTGGAGGTCAAGTGCATGAGGATCAGATAAAATGCAACACATGGCATCTGAACTCAAATGATATGCTTTGATTTGTAGATTAAGAATCAAGCAGCCAGCAGCGTTTGAACACTCAAGAAAAGGGATATACAAGTAAAAATGAGACAAGCTTGCTCTCCTAAGTGGACAACCAGACAGAAAATGGGAACAGTGAACATGTGACGAGTGCCCTGCCCCATCTCTATTTTAAAGCTGCAGTAGATATGGCTGCATTTAATAGGATATTTTGTTTTGATTATGGATAATAGTTACTTGAAAATCACACTTAGAAAATACACCTCAAAGAACTACTGATAATAAAAGAACAGCTCTTACTCAGGCAATATACATGGCCAAGCTCGTTGTCTATAAGGCCTCTGTCCTGTGCAGGGGGAGGAAGCAGTGGATGGAAGGAGTTATGCAGAGTTGGGTCTCGATTACCGCTCTAAAACCAGCTACCCAAATTCTTTTAGAACCTCTTGTTAGAAGTTACTCAGATTACCTAAGATAATAAAAAGCCAGGAAGCATAAGGGTTCTTTTGACCACACATTAAACATGAATTGAATTACTGAAATTTCATGGTGTATAGTCCCAATATAGTATGTTTCTATGTTTAAAAGAAGCTAACAAATTCATACATGCTTTTAAAAGAAAGAAAACACTTTAACAAATGTAATTCAAAGATCCCCTTCACCAAAGACACCTTTTAAAAAGCTGGAATGCTTAAGTGAAGTAAAAATAGTAACAATAAAATATATTTGCAGATTATTTTTGCAGTAAAATTCTACACAACTTATGTCTGTAAAATACTGTAGAAAATATAAATAGCAATATATAGGAGAATAGTTGAATAAATTATGGTATATCAATGTAGTGGCGTATAATACACTCATCATTAAAAATAAATAATTCTTGGACTTGAGAAACAGAAGCAAGCAGATCTCTGGAGTTCAAGGCCAGCCTTGCCTACAAGGGAAACTCCAGGACAGCCAGAGCTACATAGTGAGACCTTGTCTCAGGAAAAAAAAAATTAGGAAGATTCCTGATAAGGACTTATATACTGATAAGCAAAATATAGAAGAGTTTTAATGCTAAAGAATATCATATATGGTATTATATGCTATCTTTTGATTCTAAAACAAAAGGTAAATGTTAAAGTATATATAAGGGCTTCTTTGTACAAAAACAACCATAATATTAATTAAAACAGAAATGAGAGGGACTGGGTACCTCCTGCAAGCAGGAGAAAACAGAATGGAAAAGAAAGGGAAGTGTGAATGATATTAACATAGCGGTCTGCTGGAAATATGAACATCTCTTTCTACAGTTTCACCTTTTTAAATTATGTTACTGTGCACCATATTGAAATCAAGAAAAATTGGAGAAAAGGAACCCAAAATGGATAAAAATAGAAGAATGTCTACGTGAATTTATATGGAGGTATGTACAAAGGCACATGCCTCCTTCTGGGCCCCAATTGCTTCAAAGGACCCAAAGCAAAGAATTTACCCCGCATACTGATTTTATTTTCTAAGTTCCCCTTGTCAACCAAAAGACTCTTGGAGAAATGCTGACTCAAAGGCTGGGTCAATAAAAGTACAAAATCTGCTGGAGACATCTGGTTCCAGAGAGCAGCACAGTTCCCAGAATGCTAAGAATGTGCTGTAGAGAACAGAGAGACTCATGCCTAATCAGAGATTATTTGAGCAACAAGATAAATGGCAGCAGATTATAACCAATCTATCGCAGAAAAGATCAAATCATGAGTCAATAGCGCCTTCGTAAATATACAAATACATAAAGTAGGAAGGAGGCAAAGTTATTCTATACTATAAAATTCTATTCATCAACTATGAAATAAACAAGGAACTGGAAGGGCGTTTTGCTAGAAATCTCCAGTCTTAGTTTCTTACTCTAGCTAAAAGCATTTAATGAATATGTGATAAGAAACAAACGTCAGGCCAGCAAGATGGCTGAGCACTTGCCAGCAAAAGCAGATGACCTGAGTTTGGGCCCCAGGACCTCCAAGATGGAATGAAGGACAGAAGCCAACACAGCACCAGCAAGGTGTCCTCTAACCTTTACATACGTGCTATTCCATTCATATGCCGTCAAATATACACACACAGAAAGAAACTTTAGAATTTAAAATGATACATTTTTATGTTTTGATATTATGATATAGGTACATTTCTTCTTTTACTCCCTTTAAATCGGTGATTTTCAACCTTCCTAATGCTATGACCTTTTAACAGTTCCTTATGTTGTAGTGACTCCAACCATAAAATTATTTTCATTGCTACTTCCTGTGATTTTGCTATTATGAATCATAATGTAAATATCTGTGTTTTCCAATGGTCTTAGGTGATCCCTATGAAAGGGTCATTGGCACCCGCTAAAGGGTTGTGACCAATCAGTTGAGAACCACTGCTTTCAACATTACCACATACCTCCTCCCTTTTAAAGAAGAAAGATTCAATATAGTGTCAAAGTGTCTTACATAAAATACTTGGTAATATCAAAGAGAAACAACTAAACTGTACAACGAAACTGTAATGCAGTGATGAGAATTAATATCACAAGAATCGGATCAGCACGGCACCAGGTGCTTCTGATATAGTACACTGAGAGAAAACATTCCTATTATATCCCAGACAGAGATGACAGGCTTCAGTCCAATCATGGTGAAGCAGGAGAAAAGTGCAAACAATAGACTGATGGACAGACCAACATTCTCTAGAATAGATAGTGGTGGATCAGGGAGTGTTGTAGTTTGGGTTACTATTGCTGTGATGAAACACCATGGCCAAACCAACTTGGAGAAGAAATGGTTTATTTTCCTTATATTTCCATATCACTGTTCATCATCAAATGAAGTCAAGGGCAGGAATTCCATCAGGGCAGGAGCTGATGAAGAGGCCACAGAGGGTGCTGTTTACTGACTTGCCTACAGTCCAATCTTACAGAGGCATTTTCTCAATTAAGGTTCTCCCTCTTCAGATATCTCTAGCTTAGGTCGCGTTGACACAAAACTACCTATGAGGAGAGCACTGGAGGACCAAATGAGGCAGGGGTTAAGGTGGAGAACACAGGATAACTGGAGAAGACTACAGGTATGGGGAAGACAGCTAAAACTCAGGGTCATTTAAGAGGTCATTACAATCTTATAGTAGAAACTTTCCAAAATATATTCATGTATGATGGCATAAATAAAACTGCCAAATAACAAGGGAGATGGAGCCCAACAGATCATCTCTCATCACCAAAGAAAGCTTACAGTCATGGGAATTGGTTACATCTAATCAAGTTGTTGGCAAAGGAGCCTCTTGGAAACCTGCAAATAACCAAGACTTTTACCAAGTCTGCTGATTGCTCTCCACAAACATAAGTAAGACCCTACCGCTGAAGACAACACATACAAATCATTGAACATGGGAAAGTCAAACCAGTGCCTACATAGAGCCTCCAAACTACAGACTAGTGTTAATGGTACTAGAAAGTTGTCTACATACTACCAAAAGAGAACTGTAAATATCAACCCAGGTTCAAACCCTTTCATTCACAATGGAAATGCCTGCAAAGTATGCAACAGTGACGCTAAGCCTGGGGAAGAAAACAACCAATATATAATTGGATTTAATAACCCCATCAAGAGATAGAAACCATTTTCAACACTGGTTATGTGAACATGAACCTGAGACTAGATAGGCCAGGGACCTAGAGCTAAACCAAACACTACTGTTCTGATAAAGGAAGGTAGCCTTAACACGACTCCTGATGACATATTGCTATACTTAAAGATCTGTGCCTTGCATGTCTATCATCAGAGAAGCTTCTTCCTGCAGCAGACAGAAAAAATAAAGACCCACACCTGGAAAATGTACAGAGTGAAAAACTGTAGAATATTAAATAGGATGTCTCCAATCAAATCACTCCCCTAATGGCTCAGGGAGCCTTGTGAAAAAGGAGGCAGAAAGAGTGTAGGAGTCAAAGAGGCTGAAGGACACCAAGAAAACAAGGCCTTCCTGATACAGCAGGTCCACATGAACTCAGAGACTGGCAGTGTCCACAGGGCCTGCACAGGTCTACACAGGTCTACACAGGTCCTAGGGTTGAAAGGAAGAGTGGACACAAGCCTCCATCCCTAACACAGAAGCTATCTCTAATTGAAAACCAGCTGCAAATGAAAATCTAGTTCTCTCCGATGGAGTCTCACTAAGGACTCAAACCACTCTTATGTGCAGTCCCCAGACTCAGCAGGAGTTGACAAATACAAGCATCTTTGGAGGATCTTTGTCTCAATGTTTTGTCAAGGGGTGTGTGTGTGTGTGTGTGTGTGTGTGTATGTATCTGTCTGTCTGCATGTGTCTATGTGTGGGTTTAACAACATAGGTTCTTTACATACATATTATAGCTTCCACTTTAATATTTTGATGGAACTCCTATGTGTACATGGGTATCTCTGCATCTCTCTGTTTCTTGTGTGATTTTTCTGTAGTTCTTTTTCTTCTTCTTTTTCTTTTGTTTGTTTTGTCCTGTTCTGGTTCCCTTGCTTTTATGAATTATTATTATCAAGGGGAAAACATATTCAAAATATACTGTATGAGTGACATCTATTCTCAGTAAAAGAAAAATAGAAAAAAACATTGTCAAGATCCAGAAAGTCAAGGACTCTGGATGTCTGAAGTGATCCAATTTAAAGGAAAATAAAGAAACCAGATGTTAAACCCCAACATGTGATGGAAGACAGGCTCTAAAGCAAGAAGTCCCCCTCTTACTACAAATAACCATTACTGCAGCAAAATCTGAGTAAATCCTATAAACTAAACAGTATTGTATCAGCTTTATTTTCTTTGTTTTAATAAGTACATCTGATTTACAAATTACAAGGCTTTTGTTTTAAGTAAATAAGTGTTCATGGAGGATTTTGGAGGTAAAGACCATTGTGTCTTCAATTTACAAAGTCTGGAAAATTAGCTAATATTAAAATTAGCTACAAGTATTAAATGATAAAATTTTAACATTTAAGAAACTGAAGCAGACAATAGGCAAAGTGTAATTTTTAACCTTTCCACAGATCCAAAACTATTTTGCAATGAAAATCAAATAATATAGTCCAAGTTTAGGCACGAGAAGCAAATACTCACCAACATACTTGAAAATAAATCCTGCAATAAGCACATGTGAGAAACTGTAAATCACTAGGTTTTTTTATTTCATTTACCAATATAGTTTCATCTGGTTTTATATTCCTAGATCTACACTCTTTCCTGTATATTCTCCCTGTAAAGGTGGTGTGCATGTCTACAGGTTTCCATGGGGATAGTATTATAAAATAGTATCATTCAAGAAGTCAAACTTATGGAAGATCAGGATTTTTATATAATTTTTAACCATTTTCTACTTCTGAAATAACTTTACAATAGAACTTATAAGCATGTTCCCCACCTTAAACATTAGAGGCTATGCCATTGCTCTTGGTTACTCTCTAGGACTTGATGGTAAGGCCCTATTGCTGAAAATACCACATAAATGGACTGTAGGACATGGGGAAGTCAAGCTGGTACAAACTAAAAGCTTCATCCCTATTTGCCAGCTTTTATGGTTCTGACGGACACTATATATGGAAGAAGACTCACAATCAGTCTTACCCAGTCTTATCAGCTGTGAATCCTGAGAACTATAGTAGTGACTGACCAGGAAAGCTATAATCAGTCTTGCCAATAGTAGCATTTATGCGGTGCGATTGACCAATCACTTCTGAAGAGATTTAAAGTGTACTCTCCAGGCATGGAGCTCATGCCTGGTATTGTTAAGTGGGAAAGGACAAACAAAACAAAGCAAAAAAAAAAAATATGGCTTCCTAGGTCATACACCCTAAGGGAGACCCTAACACCATTACACTGCCAAATGCACAGACTATCACCCCCTACATTCCTATCTGTGTAATGTGGATTCATGCCTATTTTAACCTTCACCAGAGAAACTTCTTCATGCAACAGATGGTGATTAATAGAGACTAACAGTAGGTGAATGCTCGAGAGAAGACCATGAAAGGCTCAGCCCTCAATGTGACAGACAGATTTCTATACCACACCCCTCCCCCAAGTTCAGGGATCACCATGGGAGATGGGGCAGAAAAATTCTAAGAGCCAGAGGGAGTGGATGTAGTGAAATATTATTTGCCACACTTGACAGATCAATCTCATAAACTCTCAAGGGCTGGGAATAAATGGGCAAGGCTTGTACAAAATGAAGCATGTAAAGTGACAGTATTTACAGGGAGAATGGTCATATGTCCCACCCCTAGTTGTGGAGCTATTGGCAGCTGATGGCTACAAATGACAAGTCAGTTTTTCTCACAGTGTCACAGTGTTCCCTGTGAGGTGCCCTATGCTCCAGTTGACAATCCCACATTCAATACACATACAAGAAAACAGACACAGTGGCATCAAATGTGAAGGAAGAAGCTTGGGTGGATCCCAGACATTAAACACTGAGTCACTTCCAGAGTTTGGTTTTGCTTTGTTCTGATTGTGACTGTACCCTGGCTCTTCCCTCTTGAAGTAAGAAAGCACTTAATCTATTTTTTTTATATTACAGGAGTCCACAGTTGAGATACATAAATATTTTAGAGGAGATATTGGGGTTTTACAGATAATTTGGATTTTAAAAGAGGTTAGGTATTTTTAAAGAGACAACTTTTAAAGTGCTTGAATTTGTAAGGCTGTAAAACTTTTAAGGTTGGTAAATGGTTTATATTTTGATGACTTTATTAATGTGTGATCTTGTAGATGAACAAGAAAGAAAAAGTTGTGGCTTAACAATGATGTGTTTGTGTATCAAGCTGATGAGGGGTCAATTGTGTTGGAGAGTTTTATCTCAACTTGACAAAAACCTGAGTTATACGTAAAGAAGAAACCTCAATTGCGAAAATGCCTCCATATGATTCAGCTATAGGGCAATTTCTTAATTGGTGATTCATGGGGGATACCCAGCCCATTGAAGGTGGTGAATCACTAGACTGAGCAAGTCAGTAAGTAGCACCCCTCCATGGCCTCTGCATCAGCTCCTGCCTCCAGATTCCAGCCCTGTTTGAGTTCCTGTCCTGGCTCCCTTTGATGATGAACAGCACTGTGGAAGCATAAACTAAATAAGTCCTTTCCTCCCCATCTTGCTTTTTGGTCATGGTGTTTTGTTGCAGCAATATAAAGCATAAGTGAGACAGGGGATCACTTGTCATTATGAGGGAAAGTGAGATTAAGGGATTCAAGAGGAATAGGAAGAAAGTAAATGGGGGATGGATTGACGCCAAATAAATTATACACATGTAAGAGGAGTACATATTTTTAAAATCCTGAGACATCAAAAAATTAAACCATGCAATTTAAGTATTAAACTATGCTAATCTAGGTAAGCATTAAATCTTGTTGCACTCTTCATACCCTTTAAAATATCTTAGGTCATTCCCAGATCTGTTGATAGTCCAGCCTAGTGGCTCCACTAGGAGATAACTGTGTATACCAAAGAGTTCCAAGTCTGGTAATTTTGACTAGTCATTCTATATATTGTTCAATAAACAGTGTTCCAAGGTTTTCACCTGGAAATACTGTTTAAACAATGCCATTCCAGGCTCTCCTTCCTATTACTCTTCCACAAGAAGGAAGAGAGTTCTCTTGTTAGAGAATCTTGAACAGTAAGCTATGTATTGTGGACCAACTACCTCCAGCATCATTTCTTCTTTGGAACAAGCCTATTTCTGAGTAGACCAGACTGTCTACATCCAGTCTAAGTTAGAAAAGTTATTTTCAGGTATTCAAAGCTACTTTATCAGCTTTCATCAATAATAAAGATATTAGTTTGTCCTATAAAAATCTTGATATAGAACTGTTAAAGTAAATGCTATTTGTTGGCTATCTCATCAACTAAACTGTAAAATCCTGTAATATTATCTCAGCATGCACAAACACATAAACTTTTGATATATGATAGATGGAAGATAGATGATGTTGATGACAGATATATAGAGGATAGATGGATAGAAATATAAATGATAGACACATGATTGATAAATGATAGATGATAAAGAGATTATAGATAGATAGATAGACAGACAGATGATAGACAATTCGAATCATTTTATCTTAGAGTCAATTCAAATTCTGATCCTGATTTATTAGAACAATGTTATTTGAAGGTACAACTCTTTATTATCAGCATTCATTTTTATCTGTTGCTACCCCACTGTTTGAAAAAGACATCCTATACAGCAGAAGTCAGCAAACTAAGGCCCAGAAGCCAAATTTAGTCCTGGGCAAGTTTCATTTTTAAGTTTTTACAATAAAACTATGTCTACTCCTTTACATATCATCTATGTCTATATTTGGATTCTGAAAGCAGAACTAAAGAATTTCTATAGAAATATGATCCATAAGACCTAAAATATTTACATTTTGAAACTCTATTAAATATTGCGTAAGACTGAATAAAATGCTATCAATTGCTGGCATCTAACTTTTAAGTGTTTATTATCAAATATCATGGCAATATTCAAAACAATATTTTAACAGAAAAAAAATTCTTGAAAATATATATTTACCAAGAAATAATATATGGACTGATCAAACTTTTATCTACATACTTGGAAAACAAACTTAACTTTTTTTAAAAAAGCCATAGATTTGAAAGAGAGCAGGGGATTTATGTGTGAGGATTTTGAAGGAGGAAAAAGGAGAAATAATGCAATTATAATCTCAATTTTTTAATAATTTAAACAATAAATACAAAACAAATTTCCATGGCCATGCAAAATGCCACAGTCAAATATTTCACACATTAAAATATTAAGAAAATGCAGCCTATAAAAATCATTTGCAATTTTTGACAAATCTGAAGGCTCAGGAAGCATTACTCATAGACCCTTACACTGAGAAGCATCTGCAAGGTGACATTTATCACACTGCTCCCAAGAGCAATGATGATTCAAAGGAAAGAGACAAAAAGTCAAACTTTTTTTTTCCGCCAAAAGAAATATCAAACTAGAACTTGAAAAGGGTATTTACAGATTCTTTAATGAATGGAGGGTGGATAATGATGAACGTTGCTCTCATTTGAAAGGAGCTGAAGTTCCCATTGTTACATCTGACTGAGATACTTCAATGATTTCTTCAAGGTAACATTATGTTGAGTATACTTAGAAGAGTCAAAGATAAAGACAGTCCTTGTCTTTGTAGTAAGGACTAGTAAAGAACTGGCAAGGAACACAAGCAAGAATTTAATAAGACTCCAAGTTTTACGAGCTATTCTTCACATACTTTTCATAGAAAGGAGAACTTTCCCTTTCCATCAACTCTATGCTAGTTTGAAAACAGGTTGGAGGGATGAGTTTTGCAAGGTACAGTCTTAAGACAGTAAAGAAAAGACAACTGGCATACTAATTTCTTTTTCTTTTGTTATGAAAAACCTAATCTGACAAAAGCAACATTACAGAAGATGGAGGTTTACTCAGCTTACAATCACAAGTCAGTCTATCACTACAGAGAAGTCAGGGCAGAACTTGAAACAGCTAGTCACAGCCACAATCAAAGCACAGAAAAAAAAAAGGCTATAAGTATGTTTACGACCAGCTCACCTTCTCCACTTTCTTACACCCAAAGAGTGGTGCCACCTACTTTTAGGCTAGATCCTCTCATATCAATTAGCATAATGAAGACACCCTTCTAAGAGCTGCCCACAAACCAACTTGATCTAGACAATCTCACACTGAGACTCTTCCTCATGGTTCTAGGTGGTGTAAAACTGACAAAACCAACCACGACAATCCCACCCTTTGACAACTGACACACAAACATCATTTTAAGCATAACTTTCCATCCCTTGTCCCCAATATCTAATGTTTATGTTAAGTAAAATACAAGCCCAACTTTAATAAAAAAAATAACTACACTCTTAAAATTCCAAGGTTTAAAGGTCCAAAGTCTCTTGACATTGAACACAATAAAATCAAAAGGAAATTACAAACCTATAGCATCTAATAGAAAAAAGAGTAAGCATTATTGCTTCAAATTGAGAAATCATACTCCTTCAGGCAAAGCAAACATCAAATCCTGTAGTTCCATGTATCCTACCTGAGGCTGATGATACAATCAGCAGAAATTGGGAAGGCTTAAGCAGCTACACTCCCTAGCCCTGCTATACACAACACATGCAGCTACTCTTAGGTTTACATGAGCTCTAATCCACGCTTTTGGCTCTCCTCTACAGATATCACATGGTCCAAATAGCCTGGGGTCACCATCACAATGGAGGCTTCAAGGAATTGTCTCTCCAGGCCTCTCTGCACAGGCTGTGTCTGACCCAGCCCCCTAGACCATTGATGTATCAACACCTGTTTGCTCATGCTGGGGAAAAATTCTTGTCCCAGTGCAATGGAAGAGGCTTCTCTACAATGATGCTCATCTATCATTTGCAGCTGCTTCTTTGGCACCTGTTATGAATGGCTCTGTGTTGCTTGCTCTCCTAGGAGAGGCTGTCTGGAATGAGGAATGAATCACTATCTCAGGTGGCTTCCTGTGAACCAATTCCCTAATGAATAAAGGAGCCAATCACTGGGCGAGTAGGTGGGACTTTGGAAAGAGGAAGAGAGGAAGCAGGAGGGAGTTAGGCCCTTTTGGAATCGCTATAGCAGAGGGGTAAGTTGTAGCTGCTACAGTCTCCTAGGGACAAGATTTTAATAAGGCTTACAAAATTAGGTTTTAATTGTGGTGCCCAGAGATTGAGTTACCATTGTTTCTGAACTAAGTTTGTGTTGTGTTTTCCTTCACGTGGTGGCTCATCTGGGTTCAAGAGAGAAAGGTATGACAGCCGAGCGTGGGTTTGCCTGAGGTGCTCCACAAAGGCCATGGGGGATTCTCACCAATGGGAACCTAGCGAGCTGGGTGGAGAGATTGTGGAGTTCAGAGTCAGAATCTCCACGAGATAAAAACAGGTAGGCCATTGCCTGCAAATGCGTGGCCAGCCAGCTGCTGGGGCAGAGAGTTAGAGGTGCTGCCAGCCAGCTGCTGGGGCGGAGAGTTAGAGGCACAAGCATGGGAACGTGCCGGTTCTACGTTTTAGTATTTCTCTGCAACAGGCACCTGCCTGAATAACATCTTCCCTTGACATTTCCTCTGACAAGCAAATCAGTTCATTATTTTGAAATTTAGCTTCACTTAAGTTCCTTGGACACAAGCTAAATGAAGCTAAGTTCTTGGCCAAAATATCACAGGAATGGCCTCTCTACTACCGTGTCAATCTTCCTTTGAACACCAGCTCTAAACATGGTCCTTAGAACCTGGGAAAGATCTTACATCACTAATGGATCTGAATTATAAGGTGCAGAAACTTATGAAGCAATAAAAGTAAACAGATGTTGCCCATCACAAGCTTCCTTTCTTCTGTCATAACTAAATGGTTTTATCAACACCATCAACTTAATAAGTAAAATTTAAATATAACTAATAATTAAAGGTGCTATATTTCACAACTGCTTTGAAAATTTAATAGAATATTAATCCACTTTTCAAAAAATGTTAAACTTTCATGATTGTAAAAGACTCATTCAGTATAAGATGAATTTGCATACTGACACCTTGATATGTAGAGTAAAGGGTGAAAATCTAAATATCTTTATATATTGAAAAGTCAAGATATAATGTGAATGAAAATGTGAGGATAAATTTGTGGGCACTGGGAATATGGAAGGTTGGGGATTTGGTTGGAATTTGTTTCTTTTGTTGCTTCCTATAAATGGAACAGAGGGGTCAAAAAATGTGCCTTTGTATCAGGAAAGACATCAGCTTGCTGTATTCAGCTGAAGTCTTGAGGAGGCCACTCACTTCCTCCATTTTCTAGCACAAGTCCTGAAAGATAAGGCAACAGACTAGAAGAAGGTTGATGTTTCATCGCATCTGCAGTATAAGTACATCAACTCTAGCAATGTCTAACCTGGCAAGAAACAGAAAGGAAAGTACAAAGCCAGGAGCTGTCACCACAGCACAGCTTGTATAAGTGAGAGCTTTAATCCAGGAACCCTGACTAGACCCCAGGCATGAGCAAAAAAGCAACTACTGACTCGATTATGCCTTTAAAACCAAAATCTTCAATCTCTTTGTTCAATTCAAAAATTAAGTTTATTCTAAAGATGACAAAAATAGGACAGGAAGACAGGAAAGTTACAGAAAAGCACCTGTGGTGTCTACCAGTGTTTGGCCTTACCACTGACCAGAATTTAAAAACATACTCATTGTCCCTGTGTTACACATCCTCTCTGAAGTCACACAGTCTACTTCCTTCCTGAAAATGACAAGCTCGTTGAGAGTAGATACACATCAATGTTGCCATCCTCCTGAGGACAGTTTCTGACTTTTGAGGAGAATGCAGTTTTATAAATAAGTAAACATAGTCCTCTTTTGATTCACTAATTTTTTAGGTATTTTTTTCTTCTTGACTTCATGATTAAAATAAAGAAACAAAAATTAACTTCTCTCTATCAGTTTTTCTGGCTATCTTTGAAAGAAAAAAATATTTCCTGCTAAGTACTACAACACAAATTGTTGATGATCACATTCTTTTGTCTCAAGGATATATTATGTACCCAAGTTGTAGCATAACTTCTCTAGCATCTCATGACAGCCATGGCCTTTGTTCGAGGGATGTATTGTTTATAGAATTCAGAGGTTGGAGAGTTGGCTCTGTAGTTAAGAGCACTGGATGCTCTTCCAGAAGTCCTGAGTTCAATTCCCAGGAACCACATGGTGGCTCACAGCCATCTATAATGGGATCTGATGCCCTCTTCTGGCATGTACCATATATACATAAAGAATACACATACATAGATAAAAATAGAATTCTGCTTGGTTCTAATCCCCTCCACATCACTCATCCTTCTCATTCTTCAGGGGACAGGCATTTTAAGGCCTCCCTAAGTCAGGTACCACATTCCTTAGTACTTTTTCATGTATTCGCCATGAAAATATGCAAAGTATCACAAAGGCACCAATTAATGTTCAAAATTAAGCTTCTTTGGAGTCACACTTTTCTCTTAAGAAGAAATAAATCCTGAAACCAGAAAGATGGATCAAGAGATAAAAGTGCTTGCCACATAAGCCTGATAACTTTGATCCCCGGAATCCACATAAAACTAGCCTGATGCAATGGCTGGAGTCTGCAATCTCAGCTCACCTGTGGTGAGGGAGGGCCATGGAGACAGAAGAATCAGCTGAATTCTCTTCCCTATGCACCTCAGCATGAGAAACAAGACAGCTGGCTCAAAAATCAAGTAGGGAGAGAAAAATCAAAACTTATCCTCTCACCTACACACACACACACATACTTGCACAAAGTAAATCTTTAGAAAATAAAATATATATCCTTGTAGGTCTTTGTGAACATATGCTCACTGCTTATTAAGCATAGCTCACAGAGTGAGGATAAAACTGAGTCAGAGGTATCAATCAAGGCTCCAGGTTCCATTCCCAGCACTACACAAAACCCGCTGTGGTAGTGCACACCTGTAACCCCAAAACACAAGACATGGGGAGCAACAGGATTCGAAGTTCAGGGCAAGCATTAGCTATAAGAGTTCATGGCCAGACTCGGCCAAGAGAGACCTTGTCAAGAACAGGAGGCAGCAGATATAGATATGTGCAACTCACATATACACAATCACTGGTTTAAGAAGCAAAAATATAAACAAAAGATTGCAGTCTGTGCTTCAGTGCTGTGCTGGGAACATGTGGAAGGCACGGGCATGAGTCCATCACTTGGCAACACCAAGCGTCCATTCTTTATGCTATTCCATCCTATCTGGAAAGCTAAAAATGCCAACCCACTGACACCACCTTTTGCTGAGTCACTATATGCTTTGTGTGCTTTTTTTTTTCTAAGAGCAATCAAAACAGTAATTGCAGGACTAACTTTAGAACATGAAATCATTACATCTGTGCTGATGCCAAGTGCAATGTGAAAAGCAATCAGTCCTTAAACTAGAAGCTATGGGTTACCATTGTTTAAAAAGTGCTTCAGACTGCTCCTTCTCGGGGAGGGGGTGGGGATAGCTCATAGTGCCCAGTAAGGAGAAAAGAAAGTATTAGTTCCTTCCACCTAATTCAGTGAGGATGTGCGTTTTGTGTTTCTCTCTCTTTCTCCCTCTCTGTCTCCCTCTCCCTCTCTGATTCCCTCCTCACATCCTATAATTATATCAAAAATTAAAGTGTTCTTTACTAGTGTCTCTAAGGCACTCTTTTCCCAACCAGATGTTGATTCAATTAAACAAAACATGAATACAGCATTTTTGAGATAATCTTTGGAACTGGGCAATAAAGTGTTCAGTGATACTGAGCAGTTATTACTTTTGATAAATGTAGCAATGTATTGCTAAAAATGAACACTTCATAAATGAATAATTCAGCGTGTTAGGATAAATACGTATTAGATTTGCTCTAAAATATTTATAGTGGTTTCTGGGGGAAAGAGACATATTTATCCATAATGTAACCATTGGTATGGAGGTCACACCCTTATAAATAATCATTTACACAAAATATAAGAAACCATAAAAAATTACAATGGAGACACACACACACACAATACTAGACAGTTAATTAGCTGGGAAAGGAACAGGACCTAGAGAAATGGCTGGAGGAGATAAGACAGATGGGATGAATATGATAAAAATACATTACATCCACGTATGAAAATGTTATAGTGAGCTTTCTGTATAATTGATATAGATTAGTAAAAATGAAAATAACAAGTGCTTGTAGCAGAGATGAGAGAAAAGACAGAGGAAGCCCATTCAGGATAATATTAAAACGTTGTATCTTTATATGGATATAGGGGTTATCCTTCATTTGTACTTTGATTATAATTTTAAGTGAAAGACTGCAGTATCTGCTTTCTCTTCTTTGAGACTTGGAATAATAACTAAATAGGCCCAGTCACAGGATGGGGCCACAATGGCAATAACAAAACAGAGGACTATTGCTGTGTACAGATTGTGGTTAAACCTATGGAAAGGTCATATTGGGATTGCTGACGCTCACTCACTGCCAGCGAGCCTAGCCCAATCAGAGAGCTTGAAGTTCAACAGAATCCCTGATTCAGACAAGAACAGAAACAGAAGATACTCAACATCAGTCTGGAGCCTCTACACACACAGGCAACTACACGGCCCCATAGACCAGCACCATCACACATACACACACCAAATCTGACATGGAAAATACACTTACACTGTCAAGGTTGATAAAGATACACATATGTGCACAAGACACTAAAACATGTAATAGCCTCCTAAGACCAGATACTTTCACAGGAGTTAAATTTTATTTTCTTCATGTTTTGACTGAAATTACCAATCCCTGAGTACAGTTTTACTTATTCACCCCTCACAACACAAATATGTAAATCAAATTGAAAATTGTCTCCAGCACCACCTGTGTTCTAAGTTTTGATATTTGCTTATTAGAAAGGAAAGGAGGAAAAAACACCTGTGAAAGGCAAGAGAGGAGAGGAAAAGGGGAGGAGAAAGGGAGGTGAGAGGGGAGGAGGGAAGGGAGGAGGAGAGGGGAGGAAGGGAGAGACACAGAAAGAAAATGAATCATCATTTGTCTAGCAGCTGCAGTAAAGGTTTGGAAAAACAGACTACGGATATAGCTCAGTGGTAGAGCATTAGCCTCGCCTGTGCACTCATTAAACACATTCCATCTCACACCAGTCAGAATGGCTAAGATCAAAAACACAGGAGACAGCAGTTGTTGGCGAGGATGTGGAGAAAGAGGAACACTCCTCCACTGCTGGTGGAATTGCAGGCTGGTACAACCACTCTGGAAAGCAGTCTGGCGGTTCCTCAGAAAACTGGGCATGACACTTCCGGAGGATCCGGCTATACCACTCCTGGGCATATACCCAGAGACTTTACCTGCATGCAATAAGGACACATGCTCCACTATATTCATAGCAGCCTTATTTATAATAGCCAGAAGCTGGAAAGAACCCAGATGTCCCTCAACGGAGGAATGGATTCAGAAGATGTGGTATATTTACACAATGGAATACTACTCTGCAATTAAAAACAATGAATTCATGAAATTCCTAGGCAAATGGTCAGAACTTGAAAATATCATCCTTAGTGAGGTAACCCAATCACAAAAGATCACACATGGTATACAGTCACTGATAAGGGGATATTGACCCAGAATCTCAGAATACCCTAGACACAATCAGCACATCAATAGATTTCTAAAAAGATGGAAGGAGAGACCCCTGGTCCTGGAAAGACTGGATGTAGGTGAACGCCAGGACAGAGTAATGAGAGGGGGTTGAATGGAGAAAAGAGGGAGGGAAGGGGGCTTATGGGACTTTCGGGGAGGGAGGAAACGGGAAAGGGGAAGTGATTTGGAATGTAAATTAAAAAAATAAAAAAAATAAAAAAAACACTGAAAGGCAGGAGGATGCCTGGAGTCAGTACAGAAACTGAACCAATTTGTTGCTCACGTGGTTTTCTGCAGATGCCCAGAGGCAGAGAGGAAGGAGAAGCTGAGTGGAAGGGCTGGTCAGTGAGAATAGGTGAGGACAAGCTTTTCTGATGGGCCAACAGTGACAAAAGGCAGATGAAGGCAGCAGGAAGTGGCCGAGCTGCAGTATCGCAGAACTGAGGAATTGCTGGTTTAAATGCAGGGCAGCTGGAGAAGCCTGCTCTCTCACAAGCCTGACCCCCTCCCAACCCCTCCAACCCGTTGCCCATAAGTTTCACCATCCACAACTACATTGGGCTGCTACTAAGTGTAAATCCAGCAAGCCCTGGAAAAGCACAAAGCTGAAACACACTACACATAAACAACAACAAAAACCTCAAAGAGGAACAGGCGCTCTCACTGCCCAAGGGGAAGGGGCACTGGGTGGGAATGAGCCTGGCTACAGGCTGATGAAAGTGAAAACAGCCTGGGGCAGCCAGTCATGGAGGAAGGGGGCCCTAAGAGCAATTAAGTTACAAGGGCCTTGACAAAGCTTTTAAACCTATGGCTAAGTATACTCAATTTGTAGCTGGAAGTTTGTTTTGATTAAAATGCTTCCTCTGTTTACATGTAAGGTTAATGTTTTGCCACTTAAAAAAGTCTGCCTTCTTTTTGGTAAAAGCTTTAGAGAGATTAAAAAATAGTGTGAAATAGCAGTGTGCAGAAAGATAGACTTCCACAGAGGGCTCTACAACCTTGCCGGGTGAGGGTGCCTTTCAGCTGCTTTGTCTGAATAACACTGCCAAACAAGGACTATTTGCCTCATACTGAGAAACAAAACAAAAACTGGTTTTTTAGATCACTCTCTGGGTAAACTGCTACAGGGGAATGGTTGTCTTTGGCTAGACTTTACTAATGTATTTTGAGGAGGAAAATTACACATCTTGGAAAAGACCCAAAACATAGTCTTAGCACCTCTGCTTCTGAAACAGGCCAACATTCTCTCATTCCATGTTTAATTTGAAAGAAAATTAAAGAGATACCCGTGACAACTTGGCTGAACTTTATTACTGTGATAGCCAGGCAAGAAGCTATGGAATGTGAACACTCTACGGCCTGGTGACAGCTATTCCAGCCAGGGACTGGGAAGGAAAGATGTCCCTGTGGGGCAGAATACTCAAGGGAAAGTGAAATGAAGGAGTCATTTGTACAAAACATTGTGTTAACAGCCAGGAATTTTAAAGGAAGAAAAGAAAGAAAAGCACCTCGTTTTCCACTTTTAAAAAAAAAAAAAGAAATATTTTTACTGATTAACAAAGAATAATTATTCTCAACATAACGCATGATGCCCAGTGGGTACTCAAGAGCTCTGTGTTCTGTGAATACAAGTCCCACAAGTTGACCTGTCCCAAGACATGTTACACTGAAAATTTAACTGGGTGCATGAGCGATCATAAAAAGTCACTCATCCTACAGCCCAAAGAGAAAGCAAGACATATTTAGGAATTGACCAAAGAAAGATTCTGGTTCTAGAAGACATAGCACTAATATTTTGGTTGCAAAGCCCATGTATTAGGAATGGGCTCAAAATCTAAACAAATACGAATTCCTTTCTCCCTTTATTATATAACATGATATATTTAGGATCATCAAGACATTTTATTCACTCTATAAATACCAAGACTTACAAGTAATAATACAATTTCAGGTTGGAATAGTCCGACCCATATGTAACTGCAATGCAAAGTTATGTTATTCATTTATTCTAGATATCAAAAGCTAGCCATTTTGTCTGTATATATAGTCCTGACATATAGCCCTAAACACTAAAATTTTTTTCCTCCATTGTCATAAGAGAATTGCAGGGGAAACAGAAACAATTTGCTAACTACTCACTGTATCCAGACGGCCACACAGTCAAACTCTGGGATATATATATATATATATATATATATATATATATATATATGGTTGGAATTAAACTGTGTAATATAAAACACAGCTATATCCATCTTCTCTAACTTCACTTCACCATCTCTATTTGAGAAAATGAAGAATTATTGTGCCAGATCAATGTAAGTAAATATGTAACAAAACATGAAACACCTCTTATCTCCTAGGGGCCAAAGAAAAGAACAGGTATAATTCAATATAAAAGTCCCAGCTCTATCCCCGAAAATGAAAATCATGGCAGTTTCTGCCCAAATAAGGCTTGCCCACATGTGTTTCAGAGTATGGAAACCATTTGTTAATGAGTAGTCCTAATTTAGGCCTATGGCTTTATGAAAAGAAAACGTTTATACATTTGTAGAGCAGCATAACAAGAGTTCATAAATGCAAAGATAAAATTGTGCTATCATTATCTTGGATTATCAATTCTTGGGATTTGATAGCCTTGCAAAACATCCAAATCAAGAACAATTAAAGATTTTTCTCACACCACATACACCATGAAACATTTAGCAAGTACGTCTTTAACACTATTCAAAAGATTAGAAGGGAAGAAAAGCCATCTATTCAGAGGCAGAAGGAAACACAAGAATGTGAACGAACGTGACTTGAGGCACGGTGGGAATAAAGAGCTAAGACTTACAGTCAGAATAGTCGGTGACCAGTTTTTAAACCAAACATTTTGGAAAGGAATAACCATATCCTATGTGGCCAGATTAGTGTTCAGATTAAAATTGGGTACCGTGAGCCATAAACATTGTTTGCAAAACACTTCTCTTGCAGTGCTGAGTCTGAGCAAGGCATATGTCAAGACCATAATTTATTCAAGTAACACCTAGCGTACAGACACAATCCCGTCAAAATACACATAAAATGTACAAGAACTAAATATTTACTCTACAAAATTTTTCTCCCAGCAACTCTTAAGGACAATCCACTGTGTATTCCAATAAATAAATAAATAAATAAATAAATAAATAAATAAATAGCAAGCAAGCAAACTGCTCAAGTTGCAGGAAATACTAAGCCTTTACCTAGTCACCAAAAGAAATCTTAATTGTTTCCAAAGATAGTAGTTGACTCCAAGTATCTGGAGAAAATATAATTAAGATAAGTTCAAAGAGAGTAGAAGGGTGGAACAGAGACAGAGCCCATGGCTACTGTGATTCACAAGCAGACAGGAGCACCATGTGATGAGAGTGATCCGTAGGCCTTAGGGGTCACAGTCAGTTCCTTCTCAGCAGTTGCCCCAGAGAAATGTAGTAGGATTTGACACCATCACCTCCCTGCTCGTCCACTGTACTTCACGAAACTCATGGGCATTATCCAGGACTATGAAGTATATTAGAGGGAGGTGTGGCTTTACCATTCCAGGCTCACAATCGTATTTCAAATATTTCATTGCAAATATTGCTCTTACGTCAGAGTCCAGGTCAACTATATTGAAGGGAAATGTGTGTTACCAGCAAAGTGTGATCACCCCCAAAGATACTCTTCACAGTCCATTCTTTCTTATCTCACACTATTTTACCATTCTTTCTAATCCAACTGTAATGGAAAAAGAAAGAAGAGGCTCAGGGTTGTGCTTGTTTCCACTTAGGAATTACAATGGTCATTCCAGGTCATAGGACAAGATAAGAGAGTATCACATTAAGATTTTTTTTATTTTTTTTAAGACAAGGGATCTTTGTCAGAGTCTCAATTTTGGAAAATATCTGAAACAAAACATACCATGTGCCTGTTATCAGGTACCATATTAAGTGCTCTTGAAATATTACTATCTAGTCCTTATGATTAATCTAAGTAGGTAGGTACTATTAGCATTCATTTAACAGATAGGGAAAACTAAGGCCTAGAGAACCAGGCAACTTTCTGAGGACATGCAGCTTCTGCCTAGAATGCTATCCACTCATGACCTTGCTTCTCATGATATGCTTCATACAATTTTGTGAAGAAAATCACAAGAAACCTTAAGAAATCAAATTCCAGCAAGATTAGCATGGGCGAGCGGGAGAGGGAACCTGTCCATGCCTGCTCACTCTGTATTACATGAAGCAGACAAAACCACAAAAACTCTAGCTAGAAATAAGAGAAAGTGACAAAGTCTCAGCAAAGTTACAGAAAAGTCTATGCCAGAAAAAGAAATGTGTTAAAAATTATGTGTTTCTTAAATTTCCAACATTTAAAATATTCGTTTTCATTTACCTGGAATCTTGGCCTTCCCGAATGAAATGCTTTTGTGACAAGCAACTTAGGCATTAATGTCCCTGATTAAAACCCCAACACTTAGGAAGAACTCAAAGTTCTTCCCATCCTCCCATTCCAATCTCAGAATTCCTTTAAAGCATTTTTCCTATTATACACATAGCTGTATCGTCTCTGTGGATAGAAAAGACATTAGAAAGCTCACTGCTCTGTTTCCACTAGAGTGAGTCAATACTGGGACATATTTAACATCCTCCATCACTTCTTTTATGTATCTGTTTCTTCGTATCTGTTGCATTTTCAAATACTCTTTTTACAGCCTCAAAAGAGCCTTCCAGGGAAAATGGGATGCTTTTTAGTTGCAAGTCCACAGATACTGCAATATTTGCTGTCATAAGATTTCAGACTTGATGGGGTTAATAATGGTGGGTTATAATAAAAAAAACCACTGTAAAGGCATTTATGTGAGAATGCAATACATCCCATTGGAAGATTATTTCTTTTAAAAGATCACTCTACATACCTGTAAATTTACATAATAAATGCGCAATAAATAGATATAGGTTGATGGAGCAAATGTGGCAAGATGTTAATCATTTATTCTGGACTACATGTATGTGTGTATTTATTTTGTTTTCCAACCTATGCCTATGGTTATTTGTAGTTCAACAAAAATTGAATACGAAGGGAATTTCTTCTTTAGAAACTGAAGAAAAGACAGCATTAATAAAAACTCCATTTTTAATGAAGAAAGCAAAGCAATTGCATTGCAAACATATATAACCCCAAGTCAAAGTTAAGCAGAACCTGAGACCTGGCTCTACCTGACAAAATCTGGCTGCGTCTTTTCACCCATCTCAGTACTGAGCAGAGACCAGAACATCATTTATTCTAAGATCAGAAAGGGAAAGTTATCTATGTTCACCCAGAGCAAGGAATCCTGGATTCCCTAAAATTGGATTGAACCTTTAGATTTCTTCCTCAGAAAGTAGTTATTATAGTCACGGCAACAGCAAAATGCCTCAAATCATCAGAAGTAAAAAATTAAAATATTTAATCCTGTAAAATACAACTCTCTAGTAAGGATATGCACAAGAGCTGTACAGAGCTGCCTAAGCCTTAAGCAAGGTCTTTCCAGTCCCTCAATATCTCCTTCTGCCACCAACACATTTGACAAAGAAAGAGAAAAACAACTGAAAATTTAAACAGGCCAATGAAAGCTCATGTGGATGTTAAAATGGGATTCCATGGGACAGGAGAGATGGCTCAGCAGATAAGAACACTGGCTACTCTTCCAGAGGATCCAGGTTCAATTCCCAGCACCCACATGGCAGTTCACAACTGTCTGTAACCCCAGTTGCATGGGATCTGACACCACACAAATGCACATAAAATAAAAAGTTAAGTAAAAAATGTGAGTGCTAAACAAACAAAGAAGGATTCCATCTCTATAAGGTAATCCAAACAGCATGTCATTGTCAAATTGGCAAATGGAATTGGAAGGAATAGTGTGGGGTCTAAATCAAGACTACAAATTTAGCAAAATTAAAATGGGCATGTGTGCTTCCATCAGCAGAAGGGGCTTCTGGCACAAAGACAATGATTCTTCATCAAAGTTGGCTGCTTCTTCCTGTGGGTCCTACCAGATGTTAAATGATTCAGAGAAAATAAATAAAAAGGACTCTTTTCCAAAGGTTCCATCAATTAAATTAGGAATGTATGGAAAAAATGAACAAATGGATTGAGGACATGGTCAAAGACTTGGTACAAGACCTGAGGTCAGAAAGGTCTTTTTAAAGCTGTAATGTAAGACATGGGGTAGAACTGAGTAGAAACGAGTTCTGAAGAGATGGCTCAGTGAATAAATCACATACCACACAAGCATGGAGACCAGAGTTTAGATCCCCAGAATCCACATAAAAAGCCAAGCAATTGTAGATGTGATGGCCACATATAGTTCCAGCACATGGGAGGCGGAGACCAAGACAAGTTGGCTAAGTGAACTTGGACTTATTTTGTTAATTGTTGTTGTGATTCACATTTAACTAATCTTAAATATTGACTCTGTGTCCCGTAAATGTCTTTTCTTGACTAGGATTTAAACACCACTGTGCTGAACAAAAGAAGGGTTCCTGTCTCAATAGATAAAGTGAAGAGGGATACAGCCTCATGAATGGCTCTTGCAAAGGGCTTACTAGGGTCACACATGGAAGTATAATACATTATTTCACAAATCAAAATTTGTGTACCACTCCAAAAGATGCTAGGAAACACTAGTAATGGAACAAAAAGGAAAAATGAAGTCAATGGATGCATGGTGTTGCCTATTACAGTAACACAGAGAAAATTCTAGAATGGTTGAGAATTAAACAGCTGACTCAACATAATGGAGCTGGAAGTAGAGGAAGAGAAATGAGACTCTCAGGGAATAAGGTCCAAAGAGTCCTCATTGTGGGCATGGAAGAGCACACACATTTCAGTTTGTGCCTTGTTCTGGCCCTCAGAGTTTACTATAGAAAACAGAAAGAAGAAAAAAAAATGATGTTTTCAATCCTTTCCAGTAACTAAGAAAGAAGCTTGTCTCAACAGTCCACAGGGCAACAACAGTCTTGACACAAAAACACAATTTGAGTGTTTGAAAACAAAAAGAAGGGGCCTGGTTGAAATAACAAAGGAGAGGTGGAAGGCAGATAGGGCTCAGGTTATTTTGTTTTCCAGATTTGGCAAGGAGATTGAGATTTATTTGGGATATAATGGACACAATGCGTTGAAACACTTAAGCTTCAGAACCAAATACTCAGACTTGTTTTATAACATCACTCTGAATGCACAATGGAGAAAAGAATACAAGATGAGTTGCAAGGCTACTGGTGTGGGTCGGAAGTAGATGGCCATAAGGTGACCTACAAACAACTGAAGATCTAGAGGAAAGTAACATGTTGATACTAGAGAAAAGTATATGCATTATTGAAAAGAAATAAGGAAGAGTTTGAGTGTCTTCATTAGGGTTTTACTGCTGTGAACAGACACCATGACCAAGGCAACTCTTATAAGGGCATTTAATTGGGACTGGCTTACAGGTTCAGAGGTTCAATTCATTATCATCAAAGTGGAAACATGGTGGCATCCAGGCAGGCATGATACTGGTGGACCCGAGAGTCCTACATCTTCATCTGAAGGCAGCTAGGGTGAAGGTCTTATAACCCAAACCCACAATGACACACTTTCTCAAACAGAGGTACACTTTCTAATAGTGCCACTCCCTGGGCCAAGCATATATAAACCATCAAAATGAGTTGTCATGGAATTAACATGTAACCTTATTTGGAGTCACAGGAAAGGAAGAGAGAAAAAGTCTTGTCTTCCTATTTAAATATATGGTACTTGGGGTTGAGAGAGGTAGAGGACTTTGTTTTCAATGGGAATAGATTTAAGCAAGATGTTTCGTAAAAACAAAAACAAAAATAAAACATTATCAAAGGTGCAAAGCAATTACATCCATCATTCTCACCTAAAGAATCACAAAGAGAACAATGTTCTAGAAACCCAGTGGCAGTAAAATCAATAGCCTCAATTCTCCAGCTTGGTGGTAAAGGTCACAGCTGAGTCAGGATCCCTAGACTGAATCTCTAGTCTGCCATTTCCTACTCTGTAACTCTGGAAATACCATTCACTCATTGGTGCCTCTGATGCTTCATGTACAAAATGAGAGAGGGTAAAGCCTGCCAAGAGGGTTTTGGATGACTAAAATATGACCTTAAGAACTATGTTTCGCTTGCCCTCTTGCTTTCTCTTGCTTTCCCTTACCCCCTCTCTCCCTATTCCCTTCCCCCCCATCTCTCCACATGCTCATAGCTGACCTCTACTCATCTACTCCTCTACCTCTCCTCTTCTCCTCCTTCTTCTTCCTCCCCCCCCGCCTTTATCTGCCTCTACTATCCTTTTAACTCCATTTTCGATGCACTTAATAAACTCTATTCTAAGAAGAAGAAGAAGAAGAAGAAGAACAACAACAACAACAACAACAGCAGCAGCAGCAGCAGCAGCAGCAGCAGCAGTTTCAAGTAGCTGTAGAATAGGTTGGTGGTGGTGAACTTGCCTACTATACCTGAGTTCAATACCAGCATCACAAACCAAAACAGAGTGCAAGAAGAAAGTATGTTAGGCACACATAAAGTAGTTAATAAATGTAATTATTATAATATATCCATTCTGTCAATGTTATGTAAGAAAAAACTGTGAAAAATGTATAGGATATTCATTCATTATAGCAGCATTTTAAATAAACACTTCAGTGTTTTAAAGTTTTCAGTATTTGAGCTAGAAATGTTTAAGACTTAACAGCTCAATGTTTAAGACTACCTCTTGAGCTTCCACAAAACCAGACTGGATCCCAGCACATAGGGCCATGCACAGGTCTTACCCACTCCCCTGTAACTGCTGCTCTGGGAGACTTTATGCCCTCTTCTGGCTTCTTCAGGCACCTGGACTCACATAAACAGCCACGCACATAATTAAAAATAAACTCATAAATGACAGCTTTCAGCATTAACTATCCAACAGGAAACAGATCTTAAATTTTCATCATGAATGTTCTATGGTGCAGACATTACAAATTATTAGAATAGTTAGTAATACATGCCTATGATAACTTTTTTCTGAATTTTATGTTATGTCAGAGAAGAAAAAAACAACTAAAATGAGAAAATACAAAATGTTAACAGTGGTCAATCACTGCTTGGTGGAAAGATTACTGACAGTTTGACAGATTACTCGTGGTAGTGGCATCTATTTGCCTCTTAATAATTAATTAATTTGGGAGTCATTCATTTTATAACTACATCTGTAAAAGCCAACTCATTACATAAGTGCAAGAATAAAAATCTCTCATTTTGTCCAAAGACCAAACACCTACACATTCTGACAAAGTAGAAAGTTTATTGCAAAAACAACTTTCAGAAATCAAAATTTTTCAAGGTTCATACGAGTAATTTATGTCTTTATACTCAAATACGAATTATACTCTATTATGAATAATTGATGTCTTTATACTCATTTGTTTACTTACTGCAAAAATACTGTACCGATTTAAGAAAAAGAATTTATTCTTTCTTTTATTAATATAAGAGCCTTTATGCATTCCTAATTCTAATATTTTTTTAAAGTAGTACACAGCCTAGAATGTGACTCGGTGATACAGAGCATCTCTGGAACCTAAGACTCTGGGTTCAATCCCCAGTAACCTTTTTCAAAATGCACCATTAAGGCACTTTATGAACAAGGAAATCCTACCAGCAGTGTTGTATTTCTCTGGAAACAGGGTTCTTATGATCTACATACAGTATAATTTTCACAATATATATTCATAACTAATAAAAAGTCCCTTCACTTCATCTCTCAATAAGAAAAAAAATGTGAATATAACTGTTCCGTAGAAAAACTATTGTTAATTCTATACCAATGTTAACTTGGGTGACAGTGGTGAGTTCAATTTTTAGCCAGATAAGAGTTTTATCAGGAAGAACTAGCTGCAACCATAAACTAGGTTGTTGTTTGTTTGGGGGAACTGTTGTTTGTGGGGGTGTTTGTTTATTTACAATTTCTCGATCAACCACTAAAGATAAACCCATTAAGCACTTTTGACTGTAGGTCTACAGGATGAATATATCTAACAGAACATCGGCCATGAATGGGCTATTGGCACAGTTTCGTTGAGGAAACTAACTCCTTTCAGGTGGCATTATTTGTATTCTGAACATACAATTAATCTCAAAGATGTTCCTTCCCCTTCTCTCTAAACTTTCCACTGGGTGTTAAAGTTGTACCAAGTGTTTAGGGGGGGAGGGTTGTTTGTTTACTTTCTTATGTATTTGTTTGGGGGATTGTTTCATTTTGGGGTATTTATTATTTATTTATTTAATAAACCTCAGAGTACACTGGGCTGAAGCAGCTGCTTGCTCACTCAGTAGCTTCTCTGAAAGCTGTTAACAGGTCCCTAGAAGATGGCTAGCAGAATTCAGGTTTGCAAAAGCCTAGCAATTACCTCCTGTTGGCACTATCCAAAACATCTCTTTTTGATGCTCTTCTACACAACTGTTCCAGGAGACAGAAGCTGCTGAAAGTGTGACCTGCCCCATCTGACAAGCAGTGGCCTGACACAAACAAAAGCATTTGATTTTCCCGTAGTGAAAAAATCAACTCATTGTCTTGGGTCACAAAGATCAACTCTTTGCTGTGAAATTCTAGTAGCTAATGGAGAACTAGGGTTTTGGTTTTGTTTTACTTGGGGTTTGGTTTTGTTTGTCTATTCTGCTTACTTTTGCTATGAGACCTGTGTTTCACAACAAAATATCTATGGTTGAAAAGAAACAGTTGTTAATAGAATTTCAGTTAATAAATGTAGAAAGAATTTTTTTTAAGCCACACTATTTTGCAACCTCTAATGAAACTGATGACTCAGACAAAGACCATCAATAGAAGCAAGCAGTAGATGAAAGGCTAATAGGAACCTGACAAATGAAGGGATCCAGCCAGCTGGTACCACAAGAACCCATTTCTTAGTATCACAAGATGTGTGTGCTGTGCCCTCTGGTGTAAAGTACCATGAAGCTCACAGAGACCCTTGTGAAGTATCCCAGCCAGAAGAGTGAACCTGAATCTAATCAAGGCTTCCAGAAAAAAATCTCCATTGGCCAAAATTGTGGAAGATAAAGGAAGAAGTTAAATGAACCACACAATGGAGCAAGTGGCCAATTGCCAAAGGTTAAACATTCCATGTAAAACTGATCTTTATAAAGAATTAACCCAATGGCACAAACACACAGAGAAGGGGGAGGGGGAGGGGAGAAGGGAGAGAAGGAAAGAGGGAGAGTGGGGGAGGGGAAGTGGGAGATCAAGGGAGAGAGAGGGAGGAAGGAGGAGGAAGGGAGAGGAAGGAAGAAAGAGGGAGAGAGGGGAACCAGCAAAAGAATGTAATTTTTGCCTCAGTGGCAAAGAATTGGGAAATCTTGAAAAAGTGTGACATAAATGTGAAAATGTCACAGGAAAAATGGATTAAAGTGAATAATAATGGTCTAGTTTGCTTTTTGTGGCTGTGGGAAATGTCACTTCCAAAAGCAGTTCAGTGGGAAAGTGATTGATTTTATCTTACAACTGCCACATCACAATACACCACTGGGGTAAGCCAGGAAAGGAACTTCCAAGAAGAACTGTAGCAGAGACCACCAAGGATCACTGCTTCTTTAACTGCTCCTTCTGGCTGGCTCAAATAGCATTTTTTACATGCTTAGGCAAACCTGCCTGCCTAGGCAGACATACTGGCCATGATGCGCTAGGGCCTCCTATATCAAATGACAATAAAAGAACGATTCCCCATATGCCCTAATCTAATGGTGATAACCCAACTGACAGCTCTTCTTAGGTATGTCAAGTTGACAATCAAGATTAACCATTACAGTTGATCGGCATTAAAATCATAACAAATTATTTACGAGAATCTTTAAGGACATTTAACCAAATGAATGGGTGGGTAGTAGGTTTTCTTTAATGTTGATTTATGCATGCCAGCTATACAAAGAGAACCGAGATAATTGTAGCAATCTATTTGGTTAATAATTGATATTGTCAAGGAATAATTTTGTTAAGATACCTGTATGACATTACAACCTGGCAAAAACCTGCCCATGTTTATAAGAAATGCATTCAGAAATACATAGCATAAGGCAGCATGAACCTGGTATTTGCTTTATACCATTTTAATAAACAGAAGCAGAATGACCCAACATTAAGTATAGGGGATTCTCTATTGTTTAATGTTCATGATAGACATAAAGATTTATGTGCTACTCTACCCCTCTAGCTCTCTATGCACTTTTAAAAGTTCACTGAAACTTTAAAAGAACAAGACCTATACAGTGCCACCACCAGTTGTCACATTAATGTAGATGTGGGAAGTCTCAAAAGGTCCCACCCCCAGATTCAGAGCTCCAAGAAAATTAATGACTGCTGGGAGAGGGAGAATTAGTCTTCTTCAGAATGAAGCCTCCTGATTGATTACTGAATCCCAAGTGCTCTGCCTGCCCTACACAAATGCACATTTGGGCAACACCAAATAAACTCACCAGGTTGTATTTATATATGTACATGCATGCACATATATACGACAATAAAAGGAGAGAGAGGTCAGGAATTGAAGCAAGTGTGAAGATGACAAAGAAGTTGTAGAGAAAGGAAGGGGTGGAAATAATGTAAATAAAGTACTCATGTATAAAATTCTCAAACAATTAGATAGTCTCCCAAGAACTTTATAAAGAGTACAAAGAGGAGTAGCCCATGTGTTTCCAAATGCCAGTGTCAGATACTGCTCATGATCACAGGGACAAAAAGATGACTGACACTACAAGTCATGACAGTAGGCAATCTTGAGGTTGCTATAGTGTTTCCTAAAGGGTGCTCCCAGCTTAGAGGACAGTAAGCTTTGGGGGAATTGCTGAATCCCATGTTTGGCTTCAGAAAATGGGCTAAACAATAAGCAAAATCAATGCGTGGATTGATTCTATAAAAGAATGAATGAGTGAATCTTTAGATTCAGGATGTTAAAGTAGAACTGCACAAGCAGAGAGGAACTGGAGATTATATACTCCAAATATTAACAAGCATGAAATATTTCAAAAGCATCCTACCTCCAAGGTTACTACTGTATCCCCAAGTCTGTGGGAACTGGAGATTATATACTCCAAATATTAACAAGCATGAAATATTTCAAAAGCATCCTACCTCCAAGGTTACTACTGTATCCCCAAGTCTGTGGGAACTGGAGATTATATACTCCAAATATTAACAAGCATGAAATATTTCAAAAGCATCCTACCTCCAAGGTTACTACTGTATCCCCAAGTCTGTGGGAACTGGAAATTATATACTCCAAATATTAACATGCATGAAATATTTCAAAAGCATCCTACCTCCAAGGTTACTACTGTATCCCCAAGTCTGCAGGTTGCCATTAGGATAATTCTTGATTTGTGTAAACTATGCCTGACTTCTATCATCACTACTGTTCCACATAACTTTATCACCACATAATGGTATCCATTCTATAAGACTGTGTTGAAAATAAAATATGGTTTAAGGACTGTAGGGTTTGATGCAGTCAGTATGTTATGTGCAGTCCTATGTACTCCAAAAATATACTTTATTCCCAGAACCTGTTTGGAAACATGGTTTTTATAGTTGTAAACAATAAGATACCAGTAAGTTGAATGTTAATACAGTATAACTGGTATTCTTTATCTGCCATTATTTTGTAGTAAGACAAAGTTTCGCCATGTATCCCAGACTGGCCTTGAATTCCTGACCTTCTCTCTTTCTCAGCCTCACAAATGCTTCAATTAACAGTCCTGTACCACCACACCTAGCATAACTATGGCTCTCATTAGAAAAGAGAGAAACACAGAGCAAAGCAAGCATATGAAGGAGGAGATGGACTAGAGTCATCCTACCAGCTGTCCTAGAGGTATGTCTACCAGAAGCAGGCAAAGACAAGAGATTACCCTCTAGAGTCTCAGCAGAGGCTTAAGCTTGCTGACTTGCTATTGTCTTAATACTGGGCATGCAGCTTCCAAACCTGTAGGAAAGTACGTCTTTGGTACTTTCATCCAAGCAAGTGTGTCACTCAGTTACAGCAGCACTAGGAAATCATACAATATCATAATGTGTGCTTCTGAACACAGCAACACTCAGAAGAGTACAGAGGACTGCCATAGACTGGGGCTTCATCTGCCTTATCATTGAGTAAGATAAGTATATCTCTTTTTATTTTGTCACATCATAATCTTTTCTTTTAAATTATTTATTTTATGTATGTGAGTACACTAGAACTGTCGTCAGACACACCAGAAAAAGGCTTCAGATCCCATTACAGATGGTTGTGAGCCATCATGTGGTTGCTGGGAATTCAACTCGGGACCTTCTGGAAGAGTAATCGGTGCTCTTAACTGCTGAGCCATCTCTCCAGCCCATACATCATATTCTTAAGAGAAATCAAAAATCAATAAAATTCAATGTGGTAATACACACACCTATTATCTGAGCACTACCAAGGCTGAGCCAGGAGAATCAGATCAAAAGGGCTATAGAGTACAACCTTATCTAAAAACAAAACAAACTACTAATATTCATCATCTCCAATCAGTTCAAACAATTCTTCACCCTTAAAATGTAAAGGCTCTGTGTTTTGTGCTTAAGATTTCATCAGTAAATTCATCCTATCATTTCCAGTCACTGCTTGTTTCTATGATCAATCACCAACATATTCATTTCCTAGTCTGCTTCACACTCTACAAAAAATATGGCTCATGTACAATTTGTCTTCAATTGAATCTCTAAGAAAATACTGCATCAAGTAAGACTAAAGACAGAGGCCCCCATTATGCCAGAAGATCCTCTCCAGTGAATGCAAATCCATTCTTCACCAAATACAGTACAGAATTACAATAAATACATTCACTGTTTTATCTAAACAAGTTCTTTGTTTTGGGTTTTTTTGTCTTATTTGAATAAATACATTTGTCATCTTCTTTCAGGCCACTTCAGAACATTAAACTCCTCTTCTCCTCTTCAACATATAGATAAAAAGGAAGCAACTCATTAAGGAAGCCAATTTCTATGCTGTTGTGCACTATTTCTTTATGTAAGCCCTCTCTCTATTAATCCTCATTTTTAAGCCATAAAGGAAACATTCACTTTGAAACTGCTAATTAGACAAAGCAAGGACAAAATAAATCTCATTACTTGTCACAGATAGCAATCTAAATGTCAAACAGCTTCTTAAACCCATTATGTTATTTTAAGTTGTAGTTGCTAATCAATATTTGTCAAGTACTTATCTTCTACTCTAGTTACCTTATTAGAGAAAACAATATTTATATGGTACGAGATCCTGCTGGTTATAGCTATAATTCTTCAAATTGACATCAATGACATGTAAGAACTAATAAACATTCCTTCTCTCTTCTGACCAAACATCAAAATGCATTACTTATGACTGAAGGCCAAACTGATGATGTAGACATTTGGAGAATAATTAACGAAGCAATTTTGTTTCACGTCCTCTGATTGGAAAGAGTCTCATCATCTGTGTGAAAACAGTTCTTAGCCAGAGTTCATATGCAAGTAGCAACTAGGTGTCACATGAATTCAGTTGACCACATTCTAACTTATCCTTTGTGAATGGTCCTCGAACATTGCACATTTGGCAATTACCTACTCACAAGGGTCCCTGTTGCTTGGCAAAAGCAAATTCTATAGTCAGCATGTTTAAGTGTCTCTTTAATTAATGAATAGTTTTCTAAATATCAACATTCATCTTCTTCCTTATGCCTAGTGTAACTTTAATGTTACATTAACTCAAAAGAGTAGAAGAATTTGAATTCTCTTCCCACTTGATGAGCCTCATGCAACTAGAAACAATCATCTTGACTCTGCTCTTCTTTTTCCTAGAACTATCCTCTTCATTGCTTCAATCTTTTCTCTCTGAATTTAACCAAATTTGAGTGCTTTGTGCACAGGTGGAGATATAGCCATAGAGGACTAATGTTCTGACTTTTATATAAAGGAGCAAGTAGATCGCACTGATGTCCAATCTACAAGGAGTTGTTTTCAAGCTGTCTGTCAATTTTCAGATAACATGTCTTAAAGGAAAGGAAAAGGTCATTCATAATTGGCAGGATTCAGTCAAGAGTCATATTGACTATGGCATGACTTGCCATCAGGAGTGGTCAAAAATTCCTTCTCAAACCCACAATACACTAACCTCAACCAATCTGCTAAAGGTGATTTGGGAAACTGTCAAATGTCCACTTTACAGACATCAGTGGGGTGGTGGTGTTGTTTTTCCTAGTTAGGTGGTCTCCTGACCCAAGCAAAGTTTCTCCACCATGCTATGCTGGAGAAGGTGGGTAGCAACAGATATGAAGTGAAAGAAAAGCTACTGGAAGAATAATTCTACCTCCTCTCCATCATTAGGTAGCTATCAAGGTCCTTGAAGAAACAGAAAATTTGAACAAGTTTATTCATTCCATTCATCTAACTTAAGCTGTTTTCTACCATCTTCTCCTAGTAACTAGTAGTAAAAGCCCCCTCACAATATTCTAAAAGCTTGACCCTTAAGCATTCATGCACACGCAAAGAGAGAGGATGCATATGTAAGAGAGAAGGCACCTTTAAAATATCAAGAGAAAATTGAAAATTAGCTTTAATTTTTCACAAATTTATCTATAACACTCTCTCTCTCTCTCTCTCACACACACACACACACACACACACACCCCAACACCAAAGAGCAAGACTGCTTCATTTTAGGGTCTCCTTAGGTATGAGGACTGGGAGCCTTGACTGGCATCCTTCCCAGTTAACTGTACCTTCAGCAAGCATGTCTGAGACAGAGGAGGGCATTCAATGACCATCAATGCCCATGGGAATAGCTAAGAATAACAAACATAGTTATCTCGAAGGGATCTATCTTGGGGGGGGGGGCTGTATATGGGATGTGACATTTGATCACAGGATATATACTGCACTGTGATTCAATTAATCCTCATGGAGAGAGCCGATTGGACATCCCAGTGGGACAAGGCAAAGTTGGGCTTGAAAGCCTTGTAGAAAAAGGAGGTGGGAGTAGCTACTGTGCAAGTTAACACTGACATAGCATAAGTTCTAGTACATTACAAGCCAGCTTTGAGTACCAGATAGGTGTTAAAATACATGTGAGGAGAAGAATGAAGTAATAGATTTTAAACCCTGATTTTATTACAAGAAATGGGGAAAGTACACCTTTTGAAAAAGGTAAATTTTATATTTTCATGTAAAATTAGATGACCATTTGCAAGCACTAACATATGAAGGGTAATTGTGCATGTGGGATAGATCCATCTATAAAGATTAAAAGAGAATTGTGCATTTGGAGTCCTTTAGGCAACTCCAAACTTTATCAACAGCTTACACTTTTAAGGACGCACTTTAATGGAAAACATTTAAATAATAATTTTAAATTAACATTTCCTTAAGAGGGTATAGAAGCTGGGCTTTAACTGCAAACCAGGACAAATTCCAACTTTAATATCCATGTCACAGGCATTAAAACTGTAAGGTTGGTTTCTGGAGAGAAGATGAAGAACCCAAGCCAAAAGTACTTGGGAAGAGTTAAGGCTTTAAGTACTTGCTGCTTTCATTCCTCTATCTAATGGCATCAAGATAATCACATTATCAGTGGGGAGAGCAGAGCAGAACTGCCAAGGAAGCAAACAGGTACAAATCCTGCAGAACCTTAGGAACCAAGCAGGAAAAGAATGCAGAGTGTGCCCTCTATTGGTCTATACATCTTCATTGCTGAAGTGGTTGAGTCACAAGTTGTTTTCTCAGCAACAGGTAGGGGACAAAAGCCCACTGTGGTACAAAAATCATTTAGTGGGAAGATGCAGAAGTTGGAATATGGGATCATCACACCATCCCAGAATGCACGAGTAACAAACCCTGGCTCTCAGCATTCTATAGACTGAGAGTTTGATGCATCTGCTCATATCGTCATATCCGGTGCTCCAAATCACTGGCTGAAAATTATAACAGAATTTTATATCACTATAACTATCTCGCTCTAGACAGAATGGATGGATAGATAGATATACCTTGTTACTGGGATGAAATTAGATCATTTGAGGTTTTAACAAATTCTCTTACATTTAGTATATTTTAATAAGCTCTCTAGATATATGTAGAATCATCAATTATCATTTTTAAATCCAAATGTGTTAACTATGATGGTTTCAATGTTGCTTCCTCAGGAAGGACTAGCCTTCTTTAAGCCTCACATTTTGTACACCAGAAGCTGACACAAGACATCAGGGCAACAGACACACAAATTAACATGTGTGCATAGCTGACGACAGTAATAATTTGACAGCGTCATGGGCATCTCATATCTGTGAAATAGGACCTGGATTTTTCCATGAGGCACTGTTTCTTGTGGGTGGGTGAAAAGGGTGTTTTGGAAGAGGTGTGTTCTCTAAAGGAGGTCTTTGCTACTAGAAAGGTGAACTATTATCTTTGAGGAAAGGAACTATGCCCAAGTAGTTGTTTGCTGTGGCTTCTGATGTGGCCTTATGGTAGATGTGCCCTAGAGAATGACTGAAACCCCACACAGGAATAAAAGCTTTTAGAAACAAACTTTACCTCGCTTTGAAGCAACTATTAGACTACCATGTACATAAAGTTTCTCCATGATTCGATTAACCAACATTTCTTAAACTATTAAAGGAAAGAATTGAAGCATGTACCATTTGGACACTTTAGGGAAAGGCCTAGATCTAGAGTGCCTTCCCTGCCCCCAAAGTAAACAAGTTTTTTCATTTCAGGAAGCAAACAAAAGCTGTTGCCTGTCTCCTGAACCCCAAATTTATCACCTCTGCTTAATGGAAATGTGCTGAGCAGGAAAAAATCCCCTTGATCCATTATCATTAAAATAGAGTGACTTCAGGTAAATTATGTTTTCCTCAAATGACAATGTAAGAAAAGCTATCTTTAATTTGTTCCACTACATTTTAGAATAAAGTAAAAATATTTTAATAGGTTTCTCTACTCTTTATTGATTATTCTGATTATAATATGTGCATATCCATAAATGCATGCCACTAGAAATCTATATGTAAAGGCAAATGCAAACACAAGTATATAAATATGTTTATGGTCACATGTTCTGGTTCTTAGAGTATTAAAAATAAGTCGCTATAATTCATATATTAGATTGGTGAAAACATACCAATTATGCTAGTTTTTACTACAACATATTTATGGTCCCTTAACTACTCTAACCTTTACTTCCAGGTATTTAATCTCATTTCTTTATTAGTATAATTATGAGATATAAGACATTTTGAGACTAATAACAGTCTGTAGTCTCCAAACCTTCTGGATAAAAATTAAAATTTATTTCTTTTTATAAATATTTATATAACAAAAAATGCTGATTAATTCAGAAGTGTTGGCATCTCATTATATCCATGCAGTTAACAATTCACCTTAAAATTCACATTATTATCAAGCAAGCCCCACCTTCACACAGCAATGAAATGCCAGGATTCTATAAAGAACTACATAATCACACTCCACTTAGCCTCTTCCATATCTATGAAGTAATTTGACTTCATATATACACGAGCATACCTTTGTCTCTCTGAGCTATGATTTTATGAATGTATTATATCAAAGTCACAAGTATCAAAATAAGAATTAAATTTTCTTGCACTAATTTACCTAGTATATTAGTATGAATACCTTTTAAGAAAGTGTGTGTCTTTCAATTACTTTCTCCTTGGTAATTTCTTCATTCACATAAATAAAGTAACCAGGGTGTACAAGTCCATTGTTGCCCCTTTCTCTAAAGAGGTGTTTTTCTGAAATATAGGCATGCCTGCCCCAGGAGTTTCCCTACCCTGTCCCCAAGTCAAAAGCCACTTAAGACACAATCAAACTATCATTTAAATGACAGGTAGGCGCTTTGATTCATACCACATGCTGACATACTGAGAATTTCAGACTTACAGTGTGTGTTGACTGGGGATGCTCTTAGACATCCACAGTACAGTAAACAATGAGGTTACAATTGGCAGTTAAGCATTAAAACTTGAAATATGTGTAAAACACTGAAAATTTTAAGTCACCAAAATTTCTTAGGAACAGACAATGAAATCAATTCGATATCTATTTGTTGTGTAGGGAAGACTCTGTTGGGTATGAGGATTGTCAAGATTGTCAAGTATTTATTGCTTATCTACAGAAGTTCAAGATAGGATAACACATACTGTAAGATAATCAGAATAAGGGAGAAAATAAGATCCATTGAGGAGTATCATGAAGAGCCTAGAAATTAAATAGGTATAATGTCACTGGGCTTTAGAAAAGATGAACAGGTACTTCCAGGAAGGCCACCCAGAAGCAATGGTATTGTAACTGGCTAACCTAGCACTTTCAATAAAGCAAATAAAGTAGCCTGATGAAGTTTAACTATGTTATGCTTTAGGAGACTTGGAGGAGGTTAGGAACATACTTCAAACAGGTGAGAATGCTGACTACCACATAAGAGATGCCGATATTGACTTTGTGGGTAGAATGGAGGCTGGAGTGTTTTGAGGTTTGTGAGCAAATAATATGAGTAGATCTGTGGATGCAAATGGTACACATGAGAGTGTTCTAAAGGGCTGGGGTATAGAAAACATAATGCTGTTAGATAAGGAGACCATGAGGTCCAAGATAGGAAATATGCTTAGAAATAGAAAAGATACATATATCTAAGGCATATTCCACAATAAAGGATAGCTTCAACTGCAGTGAAGTGATACAGTTTTTAGACAGCAAAAGAAATGTCAAAACAAGAGCAAAGCTCACAGATTCACCACAAAGAAACCCCATGGCTGGAAACCAGGAACACAAACAGAAGCACACATCCAGAGGGGAGCCATGAGGAGGAAAAAAGTTGCCGAGTTCAAGTTTACATAAAACATCTATCCAAGTATCAGTAGTTGTTGAGAAATAGGAGTGTGCTATAATCTGAAGTCTACAGTGAAAATCTGAGAACTAAAGTTAAGACTGCTTATGGAAGTAAGAGTTGAAAATAAGTTACGGAAGGAAGACAAAGAGAATAAGGTAAATAAATAAGAAGTGCCACTATTGTCATTAAGAAACAACAAATAGGAATGTATAGAGAACTGGAACCAAAACCTGGTGTCACTGGATAAAGGGTGAAGTCCACACTGGAAAATAGAATAGGTTGTCTCCTGAGGGAGGAGTAATGGAGGATCAGAGTGACATCACCAGGAAAATAGAGTACAAATGCCATCAAGGAAACTTTTTTCCAGACTGGTGAGATAACTCAGTAGTTAAGAGTACTGACTGCTTTTCCAGGGGACCAGGGTTCAACTGCCAGCACCCACATGGCAGCTCACAACTATAACTCAGTCTCAAGGGATCTGCATTCCTGGTCACCAGGTCCTAGGTACTAGTTACATATGTAGTACACAAACATACATGTACACAAAACACCCATACATACATATAAAATTAAATTATAAAATTATTTGTTTAGTTGGTTTGTTTGGTTGTGGTTGGTTTTCTGGCTAGTTGGTTTTTTTGAGACAGGGTTTCTTTATATAGCCCTAGCTGTCCTTGAACTAGCTCTGCAGACCAGGTTGTCCTTGAACTCACAGACATCAACTACCTAGGCCTCTGGAGTGCTGGGATTAAAGGTGTGTATCACCACTGCCTGGCCTATTATAAAATCATTTTTAAAAGGTAACTTCTTCATCAACCATCCTCTGTTTTGCTATTAAACTACTGTAAAAGCTAAGACCACTAATCTTGGATAGAAAATCCTTTCAGAAAAAGAATGGAATTAGAAGCGAACCCACTGCAAAGTGAATGGTGCCCCCAAGATGACCAAGCACAGCAAGCAGATGAAGGAAATGAAGAGAAGGGGAGGAGACTGGACAGTAATTATGACAAGAGAGGTGACTGAACAACAGAAGGCAAAGGAAAACCTGTGACAGAACCAGAGTGGTCACTTCTGAGAAGTAGGTGGCAGCAAGACAGAATATGAAGGGAAAGGTCAGTGAGAGAGATTCAAGATGAACAAATCATAACAACGTATGTGTGAAATGGCGATAACAAAGCCCTTTATTGTGTATGTTAACTAAAAAGTAACTCAAAGCAAATTCTTGAGTTAACAATACCTAAAGTCTGATGGGGAGAGAAGAGAGGCGACACAGGCCTTGGCAAGAAATAACACCCTCATCTCATCACCCTACCATGGTCCTGATCTTTACATCCTAAGAGAAAAACGAAAGGAAATGAAAGACAAGGGGAAAAAATGAGTAAAAAATCATTTTAGTTCTAAAATGCTAAATCTCCATTATAAATTTTTTTCTACTATACTCTCTTCACACACATGAAAATATGCATAGATACCTTCATTATGGTGTGTGTGTGTGTGTGTGTGTGTGTGTGTGTGTGTGTGTGTGTGTGATCTATGCATTTTAAGACTGATTATCATCTGGTACATTTGTTTCAGCTGAAACCACAATTTGGCCCTCCCCTAGTGATTAGTCCTTTATTTGCTCTGGGTAAGGAGAAGGAGGGATAATGACCCTAAACACATTCTGAAAAGTAACAAAAATTTAAACTTCATCATCATCCCAAAGCTTAGCACTTCTTTTCAGCTGAGATTAACAGATCAAGCATTATAGCAAAAGATTTGTCTGTCATCTATTTCCTGGACTTGGGGGGATAAGAGTGACTGTATCCAAAAAGAAGAAAAGAGATTTCAAGGCAGTCAGTTGGAATAAAAGAAATAAAAGAATAAGTAGCCTGGATAATCTATGAACTGGCCAGTTCCTGAATAAATCAGGAGGTAGGTTTGCATTAAGTAATGAGAAGTGTCATTTCCAACTTGTGATTGCTACAATATTGGATGCTACTCGGGCTTTGTTTGAAGAGCAGATAAAGTAAGCCAGAATTAAATGGAAGGTTAGGAGAACGTCACCTATTCTGACTCCCTTCCAAATGTCAGTGGCAAATAAGATGTTGGTCTGAGCTCAGCAATCTCCTGACTTCCTTGTACTGGTTAAAAGACTGGCCAGAAAAACTGATGCAATTATGCTGGAAACCAAAGCAGCCAATGGGGATAGGGGGTTGGGGAGTGAAGAAAAGAAAGAACATGTTTATTTTGAAAGTTAAACATCACATCAACTTTTCTGAACTACTTTGGAACTTAAAAAAAGCAAGCATACATACAAAATGTATTTTGAAACTTTTAAGTGTAGGTTAATATGTTCCATGTGCTAGTTTGTACTTTTGAAAGGATACTGGAAGAAATAAGCCATTATTAAAAAGTACTTACAGAAAACAAATACCTTTAAATCTCTTCATTAAACTATAAATGGCAAATTAATTTAGCTCTATGCAGTTAAAGAGAAACTGTTTGTCTTTTTCTCCAGCCTCAGCTTCCAGAAACAAACCACACTGTTTGTGATAAACAATTCGTCTTTGTTGAAGAAGCCAAAAGTAATTTTGTGAGCACAAGAGGTTATGGATGGAGGAGTGCTGGAATCTTCTGAGAGAAAAGGTTACAAGCAAGAGCCCTTGGAGTGCCACGCCCACCAGCCTCACCAGTTACAGGTCCCTCAGCCTGGCTGCTTTCAAGAGCTTCCTCAAGAAGGCTCTATGTGTATCCCTGACTCTGCCGTGGCCACCGTAGTCCAAACCCAGGAAATTCTATAAGACCGTAATAAAGTTATATTTTACATTTTCAGCAATTCAGCTCAAAAATGTGGCTCACAATAAAGTAAGTAAATACAGTTTAAAAAAATATTAAGAATGCAGTTACATCACAAGAACCCTAGACAGAGATAATGATAGTTAGCAGTAGTTAGTAGGGACTGCTTACTAAGTGAAGAGGAAGGGGCTAACAAATGTAAGCAGTTACTATGTAGACAAAACATGAGTTGCCAATCAGCCTCCAAATATCAGCATGTGTGTCCCTTCTACAAGGATATGCATTCTTAGCACTGTGTTTGTGCCAAATTAATAAAATTGTTTCAGCTGGGCCCCATTAGTAACCATTAAATGCACTTTTATGAAATAAAGGGAGAAAACTCAGTTGCAGTCTATGGCGGTCTTCATGAGATAGTTTTGCCCCAAAGTTGACAAGGTTGAAATTTTATTTTCTCAATCCTCTGGCTCTCTTTGGAATAAAACATGGGGCTAAAGGATACATTTGCTCTCTATTTCAGACTGGATGCAATTGATTTTAACTGACTAAATGATCCGATCTCTGCCAAGGATTTTATTTCATTAAGAAAATGATATTAAGGAGCATCTGAGATCATGGAGCAGACTAAACATAATGCCAAAGGAGTTCTGAGAATATGCCACAGTGAAGGTTTGATTATTTGCAGATGGAATACAAAAAACGAAGAAAAGAAAAAAAGAAAATCAGGTCCCGGGGGCAAGCCTAACCAATCCTGGTGCCACTGCTGCCGCCTGCATCAGAGCACAAAGCCAAGGAAATAACTCATCTGTTATGCTACAACACCTTTTTTTTAAAGTAGTAATCACTTTTTTTCCTAGAAGGTAATATTTAACTGCCACTATGCAAAACAAAGGAGCAAGGGGAAATGTTGGTACCACAATAGGCTCTAGCATGTCAACTGTCAGTATTGACACGATTTGGGATTTGGCTGGTAGACAGGCATTCACCAAAAAACAAAACAAAACACCAAACCTTAATTTAAATCAATCGCCTTTGGAAAAGCCAATTGTTTGGTATGCACAACAATCGGTGTAGGATCAATCAGTGGACATGAGATCAATTAAAAGCAGCTTAAGTTTGTGAGGAGGGACAATTCACACAACTTGAGTTAGATCTCTATTCATTTCAATATGCTCACAATACAGTCCCTTAAGCTTCCTTGCAGGGCAGAAAAGCTACTATGACCCTGTGCAGTCTAGCCAGTTAAGTAGTTCCACTTTTAATTAAAAACACAGTGCACCCTTTGTTGGCACAGATAGTATGGTCACTTTAAAAACTGTAGTTATTTCAAACATAAACTTGGGATTCAGGAAGAGAGACATCTGTTGAGGGAGAGAAAGCCAGAAACATACTTTGATGGACAGTTTTTGAAACAGCCATACCAAACGACGCGTACGTGAAAGCCTTCAAACTTTAGGAAGTGACAAGGTTGCTTTGGCACACGTTACTGCTGCACACTTTCTAAGTTGGTTTTTAAATGTCAGAGCTTGGGACTGTAGATGGCAATAGCTGCAAGAGAATTTACCAAAGCAAGCTCTGAAACAAAATAGGAAGTGATTCAGATACCCAAGAAGAAAAGCACAGGCAGAGAGCCTGGGCGATGGCCCTATAGAAATAAATGCTTGCAGTATCACCCCTGGCCGCAGGAGTGCTGTGATACCACTCTGCATCCAGTAGCATCTCCGAATCTCAGACAATACCCCTAATTCTTCTCCACTCAAGCACAGGGGTCAGCAGTATGAAGCAGAAGTCCACCACCGAATTAGTAAGTCATGTAATCATCAAGAATGTGCTCAGGAGTTTTAGGTACTTCTGTAGTTTGTAAACGTTATGCGCTTTGGTATTTTCAACAAAATTGATTACAATTCCAGTTTTTAGAAGTGGATATAGCTTCTCCAAACACTGTGGACTACAATATAACAATAATAAAAAAAAAATATTGCCATGTCTGCTAAGCAAACACCTGAAAATATAAGAATGGCATAGGGAAAGGACCCTGTTGGAAGAGGTGAGAAGAGATGTAGAGGCACTTTTCAAAGGGGTAGCTACATGAAACTCTCCCAGCTTTTGGAGAAGAGTTTCTCCACAATGTTTTATATGTAGTAATCTCTGAAAAAAAGGAATACTCCTCACATGTCAGAAATGACGCAGAAAAAAAGACTGGGGGTGGATATATGTGTTCTTTATAATAAGGCAGAGATACATAGCAAAAAGAAAAGAAAAAAACAAACCAAAAAAAATCACTGGTTCGTCAAAAGTCGCACATCATGGGTGACCTGAACTTTTGCTGTGGATTAGGCCAAGCTCAGGAGAAAAGCTTAATGTCCTTCAAAAGAACAACAACAACATTGATATCTCCAAAACTAGCTGCAGGGTCAGAGTCTCTATCCTTACTAGAGACATTTATAGCCTGAAAAGTCAAGGTCTCCAAGCCTCATGACAAATTCTATCAGTGTAAAATACCAAATTGGTGGTCAGACAACTCTCATCAGGTGCTAACAAAGGGTTGTTGTGCAAGAGCCCTGTGCTAGTACTTCAATGCTATGCCTGTGTGGTGCAGTTTATGTTTATGTCCCTACAGAAAACTTCATTGTGTCTGGCTCAAAAATGCATTTGGCTTAGCCACCGCCTCCCCCCCCCCCCCCCAGTAAGAGTGGAAGACAGGAGTCCTGAAATATGTGCACACTAAAGCTGAATTCTCTGAAATCTTTCTGGAGGCTTCCATCTGCCTTCACCCTTCACACAAGTGATGGAGAAGTGAGCATTTTAAGAGACTCACATGAATCTCATTGAGGACAAAACCCTTCCCCGAAATTGCTACTTTTGAGAAAACAAACAGGGCAATGTGGGCTTATTTTTAACAAACATTCACGCTGCAGGGGAGAACTCCCTGAGAAAGTCAGAGCAGGAGTGGGTACTTAATTCATTAAGTTCCCATCTCTTCTCCGGTTCCAGAAAAGTGGAACAGTGTTGCTTTTTTTTCTCTGCAACTCAGATTCTCCGATACAACTTGACATTTCGCCTCAACAAAACCCCTGACACACACGGATACACGCACGCACGCGCACACACATACACACGCCAGATCTCTTGACATTTCTCCCCAACAACACCACACACACAAACACACACACACGCCAGACCATGTCTAAAATTATCTGGGGCAGGATTTAGGGCACACGTGAGTCGGGAAATTAAAGACACTTGGACTTCGAGGAAGATGATTAAGAAGACAAAAGGAGAAAACTAGAAAAATGGTGCCACATAAGAAATATGATCTAAAAGAAGAGTTCAGGAGAGGCTGCACAGACTGTGGACCACAGACTGTGGACCACTGTGGATCCCTGGGCGTTTGCTGGAGGGAAGCTCAGCATATCAAGCTCCCAACGCTTCTAAGGTCTCACCGCACCTACTAGAGGCAGAAGAAAAGGTTTCCGTGGAGCTCCGAGACCCTGAGAATGGGCAGTTGTAGCCCACACAAAAAACTGGGGTGCAGAGCACAGTCCTGTCCCTCCAGTCCCCAAAGCCTAGATGTGAATAAGCGCTCCCAACACTCCCACCCACTCAGGAACTCCACGCACCTTCAGCCGAGCGCGACCCACCTCGCTTATTGCGTCTCCATCGGTTGCCTTGGCACTGGCTGTAATCCATACAGTTCAGAATGATGAGGGCAAATGAGAAGAGGCAAAAACGCATCTGGACGGTCGGGCTGGGGAGAGACACCTCTCAAAAGTCGAGGAAACGCTGGGCTCCTGGAAGGAGACAGTGCGGGTCGGGTCGCGCTCCGAGGGAGGACTCAGAGACAGATGCCACTGCCCTGGGGCTGCAATGATCAATTTGGCTCGATGAGCATCTCTCCCTCCGCGGTGAACCTGGGAGACGAGGAAAAGAGAAGCTGGGTGGGTGGAGGACCGAGAGAACCCGGAGGAGGTACCAGCACCTTCGCGCCTCTTGGTTTAAAGAAAGGAGGGAGGGAGGACGCGAACTCACTGGCACGACCCACGCAGCAGTTTAAAGCAGATGGCACAGCTGCAGGAGACTTGGAGAGGAAGGTGATTACAATCAGTGAATTAGCAACCTCTGCCGAGCAGTGCCTTCTGACCCTGGGGAAAGGGCGTTGTGCGAGCTCTGTGGAAGGAAATGCGCTCTAGAAGCAGCCGAGCGCAGGGCTTTCATGGGGAGCTCTGAAGCTCTTCGCTCCCCGATGGGCTATCCCAGCGCCGGCACCAGGTGAGGATCGCCTACCGTGCGCTCGTGTCTCTCGGGCTGCACGGCGTGCCTAGGCGTGGCGCTCCATGCCAGGCTCGGGAAGCGAGCCGGGCTGTTTGGTCAGCACGTGGGCTCGGAAAAAAAAGTTTGCCGAAACCCGCCGGGAGCTCTTGGCAGTTTTAGGATTCCACTGGCTGCAGAAGGGTCCGCGGACCCCGAGGGTCCTCGGGGCTGGCGGCGCCTAGCACAAGCGCGCGGCCGGGCAAGCGCGATCGCAAGCGCTGGGATGCTGGGTCTCAGCCTGCTAGAGCGATTCCTGGGCGAGGGGCGCGTCCCGCTCTCCTCTTGGCGTCCGGGTCCAGTCGCTGCTCTCAGGGGTCTCTCCACCACCACTTCACAGCTGAAGTTTCTAGCTGCCTGAGCTAGGGGAGACAGAACACTGCCTGGAGGCCAAAGGGATGTGGCCAGCGCACTTTCCGATGGAGATGCAGACTAGCTAAGGCTCGGGATGCTTCTATAAGTAGGTGGTGCTGTGGTCCAAGACATCTAAAGCCAGACTGCCTCAGAGTTCCTGGGTCCTAAAGCCAGAAACGCTCGGGTTTCCCTGAGGTCCTAAAGAGCACTGACAGCATTCAGAGAGCTTCGTGTAAGAAAAATAATGCTCACCGGGCTTTCCCAGAGGGATTGTCTAAACTGGAGCGTACCTAGGGTGAGAGATATGGCCTGACCTTGCTGTTCACACCCAAGGCGTCCTCTCGGGAACAATGGGGCGGGTTCCCACCTCACCAACTAGCCTTTCTCCAGAGGAATCAGATGGGGAACTGAAGATACCTTCTACTCTGCCTCCTGAGCCCCAGGATGAGACTGCTGCTTCTGAAAAACACTTCAGCCATTTTTTTTTACATGAAGACACACCTCTGTCTTTTTTTATGAAAATTTAAATCCCAGCCCTGCTCTGAAGGCAGATTTCTCCAAATCTGAGAAATTCAAACACATGCTCGGTTTAAGGAGTGAGATTAGTATTTCCCATTGCCTTTACCTTTCCACACAGCTGGAGTTTTTTTCCTTGACTTTATTTTTTTCCCAACAGATTTCACAAACATATGTGATACTTTGCAATACTCAAAAACTTGGGAGCTTTCTTCTTCAGAAAGCTCTCCTTTGGGAGCTTTGCCCCTCCTTTGTCTCCCAAGGCCTGAATTAAACTTTAGATGCCCTGAGTTGGAAAACTACTTAGTATATCATTCATTAAAAACACTAGGTGCTACCAATTTTGATCTAGTGAGATCTTCTGCTCACTGCTATTGGAAATAATGTATTTTTTCTTTGAACAAAAGATAAGAATCTATAATGTTAGACATGGCAATATAGGCATCTCTTTAGATGTGTTACTAGGCACATTGTTACTGTAGCTTTTTAGTGGCTGTTGGTTGGTTTTATTTTTGAGATTGGGTTGTAGCCCAGGCCAACCTGGAACTTATCCTAGTAAAGCTGACCTAGAATTCCTGATCCCTCTGTCTCCACCACCTAAGAGCTAGGATTACAAACACATGCCACCAGTCCAGGCTGTATAATAACATTTTGTACTATTTCAATTCTCCTTTTTGTTCCTTCAGTTTTTGTATGTGCTCAGAAATTTGAACTGAAGAATCCTATAGAAGTAATGGAGGCTTTAATAGCCCTGTTTATTAATCATTCCACTATTGGCTGTAGTATTTCTGTTCTAGGAATTGGGGTCCCTGAGAACAACTAAGTGAACCAGAGTTGAAGTTACTGGTGCCATTTCATTGGTAAGAAAATTGAGCCACAAGACTTGTCCACAGGGTGTAAACTTCTGATTGGACACATGGAAGCAGTTACTTTGACCTAGCTTCTCAAATCCTCACCTTTTATTTAAAAAAACATAGTGTGTGTGTGTGTTGGTGTCTTGCCTACATGTGTGCAAGTGTGTCAAATGTGTTCCTGGGTCCTTTCAAGTCCACAAGAGGGTGTCAGATCATCAGGGACTGGACTTACAGAGAGTTGTCAGTTGACATGTGGATGCTGGGAATTTAACCCTCAGTCCTCTGAAAGACCACACAGTGTTCTTAACTGTTGGCATTTTATCACAAAATTTGGAAATGACTGGAAACAACTCAGCATAAGTTATTGTCTTTCCAGTTTGATAAGCAGGACTCTCTCCTCTCACCTAGTGCGCCGTCCTTATAAGCATGAAATTCAAGAGAGGAAAAAAAAATGCTTGCCTAAATAAGCTTCCGGGTTCCAGTATAGCTCTGAAACACACTTAAGACTGATAAATGTATCAGCGTCCTTTCAAATGAGCACAACCACAAGCATGTGTGGTGCTACTTTACTGGGTTACTTTACACAGTTATCTGGGTCTCCATTTCTTTGGCAGTATTTTCAGGAAATTAGATCAAGTTCTCTTTCACCTCTTCTACCTGAAATCCATCTTTTAGGAATTTGCTGTGGGGTCTAAGGAGTCTGGGAGCAAAGTCATCAGCGAATTGATTGAATTTATGGGCTGTGTATCCCCCCAATGCTTCAGAATTTCACTCCTCTGGGTTGCCCTGTCTTAACCTGAAATATTTTACAATGGTCAGCTTCAGTGTTCAATGCATGAGAAAAGAATTTGACACATCATTTTTGCAGCCTAAGGTCAAATGTGTTTAATAATACCCACATCGGGGAAAAAAATAGACTCTGGGAGAAGAGATGCCTGAGTACTTTTTGATGATATTCTGGTCTCTTCCTTCTTTGTAAAGGATAGAGCAGAACCTTAAAGTCTGTCACACATGCAGTGTTTAAAGTCTTATGCTTGATTTTTGGATGCAAACTTATCTGTATAAAATCTTTTCCTTGTTCCCATGTTAAGTATTTATTTCAAGAATCTAGGATCATTCTCCCTCTTAAAATATAGCCTCACTGGATTCTAAAATGTTAGGATCTTAATCCCGTACATATCTTTGCTTCCTTTTATTTCTAAGCTCAGAATATGCTGTTGTTAGAGCTGGTGGTTCACAGTCACTCCATTCTGGAGACTCAGTAGATAGTTTCTTCTAACTGAGTTTATTAGTTTCATTAAGGAGCTTTGTAAATAGATGTGTGCCCAGTGTTTGTTTACAAAACGCACTGCTGAGCCTTACTCCATGTCACCTACTGTTGTCAGAATGGCTTTCTCCCTTGGAAACAGTTTATTCTCGAAAAGCCTTTGAGTTATGAGTCCACTTCCACACTTCCAGAGATGAATATATTCTTAATAAAGGATGTGTGCCTATCCATCAAATGGGTGTGTTTCTGTGTGTTGTGTTTTTATCTTTAACAGAGTTCCTCATGGTTCTCTCACTTTTCCACTAGAAGGTCGTAAGAAGAGGAGTGAGAGATATCCCAGACAGCTGGCAGTTTTCATGTCTTTTATTTTGTAACATTCATTCAGATAGCTTAAATTTTCAGTTCTTGCAAAAGACCCTCATATCTAAGGTTCTCATACCTCCCTCTCCTAGGCAGCCTGTTCTCTTTCTTAGAGAGTATTATTTTAGTATAGCTTTCCAAGTTTTGAGTAGACATCCAGAGGTAAAACCTTTAGCTATTTTTGCGCTTACCAATCAATTGTGTGTGTGTGTACTCACATATATTCGAATGTGTGTGCATTTACACATGTGTTCTTTTTTTTTCTTTTTTTTTAAATTTTATTTTCTAAGTTTTTTTTTATTTACATTCCAAATCATTTCCCCTTTCCCGTTTCCTCCCTCCCTGAGAGTCCCATAAGCCCCCTTCCCTCCCTCTTTTCCCCATTCAACCCCCTCTCGCTTCTCTGTCCTGGCATTCCCCTACATCCAGTCTTTCCAGGACCAGGGGTCTCTCCTTCCATCTTCTTAGAAATCTATTAATATGCGAAATGTGTCTAGGGTATTCCGAGATTCTGGGTTAATATCCCCTTATCAGTGACTGCATATCATGTGTGTTCTTTTGTGATTGGGTTACCTCACTAAGGATGATATTTTCAAGTTCTGACCATTTGCCTAGGAATTTCATGAATTCATTGTTTTTAATTGCAGAGTAGTATTCCATTGTGTAAATATACCACATCTTCTGAATCCATTCCTCCGTTGAGGGACATCTGGGTTCTTTCCAGCTTCTGGCTATTATAAATAAGGCTGCTATGAACATAGTGGAGCATGTGTCCTTATTGCATGCAGGTAAAGCCTCTGGGTATATGCCCAGGAGTGGTATAGCCGGATCCTCCGGGAGTGTCATGCCCAGTTTTCTGAGGAACCACCAGACTGCTTTTCAGAGTGGTTGTACCAGCTTGCAATTTCACCAGCAGTGGAGGAGTGTTCCTCTTTCTCCACATCCTTGCCAACAACTGCTGTCTCCCGTGTTTTTGATCTTGGCCATTCTGACTGGTGTGAGATGGAATCTCAGGGTTGTTTTGATTTGCATTTCCCTAATGACTAAGGATGATATCTAATGGCTGAGAAGCACCTACACATGTGTTCTTACTTACCTCTCTTACATCCTAGTCTCTCTCTTTGGAGCGACTTGGATAGTGTAGTTACTAATTCAGACCTCAATGTTTTAAGCATGCCTTGGAGTTCAGTTCACTGTCATTTTTCTTCCTTTCATGAAATTATGTATATTTGCATTTTATTTAGTCAGCTCCCTACATTGTCATCTTTTTCTCTCTTTTTAAAAAGTACCACTTCACATGATTTTACATGATAAACTCCTATAACTAGGAAAGTTGAATTAAACAGTTGTACATACCTTTGTGGTTGGTCTGTCTGTCTGTCTCTCTCTCTCTCTCTCTGTGTGTGTGTGTGTATGTGTGTGTGTGTATGTGTTTCAGATTTCTTCCATAAAAGTTTAATATTTCATTATATGAAAATTCTCACTAAAAACCAAACAATGCATCTCTTTTTTTTAAATAATTATTAATTTATCTTATGTATATGAGTACACTGTAGCAGTCTCCAGACACACCAGAAGAGGGCATTAGATCCCATTACAGATGGTTGTGATCTACCATGTGGTTTCTGGGAATTGAACTCAGGATCTCTGGAAGAGCAGTCAGTGCTCTTAACTGCTGAGACACTTCTCAGGCCCCAACAATACTTTTCTTAAATACTAGCAACCAAAAGTGGCTTTTTTGGGCTGGAGAGATAGCTCAGTGGTTCAGAGCATGGAGTGCTCTTTTAAAGAACCATAGTTCAATTCCCAGCATCCACATGGCAGCTTACAGCTGTCTGTTAACTCTAGTTTGGAGGATCTGACACCCTCTCACAGACATACATGAGGGCAAAACACTATCACACATAAAATAAGAGTAAATTAGAGTGCGCTTTGCAGCAAAGTTATTAGTAATTCTTGGCTTTTAAATAAATTCATGTTCCCCTAATATGTCTAAATCATTATATTTCCTTTTCTGATAGCTCTCTAAAGATGTAATATATTCCTTTTCTACTGTTTTCATTCTGTCTTTTGTGTTGTAGAATATAGTCTGTTAATACATATTGTCTTGTGATTTGAGTTGAAAGTGTGTTTCTTTTCTGTTTGTCTTTTGTCTTTTAACCATGGTTTTACGTATATTAGTATACGTGAAGAATGCGCTGGAGTGGAGTTTGTCAGTCTTCCCCTCACCAGGCTACAGTTGGCACAGCTATTGCCCGTGGCATTGCTTCACAGTCTCATTCAGGAGGTGGCAAGCACACAGCATGACGAGCACGCTAATGATTGGTCTCCTGTCTGCACGACAGAGGCTAGGGTAGGACAGACTCAGCTTTTTCTGAATCTTGAGTATTTATGTTCACAGATTTGGCTGATTTTGGCACTGACTCTTGCTTTCATTCACTGACTGATTCAGAGTCTCTTATCTTTTATGTTATCAGATATTCATAGTCTCAGACTAAAGTTTCCCATAATGTCTTTATTCATTGTTGATATTTGTTAAGGGTACATGTACTATTACAGGCTGGAACAATTTTGGCATTTTGTGCCGTTGTGTCAATATGGATTATGTAAAATTTTCCCCTTAAATATGTTAAATGTCTACTTTCCTAGCTGCATGAGATAGTATATGCTCATTTATTATATTTGTGTAGCAAAATTAAATTAATAAGAAAATTCTTCACCAAGGTCACAGATCAGTTCTTATCTGGCCCAACTTGTTGTTTTAAAAGGTCCCACCATAATCACTTGTTTAATGTTTTTAAAATGTGTAATGTTTGATTCTCCAAAAGCTAATCCTGTGTTTTGCCACTTGAGAACTCATCTCAATGATGATGTGATAACTCCTATTTCTTGATTTTGTTCTCCATCTTCTGGAAATAATTCAGAAGGCCATATTGTTGATTCCAAAGGAAATCCAGATCAGACCAACTCAATAGAGCAAACTCAAGATCTGACCTGAAAATCTAAAGTTATTTCCCTTCTGTAATCTTCTGTGCCCTCACACTTTTTAGCTGCATTACTTCAGTATTCTTGTGTGTGACTGCAGCTTTTGGAAGCAGACATTATTGTGGAAACAAGAGATACATGAAGATTCTCAGTTATCTAAGACCTGGGTTCAGTTTTCACTGCTGTGAATGGGGTATCTCTTTCACTATGTTTGGACAATAGCTAATCTGTTTGTGGTGTGACAGGGATAAACAACTGAGCAGGTAACATCCTCCCCAGAACTTCTCAGTCTAAGCATCCAAAGCAGAAACACCGTTTCCAAACACATCTTCAAGAGCAGACTTACAGTTCACCCTCAGCAATTGAATGGAAGCTCTTGGCAGTCAGATCCTATGCTACACTCATTGCTTGTTCCAGTTTGTTTCCATCTTTATTTTACATTTACTGTGGTATGGTTACTTTTCAGATTTTACCTTGTAATGTTAAATGGACTTCTAGAAGCCACTATGTTGAACCAATATGGAGGAAATATTTTAAACATAATAGAAAACTAATATGGGGTTCTTTGAGTTCCTGAAGACAACTACTCTATTCAGAATAGAACTGAGAAAATAAGCATGTGGTGAACCTGGGGGCTGACTACTAGCCGCACTGGGAGATAGAATCAAGTAAGAGAGAGAGAGAGAGAGAGAGAGAGAGAGAGAGAGAGAGAGAGAGAAATCTTCATAAACCGCCTTCCTTCTGGTAGACCACAGTGATGATATTTATTCAGGGGCATCAAAATTTAAAGTAGTATCTGAGGGTCCCTCCAAAGTCTAGTTATTTTCCCTTCTTGAATATGGTCATCTAAGTAAATAACCCTAACTCTTACTGAGAATAGACAGGAGAAAGATTTATAGTTTTAGGCTTGGTTTCATCTATTAAAGAAGTCTGGAGCTATGAACTGGCTCAAACCTGGCTGTGCCTCTGGTGAAGTTATACTTATAAGCCACACTTACTGTTTTTCTGTTATACAAATTAGATAAGGTATTGAATGTCCAGTAATAGATAAAATTATTTTCTTAGTTATAAAAATAAATTAAATGGTCATGAATAGTTTTTTTTACTTTATATAAGTATAAAATATCAATATTTGCTTGCTCCAACTCTTCTACTGGATCACACAGATGTGGGGATTGTACTTAACTTGGTATCCAAATATTTAGATTGAAAAGTGTAAGCCAGGTGTGGAGATGTATGCCTGTATTCCAAGTACCACGGTGCTGTCAAAAGTTTGAGGCTAGCCTGATCTACATAGTCAATGTCATACCAGCCAGGATAAATAGCGATACCTCATTTCAGTAAACCAAAATAAATAAACATAAGGGTATGAAACAGACAGTGTGGTGTAGCTAAATAAGAATGCTATCACTAGACAAAGGGTCACGTGAGCAGGTCATGCCCTCGTCTGCAAAGATTGCTGTGTCTGTATGTAAATATGTAGTCATTGTATGTGGACGCATACATTTACTTTTGTGCTTGGGAATTTGATGTAATTAAGAGGTGTCCATTGCATGCCAGAGTGTCAAGAGACAAACTAATATGATATATATATACTATGCCATCTGGATTAATATGGGAACAATTTTCCCCAAATCTCCACCTGCATATTTTGAGACAGAGTTGGATAAAAAGAGAGAAGTTGGCATGAAATTGGGGTCCAAGCAGCAGAAATAAAATATTTAAAGCTATTTGAAACTCCTCTCCAGAATGAAGTAATGAGGGAGAAATGCTGAGGTCCACAGAGTAACCTAAACCCACTCTCTTTGGCTCTCCATTTAAGCTTTCCTCCTCACTCCTGGTCATTCAAATCTACAAGATACCAGGACCACCACTGGAGTCCAGCTGTGAAGAACTGTAGCTCTTCTAAGTTGTACACGCAAATCCCACTCCTATTACCACATGCAGTGTACATATATATATATATATATATATATACACACACACACACACACTCAGACCTTTCCTTTCCTGGTCTTCCCCTTTCCTTCCAGAGCTTCAAATCCTCAGTTCCTTTGGCAGCAGTGTAGGCTCTAGGCTCTAATTCCTACAGAGACCCTTTTTTTTGGGGGGGGGGGTTCGAGACAGGATTTCTCTGTATAGCCCTGGCTGTCCTGGAACTCACTCTGTAGACTAGACCAGGCTGACCTCAAACTCAGAAATATGCCTGCCTCTGTCTTCCAAGTGCTGGGATTAAAGGCATGCGCCCCCACTGCCCAGCCCATGGTGACATTCTTATGCACCACCTTCAGTCACAGAGTGTGTCTTGACTGGTACAAGCTATGATCCATTGATTTCCCACTACACAAAATGAAAATGTGCTCCCTTTCCTCTTCTTTCTGTCATCATCATCTGCACATCCTTCAAATACACTTAGATAAATATTAAGTGACTATTATTATTACTAACCACACTTTGTCCTGAAGAAAAACATCAAGTAGCAAACCAGGACTACAGTTGCTTTCCAAAGTTTTATTTGGTTTCCTCTGGAATTATTATCATCTTTGCAGACCATAAATTCAATTTAGGTGCTTTTCTGGCCAACCAAATCAACTTTTGCTATGTTCATTTTGGCCAAGTAGGACATTGGTTTCATCTTCTCATTTTTTTTAAATGATTAGTGTACAAAACAACGTCTTGTTATAGTATTTTCAAATATATATCATCTTGCTCTCGCCTTTCCTTCCCTATGCCCCTTCCCACTCTGGCTGGTTCCCTGCCTTCCCCAAGTAGTCCCTTCTTTGATTCTATTAACCTCTTTTCCTGCTCCCCACCCCCATAATGTCCCCTCTGAAGGCTAACAGAGCTGCCAAGGAGTTAGCTTTGGTGACTGTTTCCGGATGTCCCTTTCCCATCCACACCACTTCCTCTTTCCTGGTTAAGTCTTCACCACAGTTTAGTGCATTCTGTGAGGACTCACTGAAATTTCTTAAGTACAAAAAAATCCCTAATCTACGCTTACAACTGGTTGTTTGGCTCACTATAAACTTCAAGACTGAATTCATTTCCATTTGGCAATTTAAATTTTTAAAGTATCACCTTTTGTAACTTCCAGGGACTTCTTTTTAGAAGGCCAAAGTATGTTTATTATGCTTTTTGTTTTATTTTGTTTTTGTTTGTTTGTTTGTTTGTTTGTTTTTGGATTGGGCTCCTGCTCTAAGTTTGCTGTAGGAAGCTTATGGGTCTGAAGCTGCACTGAATAGATCCTGGAGTTTCACAGATATTTGTTTCATTGGGTTTCCTGGGATCGAGCTGGCCTTTTCAACCCGCAAATTTATATCTTTCTTACCTGAAAATATGCTAATTGTATGCAAGATTTCCTCCTTCTTTCCTTCTTGTTTTACTCTCCAAGCTATTATTCAAATACTGAACATTCTATAGTAACCTCTAATTTTCCAATGTTTGTTCTCTTATTTCTCAACTTTATCCTTCAACTCAATTCTCCAACTCACGTACCATGTTTTCCACTGCCCCTCTCTCTCTCATATATCTTATATCACAGATAGACTCTTTATTATCTTCAAAGCATAATTTTTCTGTGTTTTGTCTTCATGTTTCACTTATAAGGATTTCCCTGACATTTGATAATTTCTGGGATATTAATTGTAAAGATGAGATATTAAAAGTGGATTCAAAACTTTTAAAACTTGAAACTTGATTTTCAATTTGCACTTTACTGTGCAGCAAAAACTGAGCATAAGTAAATTGATGAAGCCGTTGGCTAGGAAACCAGATATAATTAATTACTTTCAAAGGGAAGTCAGATTTTCCACAGAAAGAACTGCTCATATTTTGACAAATGGTCTGTAGAAGGACAGGAAGCACAGAGCGGCACAGTTGCTATTGTAGAGGAATTTTAATCCAGTATCATGGCTACTCAGGCAAAGGATCACAGCCAAAGATACAGTCAAGCCAGAATGCAGACACACCCTGGATTACAGTAGAATCTGGTTAGAATACAGACATGCCCTTAGTGCACGCATTTAACAGGAAATAGTGAAGCTAAAGTTAGTTTGCAGAAGGAAGCAGCCATGTTTGAAAGTTACTTCTAATTGAGGGGCAGACAAATGACTAATCAGAGAAGGATTTCACAGAATGAGTCAGAGATAGGATGTGTTCCACTCTCATGAGGAAAGAGAAGCTACTTGAGAGCCATGCAGAGTGAGTCAGGGGGAGGGCTGTTCAATGAGTGCAGTTAGTTGAGTTTAGGTAATGAAGTGGAGGTCCCTTGAATAAGTTGAGTCAGTACAGTTCATGCAATACAGGTCAGCACAGGCAGCTGAGAATAATAATCAGAGAATAATAAGGAGCCCAAAGATTAGAACAGCCAGAGTTAGTATGAGGCCAAGCAGAGCAATTCAGTGGGAAGCTGAGAGAAGCCAGACTGACTCAGCCAGCTTGGAGAGGAGTTTGAGCAAGAACAGCCGAGTTGATCCAACCAGTCAGAGTTCAGGAAGAAATAGAAAAGGTGAGCTTATTCAGCAGTAAGCCTTGGGGTGAAACATTCTAGGCCTAGATCAGATTTTGCAGAGGCTAGAAGTTCTACAGAAAGAGAATGCTCTGGGCTCAGCCCAAGTCATGTATTTGTAAGGCTTGGGTCTGGTTCTCATCTCATCCCTTCCTCTGAGAAAATAAAAGTGACGTTTACAGCTACGGTGGCTCATCTTTTCTCTTGTTCTTTATCACAGATCTTCTTTTGGAAGATACTGATTTTACTTTGTATTTATTGTCATTTCAAGAGAGAATAACATTAGAGACCTGATTCATTCAGTTACCATTTCTTTTCTTGTGCATTCCTTTAGTCGCTCAACAAACACTTATTGGAACCATTGTACTGACAGTGCTATGAATAGTGAGGGTATCTTGTGAAAAAAGGAAGAAAACAGATTCCAACAGCTAACAGATAAATAATTTTAAAAAATAACATTATTTTTGTTTCCTGAAGTTTTTATTTTATTTTAGTATTTTGTTTCCAATTTTTAAACCTGCAAATAGTGATAGTTTGACTTCTTCCTTTCCAATTTGTGGGTTATCCATACCATGCAGACATGGGTTTTGTTATAGCTCTTTCAGACATATGTACTATTATGCTGGCTTCAACATCCTTCCCTACTATGGTACCCTCTCCTTAGTCAACTTCTCCTGTTTCCTGGTCCTGATTCCATCATCCTCTCCCTCCTTCTGTCTCCCTTAAGCTCTCTCACCTTTCCCATAATCCTCTTTCTAGTTTCACAACTTATGTTCATGCAAACACATGCTATATAAACACACACACACTACCACCACACCACCACCACCACCACCACCATCACCACCTTAAGTCTGAGTTCTAGAAAGAAAACGTGTAATTTTCCTGTCTGAATTCAGCTCCTTTCACTTAAAAAAATATTTTCTGTTCAATAAAAATAGAATGATTTCACTGTTCTTCATGACTACATGAAATCCTATGCTGTATGTTTACGCCATTTTCTTTGTGCACTCATCTGTTGATGGGCACTAGCCTGATTCTATTTTTTGGTGAATAATTTGGTTGGGAGTGAATATCTAACTATCTCTGTGCTGTGTGACTTAAAGTCTCTTAGGTTTATACCCATTAGCAAGCATGTATGCATGTATGTATGTATATACACATATATATATATATATATATATATATATATATATATATATATATATGATCTGAGTCATATGGTAGTTTCATTTGCAGTATTTTTTTACTTCAATATTGTTTTCGGTAGTACATGTAACAGCTTATTTCCCAACAGTACAAAGTTTCCTAACACACTTCCAAAATTGGTTATTTGGTTGTTTTTTTTTTTTGGGGGGGGAGTTGTTGTTTGTTTGTTTTGGGTTTTTGGTTTTGTTTGTTGGTTTGTTTGTTTGATGATAGTCATTTTGACTGTGATAAGGTGGTATCTTAAAACAGTTTTAATTTGCATTCCCTGATGGCTCACTTACCTCCTAGACATCTGAACTTCTTCTTTGGAGGAAAGCCTGTTTAATTCTATTATATTGACTAGATTTGGTTGGGTTTTTTCCCTAGTGTTTAATTTTTTGTTGTTATTACATATCCTGGATTTTAATCCTGTATCATGTGTAGTTGGTAAAGGGTTTCTCCCACCCAGAACACTGTCTCTTCATGAAAGTACCTGTTTCGTTTGGTGTGCAGAAGTTTGTACTTTGCTATAATCCCATTGTCAAAGATTGGGATTACTTCCTATGTTACACTGGAAAGTACCCACTTCTTGAAATCTGTGTCTCTGCACGTGCATGTGTGTGTGCATGCAAATGTGTATGTGTTTCTATGTGTGTGTCACTCTAACATTTTTTAAGTTCCAGGTTTTACATTAAAATCTTGATCCATTTTAATTGATTTTTAGGCAAATATGGATCTAGTTTCATTCTTCTAAATATAGAATTCTAGTTTTACCAGAGCTATTTTTTATTGCCTTTAATTTTTTGTGTACATTTTTGCTACCTGTTCTTCATAAATTAGTGGGCACATTTCTGGTTCCCTTATTTCACGGTTTTCATGGTTGTTTTGGTTCCTATGGCTCTGTAATTTAAGATTTTAAAGGTTTTTTGGTTTTAATGATAATGGTTTTTGGAGTTATGATAACAGTTACATCACTTTTTCTAATAAGGAGTCTTTTATGCTTCCATATGAATTTTGAGATTATTTTTCTCTACTTCTAGGAATAATGTCACTGGAATATGGGTGCATTGATATTGTAGATTGCTTATTTTTCCCTTTTTGTTACTTAATAACACCATTTATATGTACAGTGCAAGTCATATAGATGTCCCAATTAAAGCTGAGCTCTCCACACTCTTATTCTCTGTATTTGACTAGTTATGGGCCATGATGCTAATCACCATCTGTTGCAAAACAAACTTTCTCTTATATGTGTGTACAAAAATAAAAACTTAGGGGAAAATATATTACTGTGTCCATTTAACTGAATAATATTATTAGGTTCTCCCCAAGGGCCTATCACCTAAGCCAGCTACAGTTTTTGGCAGATTTACAGTACCAGACATGAGTTCCATTTTTTGGAGTGGGATTTAATACAATTGGAAACTGTTTGGCTGTTTGTATAATAAGACACTATTAATGTAAGAACAGAAAGAACGGGCAAACCTGTATCAAAATCTAAAAGAAATGCTCTGTTTTTCCTCATCTAAAGTAATATCGGCCATAGGTTTCTCATGTATAGCCTTTACTACTTGGAGGTAAGTTCCTTCTATTACTGAGTCTTTGGAGCTTCTGTCATGAAAGAATGCTGAACTTTTTTGAGGGACTTTCCTGGATTTGTGGAGATGTTCATGTGGTTTTTGCACTTACGTTTATGTTCTGTGGTCACTTATTGATTTGCATGTGTTGAACTAAACTTGTACCCTTGGAATAAAATCAGCCTGCTCATCATATACAGACTTCTTGTTTTGTTCTTAAATTTTGCTTGTGTTCTACTTTGATTTCTGTTGCTGTGATAAACACCAAGAAAGAAGGAAACTTGGAGAGGAATGAGCTTGCTCCCAGGCTCCAATTCAGCTAGGCAGTTAGCAGTATTCTTCCACCAGATTCAGCTGTAAGCATCTGCCTTGAATGTCTGTCTTGGCTTTCCTCCATGATGGACTATAACCCAAGATATAAAACAGCATATTCCTATATATTTGAGTTTCCTCTTAGTTTTTGGCACCAACTTAACCTGCAGACTCATCTTGGTTTTTGTTGTTGTTGGTTTTTGGTTTTTGTTTTGTTGTTGTTGTTTTAGAGAATTATACATAGTATGAGGACCTGGGTTTTGAGTGTATACAGTCCTCCTTGAAACACAGCAAGCATTTGACTCTTCTCAGCATCAGAGCTAAAACCTTGAGTTTTCACCCTCCCTTTCCAATCTAATAATAAATCTATTCTAGCATTTCCTTTTCCATATTTGTAGCTGTCTTTTTTTTTTAATTTAATTTTATTTTATTTTTTTAATTTACATTCCAAATCACTTCCCCTTTCCCGTTTCCTCCCTCCCCGAAAGTCCCATAAGCCCCCTTCCCTCCCTCTTTTCTCCGTTCAACCCCCTCTCATTACTCTGTCCTGGCGTTCCCCTACATCCAGTCTTTCCAGGACCAGGGGTCTCTCCTTCCATCTTTTTAGAAATCTATTGATATGCTGATTGTGTCTAGGGTATTCTGAGATTCTGGGTCAATATCTCCTTATCAGTGACTTCATACCATGTGTGATCTTTTGTGATTGGGTTACCTCACTAAGGATGATATTTTCAAGTTCTGACCATTTGCCTAGGAATTTCGTGAATTCATTGTTTTTAATTGCAGAGTAGTATTCCATTGTGTAAATATACCACATCTTCTGAATCCATTCCTCCGTTGAGGGACATCTGGGTTCTTTCCAGCTTCTGGCTATTATAAATAAGGCTGCTATGAATATAGTGGAGCATGTGTCCTTATTGCATGCAGGTAAAGTCTCTGGGTATATGCCCAGGAGTGGTATAGCCGGATCCTCCGGAAGTGTCATGCCCAGTTTTCTGAGGAGCCGCCAGACTGCTTTCCAGAGTGGTTGTACCAGCCTGCAATTCCACCAGCAGTGGAGGAGTGTTCCTCTTTCTCCACATCCTCGCCAACAACTGCTGTCTCCTGTGTTTTTGATCTTAGCCATCCTGACTGGTGTGAGATGGAATCTCAGGGTTGTTTTGATTTGCATTTCCCTAATGACTAAGGATGATGAACATCTCTTTAGGTGCTTCTCAGCCATTAGATATTCTTCAGGTGAGAACTCTTTGTGGAGCTCTGTACCCCATTTTTTAATAGGGTTACTTGCCTCTCTGGAGTTTAACTTCTTGAGTTCTTTGTATATCTTGGATATTAGCCCTCTGTCGGATGTAAGGTTGGTAAAGATCATTTCCCAGTTAGTTGGTTGCCGCTTTGTCTTTTTGACGGTGTCTTTTGCCTTGCAAAAACTTTGTAATTTAATGAGGTCCCATTTGTCTATTCTTGATCTTAGAGTATAAGCTATTGGAGTTCTATTCAGGAAATTCTCCCCTGTGCCCATATGTTCAAGGTTCTTCCCTAGTTTCCCTTCTATTAGTTTCAGTGTGTCTGGTTTTATGTGGAGATCTTTGATCCACTTAGAATTGAGCTTAGTGCAAGGAGATAAGGATGGGTCAATTTGCATTCTTCTGCATGTTGACCTCCAGCTGAGCCAGCACCATTTGTTGAAAAGGCTATCTTTTTTCCACTGGATGGTTTTAGCTCCTTTGTCAAAGATCAAGTGACCATAGGAGTGTGGATTCATTTCTGGGTCTTCAATTCTGTTCCATTGATCTACATGTCTGTTACTGTACCAATACCATGCAGTTTTTAACACTATTGCTCTGTAGTACAGCTTGAGGTCCGGGATACTGATTCCCCCAGAGGTTCTTTTACTCTTGAGAATAGTTTTAGCTATTCTGGGTTTTCTGTTATTCCAGATGAATTTTTGAATTGCTCTTTCTAACTCTACGAAGAATTGAGTTGGGATTTTGATGGGGATTGCATTGAATCTGTGTATTACTTTTGGTAAGATGCTCATTTTTACTATATTAATCCTGCCAATCCATGAGCATGGCAGATTTTTCCATCTTCCGAGGTCTTCTTCAATTTCTTTCTTCAGAGACTTGAAGTTCTTGTCATACAGATCTTTCACTTGTTTGGTTAGCGTCACGCCAAGATACTTAATATGGTTTGTGGCTATCGTAAAGGGTATTATTTCTCTTACTTCTTTCTCAGTCTGCTTATCCTTTGAGTATAGGAAGGCTTCTGACTTGCTTGAGTTGATTTTATATCCGGCCACTTTGCTGAAGTCGTTTATCAGCTGTAGGAGTTCTCTGGTGGAGTTCTTTGGGTCGCTTATGTATACTATCATATCGTCTGCAAATAGTGATAGTTTGACTTCTTCCTTTCCAATTTGTATCCCTTTGACCTCTTTTTCTTGTCTAATTGCTCTAGCTAGAACTTCAAGTACTATATTGAAAAGATATGGAGAGAGAGGGCAGCCTTGTCTAGTCCCTGATTTTAGTGGGATTGCTTCAAGTTTCTCTCCGTTTAGATTGATGCTGGCTACTGGTTTGCTGTAAATTGCTTTTACTATGTTTAGATATGGGCCTTGAATTCCTGATCTTTCCAAGACCTTTAGCATGAAAGGATGCTGAATTTTGTCAAATGCTTTCTCAGCATCTAATGAGATGACCATGTGGTTTTTTTCTTTGAGATTGTTTATGTAGTGGATTACATTGATGGATTTCCTTATATTGAACCATCCCTGCATCCCTGGGATGAAGCCTACTTGATCGTGGTGAATGATCGTTTTGATGTGTTCTTGGATTCGGTTGGCAAGAATTTTATTGAGTATTTTTGCATCGATATTCATAAGAGAGATTGGCCTGAGATTCTCTTTCTTTGTCGGATCTTTGTGTGCTTTTGGTATTAGTGTAATTGTGGCTTCATAGAACAAGTTGGGTAGAGTTCCTTCTGTTTCTATTTTGTGGAACAGTTTGAAGAGTATTGGTGTTAGGTCTTCTTTAAAGGTCTGATAGAATTCTGCACTAAAACCATCTGGACCTGTGCTTTTTTTGGTTGGAAGACTTCCAATGACAACTTCTATTTCTTCAGGGGTTATAGGATGGTTTAGATGGTCTATTTGATCCTGATTTAATTTTGGTATTTGGTATCTGTCAAGGAAATTGTCCATTTCCTCAAGATTTTCTAGTTGTGTTGAATACAGGTTTTTGTAGTAGGATCTGATGATTTTTTGAATTTCCTCAGTTTCTGTGGTTATCTCTCCCTTTTCGTTTCTGATTTTATTAATTTGGATACTATCTCTGTGCCCTCTGGTTAGTCTGGCTAAGGGCTTATCTATCTTGTTGATTTTCTCAAAGAACCAACTCCTCGTTTTGTTGATTCTTTGTATGGTTTTATTTGTTTCTACTTGATTGATTTCAGCCCTGAGTTTGATGATTTCCTGCCTTCTACTCCTCTTTGGTGTATTTGCTTCTTTTTGTTCCAGGGCTTTCAGGTGTGCCATTAAGCTGTTAGTGTATGCTGTCTCCCGTTTCTTTTTGGCGGCACTCAGGGCTATGAATTTTCCTCTTAGCACTGCTTTCATTGTGTCCCATAAGTTAGGGTATGTTGTGCCTTCATTTTCATTAACTTTCAAAAAGTCTTTGATTTCTTTCTTTATTTCCACCTTGACCAAGTTATCATTGAGTAGAGCATTGTTCAGCCTCCAGGTGTACGTGGGTTTTCTTTTGTATTTGTTGCCATTGAAGACCACCCTTATTCCATAGTGATCTGATAGGAGGCATGGGATTATTTCTATCTTCTTGTATCTGTTGAGGTCTGATTTGTGACCAATTATATGGTCAATTTTGGAGAAGGTACCATGAGGAGCTGAGAAGAAGGTGTATTCTTTAGCTCTAGGATGAAATGTTCTATATATATCAGTTAGTTCCATTTGGTCCAAGGCTTCAATTAGATTCACTGTGTCCCTGTTTAGTTTCTGCTTTCCTGAACGATCCATTTCAGAGAGCGGGGTGTTGAAGTCACCCACTATTATTGTGTGCGGTGCGATGTGTGCTTTGAGTTTTAGTAAAGTTTCTTTTACGAATGAGGGTGCCCTTGCATTTGGAGCATAGATATTCAGGATTGAGAGTTCTTGATGGTGGATTTTTCCCTTGATCAGTATGTAGTGTCCTTCTGTGTCTTTTTTGATGACTTTGGGTTGAAAATCAATTTTATCCGATATTAGGATGGCTACTCCACCTCGTTTCTTGGGGCCATTTGCTTGTAAAATTGTTTTCCAGCCTTTTACTCTGAGGTAGTGTTTGTCTTTGACACTGAGGTGCGTTTCCTGCATGCAGCAAAATGCTGGGTCCTGTTTACGTATCCAGTCTGCTAGTCTATGTCTTTTAATTGGGGAATTGAGACCATTGATATTAAGAGAGATTAAGGCATAGTGATTATTGCCATCTGCCATTCTTGACGCTATCTTTATGTTTGAGTGGTTATCTACTTTTGGGTTTGATTCAAGAAGGTTATTATCTCATTTTTTCCAGGGTGTTGTTTCTCTCCCTGTATTGGAGGTTTCCACCTATTATCCGTTGCAGGGCTGGATTTGTGGAAAGATATTGTGAAAATTTGGTTTTATCATGGAATATCTTGGTCTCTCCATCTATGGTGATTGAGAGTTTTGCTGGGTATAGTAGTCTAGGCTGGCATTTGTGCTGTCTTAGTGTCTGCATGAGATCTGCCCAGGATCTTCTGGCTTTCATAGTCTCTGGTGAGAAGTCTGATGTGATTCGGATAGGTCTTCCTTTGTATGTTACTTGGCCCTTTTCTCTTACTGCATTTAGTATTCTTTCTTTGTTTAGAACATTCGGTGTTTTGATTATTATGTGACGGGAGGTATTTCTGTTCTGGTCCAGTCTGTTTGGAGTTCTGTAGGCTTCTTGTATGTTCATCGGCATCTCTCTCTTTAAGTTAGGGAAGTTTTCCTCCATAATTTTGTTGAAGATGTTTACTGGCCCTTTAAGTTGCAAATCTTCACTCTCATCTATACCTATAATCCTTAGGTTTGGTCTTCTCATTGTGTCCTGGATTTCCTGGATGTTTTGGGTTACGCGTTTTTTGCATTTTGCATTTTCTTTGACTGTTGAGTCGATGCTTTCTATGGAATCTTCAGCACCTGAGATTCTTTCTTCCATCTCTTGTATTCTATTGTTGATGTTTGCATCTATGACTCCTGATTTCTTCCCAAGGTTTTCTATCTCCAAAGTTGTCTCCCTTTGTGATTTCTTAGTTGTTTCTACTTCCTTTTTTAGTTCCTGGATGGATTTGCTGAGATCCTTCACTTGTTTGTTTGTATTTTCCTGTATTTCTTTAAGGTATTTTTGCATTACCTCTTTCAGGATTTCTTCCTGATGACCCACGTTCTCCTGCATTTCTCTGAGCGATTTTTGTGTTTCCTCCTCATGGGAATCCATCTGTTGATCCATCGTCTCCTGCATTTCTTTAAGCAGTTCTCGTGTTTCCTTTGTAAGGGCATCTAACCGTTGATTCATTTCTTTAAGCAATTTTTGTGTTGCCTCCTTATGGGCATCCGTCTGTTGACCCATATTCTTCTGCATTTCTTTATGCAAATTTTGTGATTCCTTTGTGAGTGCATCTACCCGTTGATTCATCTCGTTAAGCGATTTTTGTGTTGTCTCCTTGTGCGCCTCCATCTTTTGATCCATGTTCTCCCGCATTTCTCTAAGCGATTTTTGTGTTTCCTTTGTAAGGGCTTCTAACCGTTGATTCATGGTCTCCTGTAACTCTTTATGAGATTTATTTGTGTCCTTCTTGTGATCCTCTAATAGCATCATGAGAAGTGATTTTAAATCCAGATCTTGTCTTTCGGGTGTGGTGGGGTATCCAGGACTTGCTGCTGTTGGAGAGTTGGGTTCGGATGGTCCCACATTACTTTGATTACTGTTAGTAACATTCCTACGTTTGCCTTTTGCCATCTGGATACCTCTGGTGTTAGTTGGTCCTGCTGCCACTGGCTGTTGGTTGGACCTCCTGTGAGCCTGCAAAGCTATTTCTGCCCCCCCTGGATTACCAGGATTCCCCTGGCACCGATTTCTGGGGCCTGCCTGCTCCTGAGTGACTTTGGAGCCCTAATGTGCTTTGCCCCAAGTGATCTTATATTGGGGAGGCCTTGCACATCTAAAGGCTCAGCCTAGTGGATTCCTGGAGCAGAGGTCGCCAAAGGGAGGCTGGCAGGCTCCTGCCCTGTGCAGGGGTGTGTGATCTCTCCTGGGGGGGGGGAGGGGGCGTCCCTCTGCCAGGCAGAAGTCCCACAGCAGAGCTGGCGTGCTGGTCACTGCAGATCAGCCCAGCACCTGGGAGCAGGTTACACACAAGCTGCCTGAACCCGAAGCGATATTATGCCTGTCTGTCTCTGAGCCTGGTGGTCCCAACTACCTGGTCACTGGAGCAAAGATGGCGGAGGGCACTCTCCGTGGCGCTGCTCACCCTGTGGTCATGATGGCCCGCCGATCTGGCACCCAGACGACCACAGCGCCAACCCGCCCTCGGGCACAGACGGAAGCCCCAACAGGCCGTGTCCCAAGTGATGTTATATGGGGGGAGAGCCTGGGTACCGGTCTCTCCAGCGCAGTCCGCGGGAACAGAGGTCGCGGAAGGGAAGCTGGCAGGCTCCCTCCCTGCGCGGGGTCCCTCCACCAGGCAGAAGGTCCCACCGCGGAACTGGCGCGCTGGTTACTGCAGATCAGCCCAGCACCTGGGAGCAGGTTACACACAAGCTGCCTGAAACCGAAGCGATATTATGCCTGTCTGTCTCTGAGCCTGGCGGTCCCAACTACCTGGTCACTGGAGCAAAGATGGCCGTCTCGTAGCTGTCTTTTTTGCAGCAGTGATAAATGTAACACAGAAACGATGAAAGGCTGTGTTGTGGAAGCACAGAAAGAAGTATGAGCTTGTTCTTCAAAACTCAGCAAAAAACTATCAGAGAAATAAGAAATTGGAATCAGAAGTGATGGAGTGGGGAAAAACAGAAAGGAAAGAAGCCAAATACTTGTGTAGCAAACTGTGTCCTGATGGGGTGGAGCATGAAGGGAAGAAGGTTTAGACTACTGTTTCTCAACCTGTGGGTTGAGACCCCATTGGGAGTTGAATGACCTTTTCACAGGGGTCACCCAAGACCATTGGAAAACACAGATGTTTACATTATAATTCATAATGATAGCAAAATTGCAGTTATGAAATATCAACAAAAATGATGGAATAGTTGGGGATTACCACATCATAAGGAACTGTAGTAAAGGGTCACAGAATTAGGAAGGCTGAGAACCACTGGTTTAGACTGATCAAGTAGACAACAGTCAAACTACAGGTGAACTGCACTTCCCTGCTGATAACTGAACTTTTTCTCAAAACTAAGGCTCTATTGGAAAGAAACCAGTTAACAGAATAATTGCAAAATATATATTTATGATGCTATATAATTAGTTATATAGGCTATTCCACATCACTTAAAATATGTGTGCAAAGTTAATTCTCATTTCTCATTACAGATATATTCCATAAAGTTTACTAGAAATACTGAATTAGTTAATATCGAACATTGTTTTGAGGAAAACCACAGTAGTATTTTTTGAAAAACCTATATTACATTATTTTTATAAACCAGTTGGTTTATAAATTTACCTTATGCCACGTATGTTTCAAAAGACCTTATTAAATAAATACACTGATCCATTAACATTGAGACAAGGTAACATAACACTCTTATATCTCAGGCCCATAGTAAGATCGTGTACATTTATCTTTTCTATAAGGCACTTAAAAGCCTCCTTACCCTTAGGAAAACAATCCTTCAATCATTTTCCATAGTGAACAGTCATGTTAAAGGACAAAAATGTACAAAATCTGGCACTGAATAGGTCACAAAAAGCTAGTGCTTAGTTACAGTTTGAGAGCTGAAACAGGAAGGTAGGATAATACCTAGCTGACCTCAGATGGGAATGTGCACATCAGGCAATAAAATTTATTTATAAATTTTGGCATGTTTATTAATGACAGGGAAAGTATCACAAACATTGATTTTGGGATTACTAATAAATTTTAAACTGTATGCAAATTTATAAAAAATGGACTCTATACAAATACATCTAAGAAACTAATACTCCATTCGTGTAAATAAAAAGTGAGAAAAAAAACAAATTTGCAAATGAGTACAAGGTAAGATGCAAAGATGAAAAGCTAAATGCCAAAGTTTCTGTTTGGCAGATGTGGTGGTTTGATAGGAATGGCCCCCATAGACTCATGTGTGTGAATGCTTGGCCTATACAGAGTGTAGGTATTAGGAGGTATGGCCTTGGTATAGGAAGTGTGTTACTGTGGAGGCAGACTTTGAGGTCTTAACGTGCTCATGGTGGGCTTAGTAGGGCAGTCTTCATTTCTGCTGCCTGTAGATCAAGATGTTGGACTGTTAACTTCTCCAGCTCTACACCTTCTTCCTTAAGTTGACTTGAAATGGCTTTTTTGTATATAGTTTGCAAACAAGGCAGCCCTGGTATATCCAGAACCTGAGCTAGGTACCAAGGGAAAAATAACAGAAAGAATCTATTGAGAGAAGGGAATACAACATTCAAAACAGAAAATAATAGAAAACTGAGGTAACAGGTCTGTGTGCCTTATTACATTTCTATAATACTTTGCCAATGACTGACTACCCCCAGTCTGACTGTGCATTTGGTTGGGAGACACCTTTAAATCCAGCACTCAGGAGGCAAAGGCTGGCAGATCTCTTTGAGTTGAGGTCAGCATGATCTATACAGTGAGTTCTAGGATTGCCAGAGTTCTAGAGTGATATGCTGTCTCAAAAAAAACTGAAACAAAAGAAAATATTTTACTTTGTATTGTCTATCCTTGTGTCTTTTACAAACCTGTGTTGTTTGGAAACATAATTATACATTTTTGGAACTGAAAAGACCTTGGAAAAACTTAACAGAACTTTCTTAGTTTATGAACTGAGAACCATGTTTTAGTTGAGTATCCTAGATGTGTCACTTGAATGGAACAAGAGATTAAAGAAGTTAGAAAAATGTATAGCAAAAGAATTAAGAAAAAGAAAGATTCATAAGTGTTTTTAGGAAAAAATAAAATTTTGAATTCACACAATTAAAAGGGTAAGACATTTTAAAGAAAACTAAATAGTTCTTGAGAAATGTGTATGTTTTCATTCATAGGCTGTGCTAGCATGCTTTTCTTTTAGACTATTGTCCCTTTTATTTTTGTGCTTATACAAATAATAAATATTAAAACTATATTCCAAGTGTATAGTGTATAGCAGGAGGAAACAATTCAAATCATGACAGTAGCATGGAGACCAGAGCACACTGGACTGGACAGCAGAAGTTCGTCTTGGTTGTCCTGGTAGACGTAAGGTACATACCATATTTAATATAATAGAACCTGCAGGAACTCCATTTGGGAGACATAATGACATCAGCCTTGGCAGTGTGAGTTGATTTGGCTGACAACATAAGTAACCCAGACCATATCCAAACAGAATCATTGTATATTTCTTTTACCTCAGAGTTACTTTGTTTTCAAGAGTTAATGTCCTTAGATACAAATGACAAAGAAAAAAATAATGTAATTTTGAAATACAATTTTGTTTATTTCTACAAACTCACTTATTTTCCAATGCCTATGAGGTGCCTTAAAGAAATCATAAAGTCCATAATCTGCATAATTTCCAGATCCACAATAATCTTAACATATGATAAATAGAATGGGCTCAACTCCTCCCAGCAGAGATTTAATTGCTTTGCTGTCACTGCAGGACAAAATGGACTTCACTTTTAAATATTAAAAATGAAAATCATAAGGCACTGTGTGTGTACAGGAGAAAATGCCCCTTTTATCATCACTGCCACCATAAAAATATATACAGATGACAGATATCTTGTTTCAGGATCCAACTGTATCTGATAGTTCAGTGATGATTTCAGTGCAGAAAGAAAAACATGTTTCTTGGTTTTAGAAGAAGGAAAGGGAACACAAGTCCAATGGTCACTTTTTTAAATCCTGAACTGCAAAGGACATTTTTTTTCATGAAAAAACAAAACAACAACAACAACAAAAAGAGTATAGAGACTCCCCCTAGGTCTTTATGTAAAACTCAAAATGAAAAAAGAGAGATAGACAGATAAAAAAGAAAGAGGGGGGAGGAAGGAAGGAAGGAAAGAAGGGAGGGAGGACGGGAGAGAGGGAGGGAGGGAGAGAGGGAGGGAGGGGGGGAGAGAAAGAGAGAAAGAAAGAAAGAAAGAAAGAAAGAAAGAAAGAAAGAAAGAAAGAAAGAAAGAAAGAAAGAAAGGCATTAAGCTATCAGGAAATATCCATTCAGAGAAAGATTCTCATTCGCGGTGGTAAGGGAATCTTTATTTTAAACTGAAGATCAGGCCTATAGTCCCATACAGTGCCATGAAGACATGGCCCCTTACTCATGCATGATAGCTCTTGCCTTACAACACCAGCACTAAAGAGACTGAGGGGATAAGGTTGCCATCAATTCAGGGCCACTCCACTCCAAAACCCCCCAAAAGCAAATAGGACAGCCAGACTTCTACACAGTCTTCTTCTTCAAACAAAAGTAAGTAAACAATGAGAAATAGGCTACAGGGAGATAGATAATAAGCAATACTCATTCAAATTTAACATAGTCTATTTCTGTTTCCTTTCTTTTCAAATCAGAAGAAATAAAACCAAGTGAGATACAGAGCAAACTTGCAGGGATGATACTTATGCTTCTTTTTAAGTGTCAAGTCCAGGAATGTTTTCTCACTCCCCGCTGGCCCCTCCCCCAGAGGCTAAATAAGCATAAAGATAATAAGAATAATGTGGTGTTTTGCATCCTGAATCCTCATCTTTCAGACTGGACCTGTTTTTGAGTGTCAGTCAGAGCCTGCCAATTGTAGGGCTGGATTCCTGCTGGAAAGGTCCCGTGCAAGAGTATCAGGTTTCTTCAGCAGAGGACCCATTGCAATTTGCTAAGATTTGTAAGAGGGGAGGACACAGTCTGTCAGTCATACCCCCATGGTGATTTGGGAAGAGGATGCCTGCTGGGTGCTAGAAGATATTTTACATTCTGTTTTTTAGTCTGTGCTCTGTGTGTGTGTGTGTGTGTGTTTGTGAGAGAGAGAGTTTTGAAATATTCACTCATTAAATGAGTAGATTTGATTTCTGTTCTTGTTGAGAAAAGAATCTGTTCTTTTCCCCTTTTTGGTGGCAATTCATTATTTTACAAGATTAATTACTGACCATAAATCTCATGTGTCCACAATATTTGGCTTACATTCTGCCATATCACTATAAAATATGAGTAAATCTAATCTAACAGATTGTATCATCCAATGTATGCATTTTGGAAAGTTGAAGCCAAATGTAAGTAAATTGAATTGGCTGACTTCTAAGAACCAGAGAGCTGCATGAGGTAGTTTGGACCAAGCAGAGTCTCGGTGCTCCCCTGTTGTGCTCTTCTGCTTCAGTAACCAAGTTCTGTAATTACAAGCACCTGATTTCAGAGATATGGGGCTTTATTTACCAAGAAGGACCTTAGTTCCACCAAAATGGAATTTGAATAGTCCGAGCTCTCAGTGCATAGTGCCATCTGCCCTACACCCCAATCCAGCCCACTGCAGATATGCCTTCTCTCTAATGTCGGCCACCACAGCACCCCGCCAAGCTCAACTAGCTTCTCAGTGGATTTGGAAGAGGAGAGGTGGCCTCTTATTCCTCTGTATCCTTTAAAAAAAAGAAAGTTCGAAGCCCTCATCTGGTGCAGGGTCGGTCAAATACTCTTCCAGCAAGAAGTGCTCTAATAGGCAGTATAAACGATAAAGTGAATAGAAACACTGTGGTAAGGTAAACCTTGTTCACAGTATTCCAAGACAGCAACCACTACTCAGCTATGGCCATATGTTTGCACATAAGCACTTGATATACCAAGAAAATTAGGCAAATTCATTTTTATGGTATATCTTAATTTCTATATGTAGCCACCTAATTTAACATTTTTAAATATACACACATTAAGCCTGTGAGCCTTCAGTTTATGGAAGGAAATAGCCATTTGTCTCTAGATATGGGAAGAATAAAGTTAACTTCTCAAGATAATTCACTGAATTGAGTGTCAGTTTCTTCAGGTCTGCAAACCCATTCAGTTTAGGCTACCTCATCTTCTAATTACTTATTTATTACCCACACATCCCCTAAATACATATTGAGTGGTTATGCTAGGGGATGGGTATGCACAAAGAAAGGAGACAGTGGCACCTGCCTTTGGGGAATTTGCAACCTACTCAATGAGTCTGACACACTACCTAAATTTGTAACATCAAAGTCTCCTGTAGAGGTTTATTGAATGGTGATTCAAGCTGTCATTCAGTGATTTTTTTTAAATCAGTTCTCACGTCTACAGTGATGCACAGCTTTTCCCCAATCTTCCATTTTCAGTTCTACCCACACAAACTCTCTGTTTATGTCATAGCTGCTGATTTTCACACATGCCCCGGGAACTGGGTGTATCTGTTGTTGCTTCATGTTCACTAAGCTCCAATATGTTATTGAATTGCACATATTCAGAAGCCTGTGGGCATTTATAACTTAAGTATAATAGTGTACTTTTAGAAAGTTTTTCTAATTGATTTTACTTTTATATTGACTTGTTTCCTATCATCTTCAATCTACATGGTCTAACCCTATCTTCTATGTATAACTAGAACATAACAAATACATAACATGACTTCCAGACACTAGAAATTAATAAAATGAAACTCACCTCTAAACTGAAGGAACTGTGTCATTTGGTTTTTTTTTGGGGGGGTTGGTTTGGTTTTGTATTTTTGAAACAATATTTGTTGCACAATACAAGATGACTTCATACTTGTAAGCCTCCTGACTTGGTTTCCCTAGTGCTATTGTTTGCTCTAAAGATATCTCACCTTACATCCTAAAGTGTAACTCTAAACTCAAATATACTAGACTGAGAAAGGGAATTAGAATAGAAAAGTTCTCAGATATTGTCTAATCATTCTTTCTGTGGAATTTAAAGATGCATTTTGAGTCTCTGAATAGTTTTATATCTTTTCCTGCAGCATTGAGAGTGAACGCAAGGCTTCACACATTCTAGCAAACACTGGAGCACTGAGTCACATCCTGAGGATCTATAGAGTTTTTAAATAGATAAATCTGGTGGTTTTCTTACCTTTTTAAGTCTCAGAATAGAAACTAGTATAAATTATAAGCTACCTAAGATGATGGATAGTATTTATTGGCCGTTTTCTATAATTCAGGTACCATGTCAGAAGCTTACTCTCTCCTCAGCAAACAGACTTAGGAAAGCTGAATAATTCATACAGAATCAGATATTGGATAGAGATTGCAGTGTAAGTACAGGTCTATTAAAACCTGGGTTCTTCCTTCACTCACTAAACCACACTACCACTTTATTTCTTCACTGACAATGGGGAAAGTGTGCACTTGGGTGTGCTGGTGACTACATACATGAGGAGGTCAAAAGTCAGCAACTTGCAAGAATTGGTACTATCCTTCTGCCACAGGAATTCTTGGGACAGAACTCAGGTTGTGATGATTGTGGGCAAGTACTTTCCCTGCTGAGTCATCTTTAATGTAGTGCCCCTTTAATGTAGATACTGATAACACACTTGTCCACTTCTCACACTTTTTTCTTAAAAAAAGAAAAAAGAAAAACATGCAATCTTAGTTCAGCCATAGTCATGGCAAAGACAAAGGGCAAAATGCTTAGGAGTTGCTGTTAGTAAGTACAAACATAAGATATTACAATTATTCTCCTGTAACTTACTCCAGGAACTGACTGGCTTTGCTAAAACATAGTGGATGAAGCAGATTTGTCTTCATTATCTAAGAGATGAGCTGTCTTTGGCTGTTACCCATATCAGTCACCATCACATATGACCTATTCCATCTCCCCCAGAGGCTTCTAACCCAACTGCCTTCTTAACCCACGTGTACCACACATATCATGTGTATTACTTAATGCATATGCGGGAGCATGCCTGCTGTTTCCATCCAGCAAGTTCCATTACTCTACCAAACAAAGCAGGCAAAAAACAGAAAACAAAAAACAAACAAACAAAAAACCCAATGATATGCCACCTTCTCGGGTTCTCAAAACTATATTGGAAAATCTATATATAACCAACAAGAAAGTAGAGAGTGAGTTCTCACCCACATGCCTGCATCCTTTCTCTATCAATTCATAGTCTAGAAGCCTGTCAGCTCATGTGCAGATTCCTTGTCCTGATTCTCATCATGTTCCCTCAGAATTAAGGGACATTGTCTACTATGTGAAGCTATTCATTCTCTCAAAAGGGAAAGTTCAGAGTCAGAGAGTAATCTAAAACTCTACAGAGAGCAATGCAAACTCTATGATCCTTTTCCTGTGTAGCCTCTGTGTACAAGAAAATCCACATACAATATTTATTACTTCATTCCATTGTTGCAGGAGGATGTTCAGTCTCTATTGTGTTAGTATTCTAGACTCTGAATTGATGGCAGTAGAAGAAGGTATATGAAATGTAACAGTCTCCAATCTACTGGAAATTGCCAGAATTACTGAAGATGGAACTAAATTAAAGAAGTACAAAGTTTATTCTATCTTCAGTAGGTGTGATTTTAAAAATTGTTTGTGGGATATGGGTGATTGTCCTCCATGATCTACTTGCATACACCTAATGTGATGGTTCTGTTGAAGTTAGAAGGTCATGCTAACCAAGTTCATGCTGTGCCACCATTATCCCCCAAGCTATTTTCAGAGATATTTTTCTTTCTCCCCCTATTCTGGTTTTCATCAAATAGAATTTTAGGATGATCAAAAGCTAAGAGTACTTATAATCACATAGGACTTAATTGCCCAACGTAATACATTTCTCTAGTAAAATCTAATTTTTCTTTAAGCCTTTCAATCTTGCTTAAAGTCTCATTTTGTTTTGTTTTGGTCTGTGTTGCTCCTTTCTTGCTGGGCATAAGAGCACACAGCTGTAACATCAGGTGCTTGGGAATGAAAGAGATGAAGATCAAAAGACGAATCAAAGATGGACAGTTTAGCAAGACACTGTCTCAAAATTACATGTAACCAAAGGCTAAGATATATCTCATGGCCAATTGCTTGACCTGTGTGGATGTGGCATTGGCATTGAGTTTCATCCCTATTATCAAACAGGTAAAAGTTTTACTTACAAGTACTCTTAACTTATATGTTCTACTTATGAGTATAGCAAATTCTCTTATGAGTTCTATTTATGAGTGTAGAAACAATGATTTTTCAGGAAAATCTTTAACTAATGAACTAAATGATTACTTGGTTAATCAACCAAAGTGGAATAGGCTAAGTTGCACTGTGATGCTTCAGTTGATGTAGCTAATGTCCTTAAGCATTTTAGATGACTATACTTTATGTGTGTTTGAAGACTTTTAAATGTTTAGTCAGAAAAGTCTATAGTATACCACAATTCTTTTGCCTGAGAAAGTGTATGAATATATAGGAAGTCTACTGTGTGTGTGTGTGTGTGTGTGTGTGTGTGTGTGCATGTAAATTTCAAGTTTTTATATTTTCCAATTCTTAAAAATTAGTCAAACTCCATTAACTTTCCACTTTAAATTACCAACCTAGTATCAATTACTTTTAAAAGATGGAATCACAGGGTTAATTGCAAGGTTATCCATGCTCTAAAGTTTCAAATTTTCATCATTATAATCTATTTATATTATAGACACAGATTATCCTTATTGCAGCACAGAGTAATTTAAAATATTGGATTGATTTCATCATCTGGGTAAACAATAAATTCAAAAGTTACATATTAAATGTCAGACTTTCCAAACGGAGAATATACATTAAAACAATTTATGGTGATTTCTCTTTTTAATATTCATTTATATGTTATGTGTATGAGTGTTTTGCTGGCATCTATGTATGGCACTGCCTTAGTGTCTGGTGTCCTAGGAGGCTAAAACAGGGCCTACACTTCCTAAAACTGATGCTAAAGTTAGTTGTAAGTTTTCAAGTGAGTTCTGAGAACTAAATCCAGGAAAGAGTATTAAAAGTATGATTAACTAAGAAGCAATCTCTCCAGCTCCCAACAGTTTTGTATGTGTTTGTTTGTTGGGTTGATTGCTTTGTTGGCATGAGATTACTCCAAAACTTACACTTTTCTGTACCACAACAGGCATTTGGGTTGTTTAGATCATATTATTATATATGATTAGCATATTGAGCAGTTAATGCTAACAACCATCACTGACTAGAAACCTCAGTCTAAAAGGAATAGTAATGAGACACTAGTAAAGAAATGCTAGTATATGTAGTGCTAGATAAAACAGTATCTCATTGGTGAAAGAAAATTAGTAAACAAAGTGACAAGAGAACAAATAATAGATGTATGTTGATTTTGATTTACAAGGTCGCATGCATTACCTACTAACCTGTTATAAATTATCCAGTAGGGGGTTATTTTTTTATATAAAAATGTTAGCCACATAACTGCAACACACAATGGTAGAGTAGATCTGTGGCTGTGGCACTACTCACTCCTCCCTTTCCAGGCTTCCATCTTTAGCATTTAGTTTCCATTCTTTTGTTTACTTAATGAACAAGTGATCACTACTTCCCCTGGCACTTCTGGTCCAAGTTTCAGGCAGAAAAAAAAAGACACCCAAGAGAAAATACAGTGCTATGCCAATATCAGAAATCCAACCTCTATCTTTTTTAAAAGAAATTTTATTTTTTTTATATGTACGGGTGTTTTGCCTGCATGTAGATCTATCTATACATAACATGCGTGCCCAGTTTCCACAATGGCCAGAATAGGGTATCACATCTCATAGGACTGGAGTTACAGGCAATTTTTATATGCCATGGGGTACTGGGTACTCTGAAAGATCAACCAGTGTCCTGTGACCAATCTCTCTGACCCCCAGGAAGTCAATTTCTAGAAATTCACTTGTCTCAATGACTGGTATATTAACCATCTTTGCTCCAACAAGGCTTTCCAGAGTAAAATCAGGATCTGTAAGAAGAAAGAGAATCATGTTAAGTAGGTGATAATATCCCTGTCCAAAATACTGAGATATGAAAGAAGGGAGAGAGTTCATGGTGCATGTTATTGCAAAGGTTTTATGCTGGAAAGGGAAAAAGAACTAGACTTGATAAATACAACAAGGGATTAAGATCCCATGAGAAAACAAGAGGAGTGTTTCTACAGCACGAACATAGTCAGGGACAGATTTGTCAGGGCTGTTACTGAGCTCGTGAAGTAAGTAAGATGGAGAAGAAACACCTACAGGGAGACTTTGGATGTGACCTGGGGCAAATTAGAGACCCAGCAGAGGTGCTGAAGCGAGGAGATAAGTGTCCAGAGGTGGTAGTTTAAGAGAGAACTGCCTGGGCATGGCCTACATTTGAATGGAAAGAGACTGGATCTAAATTTGCACAAAAAGTCGCTGAACAATACAATGCTTGAACTGTAGCAATTACAGTTGTTGCCTCACTGAAGGTCTGAGATATACAACAGTTTTTGGATTAATGGACACATCTGGGAGTTATCTAAAGTATGGCTCTGATTCTTCCCCACCATACGCTATCTGTTCTTAAGACTCGACCAAGTCATCAGAGCAATATTGTCGTTGTTTTTCAACATATGGTGTATTTTATATGTCGGATTGTGGCAACTGAACTGTTGGGAAAGATATATAAATGATAATTCTTCTAAAAGCAGGCTATTTTTGGCCAACAGGTTTAAAGTTAAGTATTGACAGTATCCATGTGTGAACAAGTGTGTGAAGACTAGTATCTTTGCCAGTGTATGTTTCAAAACTGTGCATCCAGACTCTGGCTTAATGGCCTGTCTGACTCATTGTCTACACCTTCTCCTATCCTCCACTCCCTACCCCTGGGGCAACTCAGATTTCTGCTGCAGGCTGGAGTTTATTCCCACGTCTAACTTCAGGACCAAATCTTCCTTCCTTCTATTATTACGGAGAAATGCTGAAACCATAATCTAGTAGCTCAATGACCTACAAGCCCAGGCAAAAGGCCAGCCTTGTTTCTGCACAGGGTTACACTTCAAATCCTTTTCTAGATTTTAGATTTTCATGGATCACTGAATGACGTGTTGTTGTGATTGTCCCAATGTCCTATTCATCTAGTGTTGAGATCCTACCTAGTGCCATTCATCCTCCTTAAGACCAATGTCCTATGTACAAATTCCCAACCTATTCCTGCTCTGAGAAGCCTTCCTGATACTTTTTCCCTCACTGTTGACTTTTTTTTTTTGCCAGTATTTATTTCCTGCTTCACACTGTTCAGAGCTATACCATCTCTCAAGTCAAGCCTCCTAGGAAGCTGACTACAACTCTAATTCAGACTTACCCTTAACTTTTGGAAACATGGATAGCTCAGGATCTGCTCATCAGCCTTTTATTTGTGGAAGGATTTGTGTGTGTGTGTGTGTGTGTGTGTGTGTGTGTGTGACAATGTAAATACACTTTCATTCTTCATTCTTATTCTTTACTTCCCACCTACGTATTAGTTTGAGTACATATCTAAACCCACAGTGTTTCCTGAACACAGGAAAAAGGGACAAGTTTCTTGATAGCTTCTCTCATTTGTCAGTGAGGCCAGGCTTTGAGGATTTATAGCTAAACCACTTGTCTTGTTTTTTCTCGCTGCTGAGTGCACATGACATGTGGTCTTGTTTCTTTTTGATACTTTTGTCTTATCAAGATTTTTCCCACCAACCGAATCCAAGAACACATCAAAATGATCATTCACCACGATCAAGTAGGCTTCATCCCAGGGATGCAGGGATGGTTCAATATAAGGAAATCCATCAATGTAATCCACTATATAAACAATCTCAAAGAAAAAAACCACATGGTCATCTCATTAGATGCTGAGAAAGCATTTGACAAAATTCATCATCCTTTCATGATAAAGGTCTTGGAAAGATCAGGAATTCGAGGCCCATATCTAAACATAGTAAAAGCAATTTACAGCAAACCGGTAGCCAACATCAATCTAAATGGAGAAAAACTTGAAGCTATCCCACTAAAATCAGGGACTAGACAAGGCTGCCCTCTCTCTCCATATCTTTTCATTATAGTACTTGAAGTTCTAGCTAGAGCAATTAGACAACAAAAGGAAGTCAAAGGGATACAAATTGGAAAGGAAGAAGTCAAACTATCACTATTTGCAGACAATATGATAGTATACTTAAGCGACCCAAAGAACTCCACCAGAGAACTCCTACAGCTGATAAACGACTTCAGCAAAGTGGCCAGATATAAAATCAACTCAAGCAAGTCAGTAGCCTTCCTATACTCAAAGGATAAGCAGGCTGAGAAAGAAGTAAGAGAAATGATACCCTTCACAATAGCCACAAACCATATAAAGTATCTTGGTGTGACTCTAACCAAACAAGTGAAAGATCTGTATGACAAGAACTTCAAGTCTCTGAAGAAAGAAATTGAAGAAGACCTCAGAAGATGGAAAAATCTGCCATGCTCATGGATTGGCAGGATTAACATAGTAAAAATGACCATCTTGCCAAAAGCAATATACAGAATCAATGCAATTCCCATCAAAATCCCAACTCAATTCTTCATAGAGTTAGAAAGAGCAATTCAAAAATTCATCTGGAATAACAGAAAACCCAGGATAGCTAAAACTATTCTCAAGAGTAAAAGAACTTCTGTGGGAATCAGTATCCCGGACCTCAAGCTATACTACAGAGCAATAGTGTTAAAAACTGCATGGTATTGGTACAGTGACAGGCATGTAGATCAATGGAACAGAATTGAAGACCCAGAAATGAATCCACACTCCTATGGTCACTTGATCTTTGACAAAGGAGCTAAAACCATCCAGTAGAAAAAAGATAGCCTTTTCAACAAATGGTGCTGGCTCAACTGGAGGTCAACATGCAGAAGAATGCAAATTGACCCATTCTTATCTCCTTGCACTAAGCTCAATTCCAAGTGGATCAAGGACCTCCACATAAAACCAGACACACTGAAACTAATAGAAAGGAAACTAGGGAAGAACCTTGAACATATGGGCACAGGGGAGAATTTCCTGAATAGAACTCCAATAGCTTATGCTCTAAGATCAAGAACTGACAAATTGGACCTCATAAAATTACAAAGTTTCTGTAAGGTAAAGGACACTGTTAAAAGGACAAAGCAGCAACCAACAAACTGGGAAATGATCTTTACCAACCTTACATCCGACAGAGGGCTAATATCCAATATATACAAAGAACTCAAGAAGTTACACTCCAGAGAGGCAAGTAACCCTATTAAAAAATGGGGTACAGAGCTAAACAAAGAGTTCTCACCTGAAGAATATCTAATGGCTGAGAAGCACCTAAAGAGATGTTTATCATCCTTAGTCATTAGGGAAATGCAAATCAAAACAACCCTGAGATTCCATCTCATACCAGTCAGAATGGCTAAGATCAAAAACACAGGAGACAGCAGTTGTTGGCGAGGATGTGGAGAAAAAGGAACACTCCTCCACTGCTGGTGGGATTGCAAGCTGGTACAACCACTCTGGAAAGCAGTCTGGCGGTTCCTCACAAAACTGGGCATGACACTCCCAGAGGATCCGGCTATACCACTCCTGAGCATATACCCAGAGGCTTTACCTGCATGCAATAAGGACACATGCTCCATTATGTTCATAGCAGCCTTATTTATAATAGCCAGAAGCTGGAAAGAACCCAGATGTCCCTCAACGGAGGAATGGATTCAGAAGATGTGGTATATCTACACAATGGAATACTACTCTGCAATTAAAAACAATGAATTCACGAAATTCCTAGGCAAATGGTCAGAACTTGAAAATATCATCCTTAGTGAGGTAACCCAATCACAAAAGAACACACATAGTATGCAGTCACTGATAAAGGGATATTAACCCAGAATCTCAGAATACCCTAGACACAATTTGCATATCAATAGATTTCCAAGAAGATGGAAGGAGAGACCCCTGGTCCTGGAAAGACTGGATGTAGGGGAATGCTAAGACAGAGAAGTGAGAGGGGGTTGAATGGGGAACAGAGGGAGGGAAGGGGGCTTATGGGACTTTTGGGGAGGGAGGAAATGGGAAAGGAGAAATGATTTTGAATGTAAATAAAAAAAAACTTAGAAAATAAAAAAAAAAATAAAAAAAAGATTTTTCCCACAACAGTGGACACTCTGGAATCATACAGCAAAATAAAATCCTTTTACTTAAAAAAAAATAAAAATAAAAAATAAAGAGAAAATATTTTCTATTCAATATCTTTGATAAGTAAACGAAAAAAGACATGTAATCTACAAGAAGCAAAAGATGCAGTACCAGAACCATATCAGAGAAGCATCCCTGGGAGTGAACAAGAAAACAGAGGAAGTGTCAATCTGGGTACCAAGAGCCACCAGTGTTTGAGCTTCCTTCACCCCAAGGAAAGAGCAAATGAAACCAACCACAGAAACTAATAAGACCAGAGCAGCAGAGACAAAGGTGCTATGAAGAGCACAGGCCATCCCTTCAGAACACACTAAGATGGCTCAAGGGGTCTTCAACTTAATTTTTAAAAATAATTCAAGGCCAGGCAGTGGTGGTACACGCCTTTAATCCTAGCACTTGGAGGCAGAGGCAGGTGGATTTCTGAGTTCGAGGCCAGCCTGGTCTACAGAGTGAGTTCCAGGACAGCTAGAGCTACACAGAGAAACCCTGTCTTGAAAAACCAAAATAATAATAATAATAACTATTAATTATTACTAATAATTACTAATAATAATTGCTATTATTATTAATATTATTATTATTCCAGGTATGGTCTAGGAAGATGGCTCAGTAGGTTAAAGCACTTTCTGTGTAAGCATAAGGACGAGAGTTTGAATTCTTATGAACCCACATGAAGGGCAAGGCATGGCTGCATAGGCTGGTAACCTCAGAGTGGGAAGGCAGAGACCAGAAGACCACACATTCCTTGGAAACCACCTTAGCCCAAACAACAAGCTTCCAGATCATCAAGAGATTCCATCTCAAGGAAATAAGGTAGAAAGTAAAAGAGTGAGACAGCTGGTGTCTTCCTTGGCTTCTTCATGGTGTGTTCATAAACACATGTACACACTCTTATGCTCATACAACACGCAAACATCATACACACAATGATCATAACACTAGATTACTCATATAAATAAACTATGAATTCTGGTTCCAATTCCAAGGAATTTTAACACAAACACAGAAAGTAAGAGGTAACTAATATAATATAAAATAACCTTTAATACAGCATATCATACTATAACAAATTTTAACAATGTATTTGTGCCTGTGAGGTCTAAAATAAATTAATTTTTATGGAAGAACCAGTAACATTTTCATAGATAACTAAAGGGATTAGAAAAATTCTTTAGGTGGGGAATCATTCAATTATAATACTAGCACCCAGGATAGGAAGACTACAAATTGAGGGGCATCTTGGGCTATATATTGAGTCCTAAGTCATCCTAAACTACGTAGTGATGATCTTGCCTCAATTTTGATAAATAGAAAATAAAACACAAGGATTAGTATCGAGAAAATTTTAACTCAGCAATGGGACTGCTCTGATCACATCCAAAGACCTTCTAGGTCTATATGATCCTTCTGGAAAGTAGACATATCACACACTTTTAATCCTTCTGGAAAGTAGACATGCCACATACCTTTAATCCTTTTTGGTAGGAATACATGTATGCACTTAGTATACACCTTTACTCTCAAAGAGTGACCTCTAACTGAAGGGCAGACAAAGTGATGAATCAGAGAAAGATCTGACAGATTGAGTCAAAGATAGGATATACCCAACTCTCATGAGAACAGACAGGAAAGAGAGCATTGCGGGGGGGGGGGGGGAGACAGTTTTACCAGGACAGTTTTACAAAGACAGGTTGCTGGTAAAGACATAGTGATCCAGAGAAAGAAAAGGAGCCAGAAGATTGAACAGATTGCCAGCTCTAGTTTGAGACCAAGCAGAACAATTCAGTCAGAAGCCAAGAGAAGCCAGATTGAATCAGTCAGCTTGAAGAAGAGTTTGAACCAGAAAAGCTGAGTTGAACCAGCTGGCCAGAGTTCAGAAAGAGCTAGAAATGGTGAGCCTATTCTTCAGTAAGCCTCCGAGACAATTATATCTGTTGAGTGAAAGTTACACTTGCAGATTGGTGAGTTTTACATAAGCAAAATAATCTTCAGTAGGAAAGAATAAAAATACTGAAGCAATAACATTCCTTGGGTGGTCCATTTGGCTTCCAACACCCAGGTGTCCTGGGAAGCATTGGGAATGAAGAAGGGCTTGGGAACTGCTCTGCTGACAACTTAAGCAGCACAGAAGGTGATAAGAGGAGGTGCTCTAGCAGGGATGAGAGGCTGCTACCTCACAGCAGAGCCCTGTTGCATAGTCGTTCATAGATACACGGACATGAACACAAAGAACCTGTAGCTCATTATTGATGCATAGAATCTGTCTACCTAACATATTAGCAACAGATAAAATAGGAGATTTCATGAATTAGACTTAACTTTTAAAAGATGAGTCAAAGAGGGACCAAACTTAAAAGTGTGAGAAAGACCCTATTTGGAAAGACTATATGTAGAGCAAACAAAAATGAAAATGACAAACCAAATTTCACCCTATTATTTTCATAGGAAAAAAGACATTCAACAACAATAGAATAAGAATGAAAAGTGGAATGGTAACAGTGGTTTCAGTGTCTTCTCTATAATACTGGTCAGGAGAGAAATTGATTTGCTACAATTCATTAGAGGAAAAAATGTTTTCTTGGCAAAATTGTATCAGTTTGGAGCAATCTGATGAAATTCTCCATGCTGGTACTATCTATCAAGTAAAAATGAAAACATTACCATAGAGGTGATGGTATGCAACTTTACCTCAGTCAGACAGTGAGGACAGAGCAAAGAAACAACTCCATGCAGCCTAGCATGGTGAGCCAGTGGGTGTCCGGGCTATTTATAGGAGTAAGGATGAAAGGACTCACAGGCTCACAAGTGACTCAAAGGCCACTGGATCACTGAAAGATGCACTGAAGCCTGCTTGACAACTCATAAAAACTGCATTTTTGGAGCTCTTTATGCAAATTGTGGGCAGCTCCACTGAAAGATCTCTTCTTCCCTGGCAATTATTTACTAGTTATATAACCTTGAGGTACCTTATAAATCCTGAAACTTGATGTGTTTCCTGTCTTCTACATTTTTTGTACTCTTCTGTGCCTGTTCATTTTATTTCAACTTCCCAGGTCTTGTGAGCCTCTCTCAACTCAGAAGAAACAGGCATGGCATGTTAGTTTTGTTTGTTTGTTTGTTTGTTTGTTTTTCTCAACACAGAATCACCAATACCTAGCCTGAACAATTAACCCGAGAGACTTAACCACCTAGCTGGCCTTTGGTGGCCTTTCCCATTACATGTTGCTTGACCTATTCAGCAGTTACTGATACTCCCTGAGAAGCAAAGCTCTGTTGGGAGTTGTATCAAGAGCTATCAACGCTATCACGGACTAGCTCTTGACCTGAGAGCTTAGAGGGTTTCAGGATTCAGTGGGAAATCCTTCAGTCATGCTTTGCTGTCCGAAGAGGGACATGAGGATTCTAAGGCCACTTCCTGTTCCTCCGTGCTTCAGCATGTTCAGGTTGAAACATCTTTTCCAGTTCCAACACCAGGACTCCAAGTCTGAAACAAGGTTTCAGAATTGATTTGTTGTTGTTATTTTTTTTCCCCTAGCGCTGCTCTCTTTTTAATCAACTGGAAAGTATTTCCACCATCTTTAGCACTCAGAAAGAATTAGAAACTGTATATCAATTATTCCCATCTATGGACAGGAAAATCTTAGAAAAATATTTCATTTTTTTTCTTTTTTTTTTATTTTATTTTATTTTTTTAATTTACATTCCAAATCACTTCCCCTTTCCCGTTTCCTCCCTCCCCGAAAGTCCCATAAGCCCCCTTCCCTCCCTCTTTTCTCCGTTCAACCCCCTCTCATTACTCTGTCCTGGCGTTCCCCTACATCCAGTCTTTCCAGGACCAGGGGTCTCTCCTTCCATCTTTTTAGAAATCTATTGATATGCTGATTGTGTCTAGGGTATTCTGAGATTCTGGGTCAATATCCCCTTATCAGTGACTGCATACCATGTGTGATCTTTTGTGATTGGGTTACCTCACTAAGGATGATATTTTCAAGTTCTGACCATTTGCCTAGGAATTTCGTGAATTCATTGTTTTTAATTGCAGAGTAGTATTCCATTGTGTAAATATACCACATCTTCTGAATCCATTCCTCCGTTGAGGGACAAGCTGGAAATATTTCATTTTTTAAGTAAGCTAAGTTACTATTCAGGAGTTTAGTCCAGCCCCACTAAAAACTTGCATATTTTCCCCACACATTTAGAAATCATGATTGTAGCATTGCATTTAACCATTTAAAAGCAATTGTGTGGGCTAGGAAAGATGGCTTGGTCAGTAAAGGGGTTGCTATTCAAGCATGCAGACCTCAAATCAGATCCCCAGCATCTACAAAACACTCCCCCATGCTTCAAAAACAATTAAATGAACAACAATCAAGGAAGAAGACATCATCCTCTGACCTCAATGCACACACATTGACATATGCACACATCCACAAAACATAGATACATACATACATACATACATATGCATACACAAGCAATTGTATTGTTTTAATAATAAAAATAATATTTATTTCATTTTTCCACATATTTGGAAAACATACCCTTTCCTTCTTGGCAACTGAAATCTAGTTTTTGAACCTAAATAAGATAAAGTCCCTCTCCTTGGACCTTGGGGCAACAATGAAAGAAATTCATTCTTGGGGCGTTACAGACAAGGCCTGAGCTACATGTCTGTTATAACAGAGAAAATGCCACTGGGCGTTTGAGTTCCTCTTGGATTACCAATGTAAAAACAGATTTTAAGTTCTACTAAAGGCACTTGCTAACTGTTTTCACATAAAGGAAGGTCCCCTCAACATAAACATCCTAAGTGCATTCTGGTCTCTGGAACAAGACTGACAATAGATTATGGAATGGCGAGAGCTGATCAGGAGATAGCCCTTGCTTCATAGATCACCTTTCTCTCCCATGCCTCAGGTCCATCCCGTTATCACCCACTGTTCCCACAAAACCCAGTTCAATCATTTGACGCATAGTTCACTGGAATACTTCTTCGGAAAATGATTTGACACCAAAGGGAAAGGATACAGCCTCTTCTGTTCCCTGTGTCAACAGCTTCTTGCTGTTGTGCATGTGAAAGGACTGGCAGTATAGGCAAGACACAGACTGAGTTCAGGGGAGGACAGGAGAGCCAGCCTGGGACCTCGGAGCTGCCCCATCGAGTGCATAAAGATTGTAGAAGCAAGAGGGGGTTGAATGGGGAACAGAGGGAGGGAAGGCGGCTTATGGGACTTTCGGGGAGGGAGGAAATGGGAAAGGGGAAATCATTTGGAATGTAAATAAAAAAACGTAGAAAAAAAAAAGGATCTCCCGACAGCACAGCAGCAATGTAACAAACCGCCCCTTCTCTGTTCTCCTTAGTAAATTGCCACATCATAGTTCTTTGAGAGGCCAGAACATGCCCTTTATTAATCTCATTACCAAGACTGAATCCCTTCAGAGCAAGACTCAAATCCCACCCGGCTCTGACACAATAGAATTCCCAGAAGCAAAAACTTCTCCAGCAAAGAGCAATAAATCAGAACACAGCAGTTCCTCTCCGAGTCTTCTCCAGTAAATGTCATCTTTTCCAGGCAAATGGGAGCAGGCAGCGAAAAGGAAAGGAGCTCAGGTTTCCCTGTGATGTGATTACTACCTTGGGGGAGGGAGAGGAGGAAAGATGGAGAGAAAACCCGACCCTACCTTGAAGGGTTTTTTTTTTTTTTTTTAATAAAGCTGGTATTTTGGCAGTTTGTCTACAAGTCCTTTCTGAATGCCAAGTCCACTGCAGAACCCAGCCAGAAACAGAGACCTCCGGTTCCTCGTGATAAGCCACTGTTACACCCGCTCTGCTTTTCAATAGTGTCAGGTGAACAGAACCTCCCGCTGCAACCTAAGAACTGGAGAGAAGTCCCTGCTGCAAAGGCAACTAAACACTGGCCACCTCTGTGCTGCACCCACCAGGCAGAAGGAGGAGGAGGCCGGCCTTTCTTCTCTGTACAGAAAGATCTTGCCACTCTGCCCCTTTTCTCAACCTTTCTTTTCCTGCTGTGTAGTTTCTTCGGGTTTATCAGTCAGTGGGCCAATGTCGTCCATCACAGGCCACACTTCTGCTCAGGCAGTTTTACCCTTGGGGGTTTTTCAAAAGTAGAAAAGCTTGCCTTCTTTGTCACTTTCAACTTTGCAAAATGATGAGGCCACTGGCCTTGGGACTCCAACAAAAAGACTTATACTAGGTCATATGTTTTGGTATAATGGATTTAACCTCTTTGAACTTTTGTTTCCTCATTTGTAAAATGAAGATGGTTGTTTTTGCTTTCCTGCACCTTGTTAGGGAGAAAATAAGATCACACAGGCATTTACACAGCAAATACGGAGTACAGTTGTCTACACAGCAGCTGTGCAAAGCCATGGATCTTCTTTTATCCAGGGGGTATCCTTTCCTGCTAGCCAGCTCTTTAGGTAACAGTCCTTTATTCGTTTGAGCTGTGCCCTGATTCATCGGGAGTCAATATAAAACCTCTTTATCTCTAGAAAAAAGAATGTTTCGAACATCACCAAATTCAGTTCTTGTATCAAGCTCCAAGAGAAATTGTTAGAACATTCCGTGAGTCAGCTTCAGTCCTTCACTGTAATAAAATGCCCAAGAGAATCAATTTAAAATGAGGGAAAAAATGTTGTTTTGCTCACAGTTTCAGAAGTTTCAGCTTATGCTTGATTGGTCATTGCCTCTGAGTGTGGGGTAAGTGTGTGACAGGGACATCCTCACCCTACGGCCACCAGGAAACAAAAAGGAGACAGAGAAGGGACCATGGCTCCAATACTTCTTTAAAGTCTGATAGAATTCCTTAAGCATTTGACAACCACCTGGTTTCAAGAATTTAAATTAATGGCAAGAAGTCATTAAGTAAAAAGAGAGAAAGGGGGCTAAAAAGACAAGTATAATTATATGTGAGACCATTTTACTACACACACACACACACATACACATATACACAGTGTATCCGAAACACACAGAGATTTAGATGGTCACCCAGGTCTTCATTTAATCAGCCTCTAAAAACTGAGTCCTTGGCTGAGTTAAATGCTTTATCTTTTTCTTTTTTTAAAAGTAACCAAATGTTCTACCAATGATATCTGCCATCCATGAAGGGATTAGGGTCTGGGAATTATAAAGTCACTTTCTGAATCCTGATGCTTTTGTGATATGCTCATTATAAGCATAAATCACACTTACCTTCCTCTGACCTGCAGGGATCCTGGTCCACAGCCACTAGGAAGACAGGGCTTGAGCTGAAGGAGATCTCGACGAGCACCCTGCCTGGGGTATCTCCTGCTATCCATCACCTTTGCATGCTTGCTTACAGGCATCTTTCCATGAGTACCAAGTCAAAGTTCTTTTCCAGGATAATAATTCTGGGGAAACTAGTTCATCTTAAGGGGGAGATGAGATCAACAGATTTTTTTTTCTCTTTTTATTTTTCTTCCAGCCAATCCCAGAGAGGAGGTTTGGAATAAACTTGGTTGAGTTTATAATCCTCTTATATCAACAAACAGCAACCCAAACTGTCAGTAGCTGACTTTACACAACAGGTTCAAAACCAGAAACCAAAATAAACTGCCAATCGGAAGGTCTCAGTGCAAATGTAGGATTCCACTGCATTCTTCCATGTTGTGTGCCCAGCCCCCTCCCTCATTCCCTTCCAGAGATCATTCCACAGGGAAGGATCAGTTCCTCCACCCTGGCCTACACAAGTGCCCTTTGAATGCATCTGTAGTTTATAAGATTCCTCGGTCAGATTGGATGTGGCAGGAATGGACTTTGGAGGGATCAGACCAGGAGACAAGGATGGGAGCCTGTGAATTCTCTCCCAGCCTTACCCTTTCCCCAGAGGGTGGCTCATGGAGGCCTATGAGTCCAGGGAATCTCAGAGCAAGAGCTTGACACACTGAAAATTCAGCTGAAACTCAAAACCATTAGCAGCTGACAAGAAAAGCCAAGAGGAGGCTGCCAGGAGCTGGGAGAGAGAATGAAGTAGGATTGTGTCTCTGAGGTCTTACTGGGCAGCCTTCAGCCTTGGTGATAAGAAAGGCAGTACCAAGCCCCTGCTCTCCCCCGCGGAGGAGCTGTCTTCCCACCCACTCACTCAGCAGACACAACACTGTAAGTACGGCACCTCTCACTGTGTTGATTGAGTGAGGGCCCTGAAAAACCAGTCTGAATTTGGCCATTTAGTGGCAAAGCAAAGGAGCTGGGTCTGTACCTCTGGCCTATCTGACTGCCACACTGGCAACCTTGCTCTGTGCAGATTGCCATGCTGGCAATTTAGCTCTGGCCTCTGGATGAAGAATCTAAGGTCTGCTTCTGTTCCCCTGCCACCATCTGCCTTTAAGACAGTGTATAAGAGGAAAGGGGCGTAAACTGAGGTAATATGTAACTTTTTGCTTCTCCCAGGGGCACACATTTGTTCTATTTCTAAAAGTGAGACAAGCTATAGTAAAACAAAACAAAACAAAACAAACAACAAAACAACCCAAAGAGGGCTATTTAGCAGTGCCTATCACACATCTGCCCCAAGAGTCCCTGGCCCACAAGAGGTTTATTCAACTTAGTCTTGATAGTTTTGTTTTCCTGTCTCCTGTCCAGAGTTTTCTTATCAAGGATTCTTGGTGTTAACACTGCATCCAACTTAAGTTTTACACACCTCTCTTAAACATTGTACAATGTAGCTGCTGCCATGCACCTAGGAGTGAGGATGCTTGGGGAGGGCCGAAACCAGAAGGCTACAGAGCCAGGACTTTCTTGGCACCGTTTTTTCAATTTGATAATGGACATGACAGAGCTCCCAAAACACAAATAATCCAGTTTTTTTTTTTTTTTGGCAGAATTGCTGGATAAGTGCTTTACCAAAAACAGGGGTCTGATGAGGGAGGCTCCGAAGGAAGGGATGAAGAAGACTTCAGAAGAGATAGGAACCCAGGAGGAGCCCATCCTCCACTGCTAATGGGATTTATATTGTGCATTTCAGACTTAGTCATCAGCATGATCATCGCCCATGTTCTCAACAGTCACCACCATATTATCAGTGCGCCACTCAGACTACTTCTTTTGGTAACAAAAGTCCCAGGGTCTTCAATGCTAATTATAAAAGCAACGATGATGGGGCCTGGAGAAATAGTTTAGTAGTAAAAAGCATGGATTGTTCTTGTGGAGAACTTGGTTCCCAGCATGCACATCACGTGGTTCAAAACTACCAATAACTTCAGCCCCAGAGGGCTCCAACTCTGGCCTCTGTTGGTGCATACACTCAGATGCAGACACACACACACACACACACTTAAACATAAAATAATTCTTAAAATACAGTGATAGTGGTGGCCCTCATTTATATTTGAGACTCTATGCTTTAAATGGTATGACTGACAGTAATTTTCAATTTGCTACACATACATACCTAAGACAAGAGCATATCTAACAGATGATAAGTACATATGTTAATGTGTGCATTAGTACATCAATCATACTACCTTATAGTTTTAAGGCAGACATGATTGTCTAATTTTACAGTTGAATAAAACCTGAAGCACAAGGAATTTAACTTACCTAAGGTTATAAGCCTGAAAATAAGGTTATAATCCTAACAAACCTAAGCCTTCAAAGAGGCAAAGCAACCTACTCAAGACCACACAGTGAGAATCAAGGGAAAGACTTTAAAACCAACTTCAAACCATAGACCATTAGTATCTATACTGGAAGCCACCTCTGACAACACATACACACACACACACACACACACACACACACACACCCTAGAAAACTGGAAGCTTCTAAGAATTTACAATACTGAGGCTAATGAAGCATTCCTTATCTTGGTATACAAGGAAAAGCATTTGATGGTGATTCGGGCCACTTGCAAAAGGCAGTTCCAGGCCCCTTTGACCCCACCTCCGTGCCTGAGAGCGGAAAGGTCAATATTTTGGCTCACCTGAAATCAATCCTGCCTGAAAAGAATGTTCCAGCCATGAAAATGAGAGGGGAGTTGAGATCCTGCCCCACCAGCTCCTCTCTGACTCCCTCCCATTACTGTGTTCACTCTTTTGTCATGAATTTCAGTGTCCCCCAGAGAAAGAAGTAACGTGTCAAGAAAAGTCACATTCAATAGTAAAAACAAACAACACCAAGACCTGCCACCTGTAAGATTCCAGCTTCAACTTCTTTTCATGTTCCACATAAACAGAAGAATAGCCATTAAAATGGAAACATGAAGAGGACCTGGGCACATTGCTGATACTTTTTGCCTAAATGGCAGCATAATCTATTTCCTCCATCCTGGCTCCAAAGGAACATCCATCCCTGCCTTATGTCATATCACAGGGTGCTGGTCCTGGGTGCTTCTCCCAAGCAAAATGCTGTAAGCTGTGCTATTTGGGGCTGGTTTTTTTTTTTTGCCAGATCACATATCAAGGTCAGGCATATCCTGCCAGAAGGACACACTGTGTGACTGACAGCCAATTTTACCTAGGTTTTTTTTTTTTTCTCCAAATGTTTCTTTAGTTCTGCCTAGCAACCACACCAGGAATAGCAGCTCTGCTCTGTTCCTGTTTTATGTAAGGATGGGCAGTCCTAGGGCACTCGGGCTGGAGTGCATTTTGACTCCTGGGCATGGAGGGGCACATTTCCAAAGCTCCATTTGTACATAAGGAGGAAACAAAATGAGGGTACCTGGACACCTTCTCTTTCTCTGGCTGCCTTTCCCCCTCAGTGGCTGGGCAGTGATAGCTGCTCCCAATGCCAGACGCCATGCATGCGTGTTGTCAAACCGGGATTAGTTTGTTATTGCTCCTTTAAGTAGGTTAAGCTTTTTTAAGCAGGAGTGATTAAGATTATGACTAGACAGTGAATGAAAGAAATTATGGGCTAATGAGGGTAATGTAGATACCCTCAAACAGAAAGATAATAAGTTTTCCTTTATTGGTATGGAAAAAAGGTGGGGGGAAGATGCCAATTAGAGATGCATGGACTTACAGCTTCAGGCACTAATACGTGGTAGAAATTGGCAAACTCCAGATACTAATATAACTTTAACCTCATTTTGGAAACTGTTTTTCTTTTTGTTGTTGTTGGGTTTTTTGGGTTTTGTTTTGTTTTAACTTTCATCCACTTCTCCTTGATTCTCTAAATTTTTGGCGGTTACTAATTTAAAAATAGTAAAAGCATGCTTCCTCTCAAAGACAATGTGGTGATGATTGCACACATGCATTCTGATTACAGGCTGGTAGGTGCGAATAAGGACTTAGAAAACAATAAACCGGTATGGGAACATCAAGGCAATCCCCCAGGTCTCGGGAGCCCTTTCTCATGAGTCTTCATTCACTGTTCTGCCCATCTGTCTTCTCCCAGTCTTTGTCTTTGCTCTTGACAGCTCTAGCTGCCCTACTCCTGAAGATGATAATCACAGGACCCCTCGAGAGACTCACTTCTTCTCCTGCATCCTTCCCACCACTGCCAGATTGACAGCTGTAAAAGGCCAAGCCATTCATGTCATTTCTCTGCCTAAATTCCTTCTCAAGCCCCAGAAACTCCACCTTAAGGAGAGGCTTTTTAAATAATAGCCACGCAGGTTTTCAAAGTAGAAATATTCAAATCAGCCTTGCTTATTGACTGGTAATGCACCAAACACCTATTATCAGTGGGACTGGTTAAATGAACCGTGGTCCAACCACATAGCTGGACAATATGGAACTGTGGGAAAGAGTAAAATAGATTGAAATGTGTGCAATATGCTGATATGGAACAACCTCAGATCGGAAGCAGAATTTAGACTGTGTTTGCTCCTGTGTGGCAACACAGGACAAAGAAGGAAGGTGCATACACAAAGAATATCTGTGCCTTGGCTTAGGAAGTTGTAAGTTGTGATACTTCTGGGGACAGAAATGTGGAACTGAAGAGCTCAGATGACTTCTCTATCATGTGTTCTTCATGGATTTTTAAAACCATATGCTAATATTACTTTTTTAATAAGAAAAACTGATTAAAAACAAAAACCCTTCATTTAATGAATGGAATTATAGCTTCTAACGAAAACATTTATCTCCTTGCCCCAACTTTCTTTTGATGTCCTCTTCTTTGACTAGGTGCCATTAGCTAACATAGGGCTACGCAAGTGATTTATGCACGCACACACACACACACACACACACACACACACACACACACACACACAAACAACTATATACCGCAGAATTTAGCAGCATCTATTACTAAGTTTTCCGAGGCTTACATGGGATAAAACACATACGTTCTTGTGATGATGTTAACAAGCAACTCTCCAACAAAAAATTGTGAGTTGCTATTGTTATTTTGTCAGAAGATACTTCCTTTCTACAAGAAAAAAAAAGTCCCTTCTCTGCCTGGTCACAGCCACTTACACTATAAGGCTGAACTCCCATGCCACCCTCCAAGCTTTGAGCATTTTGTTTATGCCTTTGTAGAATACTTTTCATATTCTATCATAATTAATGATACAGCAGTCTGCTTCTAACCATCTCTAATAGAGTGATTGGAGAAAGGATTGTCATATACATCTTTTTTCGAGGGTCTCATCCAGTTTGCACTAATAGAGAATTTAGTGTAAAAAAAAAAATAAAAAAGATTAGTATGCACACAGTAACTGCAGCCAGAGGCAGCAGCAGCCAAGAGTCCTTTTGCAATGAATCTGCTAATGGTTTCCCCACTGCATGACACGAGAGGAGCCTTCTGGGAAATGAGGATTAGCATTCTTGCCAAGGCTGCCCCCAAGGTGATCTAAGCGCTTCACACCATTTTGGTTGTCAAGCCTCACTGTTCGCAGCTCATCCTTCTTTGGCAGAATGCTGGGCCAGCTTTTAGTACTTAGCAGTATAGATTGTGAGCTAATGCTTGGCCAGTGTCTAATTTAAAAGATCGACTGTGCATTAAAAGCCTTAGAAGACTTTTTTTAAAAGAGACTTGAATAAACCATTACAAGAGAAATATCTCAGATTATTATTGTTTTGGATTTGAGTCTCTAATGTCAACACAACTGTATATTCAGTTATCCTCAGTGTTCATGTGGGAAATAATGTATTGTTCAGAGATGTAAAACAACTCTGGAGTTTAATCATATGAAAGGAAAAGGTTATTTCGACTGATTCACCATAGGAAATGTATCATCAGAATCATCCACACACACTTATTTAAGACTCAGGTCCATAAGCACCACCAAGGCCACCTAACCTGACATCTCAGGCACCCAGGAGCCAGTCTACATTTTGACAGAGTACCCTCATGATCCGTAAGCAAATGATTTATATTAGCAATCACTAATTTCGCTTTAATAATAAAGAGTAGCAAATTCAAAGATTTCATAAAATGACAAGTTTTAGCAAATGACCAGCTACATACCATGGACTGCCTGACATTTGTGGGACTGGGTTTTATATCGGTGGTTGTTCTAGGTGTCTTGTACAATGCTGTGCTTGCAAAGAAGTCAAGCGTGGAACATGGCTTGGACAACTATGGAGAGTTTAATTGTGGTTAACTACTGATTGATTCTCTTTCTTCTTAGGGTCTACACTGAGTTTGCCAATTTGAATTAAAGCAACACCTTTCTAGGGCCCCAGGCTTGATTGGGAAATCTAGACCCCTAGTTTGTTTCAGGCCACAAATACCATAGAACGAAACAATGAGAATGAATCAAAATCACATTCTACCCTTTTCTCACACTTGCCTGCACTTTACATGGCCCCTTCCTTCCTTCCTTCCTTCCTTCCTTCCTTCCTCCCTCCCTCCCTCCCTCCCTCCCTTCCTTCCTTCCTTCCTTCCTTCCTCCCTCCCTCCCTCCCTCCCTTCCTTCCTTCCTTCCTTCCTTCCTTCCTTCCTTCCTCCCTCCCTTCCCCCTCCCTCCCTCCCTCCCTCCCTCCCTTCCTTCCTTCCTTTCTTTCTTCCTTCCTCCCTTCCTTCCTTCCCCCCTTCCTTCCTTCCTTTCTTCCTTCCTTCCTTCCTTCCTTTCTTCCTTCCTTCCTTCCTTTTCTTCTTTCCTTCGGAAAAGAGCTCTTGTCCTTTCCAGTCCTTTCACTAAACATCTGACACAGAGGCAATGCACAAGCTACATACTCCACTCACCTGTTCCTTTTCATCCAACATAGGCAACGCAGCTCATTCCAGTTTGGGAACCATTATGCATTATGAATGACTCTACATAATAAGAGCCACTCTCTGCAAAGCTCTAGAGAGTTTTAGTCTCTAGAGATGAAAACTTGTTCTCAGGCTAGCAGCAATGTTTTGACTCACTTCACCCTTTCTTCGGTAAATGAACTTAATTAAGCAAACCATTTTTCTTTACATAAGCAGCTTTCTTATCTACAAAGTTAGAATTAGAATTTCAACTTGAGTATTTTAAAAATAATATTTAAAAAAAATCACTTGGTCTGGACCTGGTGGTACAAACCTTTAATCCCAGCACTTAGGATAGGGGCAGAGGCAGGCAGATCTCTGAGTTTTAGACCAGGCTGGTCTACAGAGTAAGTTCCAGGACAGCCATGGAAATATAGAGAAACCATGTCTCAAAAAAAGAATCACTTGGATTATACATAGTGGTTAATAATATATAATTAGTCTACCTGTGAAGAGGCATTTATTAGTTTCTACTGTGTAGTATAAATTAACTATGTTGCCATTAGAAATTCTAAGAAAGAATTATAGATTATGTTTATGTTACAATCTAAGGTACTCAAAGATGAAAACTGAAACATACAAACTGGAGTAATATTATTTATATTTTGCAAGTTGCATCATGAGTCAGTATGTAATCAGTTTCTAGAATCTGGGTGTTATTAAGAAATGCAAGAAAACAAAGGAAGAAATAATGCACAGACCAGAGAAACAATCTACTAAGATCTCATTGAATATTATTGAGACACTTGCAAAAGACTACCTTTATTGATTCAACAAATGCCTGAATGTCTATTATAAACATTCATTGTTTGGGGCTCTAGATATAGCCAAAAGCAAGAGAGAAACGATCAGAGAGACTATGATTTTCTGGCAGAGAAAAAAAGAGAATATATGTATATTCAAAACAGTTAGTTTGGGATAAGTTCTACAGAGAAAAGTGAATAAGGGTAAGAAGTAGAAGGACAGTTATTATAAAAATTGAGAGTCAAGAAAGCCCTTGTTCAAAATTGAATGTTCCTCTGAGTCTTGAATGGAGTCAGAAAACGAAGCATGAGAACAGAGAGAGATCTCAGGAGCAGCAACTGCAAGATTGGTGGTGAAATTGGCCTTTGAGATCCTGAGAAAATCAGTTGCTGGAACTCTGGGATAAGAGACAAGTGCAGGAATTGGGCAGAGATGGAACTTTGCCAAGATCACAGTAGACTCTGGCCATCCAAAGAGATGTTTTCCTGTAAGTTGTATGGTCAGACTACTGCCCGATCTTGAACAAAAGTACTCAAATCACTCCCCCTTGCAATGGCCATGCATCAGCAAGAGATTGAGACAAATAGAAGAAAACTACAAGACCAACTAGAAAAGTAGTACATTATTTGAGGAAAAGTGATGATGACTTGAGATGTTAAAGTCTAGAAAAGAAATTTTAAACGCAGTCAGAGAGAGGGGGAGAGGAAGAGGGAAAGGAAGAGGGAGTGGGGGGAGGGAGTGGGGGGAGGGAGGGAGGGAGGGAGGGAGAGAGAGAGAGAGAGAGAGAGAGAGAGAGAGAGAGAGAGAGAGAGAGAGAGAATGAATGTGAGAAGGTGGCTGGATGATTCAAGATGGTAAAGAAGACAAAGACATGAGTAGAGCTAGATGAAAACTGAGAAATTTAGACAAAGATTATGGCAATGAAGTGTAGAGTCCAGAGCCCAGACAGTATAACGTGAGTCTCCATCTACCTCGTACTCTCTGCCTGCCTGTGCTTTTTCTCCCTTTCCCCTGTGCTTTTCTCAATCACGAATTAAGAATAGGAATGTCTACATGATAGTGTAAGATTCAAGTAGGGAAACAAGCCAAGTCCCCAACATAATGCAGGTTCTTCCAAAAGAGATTTTATTGCCCTGTGTCCCTCAAGTGAACCTAAATATTACTTACCCACTTAAACTTTTGATAGTGAGATATGTTTAAATTCCGTTACTTAAAAAGAACTGTAACATCTTCATGGAGGCTTTCCTCCTCCTCCAGGGTCAAGAAATTAACAGTTTTGTTTTGCTAATTGTTGCACACTGTCCAATAATACAGGGAGAGTTCTAAGAGCTGGCAAAAAGTGGGGAGATTTCCAGGCAAACTGTGTGTTGTGATCTGATTACCTTAAGGGGAATCCCTGTGCCAAACTCTATTGACCAGATGGCCCAGAGTTGGGTCCAGTGTAACTGTGAGGTGTTAGAGGGCATACTGTGGGGGTGATTTTGATTGTCTGGGACACTGTATAGGGGGAGGCTGTCTGTAAGGTAATCAAAGCATAAACTGTATAGGGCTTTGTGGATTAAGGTCACAACCCCTCAGTGAATGCATAATGCCCTAACGATGATTCTCATTTGTTTATCCAAAAGGGGGAAAGGAACAACAGAAGGGAGATGGCTGTTGTTTGCACTGAGCTGCACTAAGTGACTCTGGGACTCCCCATTTTCCCATTAGGGCCCCCCTTTCACTACTGCTTCCTGGTCATCACATGGCATGGAGGGAAATTGAAATTTTTCCCAAATTAGAATGGCTCCATTAAGCAGATGCTAATGAAACACTGAGTCATAACCTCTGCGTATGGTTGTGGGTTGCAGCTCGAGATTGGGCTTTTATGCAGGTAGAAGCACTTTAGCAAATACCAGACACACTGGGTACTGATACATGCCATTTAGTTTTTAGGGAGCTGCCTCTGAGCAAAAGGAAAGGTTCTAAGAAGAGCTTCTCACAAGAGGGAAGGGCTTATTTCCCCTTTACTTTGGTCCATAAACATGAGTCTATGTCCTAGTTGGTGTTCAGCAGAATGCCATTATAGTAAGTCAATATATGTTTATATTGACTTGAAGTCATCTGTGATTTAAGTACAATAAGTGTCTCTGAATGCCAGAACTTGCAATATGTCTTCAACCTAGAAACTGATAGTACATGTGGTGAGAAGTGTGTTTCCTGTCCATCTGATTGTATCACTCTCACCACTTGCTTTACCATGTCTCTTTGCCCAGGTGAACCAGGTACCTTGATATCTTTGTTTCTCTCACCATTACAATCTATCTGCCTTGTTATGTGTCCTTTTCTAGAACATATCTGAATTATATCACTATTATGTATTTTCTCATAGGTGACAAATTGTCTCACATCTCTTAATATATGCGTGATATGCTATCTAGAGTTACAGTCTGGCAAATGCTAACCCTGAGATTAAATTTTCTTTTGATTTGTAGATCCCTAGTCTTCTTAACAGTATAGTTTCTCAATTCAAATACTTCCAGAAATGCTAAGGGTAGAATAAAATTTAGATTTTCATATAAGAAACAAATTAATTAAAAAAAATCTTTCTCTTTGATAACATTTCAACTCTCTTTTTATTGTTTTACTATTCCTGCAAGGGCCATCTGTAAACTACTAGAACTCACTTATCAAATAAATGTTTCTGAATATTATGTTTATAGATAGCAGACTCCAGAGAATGAAATAACCCTATTAAAAATAGGGTACAGGGCTAAACAGAGAATCCTCAACTAAGGAAACTCAAATGACTGTGAAGCACCTAAAAAAATGTTCATTATCCTTAGTCATCAGGGAAATGAAAATCAAAACAACGCTGAGATTCCACCTCACACCAGTCAGAATAGCTAAGATGAAAAACTCAGGGGACAGCAGATGTGGAGAAAGAGGAACATTCCTCCATTGCAGGTGGGATTGCAAGCTGGTATAACCACTCTGGAAATCAGTTTGGCGGTTCCTCAGAAAATTAGACATAGTACTAACTGAGGACCTAGCTATACTACTCCTGAGCATATAAGATGCTCCAACATGTAATAAGGATACATGCTCTACTATGTTCATAGCAGCCTTATTTAAAAAAGCCAGAAGCTGGAAAGAACCCAGATGTCCTTCAACAGAAGAATGGATACAGAAAATGTGGTACTACTCAACTGTTAAAAACAATGAATTCATGAAATTCTTAAGCAAATGGATGGAACTAGAAAGTGTCATCCTGAGCGAGGTAACCCAATCACAAAAGAACACGCATGGTATGCACTCACTGATAAGTGAATATTAGCCCAAAAGCCCAGAATAAATAAGATACAACTCACAGACCACAAGAAGCTCAAGATGTGAGTGCTTCGGTTTTTCTGAGAAAGAGAACAAAATACTCATAGGAGCAATTATGGAGACAAAGTGTGGGGCTGAGACTGAAGGAAAGGCCACCCAGAGACTGTCCTGTCTGGGGATTCATCCTATAAACAGTCACCAAACTCCAACACTATTATGGATGACAAGAAGTGCTTGCTGAAAGGAGCCTGTTATGGCTGTCTCCTGAGGGGCCCTGCCAGATCCTTACAGATACAGAGGCAGATGCTAGCAGCCAACCATAGGACTGAGTGCGGGGTCCCCAATGGAGGAGCTGGAGGGAGGACTGGAGGAGCCGAAGGGGTTTGCAGCCCCATGGGAAGAACAACAATGTAGGCCAACCAGACCCCCCACGACTTCCAGGAACCAAGGGTTCCAGCTACAATTGTGGCAGAGGAATGCCTTGTTGGGCATCGGTGGGAGGAGAGTTCCCTGGTCCTATGAAGACTTGATAGATGCCCCAGCGTGGAGAAATTGAGGGGGGGCTTAGGTGGGAGTGGGTTGGGCACAGGGGCATCTTCTTGGAGGCAGGGGGTGGGAGTATGGGTAGGGGGTTTTCTGGGATGGGGGAAACTGGAAAGGGTATAACATTTGAAATGTAAATGTAGAATATATTCAATAATAATAATAATAATAATAATAATAATAATAATAATAATAATAATAAAGAAACCTAACATAAAATAGATACAAATTAAGCTTGTTCTAAGGGGAAAATTGCCAAATGAAAAGCCATAAAGGTAGGAGACGCACATTCACCTTGCAAAAGATTTTTCTTATCTTTGAAAAATCATTTGAATATGATGACTTAGTTGTAAAAAATGTAGATCTAGGAAAATATCATTTACTCAATGAAAGGGATAAAATTGAAACTTCTGCAGTCTCCAGGAGAGAAGTTCTTGGCATTGTCCATTGAGAAGCAGAGACCTTACTATCCAAAGGACAAGACTGATAAGGAGACTGGAGCCTTCTAGGAAAGGAGGGGCCAACATCCTAGCATCCAAAGACACAAAGACTAGCCCTGAGTGCTCCAAGATTCTCAAAGGAGAGAGTCCATGGAGGACAATGACAAACATGGTTACAGTAAAAGTGCTCAAATCTTCACAGAGGGAGTTTCACCTCATAAAATAGTCTTACTGAAGTCTCCTAGAGGTTATCAATAAAAAATGCCTAGAAGGTTGGTGGAGAGTACAAAACTCGTAGTCTGAAAGCGCCACTGCTTTTAGTACCAAATGGCTACAGAGTAGTTGCCTTGCTCAGTCCCTGGGACTTTTGTCTCTCCCTGACCACTGGCTGTTGGCAAGCAGAAGTTGAGGGCCACAGAAATGGGGGTGTTAATAACAATCATCTTCAACTTTTGGATTAACTGTTTTGCCTTGTATCAAAGTATTGCTAACTTAATTTTTAATGTGAATGCCTTGACTATAAAGTTTGTAAAATTTTAAACACTGGTGATTTAATGATTATAATGTATAATACAATCTAAACATCATCAAAAATAAATAAATAAAGCTTAATTACTGTGTTGTTTTGACTGATGTGCATACAATTGTTCAGAGATTTAAATAACAAAAATAAAGTATCCTGTTGGGATAAAAATAAATACAGAAAATAATTTGGAGTTTGTTATGAGAGGGGAAGCAAAGTGAACCACATAAAGATACTTAATCTCAGAATTCAAGGATGAAACAGTCAACAACTTTTAAAACTAACTTTTTTAATCGTCCAAAAATATACCAATACTTAATTGAAAATAATAGCCACTTAGTGTGTGCATAGTACACAAATATATTAATATGTTATTCCTTTTGTAACATAAAGCTTAGTTCCATGGCTCAATTCATAGGTTTCAGAAAATGTCCCAGACAAAGGAATTGGTGTAATAGATGTGTTGGCCCTTCAATAGTGCTGACTCTGTCAGATCTTATCAATGACTCGTGGTTTCCATAGCAAATTGATAAACTGAATCAAGAAAGGAAATACCCTTGGCAGCTATTGGGAATATTTTTATTGAAAATATGTTTATAAAAAAAAGAAAATATGTTTATATAGTGTATTCTCATTTCAAGTTTTCCTCCTTCATCCCCTCCCAGGTTCTACCCACTGCCCTGCCCATCCTACTCCCTGCCTTCTTTCTCTTCCTTTTTAGAAAAGAAACAGGAAAACAAGCAAACAAACTAGAATAAAGTCAAGCAAACAGAAAAACAGGAATAGTAAAAGCATTAAAAACATACACATATGTGTGAAGGCCTGTGCATACACACACACACACACACACACACACCACACAAACACACACACATACATACACCACACACACACACACAAACACACACACATACATACACCACACACACACACACACACAAACAGATACACACACCACACACAAACACACACACATACATACACCACACACACACACACCACACACACACACAAACACACACACATACATACACCACACACACACACACACACACACACACACACACAATCAGAAGCCAAAATAGATAAGCAAAGGCAAGTTAGGTTTAAAAAGATGCCCAAACAAACATTATGAGACAAAACATCTCCCTAGATACCACTGAGATCATTTTGTGAACTCATATACTGCTGGGTATGGACTTCCCTTAAGTGTGATTTGTATACACAGTGAGACTCCTCTGGAGAAGTTTTTCCTTGTAAGCAGTTGTCAGTTGGGTTAGAGATGAGGAGGTCCATGCCCAGCTCCTCTCTCAGAGCTGGTACTCCATCTGGATTGGACCTGGGAAGGCTTTGTGCTGCTACAGTCTCTGTGAGTTCCTATGTGCATCAGTCCTGCTGTGTCTGGAAAGCACTGTTTCCTTAGCGTCTTTCACCCCTCTGGCTCTTAAAATCTTTCACCACCTCTTCCTCAGAGTTCCCCGAGGGAAGAAATTGAAGGACGAGACATCCCACCTAGGACTGAGTGTTCAAAGGTCTCTGAATCTCTGCACATTGTCCAGGTGTGGGTCTCTGTATTTGTTCACATTCACTGCAGGAGGAAGCTTCTCTGATAATCAACAAGACACTGATTTATTGGTACAACAGAATGTCATTAGGAGTCATTTTTATTGCCACATTTCTTTAGCAGAACAATGGTATCTGATATTCTGTTCTTAGGAGTTTTGATTTGAAAAATGGAACTTCAAATCAAAACATCTTCTTGACTTCGACATTCTAACGAAATTTCAGAAAATACCAAAGAGAGCTGATATGTTCAAATAATAACAGATTTTGCTTATTTGTCTATGCACCCATAATTGTACATATTATAAATCTCCACTCAGTCAATAAACATACTATCAAAAAATAAAAATGTTAAATTTGAAAACGTTATACACACTGTACACAAACATTATTTTTAAAAGGTGAGTGGGTAATGTGCTTATGTACAACATTGGGACTTTCATAATGAAAATCCAGGTGATTTTTAAATGTTCACAGAAGTATTTAATGAGAATACTGGCTTCTAGGGAAATGAAGATGTTTACCTCTTTAAACATATGCATACCATTATTGTTGCTGGCTATAGAAAAGATATTAATATTGGACTTCCATACAATCATACTTTTAAAATTCAGGCCAAAAGAATTCCTCTTTAGGTTGACATTGTGCTAATGGTGAGAACAATGAACGGTTACAGTGGCATAGGCACTTAAACTTACAAACTTTGGAAAAGTAAGTAAAAAATCTGAAGAAGGTAAACCTCCATGCTGCAGCTTTGGGGGTCCTGTATAGGCAGCAATAAAACTCACACAAATGAACAGAAAGACTTTTGTTTGTGTTTAGAAAAGTCTTTCCTGAAACTCAAAAAGGAACAGCCAAGTTAAGCAGGTCGTGAATATTTATTTACAAAACTGATCCTTGTCTCTGATCCATTTCCAATGTCACAGGGAACATATGTTGATCCTGGGGATGGTGGCACAAACCTGCAATACTAGCACTTAGAAGATGGATCCAGGAGGATTGGCAGTTCAAGGTTAGCATTTCCTATCTAGCAAGTTTGAGGCCAGGTTTTGCTGCCTGAGACCACTGTCTCAGGAAAGTCAAACTCAAAACAACAAACACACAAAGAAACAGTATATAGTTTTAAATCATTTTCCTTGAGAAAAAGAGCTTTTATTTTTTTGCCAATTGCATAATTCAAAGATTTATAGTCATATACTCAAAGCACACTACTAATTGCATTAACAAAAGTTCAATGTAAAAACACCACAATTCTCCCTCTGTCAGCTTACAAAAAAAATACTGTTCTAGCAGTGGAAAGAACTAAAGTTGAATTCTTACCAATTATTCAGGACATTGTTAGCACTATTCTATTGTTATAAAATAGTTTATACAAAGAGCCTTAACTTACTATTATATCTAATGTGCTATGTAGAGTTTAGGAATGAACAATGTGGCATGAATAACCTATACATTAATTTCTACATGCAAAGAACCAGGTTGGTAAAACACACATCTACTAAACACATCTGCAAACACAAAATGATAGATAGCTTTAGAGAGCTCAAAAGTAAAACCGACGAGACCAGCAACCTGCTATTGTGAAGCGTTTCCAGAAGCACCTCTCAGTCACAGGGCCTCTTCATGGAAATTCATCAATTAGAGAATGGTGGTTTGAATAGGAATGGTCCCCATAGATTCATGTGCTTGAATGCTTGGCCCATAGGTTGTGGTGCTATTAGGACATGTGGCTTTGTTGGAATAGGTGTGACCTTGTTGAAGGAAGTGTGTCACTATGAAGGTTGGCTTTGGGGTCATACATGCTCTATGTGCAGTGTGACACAGTCTCCTTCTGCTGCCTGGGGATCAAGATGTAGAACATTAGACTCCTTCAGCACCATATCTGCTTGACACTATCGTGCTTCTCACCATACTGATAATGGACTGAACTTCTGAATTTGTAAACGAGCCCCCAATTAAGTGTTTTATAAGAATTGCTATGGTCATAGTGTCTCTTCAGAGCAACAAAACCCTAACTAAGACATAGAACCCTCAAGAAACCTCTGTGGATTATGCCTAGGACCTCAATAAAGCTTTAGCTTTCAGAATTCTTATTCCTCATCTTCCTCCTTACCCACTTGTTAAGTACTCATGATCAAGAGCAATGCTTTCTATAGCTGTTAGCCTATAAAGTGTTTACCATCTTCCTTTTAGGTTTTGGGAGCAAAGAGACGTGATGCTGTTATTTAAATTAAAACACAACTGTTGTTGCTGGTGAATAAAATCCTAAGACATAAATGTAAAAATTTCTCTGTTAAAAAAAATTATATTTGTAGAGTGATGTCATTGTGTTGGTTTGAAGCTGAGAATCCATGAAATGGGGACCTGAGGAGAACAAATCAAGTTTGATATTCCATTATATCCATGTTTATCTTAACATAAAATAAAAAGGATTGCCTGAAGTAAAGGCAGCAGGATAACCAGAGAAATGTTATTGGAGAAAAGGAATACAAACAAACAAACAAACAAAACCTTACACTATCAAAAAGCAGCAGGGAGCAGTCTCACTCATACATGTGTGCATGTGTGCACATGTGTGTAAAGGCCAAAGAAGATGATCAGGTGTACTGCTAAATGAATGTTACAGGATCTGAAATCACCACAGAGTCGAGCTTCTTGACCCACCTGTTGAAATTATTTCCATTAGTTTAGTCTCTAGGGACTCCTGTGAGAGCGTGCTCCTGATTGATTAGGTCAGTCGAGGTGGGAAGACCCATCCTAATAGTTGGCAAGCCCTCTCTGTGGGCTTGGGTTGTGGACTGCAGAAGAAGAAAACTAGCTTACCACCAGGATTCATCCTTCTCTGCTTCCTGACTGCAGGCGCCACGTGACTAGCTCCCTCAGGCTACTTAAGACAGGCTTTCCTCACTGGGATAAACTATATATACTCTTAGGCTCTGACTCCAAACAAACCCTTTCTACCTCAAGCTGTAGGTCAGGATATTTCATGTCAGCCACAGTTATTAAGTAATTAAAAATTACTTTTCAAGTAACTCAGACATGCTCTATTAATTTCTTCTTTGTCTCCTTTGAGGCAGTGTCTCCCTGAACATGAAGCTAGGCTGGTGGCCAGGAAGCCCTGAAATCCTTCTTTATTCACTCTCTCCTCCTACAGCAGTGTGGTTACAGGTGTACACATGGTCATACTCAGCTTTTCATATGGCTGAAGGGATCATGCTCAGGTCCACACATTTGTGCATCAATCACTTTTAACCAGCGTTGTCTCTCTCACCTAACTGCTGTTGTTTATTAGATACGGTCTCATCTATTCAGCATGAATCTTAAAATATGCATTAATAAAACTAAAACTCATTTAAGATCCAATAAAGTGAAGAGTGCAAAGCTATATCAAGGAGAAATATTGTGCAATATTCTTAAGTATTCCTTATACAACTTATCTGCTTATTTAATCCCCCTATTAATTACCACTATCAACTAGTTCTGTTTTAGGGTTTAAATAATGGCATTTTTGTTACAGAAAAGGTGGTAATGCAGATTATATCACTTAGTCATTTTATTATTTTTCTATTGAAGTAATGCTATATCTGATTTATTATAAGTCTATATAACTGCAGTCTGTGTTGAATCTCTACAAATCTGTTTACTACACTTCTCCTAAGAACACTGCCCAGTAATCCTCCTTCATAAAGCTACCAGTCAGTTGGAGTCAAGTTGCAGGGCGCTGAGTAGCAGCAACTAATGCAGAAATACTTCCCTCCTCCAATGGATTTACAGTCTAGCAGGAATGAAATAGTTCACATATAATTACGAAAGTGTGTGGAGAAAGAGCAGGGGCTACAGAGAGCTAAAGAGAGTTCAGCCAGGAAAGGTAATCTGGCCAGGGGTGGCAGCTAGTCAACTTCCTGGAGGCCCAAATCAGAGCCTCCTGCAAGACCAGGTTTCTGATATTAGAATAAGTCACAGGGTCCAAACAGTTACCTCCAGCGAAGAGTCATGTTGAGTATATATTTCGTTTGGCTCATATATATTGTTTTAATAAATTTGGACCCAAGATAGCCTTTTTTTAAAAAAATAAAATAGAATCAGAAAATATTCATTTAAAAGAAGGATTTCAGACCTTGGGAAAAATGAAAAATTTCAGAACTCCAAATTATTATTATCAATAAGATGAATTGTAATTGTCCCTTTAAGATACTGCAGACCTTCTCCGATTTACAGCACACACCTATCACTCCCAACGTCTCCCTCCCACCCCACCCCCACTGAGATGGAGCTGCAAGCCATTTGTCTTCAGGCCTGCCTTCTGGTACTTACAAAAAAAAATGCGTTATCTATCACAACAAGAAAACAAGGGAACTACTGTGCATTTATATTTGACCCACATCACCCACTGAGACCACTGAATCATTTGAGTCCTAATGTCCCCCATAAAGGCATTTTCAGGAAAAGCCATGGTCTCTACATTTCACAATTCATGGGCATTCTTATAGGAGAGCTGTAGTTCAGAACCTGAATGGCATTTCCCCACTCCACAGCACTTCTAAATTCCTTTCTTAATGTATTTAACCTGGCTGACCTTTCACAGAAGAGGAACTAGCTGGGACTCTCAACTCCTAGGTTCATTCTGTCCCTGGAACAAAAAGACCCCAAAATACTCTGCTAGCCTTTGAGGAGCATGTGCTGGAGAGGAAACACTAAATGTTTTGGATACAAGACATGAAGAAATAAGATGAATCAATAAATGCAGGAAGAAATGATAGAACTGTGTCTGTGACATTAGTGTCACAGACAGATTCAGATTTACAAACGTGGGACATGTAGCCTGCTGTCCACAGTCCCTAATGCCAGTCTGTTAAAGAACTGAGCATCTTCACCCATTTCTCCAGCTTCAGTGCCATACTGTTGGGATTTATACAAGTCAATTTTATGAAGTGATAGTCACAGTTCAGTGATTGACTTAGGGACAAAACTGGGAACTTAATTGATGTCCTAGATGATTAAGTTCAAATATACAATATTAAGTCTTTCCTAGTTTGCAAAAGTACTGTCCCTTTCTTTGATTTCCTCAAGGAGCTGCAACAGCCTTGTCCTTAGCAGTGAACAGCCTCTCCTATCACTCATTAGTCCAGAAAGCACTTCCTGAGATAATACTAATCTTTTCTGACTACCTCTGGTAAGGACTTTTAAAGACACCTCATCTTTTTTACCAAACATATTCCTTACCTGTCACTTCTGGTTTGTGTTCAGACAGAATTCAATTGGCATCCTACTTCACTATATGTTCTTGGCCAAATTATTTAAATTTTTCTATTTTAAAATAAATTTCATAAGGCTGTTGAGGGTCAAGATTTATGTGCTATATCTAGTATTCTTCTGCTTTAACCTTGACCTTTTTCTCATTCCCAGCATCCTTGGGTGGTTAGAATTTTTTAATCACAACTAAGGAACTTAGACTGATTCTTCTCTTTGCTGTATACAGCTTACTCAAACAGAATATTGAACTTTTTGATTCTCTTTTGCCCCTAGTTAGCTGCCATTTAATTTCCTTGACAAGAGTTTTAAAAGAAAGCAACAAGCCAAGGAATGTCTGGGGCAGATTTCAGACACAGGAGATAAACTCCCTGAGTCTAAACTTGCAATATATCAGCCTGTATCTCATTCTGATCTTCATAAAGTACATTCCTTTGGTTTATCCTCACTCCATCGCTTCCATTTCCACACTGATGACCGACCAAACTCTACTCCCGCTGTATCCTGCATTGTAGAATAAATTCCTACCTCCTTTTCAGTGAGGTGTCACTTGTCAACTGGAATAAGGGCTTCAATTGTGAGAAGAGAGCCTTTAATATTGATAGACAACTCCTGGATATCAACACCTCATTTTTCCCTTGTGGCTGATCCTGTGGGCCAGGTGTCAGAGGTAACATTCTCTTGGAGGATTCAATACCTTCCCTGGTGACCTTTTGTCTGTACTCATGACTTCCACTATTTATCTTTGTATACTGAGGAAGGTAAGATTTTTAAGCTTACAGGAGGGGCCAAGAGTCAATCTGATGCCATTCAGAGTTTAGAAAGTAGACTAAGCATCAACCTTATTCCTTTTAATTCCTGTTATCCACAATATAGAGGGCCCTCAGCTGGGGCTAGATGGCTTTCTAGAACCCATTTACACTTGGCTTTATTATTTTTAAATATTAATTATAAAGCAGATATCCAAAACACACCTCTTTTCTCTGACCTCATATACATCCACATTGCAAAATAATCTAACATGCTTAATACACCATTCATTAGTTCTGTTATAATCAAGTTTTTATCATTTTCAAGCATGTATATTATCCATTAACAATCTAATTTAGTTTTGCCTGCCTTTGAATTTTATATGAATTTAATAGTATGGGTTTTGGGGACTGCTTACTTCTATTCTGTTTATGACATCAAAATTGATATCCAGGTAAAATGAACGATTGTGTTCCACTGTATAGTAAGCCACCACATCTCTTTACTACACTGTAAGTGTTTGTTACACTGTCAGTGGATGTTTGGTTCTCCATAGTCACCTTGGCCCGCCAGACTGCTCTGTGTTTTCACATGTATTCAGTTCTTCACAAATATTCACTATTATTCTTCATAATTCTTGCTGACTAGTTTATGCCATTTTCTGAAGGACTAATGTATATAATCATTTCTGATGAAATGCATTGAATGCTTAAGGGTGGAAATTTAAACTCAATACTACCCAGTATAGTAGTAACTATAGTTCCTAAATCTTTTTATTGCTCACTAATGTTGAACCCAAGATAGTTTTCAGTTAGCCTTGCTAATCTATGGTTGGCAATAACAGTAATAACACCTGATATTCCATACTTCCTGTTGGGCACAGATTTAGAGATAATAGAAATATGAATGCATTTATTCTCACAGCAATACCATGAAATAGATAATTCTTTATTTATCTTAAGTTCACAGATCAGACTACAGAGGGCTGTAGAATTATAGAATGTGCCCAAACCCTTATACCTTGTGTATGTTAAAGTAGAATAAAGAAACTTAAATATAGTCAACATCATTATTCAAAATGGTATCTGGTTATCCTTTCTGGTTATATCACTTCAAAGTCATTTGTAATAATCTGGAAAGTGAAGAAGTGACCCTAGCAAAACTCCCCTGGGAATCAGCCAGGGAGGAACTTTTAAGTTACTAAGAAAAAAGAAAAGATAACTCAGTAGAGTTCTTAGCTAATATGCATGGGATCCTAAGTTTAATACCTGGTACTATCCCTACAAAGAGAAAAAAAATCTCGGTGACAGTTCTATGAATAAGAAAATGAGCAGCGTTGTTTTAATGCCACTCTAAACAAAGCGGGAAATTGTTCCCTCAATCCTTCAAAACTTGGCTGGGTTAACACCCTAGGTACTGCATCCTACCCTCAACCTGGTGACTGCCCTCCTCTTCTCTGTTCTTTTTCCACAATACATTCTGTGTTTTGGAATCAACAGCATTTTTAAAATCTGACTTCTTTTATTTACTAAAAGTATTTGAGGTTAATTCACTTTAAAATATATATTAATAGTTCATTAGTTTTTTGTAGTGAATAATATTCCATTGTTTGGCTACTCTGGTTTATTTATCCCAGTTGTGGCCCATTTGGATTATTTTCAGTTGTTCATCACTAGGAGTAAAGTTGTGCCATAGTCTCATGCAGATTTTAGGGAGATCCTTAATTTTTTTCATAATATTCTTCTTGATCATTTGGGAATTTCACATCATGAAACCTGAGCACATTCTACTTCAAGTCTTCCCAGGTCCACCTTCCTGCCTTTGTGTTTTGCCCATCCCCACAAAGAAGAAAAAACAAAACAAGTCCAATTTGTATTGTCCATATACTCACTGGAGCATGGTCAAACTCCCGGTAGCCAGCCCCTTAAAGAGAACTTCCCTACCCCTGTAGGCATAAATTTTTTGCAACCTCCTTTTCATAACTTCTCCTCTAGCCCACCATTCAGCAGAGGTAGTGGAAGAGAAAAGTTATTAGGATATGGAGGAAGTGGACCTGTTCAGCAGTAGTTCGGGGGCGGGGTGGGGGGGGAGCTTGATCTTCCTTGACAGCAATTCAGTCCTGTAGCAAACACCAAATATGATTCAGCAGCTGTAGAGCAGTCCTCTAGGCAGGCAGACACCAGGCACAAACTGGCAGCCACAGTCTAACCCTTTCAGCAGGAAAACACCAGGCAGCTGTATTTCAATCCTGAAGAAACCACCAGACTCACCAACCGGCCTGAGGCAAGGCCACAGAAGCAGCAAGCTGCCACGGGAACCTCAGAAGCAGTTCTTGGGTGAGTTTCTGTCTATGACAGCGTTACTACAAGTTGAGCTCGATAATGCTATGGGAGGTGAATTTATACACTCAGGTCTTTAGCGAAGAACAGTGAAGCTGAACAGACCAAACCAAGGCTCAGGGCTCATCTCCCACTGTCTGTGGAGTCATATTTATCTTCTTACATCAAGGGTCCTTTCAGGTGTCTGCTATATCCAAACCTCTTTTCACCTGTGTCTGCTTCAGGAAAAGCAGTCTTTCACGTGTTTGCATTAGCAAGACATCCTTTTCTTTGTGTGCCCCAGCAAAGCATCATTTGGCATAACTAACTTTCCAAAGAACTGGAAGTTTCTACTTCATACCCCCACTGGAAGCCATTACTTGTGGAGAGCTAAATTTCAGCATCCTTATCACGAATTTTAAGAGTTCTCTTCGGTGGCTTTCTGTCTAAGCTGTTATTTTTTAGGGTGTGGGGTGGGGATTGTCACAGAAGCCTTCTATTTCTGTCTTAACTATGAGTTTGTGTCATAGATCCCGTGGTAAAAGTAACTTGTAAAAGTAACTTCTTTGCTCTTTATAGTCAGTGGGAGCATAGATCATGGACCTACAAATGATTTATGGAGACAGCACAGACCATGAATATCTACATGATCTCCAGCATAAAAACCTGCCATAGACCTCAGGTGGCAGTACAGACCATAGACAGCAACACAGCCCTCTGCTGCAGTAGAAACATGGTTCTAGACATGGTCCTCATGGCAGCTAAGACCAGGACAGCAACTTGACTTCAGGTGGCAGCACAGGCCACTGACATCAATATAGCCCCCTGACAGAAGCATAACCTTTGGACATCCACACCACTTCATGCTGTAACACAGACTATGGACATATGGACATCTGCGTGGTCTTTTGTGGTAACACAGGTTATGGACATCAACACAGACCCTGGTTGCAGTAAGAACATGGACCCTGACATGGCCCTCAGTAGCAGCATGGGACATCACCATGGCCTCAGATGGCAGCCCATGCCACCCACATCAGTATGGCCCCAGTGAAGGAACCCGAACATTAATTAACATGGCCTCAGGTAGTGAACCAGACCAAGAATGTTTGTATGACCTTTGATGGTACCTCAGACTGGGGACATCAACATGGCTTCTGGCTGCTGTAGGACCATGGGCACCCACATGAAACTCTGCCTTCAACAGAGCCAGAGGCAATGGACCACACATGTATACCAAAATGGCCTTCAGGGAGCAGTCTGGACTATAGAGGTTCTTCGAAGAGATCAAACCTAAAAATGATCAGTTCTTCATCTTGGACATCATGCTACTGCTCAGAACCAGGGTGATAATGGCAGCATGTTCAGGGGTGAGTCAGAGTACAAGCTCTAGGCTGCTGCTCACCAACATAGTACCCTATCCACCAGAGGCTTCTCTCACATATTTCACCACCATCATGTTTCTACTTCTACTTTATCCACCACGCACACACTGACTGCTATGTTCCTGTATCTTTTCCATCTCTCCATCGAATATTCACTCCAATAGTGGCATTGAAAGTTGCCGTGGAGATATCCATTCATTCATACATACATACATACATACATACATACATACATACACACACACACACACACACACACACATATATATGAGGATCATGGCAGCAGACAAGCATATATGGTGCTGAACAGTAGGGGAGGGCATATCTCCATTCATAGCACAAGGTAAGTGAGAGTAGGAATCGAGAAAGGGAGGGGGAAGAAAGTGAGAAGAGGGATAGAGATGGAGAGAGATGAGAAAGGGGAGGGAAAGAGGGAGAGGGAGAGGGAGAGGGAGGGAGGGAGGGAGGGAGAGAGAGAGAGAGAGAGAGAGAGAGAGAGAGAGAGAGAGAGAGAGAGAGAGAGAGAGAGGAATGGCAGGCTTTTGAAACTTCAAAGCCTGCACTCTGACACACCTTCAACAAGGCCCACATTTCTTAATTCTTCCCAAGTTTCATCAACTGTAGATCAGTTGAACACATATTATGGTGGCCATTCTCATTCAAATCACCATATTCCATCCCCTGCCCACTTAGGCTTGTAGCCACATCATCATGTAAAATATATTTACTTTGATGTCAAACATCAAAAGTCCACATAATCTTTCACAGTCTCAATACATTTTAAAAGTCCATAGTCTCTTCTTAGACTTCAGGCAGTCCCTTAATTGTAACCCCTGTTACATAAAAAAATCAAATCACATACTTCCGACATATAATAGCACATGTTTCTTTCTAATATAAATTCAGTTTTTCTTTTACTTATCTCACTGTACTGTCAGAGGCTTTCTAAAATAATGTTTAGTAGGATTTATGAGAGCAGGCCTCAAGTCATAGAAGGAAAGTGGTCATTTTGTGTAAGGTTGTTGGTCCCGTATCTGCTCCGTCACAGGGCTCAACCACTTGGAGAGGCAGGGTGCAGGAAGTTTGACCATGCTTACCCCACCACGCTGTCACTAGGTGGGTGTAGGGCAGCCCCAGGACACGGCTTGGGGTAGGGGGTTGGGAATCATAGTCTGAGGCTCGGACAGCCAGAGGTGGCTTGGGGGTCCCCCAGCCTTCGACGAGGCTGGGGCCGTCTGGTTCCCAAGCTCTTGGACACCCAGGCACCACGGGGAACTGTGAAAGAGCTGAGAACAGAGTGGGGGACCTTAGGCTGGATCTAGCCCAGGGCCAAGGGGGAAAAGAGGGGAAGCTCTGGCTGGTCCTGCCGTGGGATTTCGTGGCTTGACACGGTGAAGGACTTGGGCTTGGTTTGGGCTTAGTGGCAGTCATGGCTGGGAGCACAGAGAGAGGCCTTCTATGCTCTGTAGGTGAAGGCCATGGCTTCCCACAATGGGTCCCAATGAAAAGAGGCAGTCCATGGTTTTAAGACATTTATTGACATAGCAGAAAGTGGATGAATGAAACCATACCCCCCTTCTCTGGATGGACCTGAGATTAAATACCTTTTGGGAGAAGTGTCTGAGAAGGAAAGCTTATTGGTATCTCATTAAAATGGAGATCTTTTTTGAGCCTATATGACCATAGGTCACGTCCTCTACCTGTGGAGGGGCTTGGAGCATTGCCCTTCTGTGACTGATGGCCATAAATCTATGCAAGGCTATGGCTAATGTCAGGGCCCTGGTGCCCAGGAATCAGGTGAAGTGACTACCATCCCTCCAGGATCACCGAGGTCGAGGTTTTAAGCCTTAGTTCGACAGGAAACAAGGTCACCTTTCATGGTCCCACAAGTCTGTTGGCATGGTCCTTAGCAGTAATTTTCTTGTCTATGATTCTTGTAACTTATGGAGGTCTCCTTCCATCCTATTTACTGTGAAATGACATTACAAAAAGCAGTTAAGATTTCTTGGGGGGCTAGAGAGATGGCTCAGTGGTTAAGAGCACCGACTGCTCTTCTGGAGGTCCTGAGTTCAAATCCTAGCAACCACATGTAATGAGATCTGATGCCCTCTTCTGGTGTGTCTGAAGACAGCTACAGTGTACTTACATATAATAAATAAATAAATCTTTAGAAAAAAAAGATTTCTTGGATGTTTCTTTATACATCTTCTGAGAATCATGTGATTTTTCTCCATCCTATTTTGTATCAGATCGATTATTTTACCAACATATTCCTAGAATAAACCATATGTGGCTATAATATATTTTCAATTTGGTTTTTGTCTTGCAATATAGTCCAGTCGAGCCTCAAATGGGATCCTCCTCTCCTTGCCTACAAAGTCTTGCAATTACAGTTGTAGACTGCCACATTTGGCTTGTCTTATCCTTATATGTGATGCTGTACTTGATTTAGTAATACATAGTTGAGAATTTTATAATCGTGTTTGAGATATATGGTCAGTATTTTTTTCCCTTGTAAATTGTTGTCTTGTCTTGCTATTAGAATGACTCTGGCAGCATCAGAAGTGTTTGGAAGTAAATTATCTACTTATACTACCTGGAGTGGTTTTTGTAGAATTCATGTTAGTTCTTCCTTTAATTTATTTTGTAATTTTTTAGGAGAACTATAGTCTTATTTGCTAATAGGTCTTTAACATATAGATGTAATTTCCTTAATGTATATAAGACAATTCATATTAATATCATCTTCAGTTTTCTAAATGAGTTTTGTTAATTTGTAGCTTTAAAAAATTTGTGGATTTAATCTAAGTCAATATGTATGTTTAAATATGTTGACTGTAAAGGCTGAATAGATGACTTAGTGGTTGAGAGGCCATGGCCCTCTTCTAAGGGACTCATGTTCTGTTCTCATCTTCCATGTCCAGCAACTCACAGCTACCTGCTACTTCAGGTCCATGCAGTAAAATCCCCTCTTCTAGCCTTTAAGGGCACCTACACCCACAGGCATCTACACTCAAAACTGTACATGCAACCACATAAATAAATAATGCAATGTTGTTTAAAGAGGTTGGTTGCATTTTTAGTCTTCAGGGTAATAGAGACATCTCCATTTTATTTGGAAATAAATACTTATAATTTTATTCTCATTCTCTCTCTCTCTCGTGCATTTCAAACAAGAACCTCCAAGGATGATATGATATTACTGGACTAAAGCGGTCTTTAGATGGACCCTTATATCCTGCTTGGCGGTTCTAACAAAGAAGCACAGCTACTTGTATACCCTTGACCAAAAACTGCTTCTCTTTATTGAAAATGCTTTTTTTCTCTTCAGCTAAATACACTACTTCAAAAAGATAAAACATGGAGAGATGGGGAGGAAGTGAGCATCTGCCTAGCTATGCAGACAAGCCTAGTCAACACTGGGGACCAATGGGATGACAGATTTTACAGACAGATCACGTTTATATAACTTTTTCAGAAGATACGATTTATAGCACACAAAATACTCAGTATCAGTTGAAGGCAGTAACTTTGAAATAAGACTTAGGTCTGAATAAATCTCTTAATGTTTGTGTAACTCAGACACATCTCTTCATCTATAGTATTATGTTTCTATGTTAGCAAAATTATTTTATTGACACTTTAGCTGTTTGGGAAGCTCAATAGCTATTTCAAATGAGTAAATAGTGGATTTTTCACATTGTCCAAACACATCTTTATAAATCTCTACTTACATGTGAAACAGTTAACAATCACTTCTAAGTCACACACAATTCACAGACCATATGACGCTCAAGAAGAAGGAAGACCAAAGTATGGAAGTTTCAGTCCTTCTTAGAAGGGGGAACAAAATACTAAAGGGAGGAAATGTGGAGACTAAGTGTGGAGCAAAGACTGAAGGAAAGGCCATTGAGAGACTGCCCCACTGGGAGGATCCATCCCTGTAACTACCAGCAGTTACATTCGAACCAGGTACCTAGACAGGGAAGCTGGGGATATATGGGAAGGCGGCGAAAAGAGACAGAGCCAAGACTATATTTCTGTTCAAGGTTCAAAGTTTAATGGAGGTCTCCAAATATATATAGGCGGGGGGGGGGGGGGGACCCTTTCCCCCAAAGGTTGGAAACAGGTCTGCAGAACTGGTCTGGCTGTTCACTAGGCGTTGGCTCCACTGCTGGGGGGAACTGGGCGGGTCACCTGCTTAATTCAGGAATTCAACTGGTAGACTTGGAGGAACAATGAATTTCACCTTTGTTCCACCCTAGGTGGGGCAGGATTATGGCTAGCAGAGGAATTCCAGCTCACAGGCTGGGAGAACTTCACCTTGGTCAATGTCAAGTTCCTGCCAGGTGACAGGACACCCCAATATGGCTCTCTACACATCCCATATACTGACACCAAACCAAGACACTATTGCAGACGCCAAGAAGTGCTTGCTGACAGGAGCAATAGTTGTCTCCTGAAAGGCTCTGTCAGAGCCTGACAAATACAGAGGCAGATGCTTTCAGCCAAACATTGGACTGTGCATGGGGTCCCCAGTGGAGGAGCTAGAGAAAGGACTGAAGGAGCTGAAGGGTTTGCAACCCATAGGAGGAACAACAATATTAACCCACCAGACCCCTCAGAGCTCCTAGGGACTACACCACCGAAGAGTATACATGGAGGACCCATGGCTCCAGCTGCATATGTAGCAGAGAATGGCCTTATTGGACATCAATGAGAAGAGAGGCCCTTGGCCCTGGGAAGGCTTGAAGCCCTAGGGTAGCGGAATGCCAGGGCAGGGAGATGGGAGTGGGTAAGTGGGTGGGGGAGCACCCTCATAGAAACAGAGGGAGGGAGGATGGGATAAGGGGTTTCTGGGAAAAGGGATAACATTTGAAATGTAAATAAATAAAATATCCAATAAAAAGTCACACACTAAATATCTTATTAATTATTTAACTGAATAAAGTTATTGTAGATTATGAAACTACGGGAATTACCAGATACACATATTTTTTTCAATTTATATTTTTAATTTTAATATTGTTGATAGATTCATATACTCCTACTGTCTTGAGAATAACAAAATGGGACTCAATAAATGATTAAATTATCCACAGTATTAAAATTCATTTGCCCATTGACCTAAGTGTGCTAAATGCCAAGATAAATGAACTGGAAAATGCCCAATGTTCATCCTCTTTACAGAGGTTCCAAGATTTATGACAAAGTTATTTCTGTAAGTCTAGAACAGATTTCAGCTCTTTCCACAATAGTGAATGCTATTCCATCACTATACTGGATTCTAAAAGATTAATTTGTATTTTAAGCTATGTCTGTAATTATCCAATTCTGACTTAATAAATACAATGGGATATTAAGAGTTCAGATATATTTCTTAAAACTAAATTTTTGTTTCAATGTTTTTCACAAACAAAACACAAACTTATCTGAAGTTAGATTTGTCTTAGCCTCTAATCACCTTTTAAGCAACCATATACTGCCTTTTAAAAACTTTTATTCTGTAAGCATAACAGGGTTTTATTGATAGTGTCAGGGATTAGTGTTTGCCCATGGGATGGGTCTCTAGTTATTGGTTGACTAGTCCTTCTGTCTCTGCTCCATCTTGTACCTGCATTTCTTTTAGACAGGACAAATTTTGGGTCGAAAGTTTTGTGGGTGGAGTGGTGTCTTTATCCCTCCACTTAGGGGTCCTGCCTGGCTATAAAAGGTGGCCTCGTCAGAGTTCATGTCCCTGCTCTTAGGCATCTCAGCTAAGATTACCCGAATTGACTCCTGGAAGCCTCCCCATCTCAGGTCTCTGGGACTTCCTAGAGATTCTCCCCATACCCCTTGCCCCAGCCCAGGCAACTGCAGATTTCCATTCATTCTCCTAGCCCTGTGGACCTTTCTCGTGTCTCTTCCCACACCTGATCCAACTATTATCCCTCCCCTTACCCTCTCCACTCAGGTCTCTTCCTCCCTCTGCCCCCTGTGTCTATTTTGTTCCCCCTTTTACATTGGATTGCAATATCCTCACTTGGGTCTTTCTTCTTGTTTAGCTTCTTTGGGTCTATGATGTGTATCATTGGTCTTCTGTACTTTATGGCTAACATCCACTTATCGGTAAGTACATACCATGCATGTCCTTTTAGGTCTGAGTTACTTCCCTCAGTATATTTTCTAGTTTCATCCAATTACCTGTAAAATTCATGATGACCTTGTTTTTAATAGCTGAATAGTATTCCATTGAATAAATGAACCACATTTTCTGTATCCATTCTTCAGTTGAGGGACATCTGGGTTGTTTCCAGTTTCTGGCTCTTATAAATAAGACTGCTATGAACATAGTGGAGCATGTGCCCTTGTGGTATGGTGGAGAATCTTTTGGTTATACCATCAGGAGCGGTATAGTTGGGTCTTGAGGTAGAACTATTTCCAGTTTTCTGAGGAACTGGTAGATTGATTTCCAGAGTGGCTGGACAAGTTTGCAGTCCCACTAGTAATGGAAGTGTGTTCCCCTTGCTCTACATCTTTGCCAGCATGGGCTGTTGCTTGAGTTTTTGATCTTAGTCATTCTGATTGGTGTAAGGTGGATCTTAGAATCATGTTGATTTGCATTTCCCTCATGACTAAGGACATTGAACATTTCTTTAAGTGCTTCTTGGCCATTCGAGATTCCTCTATTGAGAATTCTATTTAGTGCTATACTTCAATTTTAAAATGAGTTATTTGGTGTTTTTGGACTCTAACATCTTGAGTCCTTTATGTATTTTGGATATTAGCTCTCTGTTGGATGTAGGGCTAGTGGAGATCTTTTCCCAGTCTGTAGGTTGCTGATTTGTCCTCTTGACAGTGTTTTTTGTCTTACAGATGATTTTCAGTTTCATAAGATCCCATTTGTCAATTGTTGACCTTAGAGCCTGAGCCATATGCTTATAGACAGGAGCTTAACATAACTATCTTCTGAGAGGTTCTACCCTAGCAGCTGACTGAAAGAGATGCAGATACCCACAGTCAAACAATAGACGGAGGTTGGGGACCCTTATGGAAGAACTGGGGGAAGGATTGAAGACCCTGAAGGAAATAGGAACACTATAGGCAGACTAACAGTGTCAACTAACCTGGACTCCTGGAAGCTCTCAGAGACTTAGTTACCAACCAAAGAGCATATACAGGCTGGAGGGAGGCCCCTGGCACATATGTAGTAGAGTGCTGCCTGGAGTCTCAGAAGAGACTTTGGATTTTGACCTTTAAAACAGTGTTGATTCTGACAGACTATGGGACTTTTGTAGTTGGATTAAATGAGTTTTTCAGTATGATACAACCATGAGACAATGGTGACCAAAGAGTGGAAGGTGGTGGCTTAAATAAGATGTGCTCGATATGTCTTAGCATTTAAATACTTGTTCTGCAGCTGATGGTTCTTTGTGAAGACTAGGAGGTGTGGCCATGCTGGAAGGAGTACATCACAGGGGCCAAGTTCTGAAGTTTCAGAAGACTGCTATTCTCAATGTGCTCTTTGCTTCCTGTTGGTGGATAAGAAGTGAGCTCTCAGCTGTTGCTACAGTGCCATGTCTGACTCCCTGCTGCCATGTTCCCTGAATAACAGTGATGGAGTCTTATTCCACTGGACCTGTAAGCCCCAACCAACCCTATTCTTCTCTTAAAAACAGTAGATTTTATTAATTTAACATGTAAGAAAATGGTATGCATGCTATAACACATGATAAAAAAAACAAGTTACCAGCTTTCCTTCCGCGACCTCTGTTCCCGCAGACTGCGCTGAAGAGACAGGTACCCCAAGCTCCCTATCCCCAATATAACATCACTTGGGACACGGCCTGTTGGGGCTTCCGTCTGTGCCCGAGAACGGGTCAACACTGTGGTCGTCTGGATGCCAGATCGGCGGGCCATCGCGTCTACAAGGTGAGCGGCGCCACGGAGAGTGCCCTCCGCCATCTTTGCTCCAGTGACTGGGAGGTTGGGACAGCCAGGTTCTGAGACAGACAGGCATAATGTCTCTTGGGTCTCGGGCGGCTTGTGTGTGTGCGGCTCCCAGGTGCGGGGCTGATCTGCAGTGACCAGCGTGCCAGCTCTGCTGTGGGACTTCTGCCTGGCAGAGGGACCCCGCACTGGGCGGGAGCCTACCAGCTTTCCTTCCGCGACCTCTGTTCCCGCAGACTGCACTGAAGAGACAGGTACCCCAAGCTCCCTATCCCCAATATAACATCACTTGGGACACGGCCTGTTGGGGCTTCCGTCTATGCCCGAGAACAGGTCAGCGCTGTGGTCGTCTGGGTGCCAGATCGGCATGCCATCGTGTCTACAGGGTGAGCGGCACCACGGAGAGTGCCCTCCGCCATCTTTGCTCCAGTGACTGGGAGGTTGGGACAGCTAGGTTCTGAGACAGACAGGCATAATATCACTTGGGTCTCGGGCGGCTTGTGTGTGTGCAGCTCCCAAGTGCTGGGCAGATCTGCAGTAACCAGCGTGCTAGCTCTGCTGTGGGTCTTCTGCCTGGCAGAGGGACGCCCCCTCCCCCCCCAGGAGAGATCACACACCCCTGCACAGGGCAGGAGCCTACCAGCCTCCCTTTGGCGACCTCTGCTCCAGGAATCCACTAGGCTGAGCCTTTAGATGTGCAAGGCCTCCCCAATATAAGATCACTTGGGGCAAGGCACATTAGGGCTCCAAAGTCACTCAGGAGCAGGCAGGCCCCAGAAATCGGTGCCAGGGGAATCCTGGTAATCCAGGGGGGGCAGAAATAGCTTTGCAGGCTCACAGGAGGTCCAACCAACAGCCAGTGGCAGCAGGACCAACTAACATCAGAGGTATCCAGATGGCAAAAGGCAAACGTAGGAATGTTACTAACAGAAATCAAAGTAATGTGGGACCATCCGAACCCAACTCTCCAACAGCAGCAAGTCCTGGATACCCCACCACACCCGAAAGACAAGATCTGGATTTAAAATCACTTCTCATGATGCTATTAGAGGATCACAAGAAGGACACAAATAAATCTCATAAAGAGTTACAGGAGACCATGAATCAACGGTTAGAAGCCCTTACAAAGGAAACACAAAAATCGCTTAGAGAAATGCGGGAGAACATGGATCAAAAGATGGAGGCGCACAAGGAGACAACACAAAAATCGCTTAACGAGATGAATCAACGGGTAGATGCACTCACAAAGGAATCACAAAATTTGCATACAGAAATGCAGAAGAATATGGGTCAACAGACGGATGCCCGTAAGGAGGCAACACAAAAATTGCTTAAAGACATGAATCAACGGTTAGATGCCCTTACAAAGGAAACACGAGAACTGCTTAAAGAAATGCAGGAGACGATGGATCAACAGATGGAATCCCATGAGGAGGAAACACAAAAATCGCTCAGAGAAATGCAGGAGAACGTGGGTCATCAGGAAGAAATCCTGAAAGAGGTAATGCAAAAATACCTTAAAGAAATACAGGAAAATACAAACAAACAAGTGAAGGATCTCAGCAAATCCATCCAGGAACTAAAAAAGGAAGTAGAAACAACTAAGAAATCACAAAGGGAGACAATTTTGGAGATAGAAAACCTTGGGAAGAAGTCAGGAGTCATAGATGCAAACATCAACAATAGAATACAAGAGATGGAAGAAAGAATCTCAGGTGCTGAAGATTCCATAGAAAGCATCGACTCAACAGTCAAAGAAAATGCAAAATGCAAAAAACGTGTAACCCAAAACATCCAGGAAATGCAGGACACAATGAGAAGACCAAACCTAAGGATTATAGGTATAGATGAGAGTGAAGATTTGCAACTTAAAGGGCCAGTAAACATCTTCAACAAAATTATGGAGGAAAACTTCCCTAACTTAAAGAGAGAGATGCCGATGAACATACAAGAAGCCTACAGAACTCCAAACAGACTGGACCAGAACAGAAATACCTCCCGTCACATAATAATCAAAACACCGAATGTTCTAAACAAAGAAAGAATACTAAAAGCAGTAAGAGAAAAGGGCCAAGTAACATACAAAGGAAGGCCTATCCGAATCACATCAGACTTCTCACCAGAGACTATGAAAGCCAGAAGATCCTGGGCAGATCTCATGCAGACACTAAGACAGCACAAATGCCAGCCTAGACTACTATACCCAGCAAAACTCTCAATCACCATAGATGGAGAGACCAAGATATTCCATGATAAAACCAAATTTTCACAATATCTTTCCACAAATCCAGCCCTGCAACGGATAATAGGTGGAAACCTCCAATACAGGGAGAGAAACAACACCCTGGAAAAAATGAGATAATAACCTTCTTGAATCAAACCCAAAAGTAGATAACCACTCAAACATAAAGATAGCGTCAAGAATGGCAGATGGCAATAATCACTATGCCTTAATCTCTCTTAATATCAATGGTCTCAATTCCCCAATTAAAAGACATAGACTAGCAGACTGGATACGTAAACAGGACCCAGCATTTTGCTGCATGCAGGAAACGCACCTCAGTGTCAAAGACAAACACTACCTCAGAGTAAAAGGCTGGTAAACAATTTTACAAGCAAATGGCCCCAAGAAACGAGGTGGAGTAGCCATCCTAATATCGGATAAAATTGATTTTCAACCTAAAGTCATCAAAAAAGACACAGAAGGACACTACATACTGATCAAGGGAAAAATCCACCATCAAGAACTCTCAATTCTGAATATCTATGCTCCAAATGCAAGGGCACCCTCATTCGTAAAAGAAACTTTACTAAAACTCAAAGCACACATCGCACCGCACACAATAATAGTGGGTGACTTCAACACCCCGCTCTCTGAAATGGATCGTTCAGGAAAGCAGAAACTAAACAGGGACACAGTGAATCTAATTGAAGCCTTGGACCAAATGGAACTAACTGATATATATAGAACATTTCATCCTAGAGCTAAAGAATACACCTTCTTCTCAGCTCCTCATGGTACCTTCTCCAAAATTGACCATATAATTGGTCAAAAATCAGACCTCAACAGATACAAGAAGATAGAAATAATCCCATGCCTCCTATCAGATCACTATGGAATAAGGGTGGTCTTCAATGGCAACAAAAACAAAAGAAAACCCACGTACACATGGAGGCTGAACAATGCTCTACTCAATGATAACTTGGTCAAGGTGGAAATAAAGAAAGAAATCAAAGACTTTTTGAAAGTTAATGAAAATGAAGGCACAACATACCCTAATTTATGGGACACAATGAAAGCAGTGTTAAGAGGAAAATTCATAGCCCTGAGTGCCGCCAAAAAGAAACGGGAGACAGCATACACTAACAGCTTAATGGCACACCTGAAAGCCCTGGAACAAAAAGAAGCAAATACACCAAAGAGGAGTAGAAGGCAGGAAATCATCAAACTCAGGGCTGAAATCAATCAAGTAGAAACAAATAAAACCATACAAAGAATCAACAAAACGAGGAGTTGGTTCTTTGAGAAAATTAACAAGATAGATAAGCCCTTAGCCAGACTAACCAGAGAGCACAGAGATAGTATCCAAATTAATAAAATCAGAAACGAAAAGGGAGAGATAACAACAGAAACTGAGGAAATTCAAAAAATCATCAGATCCTACTACAAAAACCTGTATGCAACACAACTAGAAAATCTTGAGGAAATGGACAATTTCCTTGACAGATACCAAGTACCAAAATTAAATCAGGATCAAATAGATCATCTAAACAGTACTATAACCCCTGAAGAAATAGAAGTTGTCATTGGAAGTCTTCCAACCAAAAACAGCACAGGTCCAGATGATTTTAGTGCAGAATTCTATCAGACCTTCAAAGAAGACCTAACACCAATACTCTTCAAACTGTTCCACAAAATAGAAACAGAAGGAACACTACCCAACTCGTTCTATGAAGCCACAATTACACTAATACCAAAAGCACACAAAGATCCGACAAAGAAAGAGAATCTCAGGCCAATCTCTCTTATGAATATCGATGCAAAAATACTCAATAAAATTCATGCCAACCGAATCCAAGAACACATCAAAACGGTCATTCACCACGATCAAGTAGGCTTCATCCCAGGGATGCAGGGATGGTTCAATATAAGGAAATCCATCAATGTAATCCACTACATAAACAATCTCAAAGAAAAAAACCACATGGTCATCTCATTAGATGCTGAGAAAGCATTTGACAAAATTCAGCATCCTTTCATGCTAAAGGTCTTGGAAAGATCAGGAATTCAAGGCCCATATCTAAACATAGTAAAAGCAATTTACAGCAAACCGGTAGCCAGCATCAATCTAAATGGAGAGAAACTTGAAGCAATCCCACTAAAATCAGGGACTAGACAAGGCTGCCCTCTCTCTCCATATCTTTTCAATATAGTACTTGAAGTTCTAGCTAGAGCAATTAGACAACAAAAAGAGGTCAAAGGGATACAAATTGGAAAGGAAGAAGTCAAACTATCACTATTTGCAGACGATATGATAGTATACATAAGCGACCCAAAGAACTCCACCAGAGAACTCCTACAGCTGATAAACGACTTCAGCAAAGTGGCCAGATATAAAATCAACTCAAGCAAGTCAGAAGCCTTCCTATACTCAAAGGATAAGCAGGCTGAGAAAGAAGTAAGAGAAATAATACCCTTCACGATAGCCACAAACCATATTAAGTATCTTGGCGTGACTCTAACCAAACAAGTGAAAGATCTGTATGACAAAAACTTCAAGTCTCTGAAGAAAGAAATTGAAGAAGACCTCAGAAGATGGAAAAATCTGCCATGCTCATGGATTGGCAGGATTAATATAGTAAAAATGAGCATCTTACAAAAAGTAATACACAGATTCAATGCAATCCCCATCAAAATCCCAACTCAATTCTTCATAGAGTTAGAAAGAGCAATTCAAAAATTCATCTGGAATAACAGAAAACCCAGAATAGCTAAAACTATTCTCAAGAGTAAAAGAACCTCTGGGGGAATCAGTATCCCGGACCTCAAGCTGTACTACAGAGCAATAGTGTTAAAAACTGCATGGTATTGGTACAGTAACAGACATGTAGTTCAATGGAACAGAATTGAAGACCCAGAAATGAATCCACACTCCTATGGTCACTTGATCTTTGACAAAGGAGCTAAAACCATCCAGTGGAAAAAAGATAGCCTTTTCAACAAATGGTGTTGGCTCAGCTGGAGGTCAACATGCAGAAGAATGCAAATTGACCCATCCTTATCTCCTTGCACTAAGCTCAATTCTAAGTGGATCAATGATCTCCACATAAAACCAGACACACTGAAACTAATAGAAGGGAAACTAGGGAAGAACCTTCAACATATGGGCACAGGGGAGAATTTCCTGAACAGAACTCCAATAGCTTATGCTCTAAGATCAAGAATAGACAAATGGGACCTCATTAAATTACAAAGTTTTTGCAAGGCAAAAGACACTGTCAAAAAGACAAAGCGGTAACCAACTAACTGGGAAATGATCTTTACCAACCTTACATCTGACAGAGGGCTAATATCCAAGATATACAAAGAACTCAAGAAGTTAAACTCCAGAGAGGCAAGTAACCCTATTAAAAAATGGGGTACAGAGCTACACAAAGAGTTCTCTCCTGAAGAATATCTAATGGCTGAGAAGCACCTAAAGAGATGTTCATCATCCTTAGTTATTAGGGAAATGCAAATCAAAACAACCCTGAGATTCCATCTCACACCAGTCAGGATGGCTAAGATCAAAAACACAGGAGACAGCAGTTGTTGGCGAGGATGTGGAGAAAGAGGAACACTCCTCCACTGCTGGTGGAATTGCAGGCTGGTACAACCACTCTGGAAAGCAGTCTGGCGGTTCCTCAGAAAACTGGGCATGACACTCCCGGAGGATCCGGCTATACCACTCCTGGGCATATACCCAGAGACTTTACCTGCGTGCAATAAGGACACATGCTCCTCTATGTTCATAGCAGCCTTATTAATAATAGCCAGAAGCTGGAAAGAACCCAGATGTCCCTCAACGGAGGAATGGATTCAGAAGATGTGGTATATCTACACAATGGAATACTACTGTGCAATTAAAAACAATGAATTCACGAAATTCCTAGGCAAATGGTCAGAACTTGAAAATATCATCCTTAGTGAGGTAACCCAATCACAAAAGAACACACATGGTATGCAGTCACTGATAAGGGGATATTGACCCAGAATCTCGGAATACCCTAGACACAATCCGCATATCAATAGATTTCTAAAAAGATGGAAGGAGAGACCCCTGGTCCTGGAAAGACTGGATGTAGGGGAACGCCAGGACAGAGTAACGAGAGGGGGTTGAATGGAGAAAAGAGGGAGGGAAGGGGGCTTATGGGACTTTCGGGGAGGGAGGAAACGGGAAAGGGGAAGTGATTTGGAATGTAAATTAAAAAAATAAAAAAATAAAAAAAAAAAACAAGTTATGTCTGCATCAAATTATACAGCACCCAAATGTAAACTGCCAAGATGAATGAGACATGTACAAGAATGTAACATAGACAGACAATTTTAACAAACTAGTATAAGTTTGCCACCAAGTAGAATATGTCAAGTAGAAAAAAGAACACAGGGGTTTGAGCAAACACTTCTAGGTATATTTAATATAGTCATATTCATAGAGAAAGCAGAATAGTGGTTAATAGGAGCTGAGGAGATATGGGTAATGTTACAAAATGCACACATTTTCTATGAGACAGGATGAAGTTCTATAGATCTATACTACACCCAGTACAGTTGCATAAACTATTTAATATATTATATAGATACTTGACAATGGCCAAGAGTAATCTTAAAGGTTGTTACCACTGTCCCTAAACTATGTAAGGAGGTGACCTGTGTATTAGCTGAACTGTAATTATCATTTTTAATATGTACATCAAAACATGGTGTTGGGGAAGAGCTTGTAGCTACATTGGTAGAATGCTTACCTAGCATGCATGAAACTCTGAGTTTGATTCCCCAACACTACCGCTATGTAATGGTATGAGTGTGTAATCCCCGCAGAGTGGTGGAGACAGGAGGAGAAGAAGTTCAAGGTCATCCTTGGCCAACACTAGATAGTGAGTTCTCTAAACCAACCTGGGATACATGAGACCATTTATAAAAACATATTGTACATTATAAACACATGCAATTCTAAGTTATCTATGCAAACACTTCAGACCATTTAGGAATATGTTAATCATGCAAAATTCTTGCCTCCATTAGACAATGATGAAACATAAATACATTCTGCAAAAATAATTTATAAATAACTTCTAAATTTCAAAGCAATAGACATGCATTAATAAATAGATGATAGCCGGGCGGTGGTGGCACCCGCCTTTAATCCCAGCACTTGGGAGGCAGAGGCAGGAAGATTTCTGAGTTCGAGGCCAGCCTGGTCTACAGAGTGAGTTCCAGGACAACCAGGGCCACACAGAGAAACCCTGTCTTGAAAAACCAAAAAAAAATAAAAAAATAAAAAAAAAATAAATAAATAAATGATAACTTCAAAGCTACTTCAAATTAAAGGTCTTACATTTTGTCACAGCATTAAATAGAGTCAAATTTAGCACACTTCTGATAAAAGACAGTCATAACTTTCATAAATGAAAAAAAAGAATAAGAACAAATAGATTAACATTCAATTTATAAAGCTCCAAAACTAATTTTCTTCTCTATCAAATAGTAAACTATGAGAGTGTCAGGAAAAGGCCTCCTTTTAATGTATTGATCAGTAGCTAGTTCCCTCCATACTCATAGTTTTATTTACCATTTATCTAGCAATTGAAATATAACTACGAATACATTTTTTTAAAAATAGAGACACTGAATATTTTCATGTATAAAAGCACCAAAAAAGTTTTCCCCATGTAATCCGGCTTTATGAGTGAAATGGGAGGATATTTCGTAGGGACACTAAGTAATCATCTATGAGGTGAGGGAAAGGAGGGAGAAGGAGGTAGGGGAAAAGGGGGGGTAGAGGAAAGGTAATGGAAGGAAAGTGAAAAGAGGGAAAAGGAAAGAGGGAGGGAGAGAAGGGGAGGATGGAAGGAAAGGAGAGGAAGAAGAAGGAAGAGAAAGGAAGGGAAAGGCAAGAGGAAAGCGACATAAGAAGGGGAAAGATAGGAAGAAGAAGGAAGGGAGGATGGAAATGAAGGGGCAGGAGAAAATGGAAGAGCAGAGAGGTAGAGAGGGGACAGAGGGAGAGGAAAAGGAAAGGACAGAAGGGAAGGGAGAGGGTGGAAAGCCAGAAGCAAACTTGAACAAGATTTAGGGATTATGTATGTCTGGAAGCTAGGTCATAAAACATTTTACCTAGGTCTCTTGAAAAAAAAAACATAGAATGGAAAGGTAATGAGGTAAGAGAAAATATTGTATGAATTCAAAAGTTCACAAAGGCTTAAGAAAGTGAGTAGTAAGAGTCACCACGCCTGCTATAAGGAATGGTTTTGTTCCACAGAAATGTGACAGAGCATCCTCTAGCAGCTAGCAATCATGATGGGAGGACATGACGCAGCTCAATGAAGAAGCCTGTGAGAAGACCCTTGCCTACACTGAGAAGCACAAAACAAGTTTGGTGTTTCCTAATGCAGCAGTCCTTGGGACACAGCAATAGGAGACAGGAACATGATTTTCTAAAAATAAAAAAAGGTATGTAATAATGATAACTGATTGATTTTTAACAAAGATTCCCCCAATGTACATCAGTTAAATGATAGCCACTGCAACAAATGGTTCCTGGAATACTAATGTCCATCTAGGAATGAAACTAAACCCTTCTTAACCTATTCGAGGATCAACTACAAATAAGCCTAAGTAAGACCTTAACATATGCTCTGAAATTCAGGAATTGTAGGAAGAAAAAGCAGAAGAAATACTTCATGATGTTATTATAGGCAAGGACTTTCAGAAAAAGAGATCCAAATGGGAGTTTATGTAATTAAAAGGCTTCTTCTCAGCCACAGAAACAATCTGGTGAAGAAAACTTTACAAAATAGGAGAAAATTCCTTTTGAATTATACATATGGCGGTCCTTAACTATCCAAAGGACTACAAAGACACAGCAACAAGAAATCAATCTAGTGAGTAAATGAACTGGTGAAACCATACTTGTGTGAAAACATCTTTATTGCCACGGACCACCCCAGTTGGGTTTGGGAATCCTTGGGATGAGGGTCCTTGAGGCTAGGCAGGTAAGGATTTGGCAGTGACAAACAGAAATAACCACAGAGGCAGTTTGAATCTGAGTGTATTTTGTAGCCCTCAAACAAGGGTTTTTATGCATAAAGAAGCAAGTATTACAACTCTGAGATGTGTTCAGTGAAGCAGACAAATAGAACAGATATTGTAATAATCATTTGGCACAGTAAAATACAAAATCATCTAAACATTACAACTTTTAAAAAAGTATATTCAATGAAGCAGAAGGATCTGTGTGACAATGTATGAAACCTAGTACCAAGCATAATAAATATATGACAATAAACAATATTATAAGAGAAGGAAATAATGGTAAGGCAAAAATGTCAACACGGATTTAAAACATTAATTTGCTAACAACTAAATATTTTGGAAAAAAAATCCAAAATACCTGCTTTAGATATCTGGAATGTGATCTTTAGTGGAGAGTGTAAATTACAGAAAGAAAAAGATTTTGAAGGTAAACTCAGACAACAGTAATAGTATAAAACAATATTAATGTCCTTGTCAATTCAAATAAGAAGTTAGAATTAAAGCATATTTATAGTACATATACGGGGCTGGAATCAGCTGTGAAAGAGTTGTGTTATGTGGAACATTTTAACTAATTACTGAAGACCTATAAAAAATAACTAGGAAAACTATCTATTAATTCTTTGATAGATTTAGTAGCTATTAATAAGAATGATCCAGAACAGGATAGAAGCGATAGTAATTAAGAAAGGACAGAAAAGGTAGAACACAGTAAATTTGAGGGAAACCATCTAAGTATGTGTATAGTTACTTAAAATAAGAAATAAATAAAACAAGGTAAAAGGGGCATGCAGACAGAGCAGAAGAGGACGAGGAATAGGCCATTGTATGACCTCTGTGTGTGGCAGAGTCAGCAGTGATGAGAAATTCAGATTCCAGTGGGGATGGCGTGCAAAGTAAATAGGAGTTAGCAAAGCCACCTTTTCATTTTTCTTTTTAACCAAGGCAAAATTTGAAAGTTCATAACTTTAGAAAAGTCTCCAGTGTCTCAAATTAATAAGACAGTTTCGAGCCAGGAAGTGACTTTACTATTTCTTTACCTGTACACACCAAAGGAAGCCTCCCACTTCCCAGCTGCATGCTTTCACTATGCCATGTTCTTCCAAGGAGATGTAGAGACTAGTTGGTCCCATCATCATGCCATGCTTTCTTCTCATTTATACACACCTGATGAAAGGCTACGAGATCAAAGCACAGACTAATGCCAAGTGCTGCTGACCCAAAAGCTCGTCTGTGGACTTATTTTAAACTTATTTTAAAGAGTCATCACAAAGAGGTTGCATATTTTCAGACATGAGTTTTCTTTTTAGTACAAAGAAAAAATGTTGGCCATTCCCTCATGTTTATACTAACATTCCAATTTAATCTTCAGTTTAAAAATTCATTAATTATTGCAAAACAACACATCATGGGTTGCACGACACCTATATTTCTGATACTAAAATATAGACTTTTCTACCAATTTGAGTGGGTGGGAAGATCAAGAATCATGCATTCCCATTCTTATAGCAATGGTATATGTGTTTGTTGGGGGTGCATGGGTGGGGAGGTGATGTTATTTTCTTTTGAGACAGAATCTTCTATTGCCCAGGTTGAACTCAAACTATGATGTAACCCACTCTGCCTGGAACTCTCAAGCCTCCTGATGGTATACCAACATATCCTCCCACCCCACCACCCTGAGGTGATAAATGTTAGAACTATTGTTTACAAGATTCAAGTCTTCTTTCATGGGAAGCAATAAACAGGGAAGAAAAAAATCTGCCATAAAACACTGGATTTTTATCAAATTACTACTTAAATATTTTTTTTTCTGGAAACAGCAATAAAGCTTGCAAGGAAGATGGCAAATGTATAGGAATCTTATTCTCTTGCTAAAGCTTATTTTTCTTAGTCAAAATATCTTTATTTTCAGATGATATAAATAGTATACATAAATGACAGTAAAAACTACACCAGGAAACTTCTACAACTGATTAACACTTTCAGCAAAGAAGCCAGATACAAAATTAACTCCTAAAACCACCTAGTTCTCCTGTATACAAAGGACAAAAGGACTGCTGAGAACAAAACCAGGGAAACAACACACTTCACAATAGCCTCAAAAAATATGTCTTGGGATAACTTGAAAGAAGCAAGTCAAAGATTTGTGTCATAAACACTTCAAGGGTTTGAAGAAAGAAATTGAAGCTATCAGAAGATAAAAAGATCTCCCATGCTCACTAATAGGTAGGATCAATGAATTAAAAATTCTCATGTTACCAAAAGCAATCTATTAATTCAGTGCAATCCCCATCAAAATTCCAACTCAATTCTTCACACACCTTGAAAGGACAATGCTTCATAGGGAAACACACATACAAACACATACACATACATACACACCACTACTACCACCAGGATAATTAAAACAATCCTGAATAAAAGAACTTCAGGATGTATCACTGTTCCCAATTTTAAGTTGTACGACAAAGCAATAGTAATAAAAATAGTATCATATTGTTATAACAACAGAAATGCTGATCAATGGAATTGAACTGAAAATCCAGACATAAATTCCAACAACTATAAACACCTGATTTTTTATAAAGAAGCCAAAAATACATACTTGAAAAAAGACAGCATCTTCAACAAATGGTGTTTGTAAAAGTGGCTGGCTTCAAGTTAAAAAATTGAAATAGGTCCACACTTCACACCCTGCACAAAACTCACCTCCAGATAGATTAAAAATCTCAACATAAAAACAGATACACTGAACCTGACATAAGAGAAAGTGGGAAATATCCTTGAACTCATTGGCACCGGAAGGGTTCCTGAACAGAACACCATTAGCTTAGGCATTTGTCTTGTTTTCTCACAAGCAATTAGAATTCCCCTCAAATGACTCCATTCTTGGATCATGTTCTGACCATATGTATTTATTTATATGTGGATATTGGCTGTTAAGTTGATGATGACCAAGCCACAATCTGTAGAAACACAGAGGTTAGGTATAGTGTAACTTAGGTAGACTTATGTGAACAGATAGATATACTGAAACAGAAGAGTTATGGATGAGTGGGGAGGTTGGAATCAGAGGCTCAAGTGGAAAGGAGAAGGAAGGAAGGGAGAGAAGTGAGAAAATATGGGGAGACAGCTAAAATTAAGGTCAGTTTGAGGGATAAAATATGGGAAATTGATACAGTAGTAGCTTCCTAAAATATATAGAGATGTGAAGGCAATCTAACTAAAACCATCAAATAATGAGGGAGACAGAGTCCCAACTGGCTCTTTTCACCAAATGAAGCTTCTTCCAGTCACAGAATTGGTTACATCTATTTTTTTTAATTTTATATATTTGTATTCAAGATTTTTTCTTGTTTGTTTTTTTTTTGTTTTTTTAATTAGATATATTCTTCAGTTACATTTCAAATGATTTCCCCTTTCCTGGTTCCCCTCTTCCCATAAGCCCATAAGCCCTCTTCCCTCCCCCTGTTCACCAATCAACCTAATTGAGTTATTGGCCAAAGGAGTCCAGTGGGAATCCCCCCCCCCCGAAAAAACCCAGGCTATTGCCAAGACTACAGATTTCTCTCCACAAAATGACAGCAAGGCACTGCTGAAGACAATACCTACACAACTCATTGAATGTGGAGATGAGCTGTGCTTACATGGAGCTTTTACCCCTACATTCTATTGTCTTAAGTACAGGATTGCACTCTGCATGCTACAAAGAAACGTACATACAAACCCTTGGATCAACAATGGTGCCCTGTCTGCAAGATAGGCTACTGTAGTGGTGTCACAAAGTTTGTGACAATGACCAACCAATATCTGCTTAAGTGACCAAGAACGTGAAGAAAGCCCAGGGAACTAGGGTAAACTAAATACTACTGTTCTGCTAAAGGAACATAGCCATAAAACGACTGACATTGTTATACTCGTAGGTCAGTGCTTTGCTCAGGCTTTATCAGGAAAGCTTCCCCCAGCGAGACGGAAACAGACACAGAGACCCACAGTTGTACATTATGCAGAGAGACCTTAGAACGCTCAGCATTAACTGGAATGTCTCCACCAAATCCCTCCTCTCAATGCTCAGGGAAGCCTATGGAATAAGCGCAGAGTATATCGAGAAGGTCAAGACACAAAGAAAACAAGGCTGGCTCTCTGAATCAACATTGCCAAACCTCAAATGAACTCACAGAGCCTGAGGCATCGTCCACAGGGCCAGTACAGGTCTGTATCATGTCCTTTCCATTTATATTATGGCTTCTAGGTTGGCGTTTTTATGACATTTTTGAGTGTGAAAAATGAGTGGCTCTGTGTTTATTGTGCCTTTCCCTGGGTTCTTTTCCTTCTGGGTTTTTTTTTTTGGTCCAATTTCAGTGTGGTAGTTTTTGTATTATCTTATTTTCTTTTAGCTGTGAGAGCCTCTTTGTCTTCTAAATGTAAGAGAGAAAGTGGATTCAGATGGGAGGGGAGGTAGGGAGGTACTGGAAAGGGTAGAGAAAGGGGAGACTGTATCAGGTTTTTTTTTTCTTTTTCTTTTTAATGTGTGTGGGAAACTATTGTCTCTTTTATATTTAATATTTTAATTAACTACTATTTTATTTTTCATAATACTTTCATCATTTTACATTTCTAGTAAAAAATTTAAGGTTCCCAATGACTTTTTCTTTCTTTCTTTTTTTTTACATTAGCCTCTGAAATTGTATTATCTTCTTAAAATGATTTATTTATTCACTTATTTATTTTACACTCCAGATTTTATTCCCCTCCCGAGGCCCACTGTTATACATCCCATACCTCCTCCCCATCCCCCTGTCTCCATGAGGATGTCCCTCCACCCCCACCCCAGCAGACCTCTAAATTCCCTTGGGCCTCCAGTCTCTTGACGCTTAGATACATTTTCTCTGACTGAACCCAAACCAAGCAGTTCTCTGCTGTATATGTGTTGGGGGCCTAGTAACTGCTGGTGTATGCTGCCCAGTTGGTGGTCCAGTGTCTAAGAAATCTCGGGATCCAGGTTAATTGAGACTGCTGGTCCTCCTACAGGCTCGCCCTCCTCCTCAGCTTCTTTCACCCTTCCCTAATTCAACCACAGGGGTCAGCGGCTTCTGTCCATTGGTTGGGTGTAAATATCTGCATCTGACTCTTTCAGGTGCTTGTTCAGTCTTTCAGAGTGCAGTCATGGTAGGTCCCTTTTTGTGAGTACTCCATAGCTTCAGTAATAGTGTTAGGCATTGCCGTCTTCCCTGGAGCTGGATCCCACTTTGAGCCTGTCGCTGGACCTTCTTTTCCTCAGGCTCTTCTCCATTTCTGTCCTTGCAGTTCTTTCAGACAGGAACACTTATGGGTCAGAGTTGTGACTGTGAGATAGCAACCCCATCCCTCACTCAATGCCCTGTCTTTCTGCTGGAGATGGGCTCTAAAAGTTCCCTCTCCCCACTGTAGGGCATTTCATCTAGGGTCCCTCCCTTTTAGTCCTGAGAGTGTCTCACCTCCCAGGTCTCTGGTACATTCTGGAGGGTCTCCCAAATTTCCTACCTCCTCAGGTTGCCTGATTCCATTCTTTCTGCTGGTCCTCAGGACTTCAGTCCTTTTCCCCCACTGAATACCAGATCATGTTCCCCTCCCCCACCCCATCCCCTTTCCATCCCAGGCACTTCTCTCCCTCTCACCTTGTGATTGCTTTCTTCTCCCTCCCAAGTGGGACTGAGGTGTCCTCAATTGGGCCTTCAGCTTGTTGACCTTTTTGAGTTCTGTATCTTGGGTATTTCTATACATTTTTTTTTTGGCTAATATCCACATATTAGTGAGTAAATACCATGCATGTCCTTTTGGGTCTGACTTACCTCACTCAAGATTATATTTTCTAGTTCCATCCATTTGACTGTAAAACTCAGGATGTCCTCATTCTTAATAACTGAGTAGTATTCCACTGTCTAAATGAACCACATTTTCTGTATACATTCATGTGTCGTGGGACATCTGGATTGTTTCCAGCTTCTGGCTATCACCAGTAAGGCTGCTATAAACATAGTAGAACATAGGAAACACGCCCCTGTGGAATGGTGGGGCATCTTTTGGGTATATTCCCAAGACTGTTATTGCTGGGTCTTCAGGTAGATCTATGTCCAATTTTCCAGAGTGATTTCCAGAGTGGTAGAACCAGTTTGCAATCCCACCAGCAATGGAGGAGTGTTTCTCTTTCTCCACATCCTCACCAACATATGTTGTCATCTGAGGTTTTGATCTTAGCCATTCTAGTTGGTGTAAGGTGGAATCTCAGTGTCGTTTTGATTTGCGTTTCTCTGATCACTAAGGACTATGAACATTTTTTTAGGTGCTTCGCAGCCAATTGAAATTCCTCTGCTGTGAATTCTCGGCTTAGTTCTATACCCCATTTTTTGATTGGGTTGTTTGTTTGTTTTTTGGTGGTTAGTTTCTTGAGTTCTTTATAGATTTTTTTTTTTTTAGCTCTCTTTCAGACATGGGGTTAGTCAACATTTTTTTCCCAATCTGTAGAATCACATAATCCTCTCCTTAGATGCAGAAAAAGCATTTGACAAAATACAATACCCCTTCATGTTAAAAGTATTGGAGAAATCAGGAATTCAAGGTACATACCTAAACACAATAAAAGAAATTACTGCAAACCAATAACCAATATCAAATTAAATGGAGAGATACTTGAAGCAATCCCACTAAAATCAGGGACAAGACAAGGATGCTTACTCTCCCCATATCTATTTAATATAACACTCAATAGAACAATAAGACAACAAAAAAGATCAAGGGGATGCAAATTGGCAAAGAAGAAATAAGGGTATCACTATTTACAGATGATCTGATAGTGAACATAAGTGACCCTGAAAATTCTATCAGCGAACTTCTACAACTGATAAACAATTTCAGCAAAGTGGCCAGATATAAAATTAACTCAAATCAGTAGCTTTCCTTTATACAAATGATAAACAGGCTGAGAAAGAAATAAGGAAAACAACTCCCTTCACAGAAGCCACAAATAATATAAAATATCTTGGAGTGACTCTAACCAAACAAGTGAAAGGCTTGTATGACAATAACTTCAAGTCTCTCAAGAAAGTAATTGAAGAAGATCTCAGAAAATGGAGGATCTCCCATGCTCCTGGATTGGCTGAATTAACATAGTAAAAACAGCAGTCCTACCAAAGGCAATCTACAGATTCAATGCAATCCCCATCAAGATCCCAACACAATTTTTCAAAGAAATGGAAAGAGCAATTCTTAAATTCAACTAGAATGGTAAAAAACCCAGAATAGCTAAAATAATTCTTAACAATAATAGAACTGCTGGAGGAATCACTATCCCTGACCTCAAGCTCTACTACAGAGCAAGAGTGATAAAAAAAAAACTGTATGGTATTGGTTCAGAAACAGACAGGTTGCTCAATGGAACGGAATTGAAGACCCAGAAATAAAACCACACACACACACACACACACACACACACACACACACACACACACACACTTGATCTTTGACAAAGAAGCCAAAAATATACAATGGAAAAAAGAAAGCATCTTCAATAAATGGGGTTGGTCTAACTAGTTCTCTATATGTAGAAAAATGAAAATAGACCCATATTTGTCACCTTGCACAAAACTCAAGTCTAAGTGGATCAAGGACCTCAACATAAAACCAGATACATCGAATCTAATAGAAGAGAAAGTAGGAAAAGGCCTTGAACTCATTGGCACAGGGGTAAATTTCCTAAACAGAACTCCAATGGCTCACCCTCTAAGATCAAGAATTAATAAATGGGACCTCATGAGACTGGAAAGCTTCTGTAAGGTAAAGAAAGGTATAAGGTATAGTCAATAAGACAAATTGGTAACCTACAGATTGGGGAAACTATTTTCAATAAGAGTAAATAAAAAGAGGTTATTCATCTGAATTCCAAGTCTCTATTATTCACTACTAACGTAACAATTTCCAACAATCAATAGCAGTCTTCAAATTAAAGCACCAATAAACGACAAATGTTTCTTAGGTGATAATCTGAATCTAGTACAGACAGAAACTTTCTGGGTGAAATCCTTGTTTGGTATCATCAGTGTCTCTGAAAGATCTGGAAGAACATAGGCCAAAACACACAGCCTGTGTTTTCTGTCTATTCTTGAGTAAGAGCTCAGAATAACTATCCTAATAATTATAATTAAACTCAAAACAAGACAATACGGCTGCTCTTGTAGACCTGTCACCTATTCAGTTGTTTTGTATTTTGCTTGAGATTTTTCTTATGAAAGTTTAAATTTAAAGATTAAAAGCCCTACCAGTTTAAATATATAATTCAGAGAAAACATTACATACTGTTTTATACCTTTATGTGTTTGCCAACTTTACTTTGAAGAAATGTCATGAATAAATATGAGTAATTTTAACAAGTATCTTACATTTTTTATAAATGTTTAAGATTAAATGCTTCAGAACAAACAAAATGGATTTTCTCACTCCTAAAACACAGAACCAAACAAATATTAAAATAATACACACATTAACTTTACTTTCCTACAGTTGAGTCATTATCAGAGAATGTGTTTCAAATACCACCACCCTCAGTCTCCAAGTACATCTTGCATTACCATCATGCGTTCTATTGGCATTCCTATGTTGGTGTACTGTTCTTAGGATAATTTAGCTGAAAACAAAAACACTGTTCTTAATGTTTGTTCAAATATTCACTAATGGAAGAGTGTTAGTGTCGGTTATTGATTTAACATCTTCCCTGAACTGCTCTAGACAGGGACAATCTATTTACTCTTTGGCTTTTATCTTGAGAAATCACACTGAATCTAAAATTTCATTGCTTTCTCTCTTGTCAGTGAAAAAAATAATAGAGACTTTAATTCTCCCACTCACACTCAACTGTTTTCCCCGAGTTCTTTAACTCATTAGTGGCCTGACAAGGAAAGAGCCAATGACTGGTGCGTTAAGTCCAAAGGAAACAACCAATAAGGATTACAAGGTTATTTAAAGTTGATCTTAAGTAATACAAATGATTGCAGGTAAATGTTAAATAAGTGAACATAAACACTGAACATTATTGATATGAATTAGTGAAGTCTGTGAGACCTACAAATTACCAGTGAATCGACACAAACCCCAGAGTAAGGAATTTGTTATTGGACATGAACACTTACTGATAATGCCATTCCCTAAAGTAGGAGGCATTTGGTTACACCAAATTTCAGTGTGGTTTCTCATTCAACAAAACTATTCACCTTCTACCCTCTATCTCTATAGAATTTGTGATCTGACTCACTAGCAGAATGAATTTGTAGAATGGACTTGTTTTGCTTATGCACAAATGGTAACAAAAATTCTGATACTGAGGCTGCTGGGATGGCCCAGTGGGTCAAAGGCACTTAATCACCAAGTATGATAACCTGAGTTTGATCCCTAGGACTGGATGCAGTAAGGAAGGAATCTACTTCCACAAGTTGTCCTATGACTACACTCTTGTACACCTACACACACAGTAAGTGAATTCCAATACTATCATGCATGGTTGCTCATCTGTGATCCAGCACTGTGGTGGCTGAGACAAAATGATGACCAAGAGTTCAAGGTTCGCCAACACAGTTTAAGGTCTTGCTACACAAAGTTCCAGGGTAGCATGTGTTTTACAGGAAAAAGAAAAAACATCCCAATTTTGAGGTCAGAGAATATATTACTCTAATTAGCAGTGCATGAATGCACTTACCATCCCAGTTACTAGGGAGGCTGTGGCCAGAAGACTAAAGGTTCATGACTAACCTGAGGCACATGGACAACCTAGCATGTATCAGGCCCTGGTTTCATTCTAGAGCATCTTAACACCTCCCCCACCATCCCCCACCCTGTGTATCCATGCATCCATCCGTCCATCCACCCACTCATCATCCATCCATCCACCCATCCATCCATCTGGACAGCTGCTCAAGTGCTACCAATATGTTAACCTCTGAATACACAGACGACTGGCTATTAAATGGTTTGCCCTTTATGCTTTCTTGTTTCTAAAAAGTAGTGATTTGGAATCTTTTCAATTCTCCTTGGCCTCCCACAACAAGTGCTTATGAACAGTTGGTAAAGATTCAGTGTAAGCCTGTGATGGGAGAGGAAAAATCACTGAATGGCTTATGTGGAGATGAACCAACAGCCCTGACCTTACTAGGCAACTAAACAAAGTCTCAGTTAAGGAGGTGCTTTTCTGAGGATCACTTGCCATTAAAGAAAAATGAGAAATTCAATGTTTCAGTAGACAAAACCAGAGAATGACATTTTTACATCAGACTGCTTTAATGTTCTCAGTAATACCTGTTTATGATAAACAAATAAGCACCTACCAAGAATTATAGTTCCTTTACCAAAAGGGCAATGTAGAAGTAATACTTAAGAATGTTATTAAAATAATGCACCTTAATATTTTATTCCTGCAGAACTTCCACACTGTATATCTTGATGAAATAAAGTTTGTGTGTGTGTGTGTGTGTGTGTGTGTGTGAGAGAGAGAGAGAGAGAGAGAGATCCTTACATTTTGCCCATTTGCTACACCTCTGGCCTTGAATCTTTTCTAACACTAATTCACATTATCTTAGAAATATATTTCTTGACAGACAGATGGAAAGACACACAAATAGACAGATGGAAAGACAGAGAGATGGAAAGACAGGCAGACAGACAGACAGACAGACAGACACACACACACACACACACACACACACACACACACACACACCCCACCCCTGCACTCTCCCAACCGCACCAGATTATGTGGCAGGCAATACAAGAGTCAGTTTTAGAACCAAAATAGGAGATGCATTTAATATTCTTTTGTGCAGATTCTAAGTTAAACAGTTTATTACAGAAAATGAAAAATGGGCAGAACAGAACAGTGTTTGTGCTCCTTCTCCAGTAAGTTAAGACTTTTTTCCAGAGGTTCCTTGATCTCAGAATTGAAAATGCATCAGAGTTTATGCATGGAAAACACAAAAACAGTTTAACAGCAGTCAGCTGTTTTTAAGAAGCAATTAAAGACTCACTGGAGGCTTCAAGCATCTCACTCTGACCGTCTGGCCCTGGCTGTGGCTATTTTTATTATTTCTCGTCTTTACAGCTTAGTTTTACTATTGGCCTTTCCTGATGTCTTGATGTAGCTTTGTATGGCTCTTGTGCTAGAAGCACAGAAACATGCAGGTATACTTCCTAGTGGACTCCCTCTTCAAAGCAAACGGGGAAGATATCTAAACGTAGCAGTGCCTTTTCCCTCTATTCCCACATCTACCAGTTGGGAAGCACAATACTGCAGACCAGTAGGAGGCTAAGAAATACCAGATACATATACATACCATCACTATGGAAGCTAAGAGGTTGTGTATGCTGCCTAGTTATTCCACTGACACTGGGAAGGTAAAAGGAAAGAGAACATTGAAGACCTTATCACTCCTACTTTTACCATTACCAAGAGAAAAGATCAAAATAAAGATATGTTTTAAAACTTTGTGAGACGTGACTCCGCCATCTTTGCTCCAGCAACACGGCAATTGGGACCTCCAGGCACAGGGACAATCAAGCATAATATCGCTTGGGACTCAGCCAGCTTGTGTGCTCCCTGCTCCCAAGAGCTGGGCAGTTCTGTGGTCACCTACACACCAGCTCTGCTGTGGGACATCTGCCCTGCAGAGGGACCCACACTGGGAGGGAGCGCACCAGCCTCCCCTTGGCGACCTCTGCTCTGGGGATCGACTGCAATGAGCATCCAGGTACCCAGGGACTCCCCAATAAAACATCGCTTGGGACACAGCCTGTTGGGCTTCCATCTCTGCCCAAGAGCGGGGCAGCTCTGTGGTCGTCTGGGCGCCAGCTCTGCTGTGGGCCATCTGCCCTGTAGTGTGATCTGCGCTGAGAGGGTGCACAGTGCACTCCGCCATCTTTGCTCCTGCAACAGGGCAATTGGGACCTCCAGGCACAGGGACAATCAAGCATAATATCACTTGGGACTCAGCCAGTTTGTGTGCTCCCTGCTACCAAGAGCTGGGCAGTTCTGTGGTCACCTACATGCCAGCTCTGTTGTGGGACATCTGCCCTGCAAAGGGATCCGCACTGGGAGAGAGCACACCAGCCTCTCCTTGGCAACTTCTGTTCTGGGGATTGACTATGCTGAGTCTTTGGATGGGCAGGGATTCCCCAATATAACATCACTTGGGGCAAGGCACATCAGGGCTCCAAAGTCACCCAGGAGCAGGGCAGACCCCCAGCAATCGGTGCCAGGGGAATCCCAGTAATCCGGGGGGGGGGGTGGTGGTGGTGGTGGTCAGAAATAGCCTTGCAGGCTCACAGGAGGTCCAACCAACAGCCAATGACAGCAGGACCAGAGGTAACCAGATGGCAAAAGGCAAACATAGGAATGCTACTAACAGAAATCAAGGCAATATGGCACCATTTGAACCCAACTCTCCAACAGCAGCAAGTCCTAGATACCCCATCACACCCGAAAGGCAAGATCTGGATTTAAAATCACTTCTCATGATGCTACTAGAGGATTTCAAGAAGGACACAAAAAAATCTCATAAAGAAATACAGGAGAACATGAACGGGTAGAAGCCCTTACAAAGGAAACCCAAAAATCGCTTAGAGAAATGCAGGAGAATATGGGTCAATTGATGGAGGCCCATAAGGAGGCAACACAAAAATCGCTTATAGAAATGAATCAACGGGTAGATGCCCTTACAAAGGAAACACAAGAATCGCTTAAAGAAATGCAGGAGAACTTGGGTCAACAGGCAGAAATCCTGAAAGAGGAAATGCAAAAATATCTTAAAGAAATACAGGAAAATACAAACAAGTGAAGGATCTGAGTAAATCCATCCAGGATCTAAAAAAGGAAGTAGAAACAACTAAGAAATCACAAAGGGAGACAACCTTGGAGATAGAAAACATTGGGAAGAAATCAGGAGTCATAGATGCAAACATCAACAATAGAATACAAGAGATGGAAGAAAGAATATCAGGTGCTGAAGATTCCATAGAAAGCATCGACTCAACAGTCAAAGAAAATGCAAAATGCAAAAAACGTGTAACCCAAAACATCCAGGAAATCCAGGACACAATGAGAAGACCAAACCTAAGGATTATAGATATAGATGAGAGTGAAGATTTGCAACTTAAAGGGCCAGTAAATATCTTCAACAAAATTATGGAGGAAAACTTCCCTAACCTAAAGAGAGAGATGCTGATGAACATACAAGAAGCCTACAGAACTCCAAACAGACTGGACCAGAACAGAAATACCTCCCGTCACATAATAATCAAAACACCAAATGTACTAAACAAAGAAAGAATATTAAAAGCAGTAAGAGAAAAAGGCCAAGTAACATACAAAGGAAGACCTATCTGAATCACATCAGACTTCTCACCAGAGACTATGAAAGCCAGAAGATCCTGGGCAGATCTCATGCAGACTCTAAGAGAACACAAATGCCAGCCTGGACTACTATACCCAGCAAAACTCTCAATCACCATAGATGGAGAGACCAAGATATTCCATGATAAAACCAAATTTACACAATATCTTTCCACGAACCCAGCCCTGCAAAGGATAATAGGTGGAAACCGCCAATACAAGGAGGGAAACTACACCCTGGAAAAAACAAGATAGTAACCTTCTTTCGTCAAACCCAAAAGTAGATAACCACTCAAACATAAAGATAGCATCAACAATAGCACGTGGCAATAATCACTATTCCTTAATCGTTCTTAATATCAATGGTCTCAATTCTCCAATAAAAAGACATAGACTAACAGACTGGATACGTAAACAGGACCCAGCATTTTGCTAAATGCAGGAAATGCACCTCAGTGTCAAAGACAAACACTACCTCAGAGTAAAAGGCTGGAAAACAATTTTACAAGCAAATGGTCCCAGGAAACGAGTCGGAGTAGCCATCCTAATATCAGATAAAATTGACTTTCAACCTAAAGTCATCAAAAAAGACACAGAAGGACACTACACACTGGTCAAAGGAAAAATCCACCAAGAAGAATGCTCAATTCTGAATATCTATGCTCCAAATGAAAGGGCACTCTCATTTGTAAAAGAAACTTTACTAAAGCTCAAAGCACACATTGTACCTCACACAGTAATAGTGGGTGACTTCAACACACCACTCTCTGAAATGGATCATTCAGGAAAGCAGAAACTAAACAGGGACACAGTGAAACTAACTGAAGCCTTGGACCAAATGGAACTAACAGATATATATAGAACATTTCATCCTAAAGCAAAAGAATATACCTTCTTCTCAGCATCTCATGGTACCTTCTCAAAAATCGACCATATAATTGGTCACAAAACAGACCTCAACAGATATAAGGAGATCGTACTAATCCCATGCCCCCTATCAGATCACTATGGAAGAAGGGTGGTCTTCAACAACAACAAAAACAACAGAAAGCCCACATACACATGGAAGCTGAATAATGCTCTACTCAATGATATCTTGATCAAGGAGGAAATAAAGAAAGAAATCAAAGACTTTTTAAAATTTAATGAAAATGAAGGCACAACATACCCTAATTTATGGGACACAATGAAAGCAGTGCTAAGAGGAAAATTCATAGCCCTGAGTGCCGCCAAAAAGAAACAGGAGAGAGCATACACTAGCAGCTTAATGGCACACCAGAAAGCACTTGAATAAAAAGAAGCAAATACACCCAAGAGGAGTAGAAGGCAGGAAATCATCAAACTCAGGGCTGAAATCAATCAAGTAGAAACAAATAAAACCGTACAAAGAATCAACAAAACTAGGAGTTGGTTCTTTGAGAAAATTAACAAGATAGATAAGCCCTTAGCCAGACTAACCAGAGGGCACAGAGACAGTATCCAAATTAACAAAATCAGAAACGAAAAGGGAGATATAACAACAGAAACTGAGGAAATTCAAAACATCATCAGATCCTACTACAAAAGTGTGTCTTCAACACAACTAGAAAATCTGGAGGAAATGGACAATTTCCTAGACAGATACCAAATACCAAAATTAAATCAGGATCAAATAGACCATCTAAACTGTCTTATAACACCTGAAGAAATAGAAGTGGTCATTGGAAGTCTTCCAACCAAAAAAAAGCACAGGTTCAGACGGTTTTAGTGCAGAATTCTATCAGACCTTCAAAGAAGACCTAACACCAATACTCTTCAAACTATTCCACAAAATAGAAACAGAAGGAACACTACCCACCTCTTTCTATGAAGTCACAATTACGCTAATACCAAAATCACACAAAGATCTGACAAAGAAAGAGAATCTCAGGCCAATTTCTCTTATGAATATTGATGCAAAAATACTCAATAAAATTCTTGCCAACCGAATCCAAGAACACATCAAAACGATCATTCACCATGGTCAGGTAGGCTTCATCCCAAGGATGCAGGGATGGTTCAATATAAGGAAGTCCATTAATGTAATCCACTACATAAACAATCTCAAAGAAAAAACCACATGGTCATTTCATTAGATGCTGAGAAAGCATTTGACAAAATTCAGCATCCTTTCATGTTAAAGGTCTTGGAAAGATCAGGAATTTGAGGCCCATACCTAAACATAGTAAAAGCAATTTATAGCAAACTGGTAGCCAACATCAATCTAAATGGAGAGAAACTTGAAGCAATCCCACTAAAATCAGGGACTAGACAAGGCTGCCCTCTCTCTCCATATCTTTTCAATATAGTACTTGAAGGAGCAATTAGACAACAAAAGGAGGTCAAAGGAATACAAATTGGAAAGGAAGAAGTCAAACTATCACTATTTGTAGACGATATGATAGTATACTTAAGCGACCCAAAGAACTCCACCAGAGAACTCCTACAGCTGATAAACAACTTCAGCAAAGTGGCCAGATATAAAATCAACTCAAGAAAATCTGTAGCCTTCCTATACTCAAAGGATAAGCAGGCTGAGAAAGAAGAGAAATGATACCCTTCACGAAAGCCACAAACCATATAAAGTATCTTGGTGTGACTCTAACCAAACAAGTGAAAGATCTGTATGACAAGAACTTCAAGTCTCTGAAGAAAGAAATTGAAGAAGACCTCAGAAGATGGAAAAATCTGCCATGCTCATGGATTGGCAGGATTAACATAGTAAAAATGACCATCTTGCCAAAAGCAATATACAAATTCAATGCAATCCCCATCAAAATCCCAACTTGATTCTTCATAGAGTTAGAAAGAGCAATTTAAAAATTCATCTGGAATAACAGAAAATCCAGGATAGCTAAAACTATTCTCAAGAGTAAAAGAACTTCTGGGGGAATCAGTATCCCGGACCTCAAGCTGTACTACAGAGCAATAGTGTTAAAAACTGCATGGTATTGTTATAGTGACAGGCATGTAGATCAATGGAACAGAATTGAAGACCCAGAAATGAATTCACACTCCTATGGTCACTTGATCTTTGACAAAGGAGCTAAAACCATCCAGTGGAAAAAAGATAGCCTTTTCAACAAATGGTGCTGGCTCAGCTGGAGGTCAACATGCAGAAGAATGCAAATTGACCCATTCTTATCTCCTTGCACTAAGCTCAATTCTAAGTGGATCAAGAACCTCCACATAAAACCAGACACACTGAAACTAATAGGAAGGAAACTAGGGAAGAACCTTGAACATATGGGCTCAGGGGAGAATTTCCTGAACAAAAGAACTCCAATAGCTTATGCTCTAAGATCAAGAATTGACAAATGGGACCTCATAAAATTACAAAGTTTCTATAAGGCAAAGGACACTGTCAAAAGTACAAAGCAGCAACCAACAAACTGGGACAAGATCTTTACCAACCCTACACCCAACAGAGGGCTAGTATCCAATATATACAAAGAACTCAAGAAGTTAGACTCCAGAGAGGCAAATAGCCTTATTAAAAAATGGGGTACAGAGCTAAACAAAGAGTTCTCACCTGAACAATATCTAATGGCTGAGAAGCACCTAAAGATATGTTCAACATCCTTAGTCATTAGGGAAATGCAAATCAAAACAACCCTGAGATTCCACCTCACACCAGTCATAATGGCTAAGATCAAAAACACAGGAGACAGCAGTTGTTGGCGACGATGTGGAGAAAGAGGAACACTCCTCCACTGCTGGTGGGATTGCAAGCTGGTACAACCACTCTGAAAAGCAGTCTGGCGGTTCCTCACAAAACTGGGCATGACACTCCCAGAGGATCCTGCTATACCACTCCTGGGCATACACCCAGAGGCTTCCCTGGCATGCAATAAGGACACATGCTCCACTATGTTCATAGTAGCCTTATTTATAATAGCCAGAAGCTGGAAAGAACCCAGATGTCCCTCAATGGAAGAATGGATTCAGAAGATGTGGTACATTTACACAATGGAATACTACTCTGCAATTAAAAACAATGAATTCAAGAAATTCCTAGGCAAATGGTCAGAACTGGAAAATATCATCCTTAGTGAGGTAACCCAATCACAAAAGAACACACATGGTATGCAGTCACTGATAAGGGGATATTAACCCAGAATCTCGGAATACCCAAGACGCAATTCACATATCAATAGATTTCCAAGAAGATGGAAGGAGAGATCCCTGGTCCTGGAAAGACTGGATGTAGGGGAATACCAGGACAGAGAAGCGAGAGGGGGTTGAATGGGGAACAGAGGGAGGGAATGGAGCTTATGGGACTTTTGGGGAGGGAGGAAACAGGAAAGGGGAAATCATTTGGAATGTAAATAAAAAAATATAGAAAATAATAAAAAAAGACTGAAAATGGAAAAAAAACTTTGCATAAACTACAATGTCATGAAACAAGTCTCCATGTAATAGCCTCCTGTCCCTGCCCCAGAAAACCAAAATAAAACCACCTAATAACAATACTTCATAAGTCTAAATGATGCTTTCTGTTTGTTTATGGTGCAGAATGCAGGCTTTAGTTATAGGTTATATCTATATCTACAAATAGATAGATATACAGTTTGCAGTCTTGGGTTTGAGTTTGGGTCTTGCATATGCTCAGTTAGGACTTTACCAGTTGCCTATATTCCTATCCGTTTTGATTATTGAGGCTCGACTATTTACTCATGTTGGTTCTTACTTTAGGCAAACAGAGTAATAGCCATACAAGATTATAAAAACAACAAAAACAAAAAGAACACAATTTTTTTTGGTAAGTGGACAGTTTTCAGCTTTAGACTTTCTAATCAACATTTTTTTTAATTCCACAATTTACTAAAACCTTATATAGACTTAGCATTACTCTGGAACAAACTAGTAACAAAAATAGTGTAATTGCAAGTATGATAACACAAGACAGCCTTTACCAATTTTGTTAGAACTCTTTTCTTTGATATCTGAGTTCCAGAGAAAAGGTATAATGTAAATTAGAAGTGTATACATGATTATTGAGGCTCAAGAGGGACAAAACTGATTCCCAGAGGAGTGGCACCTAACTCGGAAACAGAGAATGTTTCTGGCTTCTGTAGAGAGTACCAAACAGCAGTTTATAAAAATCGTTAGGGGCACAATTACTAGTATGTGCATAGAACACCTACACACACAGAATAGGACGATTTAAAATGCTTTCTTAATCTATATCCACCAACTGTTTGAAAACAGCAGGTTTATGGCTGGCATAAAACAGTGTTTTTAGGAACCAAGGCTTTAATCTAGAAAAATAAAATGGGGAGTTAGTCAAGTTATAATATTCATGGAAGTAACTGGTGACAGCTTGGGCAAGGCAGAATATATTCAGCAAACAAAATGTAAGGTTTAAACAAGAGTGTGCACTTTTACTTTTCTGTAGTTTTAACTATTTTTTGCACATGTGCATGTGTCTGTAGTGGGTAAATGCATAAAAATGTAATTGAGTGAAAGTATAAACTCCAGATAGACGAGGTATCTTGAGAATGGTCACTCTAATTGCATAGAAGGACACGAACATATGCAGTTTGAGACTTGACCAGTATTTCAATGACTATCTTCATCTAGCTGTATAAGACTTTAAAAACTGTAAGACCATGGGGTAGGAGTCACCAAAGTGAGAAATTCAATGGATATTTATCAGCAAATGAGATGAAAGATCTATAGAGGACTTGAAGGCACAGAAGTAACCGAAATATGTGACACTACCCTACCCTCACCAGATAATTTGAGGAAACAAATCTGAGAAATTTAGGAACTGAATATTCAAGGACCATATCCATTGAGAGAACAGTACAAAAGTTATCTTCCAATTGGTAATCACAGGTAATTCCAATCACTTTAACTAAAAATTTTTATATTCAGACATTACAGTGAACCCAAAAAATGTCAATTAAAGAAGTCCTAAGGGGTGTCAAAACAATGTCATTCAGGTGCTGTGTGCCAAAGTAAGATGGGAGGTTCATTCAACAAAACATTCCATGTATTTGAATAGTGCAGAGAATTTTAAGTTACAAGTTAATACATGCATGCCAAAGTTTCTAGGATAACCATTCTAAGAACAGAAATACAGCAAGCACTGGGCTGCTCAAATGGTGCAAGAAAAATAACAGAACTGCAGAGAAAATCAAAAAATGCAAGAAGTAAAAGGAAAAAAGGCCAAAGGAGATGTTATCAAAGGATAATCACTTCTATAGCAATAACCACAGTACACACAGCTTTCACTGGTCTAAACACAAGATTCAAACTTTGTTCAAAAAAACTTCACGTAACCAAGAAGTTAGAAGCTTGTTTATCAACACTTGTGTGACACAACTTTTCCTGGGGAGATGCAACACACACTCACCCCACATAGGAATTCAAGACAAAGTGTGGATACCACCAAAGTTCACTGGGTGAACCAATGAGTTTTTATGGTTATTTACATGAATGTGGGTGAGTGGTTACTTACAGGAGCAGAAACAACTCAAAGACATCTGTATCACCAAAGCCCACCCTAGCATGTTTGACAGCACACAAGCTGGGAACCTAAAACATTCTGCACAGTCTGCAGGCAACTCCAACAGGTTGGAACATCCTTTCAGGTGGCATGGTTGTTCTGAACCTGCAGCTGGTCTGGTCTCAGAGACTCCTCTGTAGTGCAATTCAGTTCTGCTTCCTTCCATTTGAAGGGGACTCTCAGTAAATTGCTTATGCTGGCAGAGAGGGGCCTAGTGAATCTACTCAGTGTCAGGGACTTGGCTGAAGCTGTTTTGAACTGTTTGCCTTCCAATTAGAGCTTCCCACAGGATGGAACCTGAGGAAGCAATACCAAACGCAGTGAGAAGCCATGAACTAAAGTTTAGTGAAACAAGCTACAGAATAGCAAGTGTAATTTCACTGAACACTGGAAGCACTGAAAACCAAGCCTTATTACTGATATACTTAAGAAACAACCACAGATATAAACAAATCACTTATTTATATGTGTGATGGCAGGGCTTATTTTTTCAGGGGTGAAAAAAATGTAACTCTTTAGGTACTAAGACTTTTATCTTAAGCAAAACAGCTGAAAGGAGTTATTAGATGTTTTCTCTCTTAACAGGTGACCTGTAGATCTATACACACATCGATAAACATTACATATACATTTGTAGTTCATACTTTTAAATAGCACACTCATTCGTTTATAAGTAGAAAACAATGTAAATACAGGAAGATATCTACGTTATGACTATGTGGATTCTTGATGTGTCTGCAAAAAAAGCTGTAACTCCATAGAACACAGAATAGAGAGCAGGGTACAGACATGAAAATTAAAATTTATTTTGACTTGGTATCTTACTGGAAGACTTTACCTTTTGTTTAGGTTTAAGGTTATGTCCACAGCCAAGTAACTTTTATACAGTGATATGCCAAGAATATATCTTAATAATGAATAGATGGTATTAATGTGCAAAAATGACTACTAATTACATGTTTTCCAAGTGATACTAATTGTGGTTATGTTTCAAGAAAAACAGCATGTATACTAGTAGCCAGAAATCCCACTGGTGGAACTGAACATAGAATGTTTGTGCTCACTTGAAGCATCTGCCCCTGACCAGGGTCCTAATAAACCACAGAAGTTAACCTTCAGCCAACAGAATTGGAAAAAATGTGGGAGTGGTTCCTAGTCTTCCTAATGCTGTGACCCTTTAATGCAATTAATTCCTCATGTTATGGTGACCCTCTACTTCATAACTGTAATTTTGCTACTGTTGTGAATTTTAATGTAAATAAATATCTAATATGCAACCCCTGTGAAAAGGCCCTTCAATCCCCAAAGGGGTGATGACCCACAGGTTGAGAACCACTGAGACATAGGACACAATCTGACAGAATACAGTTGTTCTCTGCCCTACACCTTAACATACATCCTCTGGATTGTGCTTTGTCATCAATACACAACTACCACAGGCTTTTCCACATTTCTAGGCCTGCCTAAGGTGTTCAAATGTTAGCTTTCTTTCCCTGAGGGCATTGAGCCCAGAACAGAGACATATTTCACAGTAAAGATATCCTTTCCTGAACTTTTGCTCATCCACTTCGGACACATCTGATAAGCTAATCGCTAGACTGAGTAATTGTGAAAAACTATTTGCTATGACTGTATCTTGGTGAAGCTATTGATCAAAACTTGACATCTAAGAAGTGTTTGGTATCTTACTTTATGAGCCATGACTTTGTTATTGATAACTTTTGATAAAGGATCACTTTCTGGAGCTTTCTCCATAAACTGATAATCTTGTACTACAAATATTCCTTTATTTTCCTAGGACACATTCAGCACTTTCACACTGGACAATAGGACACGCAGCATTTGGCTGACCTAACTTCAGCACATCTGCACTATTTAGGAATACCAGTATCAAGACATGAGCCAGAAACGGCAATTGTGGCACTCAGCTATTTTTTAAAGTAAAACTGTATTACAAGGTAGTCATAAGCACTCATGTAATCAAACCTAAGCTGTTGTTCTGTATGGCAGTCGAACAGTTCTGACAGATCATAAGGACTCCAGGGCCTAAAAAGTTATTATATGGCATTTTTAGAGAGAGTTTGTACATCCTGCACTTGCTAGCCCTCTGTGCTTTTAAAGTGATATTAACAGTTGTCTGACAAATGGTAAAACAAGGAAAAAAGTCTTTCCTTTTTACACCATTAGCATGGGAGAAAGAAAAACTACCAAGTTGTGGCAGCTCAATGGCAAAGTAAAATACACACATGAAGACAAACATGCTAATCCAATTCTATGTGAATGTGACCCAGTGGGGAAATTATACTCAGATAACATAGGCTTCTGTTAAACTTGTGTGTGTATAACATTCTGGGAATTTATACAATTCAACCTATACTCTACTTAAGTCTCTGTAACTAGAAGGACTAATAAAAATTCTTAAAATGCTTTACTTGTAATAGTACCAAACTGGAAACAATGTGTTAAACAAAGGGAATCCTATTTATTAATAAAAGGAATAGACTACCCACCCATATGACATTTTGTTCACTAAATGTTAAATTCAATATAGATTTTTGTCTGAATATTTTTGTTCTATACAACTGCAGATATAAAACCAGTCAACATCATAGACTAATTCTCAAGAGATGAGGACTAGCTCAGTGGTTCCATTATGTGTACACCCGACAGAGTGTGAGCTAATGATAGTTCTGTACTTAACCACGACTTACACAAATCTATACATATTTAAAATGAATCATTTATATATACTGTGCCAATGTCAAAACTCTGGTTTGTTCTGTTCTACAGTACCAAGGAAACTGGGTTTACATATGGACTTCTTTGTACTACTTTAGCAACTCTCTGGGAATATAAATTGTTTTAAAATAAAATTAATAAAACACACTTGCACACAAGGAAACTCAAGAGAGATAAAAAATGAATCATAGCCAATTTTATTCAAATTCTCCAAAATGTATAGCAAACATGTTTATTGCTTCTAAAAATGTATGCCATCCTTTATACACAATGGTTACTGTGTCTTCCACTTATTCCTTTTTCTTTTTTCTTTATAATCCTTTAATAGAAGCCAGAATCTTGGGTTGCCCAGTTGGGAGCCTAAAACACATGCAGAGAAGTCAAGATGAAATGAAATCTGAAAACACTAACAAAAAAGGAAGTGGTACAAGCATCTTATCATTAATAGCTTTTGGAGAGTGACAAAACAGAACAATAATCAATAAACAACATGGGAAAGATAATCAACACATTAATTCTAAGTATATAAGGAAAAAGCCAAACAAGAAAAAACTATCATATGAAATACTTTCAAGGCTCAGCTCTACTAGACTTGATTGGAAAATATAATTGTAATTGAACCTATTTTTCAAAACTTAAATCAATGGCATCCTTCAATACTCCAGTTACTAACTACTTTCTACCCTCAGTCATATGCATTCAGTGTCTAAGGAGAACTAGAGAAGACTTGGAGTTTTGAAATTACAAGGTCACTCAAGTTCTTTGAGCATTAAAAATGAGGAACCTCTACTAAAAGGGAAGGGGCATATTTTTGGACAGTTATGAATATCATATAAAAGAAAAAATTAAAATTGATATATGATCTGCAGGAAAAGTAGTACTTTTTATAGAACTAATTCTTTAGATTTAGAAAGAGAACGTACATTTCAAGCACATAGAAGTTATCATCTATCAGAATCAAAATGATGTGTTGAGAACCCTGAGGAAGTTCACAGGAGTAAAAGAATTAAACTCAATTAGAATTAGAAATGTAATTCTTTTGTTTCCTTGACTACTGAGTATATCTAAAACAAACTTAATTTCAATTTAGTAACTTTTGAACACTATGTTTGTAAGCTTAAGCAGAAATATAAAATTAATCCTAACCAATACTGATTATGTTCCCAAAGTTCATGTAATAGTAGTTACATTTATTGATAAATCTCAGACATAACAGAAAATGTTTGGTTCTTACCTCTGATCTACTGTTCTGATTAAGTTTCTTTTCGATATTCATGGCTAACATTTGGCTTCTAAAAGAAAGACTTTTAGTCTTTTCAATCACTTGCTGGTAGGGTGAGACTGCATTGTTGCCCATTACCACATGACCCTGAAATGAAACAGAAATTATTCTAGCAAAGTCAGTGATTGGATTGTCTCAGTAAATCATGAGCACAACACAATACCACATAACTGTTGCACACCTATATACTGTATTGAGATGATAATATTTATCCACCAATATTCAAACAACTGTCATTCAAATATTTTTTGGTGGGGAATACGTGATGGGGAGTGGGACCTGACACAGAACAAGCAACATGTTACAGTCACATCCTGGTTTTATTTTTCCAGTTTGAGACAGTATTTTATTAATTTGTCCAGTATGGCCTTGAACATGTAATCCTCCTGCCTCAGAGCCCAATGTAGGGGAGATGATAGGGCCTGCACCACTAGGCTCAGCCTAACAAAGATTCACAGACAAGTACTGTGCATGCCCATAAAGCAGCAACAGCGGCAATCGGCCAGAATATTCTAGTAGAGTGAGTTCCAAGGTAGCCAGAGCCTCACAGTGAGGTCCTGTATCAAAAAACAAGGGTTATAGAATAAAATTTCTAATTAAAATTTCTCCTGAATTATAAAAATAGCCAGCAACTATTATATAGCATGTACCATACGAATACAGTACTTACTAGTTTAGAATCAATCTTGGCATCCAACCTCGCATTTCTAATCAAATTCACAATCCATCTTTCAGCTTCTTCTGGAGTCATATTCAGTTTATCTGCTAACATACTAACGAGAGACATAAAAGCTTAGTTTTTTTTGTACATAGTGTGACTCATACTTTGTACAGACTTCAAATACTTCTGGATCATGTATTCTTATATACATGACCCTTAATAATATATACTGTTCCTGTATATGCCTGTCTTATATTACCTTCAAAATACCAGCTGGATTGTAAAGATCCTTGACAAAAAATTATTGTATTCTGCATTTATAAAACTTGCGGTCTTGAAAACATGATCTTGAGTGCTCCCAAGTAGCTGCCAAAGAAGAGCTTTCTGACACTGACAAGGTACACTCGGTACGAAGAACAAATGCTCAAGGCTGCCATTTATGATTGTGTCGGAGCTCTGGGGACTGCTTCCAGTTAATATGCATGTACCCGACAATGTCAGTGGAAGGGAGGAGAGTCCATACCAGTTGACACCATAGAGACATGCTAAAATGTCCTTTGACAATGGATCTGCATCCTTTATTTTCCCAACTTACAATCAAGGGCTTGGACCTGAGCAGCTACTTGTCAATCAGCCAACTGGCAAAGAGTACATACACACACGATAAGAACACACTATACTTGAATAGTGTATGTACACTATTATCAAATGGCCTTTATCTTCACCTGAATTATTATACACTGTTCATTCTTTAATATCATTGATTTGGTTTTGAATATTTTCAACAAGACTGGAAGTGAGCTATGCTCACCAACAACATACCACACACTCCTCAACAAAACCGTTCCTTGGAATACTATAGACAGAAATCCTGGATCTAACAGTATGTCCACCTTTAAATGTATTTAAGTCATTAGCAGCTATACAAGAAGTTATGTAGTGATAAGGCTTTCACCCAAATGTAACCAATTCAATTAATCAAAAATACCTTTTAGGAAATAACATACTCTTTAACATGCCCCCATTTCATTGTTTAAAGAAAAATTTGTATAAAATGTAAAAATTGTTAAGTCTATCAATAAAACAGTCTACAATAGGATTAAAAATGGGCCTTGCATAAGTTTGATAAGTACTCTGTGCTTGTTGTGGTGGTTTGAATATTCTGACCCAGGGAGTGGCACTATTAGGAGGTATGGCCTTGTTGGAGGATGTGTCACTGTGGAGGTGTTAACACCCTCATGCTAGCTGCCTGGAAGCCAGTCTTCTAGTAGACTTCAGATGAAGATGTAGAACTCTCAGCTCCTCCTGGATGCTACCATGCTCTTGCCTTGATGATAATGAACTGAAGCTCTGAACGTGTAAGCCAGCCCCAATTAAATGTTGTCCTTATAAGGTCATGGTATCTGTTCACAGCAGTAAAACCCTAAGACAGTGCTATATTCCTAATCTGTTTGGTACTTTCTGAAACAATTAAATTGCCATTTTTTTGTCTTTAGTTCAGGGAGGGCCTGAATTTGCAATCTTCTAGCCCTACCTCCTTAGTCTTTGGGATTAGAGAGAGGCCTATGCCAGAGACCTCCCCAACTCCCCAGTTAATAGCAAATAATCTTTCCTCAGTTAATCCCTCAATTTTCTACTAGTACATTTCTGTTTCCTGAAATGTAAGTTTCACCTCCTTTGTACTAAGTAAACAAATATCCAAAGAAGCTGTTACTTAAGGAGCAAGTTTTCAAAAAACATTATCTCACTCAGCTTAACTGAAACAATTTGTTTAAAATTAGATTGGCTGGCAATAAATCTTCTCTATATCATTCTACTTACTTACTTAATAATTTTGGAAGCAGAATTTTGCTGTTTAGCTCTGGCTGGCCTCATCCTTGGAGTGAGCCTACTGCCTGTCTACCCACATCCCAAGTGCTGAGATTACAAGCATGTGTCACTATATCTGGTCATATTATGCTATTTAAAAGCAGAGAATCTAATTTTCAGACAATTATATAGTTGGCACTACTATATTTTTAAATTATAATACAAACTGTTTATAAGCTATGTAAATAAAACAACAGTTTAAATCCAAGATTATTTGAGTCTTCTGTTACCTCTATCTAAATGCAAGTACTTCAGTTGCCTTTTAAACCACAGCTTCTCACCAGAAGTCCCTTACCAATCTCTTCTCCTCACGAAAGTTACTTTTCATCAGCTGCCACACTAAACGTTCTTCAAACACTCTCATTTCTAGGGTCTCTGCACAGGCTGTCCCTCCATATGCCCTCTTCCTCACATACTGACTTGTCTCTTACATGGTCCTCAAATAGAAAAGGGCCCAGATAAATCTTCCTATGATGATGTGTTTTTATAACTAACCCACTCTCTTAGGGAGTCACTTTGCTTTGCTGACTACATGCCTCCAAGGCTGACTGTACGCAGTAAACCAAATAATATGCATCTTTTTCAGATGGCTTATTTCCTATGCATACAGAAATAGTGTCATGCATATCACAAAGGAGGCAACCAATACTTAATTGTCTGACTCCTTCCTATTCAAGCCAGGAACTGATGTAGGCTCCATTACTGCTCCATTACTATTTTCTAGTTATTACCCAAATAATCTGTATCTTGAGCCCTTAATCTATTTTACACAATTGTTTCACCCTAAAACCCTATTATCAGTTTATTTCCTAGCTCTTTTTCACATCTTTAAAAAATATTTATCTCATAATACAAAAAGCAAACAAACATTCAAACTTAATTATCCAGTTATGGCTTCCTCCATTTCAGCTACAATAGAAGTTTGTAGCTTCCCATTATCCCCCCCTATGAGTACCATAGAACAGCCACAGCAAATCAACTCTCTTCCTTCACTATCACTCTTTCAATGAAACATGAACTGGCTTTGATGCTCATGGCAAGGATCAGCTCTCAAGAGTGCAAGGATTTAGGGGGTAGGCATCACATAATCCCCATACATATCAACTACCACCCCCAGCTCCTCCTCCCCTTCCCCTCCCCCTCCATCATTATCATCACTAGAAAATCTGAGAAAATCAACAGGGCTAACAATGCAAGCCTAGAGTTGACATACAGAAACAAATTAACAAGTATGCTAAGCAAAGAATCCTCAACATCAAGCAAAGACAAACAATCCAGTTGCTTTAAATAAGATTGTTCATGTTTCCAGAACAAACCAGATTTTTTTTTCTTTTTTTTTGTTTCTTTGAATTGATCAATACTGGTGGCCCCACTTAAAGCCTTAGATATGAAGCTTGATCTAGGGACTTAAGTAGTGTTTTATTGATTCCACATTGATTACCTATCAAGTTGATACCAGGTCTTGAGGATGGTCTCTCTTTCTCCCCTGAACCACCCCCTGCCCCCAGTCATTATTCTATCCCTCTTACTGCAGATTTGGAGTTCAGGACTTCACATGTGATATTAATAACTATCTCATAACTTGGTTTTCCAAATTTTAGTTGACAAGCACAATTTATTTCCAATGTTACTAAGGGTTTCAATAAGGGAACCTGTGGTCTGGTTTTCACTGAAGACTGCAGTCAATACATGGAAAAAGAAGGCCTGTGTATCTGTAGGAGGATGCTATGAGAACTAACTAAAGGAATCTGCTAAGTAGAAGCTGTTGTTAACTGTGAGAGCAGGCAGACATAGCAAGCTCAGAAACACTAAATGTTGAAAGTAACAACTGAAATATATCACTTTATATTAAAACTAACACAGAAATGAGATGACAATGGCCTCTGTAACTACTCTCTATTAACTATATCTCTTTATTCCCAATAAATGTGATTTTAAATATAAATTCTTAAGTGATAGTAACTTTAAGGAAAATGTTAAGGTCTAATTTTATTTAATAAATGGAGCAAACTTACTTGTAATGCTAAAAATGCAAGAATAGTTGGAAATAGCCAAATTAATCCCCCAGAGAAATCATTAGTGCATAATCCAACACATTTATCATATGCATTCAAAACATTGCTTCCATTGTTTTATCTCCTGATGAAAACTAGTCCAAGAATTATTTTACAACAGCTTTTAAATGTCGGACACATATATTTAATAAACTAGTAAGCTATATTAAATTAAATCCCACCATACTATTTTTTTCTGATAGATGTTGTATAATTTATGTTAGACAGTGTATTAAGAGTGAATGTTTTGAATCACAAGTATAAAGTTGTTTAAGCAATGAGTCTTATAAAGGTATTTAGCAACTGAAACATGTCCTTTCGAAGGAAAAGGAGGCCAGACATGCATACATCTTCCCAACCCACAAAAGACAAAAAGGAAGAAATAAGAAAGAATATGAACATACACTAAAATCAGAGTGTCAAAACAGGCCAGCATGGACCAGGAACAGAACAAGATAACGTGGCACACTAAACATTTACAGAAAGTCTAGTGTCAGGTACAAAGAATTTAGGATCGACCAAAACTTCCATCTGAATGATTTCTCTGGGTTTTCTAATATACAGTATATATTTATGTAATTTTTCTTATCACTCCATATTGTTTTTCAAAATATCTATTGAGGTAGTTTAAACTCTTTAGGAAGGATTAGAAGGTGTGGCTTTGAGGTTTCAAAGAGCACAGCACCTGGCCCATGGCTCTCGCTGCCTCATGCCTATGGGTAAGATAGAAAGGAAGTTCTTGCTATATGCAAGCTATATGCCTGTCTGCTTATTGCCATGCTCCCCCTCAGGATGGTCATGTACTCAGTCTCTTAAACTGCAAGCCTCCAATTAAATGGTTTCTTTTATAAATTGTCTTGACCATGGTGTCTCTTCACAGCAAAAGAAAAGTAAAACTAAGACATCGGTGACAACTTTAACATCTGAACATAGTATCTGCTTCTTCAACACTTCAATTCCTATGACGATAGTCACTACTTGATCCTCAGTGTCTGGCTAACACTGGCAATACTTCTTTGAAAAGCTATATTATTGGTTCTGTTTTGACTCAAAAGGTTTGGGAGAAGCCAGAAAAATCAATTCTATTTAAGTTGCTATATAACTTCTCATGATGACTTCAATATACAGCAGGGTTTGAAAACTAGATCACAGAATAAGTGCTTTTCTCTCCATGTACTGTTTAAAGATAAAGGTTAGTTTTGTTGTTCATTTAAATGGATTATAAATCTTTGGAATCTGAGAGATCTGCTGCATTTGTAAAATCTTACTATAAAAACCTCATATTACTTTTAGTTGCTATTATTCTAATCCAGTAAAACAGCTTTCCAACATATGAAAAAGGTTTCTATATTCAATATAACAACAATGTTACTGGTCTATAACTTCATTACTCTAAAGAGATATAACTTACATGGATAAAAAAATTAAGTGATGGCACTGGTGTGATTTTTTTTAATTCTGGCTGTGCTTTGGAACAACCAACCCTCAAGGTATGGCATAGCAGCCCTGTTATACATCACAACTGTGTGTGTACAGATCACAACTGTGTGTGTCAAAGAAAACTAGAGATTTTGCAATACAGTTACCAGCTGACAGAGATTTTGATTCAGTTATCAGCTGACAAAGATTTCATGTTTACTCTTCAGCTCAACCGATATTCTAAATAATCAATTTATACAAAGAGTATGTCTAAAAATGCAAACTGTTCTCAACAAAACAATTCCTAGTGAGGAACACTACAATGTATGAGAGGATTATTAGCCTAAGTTTGGTAATCCATGATGACATCAAACCTTTAAGTTTTCCAGATAAGTAACATGGAGTCTAGAAGTCTCTAGTGTCAGAAAAAAAAATGTATATAAACAGCCTGAAACAGGCCTGATTTAATCTTCTTGCATGCATACAAAACTTTACATATAAGTAAGACCAAACTGTTCAGATGCAGGCCAGCACACACATGCACACTCAACATTTGAAAACTGTGGTTCTAGAACTTGAAGCGCATGTCATGTTACAAGTGCCCCAGGTTAGACAATGAAGACAAAGCCTGTCCATCACAACCACAGTAAGTTCTACGTTTTCCTAGACGTCTACTGAGAAGACTTAAAGTAACATTTTCTATAGGTGTGCAGTATTGGATTATCTAAGAGTCCTTGAAGCTCAAAACTTACATCTGAAAACATGGCCCCACGACAATCTGAATGTGCCTGGTCTCATTTACTATTTTGAAAAGGAAAATTATCTATGTATTCCTTAAAAGAAAACAAACATATTTTTAATTTTCTAAGGCAAGCAAAGAAAAGTCTGATCAACCTCAAGTAAGTACAACTTAAAGTAAGTACAACTTAAGAACTAGGAGAACCCAGGGCTTTGGAACCCCTCTAGAAATTTAGTTTAAGATGCTTCAGAGACAGCCTAGCAAAAAACGGAAGAGATTCAAGAAAAAGTAAACACACATACACTAAACCGGAGAGCTTTGTTTGTCCACTGGTCAGTGGTTAGGTCCTTACCTAGCATAAATTAAGAAAGGCCCTGGTCTACATCCCGGATAGTACCAAAGAGCAAGCCAACCAAATACAGATTAAAACTATCAACATTCACAGAGGCATTCCTAGGCTATTACCTTCACCAACTACACATTTTATGAGAGTAGATATGATAGTCTATTTTACTGACAAACATAGTAAACTCAAACTTGAGAAACATAATAATGAAGTCAAGTACCCATTTAGAAAGGTAAAGAGCTAGAATTAGCACAAACTCCTAACCCATGATACCTCAGAAGTAAAATGAAAAGAAGCCTTGTGACTTAACATGTTCTATTTATTTACAAAGATTAGTACTTACAAAGATTAAATTTGCTTTCAAACCCAAGGGCAACTAAAAAAGTTCTGGTCAACCCCACACAGGCGACCATAGCCTATGAGGAAATGGAGAAAACCACAAAAAGAAAACCAAATACTCAACATTCCTTTCTCACAGAAAAGACTCAACACAAATCTTAAAAACAAAAAACAATCAAGACCAGGTACTACAGTCCAACCAGTGATGTGTCTATCTTTTTTAATCACAAAATCAATTACATAAGAAGAATATGAAGTGCATCAATTTTAAAAAGAATGCCTGCAAACTACAACAAAGTCCTAATTCCCATAAGAAGCCCAGTGATCACACTTCTAACTCTGAACAACCACTTCAAGGACAATTCACTAAAATTAGGCAAGTATGGATGGATCTCCTACCAAAACCAAATGGCATTAAGAAACAGAATTTGGTCTACATACAATTCCTCTGAGGCAAAGATTAAAAGTACCAAGTTTTTATGTTTTATATTTGACTTCATCTAAGGCCAAAAGACACTAATAATTTTTGAAACCCTAATACATGAAATTAGTTTCTAATAGCTCATGTACATTTCACAATTTTCCTAATTATTTTCTCATACAACAGAGAAACTTTCAACTAAAATTCACCACAAGCTTTCCATGTTTCAACATTTTAGGATGTCACAGAAGCTTACTATATAAGAATTTAAATATGTAATTTAATAAACAAACTTAATTAACAAAAATTATTACCAAATGTAGTGGTCTTTCAACAACATTTCCAATTAGCTAAGGGCTAAGTCATTTGACCTACTGTTGAAAACCATCTTACCTATCTGTTCATAATGGAACAACACTGTTTACTCTAATAAAAGGTAACTGAAAATAAGCTGAAAAGACTTGTCACTTCCAGAAAACTATATTCTGCCACTCAAATAAAGAGTTAATATTTCTCACAATTCAAAAATGTTAAAATTTTCATAAATTATTAGCCAATTATTTTTTATTTTAAAAGAAAAAAGAAATAAAACTAGAATTAACTGAAATCTCATTACATGTAACATAATTGGCAATCTGCAGAGATTAAAGGTAGAAAATATACATGCAATCTTACTTAATGCTGATACACTGGTGGATACGACAGAAAGTCTCAAATATGAAGAGACGGGCATTCTCAATGAAGTCCTCAAGGCACGCTACCAGGAAGAAGTCATTCACAAGCACCTAGATACATAAAATATATTTAAAAATTAATCAGCTGATAACTGTTTTTAGAAACTTGACTCAATTTGCTCACTTCATTGCTTTATTCACTATCTAAAAGAATCCTACAGCATAGCACTTTTTAGAACAATGCTCATGTTCAAATCCTTAATAATTTAAACAAATAAAAATGACAGAAAAACTCTCCAAGAAATACCAATGTCTCTTTGTTTGATGATTTAAGGTAACAGAACAACTTCCTTGATACACTTTTTTTTGTACAACATGTTCTAGCTACTTAAAAATAAAGAATGAACTAAGAGAAAGACTTTCTACAAGACAGAGTTGGGAAACATTGCAATGAATAGCTCCTATTTCAAAGACAGAAATAATTAAAAGAGATTTTTTTCAACAGGAATGTATAATGTTCACGTGGTTATAGTGACACAAACTATCAAGCAAGATTTTAGTTTTCTATTTTGACTAATATTTAAAATCTATCCCAATGTATATTTATATTTTTCCCTTAGAGAAACAAGATATTAGCTAAATTGAGAATTCTGTTCCCCTAATTTGATTTTAAAAGACAGAACTATCTGAGGATGGGGTTGCACACTGATAAGCCCAGCATTCAGGAAACTGAGGTACAACCATCACAAGCCCAAGGTCACCTTAAGATAAACAGCAAACTGGTTCTCACCCTCACCTAACCTCAAATATGTTGGGAATATGAGAAAATAAACAAACAAAGAGATGTGGCAAGGCTGGAGATAGCTCAATGGATAAAGCACACAGCATGCAAGTCCTACACTAGAATTAAAGCTCTGCAAACCACATAATAGGAAAACAACAAAAAAGACTCCACAAAGTTGTCCTCATGTGTGCCCACATGCACTAAAAAAAAAAAAAAAAAAGAGAAAAAGGGAAACTTCTTTAAAAAATAAAACCAAAAAAACCCAGCATCAGAGCATGATGGTGCAGGCCTTTAACACTAGCACTTGGGAGGCAGGGGAGGTGGATGTATCTCTATAAATCCACTGACTGACTGGTTTACATATCAAGTTCCAGACTTGCTCTGAAAGAACTTTATTTTCAACTAAACAATAGGAAAAATTAGGTATAAAACTCGTAACTGTGGCAGCCATCTTCCAGTAACTCGCCAAAATGACAAACACAAAGGGAAAGAGGAGAGGCACTGGAATATGTTCTCTAAGCCTTTTAGGAAACATGGAGTTGTTCCTTTGGCCACATACATTCAAATCTACAAGGGGGTGATATTGTAGACATCAAGGGAATGGACACTGTTCAAAGAGCAATGCTCCTTAAGTGTTACCATGGCAAAACTGGAAGAGTCCACAATGTCACCCAGCATCCCATGGGCATCACTGTAAACTAGCAAGTTAAGGGCTGGCCAAGAGGGTCAATGTGCGGACTGAGCACACCAAACCCTCGAAGAGCATAAACAGCTTCCTGGAGCGCGTGAAGGAGAATGGACAGAAGAAAAGGGAGGCCAAAGAGAAGGGCACCTGGGTTCAGCTGAAGCGCCAGCCTGCGCCACCCAGAGAAGCACACTTTGTGAGGACTAATGGTAAGGAGCCTGAGCTGTTGGAGCCCATTCCATACGAATTCATGGCCTAATATACAAAACAGAAATAAAGGACCCGGACTGAAAAAAAATCCTAACTGTAATAAACTGCCTAGTTTATAGGAAATGTTAAACTTAATCTTTCGAAAAATTCTACAAGTAACTCAATCTATAAATAAGGGAGCACAGTTGTGATATGCATGTACATATGAACCAGATTAGAGAAACATAATTAAGGAGACTCAGATGAATTCAGACAGTTGATGTTTTAATTTCCCTAACCTAAAGTAGACAATGCCAATTAGGTGATTTCATTCTATCAATAACAGACCAGACCATTTAGTTTGATTTTTCTTATTCAATTACTTCAATACTTTACCACATCTTGAAATTTAAGAATATAAATTGCCTAGTAAAAATTCATACTTACTGATTCACATTCTCTCAGCTTTTTCTGAGCCCCATCAAAATCAAAGTTAACATACAGGCATTCAACAAATTCTGTAATTGGGTCTTTATATGTGTAAGACTCCTACAAAATTAAGCCAAATGTCCAGTTAGACCTTGATGAGTACTGTTTAACATAGTGCCAATTCATTGCTAATAATCCAATGTCATCTTCTCAAAGCACCCATTCTAACCCTTACCTCAGACAACACATTAAGTTTGTCACATGTCCAAATTAAAGTCTCTAAACTCTCATCTTAGAATTATTCCACCAATTTTAAATTCTAATACCTAGTCTCCTCTAGTCAATAAACAATGATGTACTTTTCCAGCTATGAATATATACCCTATAATAACAATCATTTCTTTGTATAAATGCATTCTTAGATTACATCAGATTTCTTTGGCTTTTTTGGTGTTTTGGTTTTTTTCCCCCAAGAAGCTCCATATAAAGCAAACAGCAGGGGCTTCTGAGCACACTAAGAACTGTTAACTACAATATTAGATTTAGTAGGTCACCATCTGGAACAGGCAACGACTCCATAAACCATCAACGAGCAGTTCTACCAAGCACTAATCACCCATACCATATCTATCACAAAGATACCTGTGAATCTGCAAAAGCAAGCTCAGGGCTTGCCTCTCTTCTAATTTCATGTAGACTTCCCTCTCACCTTACATATTTTTACCTAAGACCCCAGCTTCTAGAGATTACACCTACTGTCTTACTGCTCTAAGTTTAGTTTTACCTGTTGAATAACTTTCACTAGATCTTTCAACACCTGCCGGCGTTTCCGCACATCTTTGTTGGTTATGACAGCAGTGGTCAAATAGCGGAGAATATGTGGACACATTGTCTGAATTGCATTAAGGTACCTAAGGTAAAAATACAACAGTTACTTAATAGTCACTATATTCCCACAATTTTTTGTATATATGATTCAGTGTGAACTAAAGAAAACATTTAACATCATTTTTAGCCTAAGACTGTAAGCATTTAAGAGTTACAGTTAAGTATTACAAGAGTATAACCACCTGCAAAATCAGCAGAATCTGACGATGAGAAACTCAATAAGAATATCATCTCTATTGCCAATTAAGAATGAGCTGGAAAACTCATTCAGGAGTCTAGGAAGTCCCTAATCAGTGTTTCATAGATGTTGGAAGGTCTTTAGATGCACTATTAGTTTATTACACACACACACTAACTCCAGCACACTCATCATTATATTGTAGATTCCTACTGAGTTCTTTAGAAGACTTTAGAATATCTAATACTATTTAGTTTCATCTTCTTGCTTAAATGCCCTGATTAAGATAAGGTATAAAACCAATATCCTCAAGAATAAAACTTCAAGATAGAGAATTGAAATGTAGCAGCTAACAGCTGCATCTTTTGAGAAAAACTGAACCCTGTTTCAAGCAGCAAATTGCAATACTCATGCAAAACAAGTTTACTTGATAATCTGCTTTTTAATCAGGTTCGAAACAGTTCATTTTAGTAGGTATTTATGGAACTTGCCAAACATTTATCCAAAATCTGAAAATTTATCATATGTAATGCTAGACTTGTATTTCTTTTCCTTATTCTAAACTTTGTATTACTGTGTTTTCATATTCCTGGTGAGTCATACCTTTAAATACCATGCTTCTGAGAATACATGCCAGAAGCTGACAAAACTTTTGTTAACAACTAGCATTATGCAGGTATTTACATAAAGAGAAGCCAAATTTCTAAAGTATTTTACTGACCACATTTAAAATATAGTAGTTGAGTTTATGCTTTAAAAATACATTATGAGAAAAATAGGTAATTTCTTCATTATTTACATAAACTAACTGGATTCAAATTTAGAAGTACTTATAAAAATTGTTTGCGAATGAACTGGGCATGACAGCACACACTGCTTATAATTTTGCACTTGGGAGTGGGATGCAGAAAATCAAGTAGCGAATGAACTGGGCATGACAGCACACACTGCTTATAATTTTGCACTTGGGAGTGGGACGCAGAAAATCAAGTATTCAAGTCACCCTTAGCTACTAAACAAGTTCAGGTTAGGATCCAAGAGACCATCTTGAGGAAAAAAAAAATTAGAGAATAAAAAATTTAAAATTTTATCATACATTTTAAAATATTTATTTAATACGGACCTATAGTAAGACTTTCAAGTATTTAATATTTAGTCATTTTTGGTTTTTCTCAATGCCAGGGGTCAAGTTCAGGGCCTCACAAAAGCAATGTTAGGTTGTGGTTCTACCACTAAGCTGCATCCCCAGTTCTTATAATCAGTTTCTTAAATACAGTTTTCTTGCATAGATTCTCTTGACTAAATACGGTCATTAATTGACAAGCATATGGGAGCACTTTATTGCTTACACAATTCAGTTAAATGGTCTTGATACTGCTTCTTAGCACGTGATTACATTGCAGCATCACTTCCAACGTAACTTGGTTGAATGAATTTAGAGGCATGGCACTTTCCTTTGTGCTTGCAGTGAGGGCTGCAACATCCTAGAACTGCAATGTGACTTAAAAGTATCTGTCACAAATTCCTGCAGCTAGGAAGGTCTGCTTCTTGTTTTAACTTTTGACAGAACGGAAAATGTACAAAGCTGCAAGTTCTAATTCATACCACGCTGTCATCTAAATGACTTTACTGAAACATCAATTTTACATGAAAGCACTGTTTCACTTTGAAACTTCAGATTGAATACTAGACTGCAGAAGTGAAACTTAATATCATGCAGCATGTGACGACAGTAGCCTAAGGACAGCGATAACTCAGAAAACAGCTACCTTCTCCTGAGCAAGTCACCAGAGCCCTCACCTGAGCAACCATTCTAGTGTCAAACAAGTTCATTTGTTCTGATTGTGTGTCTTTGCTGCTGAAATTAAAAAAACAACCGAATCCCTGCTGGTAATGATGTTTCTTTGTTAATAAAACAACTAAACAGAAACTTTGTTGAAACATTTCCATTAGTCTTTGTGAGCAAACTCTGCTGTGATGTAAAATTTTAAATTTCTTAATTTTCTTCCAGCTACTCTCCAATTAATTGTGAATATTCAGTGGTTATAGTCTGGTGACGAAGATAAACCCATTAGCATAGCCATATTGCCAATTCCATGTTACACATTTTAAATCAATTCATTTCCATTGTGCCTTAAAGGCACAATCTATCTCTTTATTTGTTGTAACATGAGTATGTATGCATGTGGCACACACACACACACACACGCACACTTACATAAAAACACATATCCTTATATCTGAAAGATTTGAATTTAAAGATTTGCTGAGTGTGGTGGTATATCCATGATTTGAAGAAAGATGATCAAATTTCAGGTAAGACTGAGGTATATAAAAATCCTCAGTAACATAGGGAGACATTTTAAAAAGTAAATAAAAATAAAATTACTTCTGGCCAACAGAATGGCGTTGTTCACAAAATCCACTGAGCAGTTTGGCCATTTCTTATCGACCCAAGACAAACCAAAAGCTGAACAGAGCAAGCCAGTACAAAATAGGATTCTCCCACAATATAACCACCCACCTCTCCTTTTTTCCTTTCCAATAACTTAGCCTAGGTCTTTATTCCTTACACTTGAATTTATAGTCACCCCTCTGTATTAACATGTGATTGGTTCCAAATGTCATTATATGTCAAAATCTATGGATATCAAAGTCCTTTATAAAAATATAAGATAGTTTGCATATACTCCTGTGTAACTTAATCTCTAATTACTTGTAATATATAGATTTCTGTTTGTAGTTACTGCTGTATTGTTTATAGAATGATTGCAAGAACAAATACCTTCAGATATTCAATAATGATGGAATTTTTCTCTCACATGGTTACAAATGTGTAACTCACAGAAATGGAGACTGGCTTTGTACTAGATAACCGAGGACCCTGAAACAATGCAAACTGACTTAATCCTCTAGGGCAAGTCCTGAGTCTACATGTTATCTACATTGTTAGTTCAGAGACCATTCTTTAAGAACAATTCTGAAAGACCTACAGTAACTAACAGCTACACGTGAAGCTTTCCAAATATCAAACACACACACACACACACACAAATCATATATTAAAAGTAAAATTAAACAGTGATGTAACTTACTGTGGTTGGTAAAGGAAGAGATCAATAATATTATCACGGCCTTTTGGATGGTTGAAAAAGACAAATAGAGACCAATGAATGAGCCATGTTCGCTGCTGAAGAGACTGGAGTGGAGAACTCACAGACTGAAGGATTAAGAAATGTACACAGAGGAAATATTAGTATATGAAAAACATACATGCAAATAAACACACCGGATTCAAAAGTATTACTAAACTACAATGAGGCTCTCCTCTAAGGCTATACTAACTACACTTTATTTAGATCAAGGCTTGATTCCATATCCAAAGATGTTTTAAAATCAAGGACAGAAGCAAGCAGTCAGTCCTTAACTAGTGGGAGGTAGGGTGATACTAACTGTGGCTGTTCTGCAACAACTTTCTACAGTAGGAGGCAGTGACAGGGCAGTATCATTTTCAATGGCATGGTAGCTACGGCAGTCAAATCAAGTACGTTCAAGGTTAAGGGAACTTGTCCACCAAGTGAGTACTCAGTCAAGGCAAAACCACAAACAAACAAAAAATCAAAGCAAAATATGAAGGTTTTTTATTTCCTTTCTCCCCTCTTAGAATTTGTACTGTTGTTCCATACCAGAAAACATAACAAGTGCAAAGAAATTTCAGAGAATCAATCCAAAACCTGTAACTCACATTATTGTCTATGGTCTCTTTTAATCGAGTGAGGTCTTCCATGGCTGCATCCCAATTCTGCATTAAGATTTCAGAGGCCAGTTTTCCCCAGAGTGAACTTAAAGCATTTCTATCTGTTGCTGGAACCTATACGAATAATTAGTTATAGCTCAATATTATACAGCAAGAACAAAGGTACATTTTATACCCAATATATCCAACTAGCCTAGCTAAATTATATCTCTATCACAAACTCATTATTTTCAAGGCCTTATTGAAATACAATAGCAAACCACTTAAAATAACTTATTTAAAAATACTTAGGCTTTTAACAAATGTCCTGTCTTTATTGTAAAATAAAAGGTGATTTTAAAGTTAGCAAACAGCAGCATCACTTTAGCATAATCTTTTTCAGACAGTACATATGCAATCAGATTCCATATATCAACAACTACTTTACAAATCATGTTAGATTCAAAGAAAGGCAATGTTAATGAATTTAAGGTGTAAGAAACCAAAGCTCCTAAATCTCATTTGCAATATAAAGAGATAAAACAAATACTACAAATACTTCAAAGAGGGCACAGTAACACACTGCTATCTCAGCACTAGGAAAGCTGAGGCAGGAGGATCACAAGCTTGAGGACAGCCTGGTCCACTTAACAGAACTTGACTCAAGAAAAGAAATAATACAAAAATATGACAGGAAAGAAAATGTAAAATACAGGCCTACTAGTTTATAAAAGAAGTTACTGGTGAATTACATTCAAAGTTGTAAATAACTATCAAACTAATGATAAAATTGCTAAACAACATTCCCTTACAGCACACCAATGGGAACACATAAAATGAATCTGAACTAATCATGTGTTAAAGCAGCAAAAGCAAGAGAGGGTATCTGAGAAGAAGGAATATATTCCTGCACTCCAAAATCAAATTCTGGATTCGCTTCTCACCAAAGCATTTACACAGCAGAATGTACCCATAACGTGTATTATAAATTAAAATGTAACTATACAGCATGATTAGAAAGCCAGGCAAGTGTTGAGCTGTGCCACTGCTACCATAGGCGGCAAAGCCTCCACATGAGGATGAAGGAGAACCTCTCAGTTGGTGCGCACCTTCAACATGACAGGAAGTATATTACCCAACACATGCTGAGAACTCAGTAAATGTGAAGTTAGTGAGGTGAATAATTTACAGCACTTTTACATAATTATTATTATCATTTGCGGTAATTTTCACAAATGTTCCGGAAAACATTTAGCAAGCTCTCAGAGCAGTTAAATAATAGAAATAATATCTATCAGCTCAGTTTTGAAACATGAGCAAGAAGCCACCTGTTCCAATTTTTATAATGAAATATACCTATAATACTATCCATATATAAATATGCACAACTGCCTATAACAATAGTGCTGGGAGTGGGGATTGCATGTTAGTCTAACACTGGGTACAGCTAAAGACTGTCTCAAAGGAATAATGCAGAGTGGTAGAGGGCATCCAACATTACTCTGCACACACATGCACCAATCCTGAGTGCAAATACCCACCCCACCCGACACACAATTCCATCAAGTCTAATATGCTATCAAATTTAATACACTTACTTTGTCTACCTAAAACTAAAAACAACTGACTCAATATATATTTCAATTAGAGACAGTATAAGTCATGCCTGGGAACTAGTATAAACTAGATACCCTTTAAACTGACAGCCAATAGGCATATCAGAGCCAAAATTGTGGCCAAGATGTTCAAGTCACCATCACCCAAGGTGTCTGTGCGTCACGGAAAGTGCTGTTAAATGGTCTGATATGCCACTGACAGTCGATATGTCTTCAATTATAAGTGGGAAGGGAAAAAACCCTCTAAAAATTATAATAAGAAATGGTATTTTAAAATCACTTTTACGTCAATAGTTCCTTAATGGTCACATTTTAGAAATAAACCAAGGGCTCTATAGTGTACAACTTTTAAAACAAAAAACATTCAAACATTTCTACCAACTCTACTGATTTCATTTTAATTAACACTTTTGGAACAAAGTGCAAAGAAGTCTCACATCCAAACGGACATTCCTCAACATATTCAAAAAGCCACCAAATCTTTAAAAAATAAATCTAGGGTCACACAGCTTTAATTTATAAACACTGACCTACAATAGGTCATTTGGAGAGTCAAATTCTAATCTCAGCCTATAGTTACAATGGCTCTTTCATAGCTTATGTTTCCTTAACCATAGATTTAAAAGAGAAACCAACCACAAGAAAAAAAAAATCTAAAAATGGAAAAAACTAACACACAGGAAAAAATAACTAAACTAAAACATGTCATTTTCATCAAAATCAAAACCAAGGTTTTCATTTTTTCTACTAAACTTCTAAACACCTAAGATTTTTAATGGCTGTTATCTAAATCAAGAAAATATAATTAACATCTAGTCTTCCTTTCTTTGCACTAAGTAACAATATGCCAAAAGAAAACAGCTTCTACCTAGCTCAAATCTTTTATGGTATAAAATGGGACAATTTTTTAGTGAATACTACATAAATTTTAAGAAATTTTATTACTTGAATTCCAATATAGGACATTTTAGGAATAATGAAATAGCACAGAGTTGAATGTTTTTAAAGACAGAGTAATACATGTCAAAACTATTCAAAGTAAGTATTAAAACTCCCAGTTATAAAGTACACAACCTATTTATTGTAGAAATTTTTAGACTAATTATAAAGCCATACTATATAACCACGACACTCATAAAACTAAAATATGTAATATGTGACGGGATAATAGCTTTTTGTACAAGCTTAGGAAGGTCTGTAACCCCTAAATGGTTCACGTGCACCACCCTGGCTCAACTCCATGTCATTAGAGTTGGCTCTTCATAGCAACCCGCTTTCAAGCGTGGATATACTAGAAGAGTTTCAATATCTGGATTTCCAGCAGTTACCTTAAGTTTCCATGTCTTAGGAAAATGGCACGTTCACTCACTGACCAGCAACAATAAATTTACTGTGCTGGAACTCTAACATGACACTAAATCTTCATTCTCAAAATTCACTCCCAGCAGTAACAAATGATATGAATAACTGGCTCTTTTCATGTACCTGTAATCATACCAGGCTCCTGGCTTTACAATCCTAGCTTAAGCTGTTTATATTCTCAAAGTAATCAACTTTTGCTCTCCTAAATCTCTGGTAACATTCAAGGTAAAAGCAATGGAATTTTCTGATAAGTCACTTGAAGTTTAACATCAGTGATTACCTTCAGTGCACTGGCAAGCAAATCACAGCTTATTCGTAAATGAAGAACTCATTGCAAATGAGGTAAAGAGAAAAATAATGTTTAAATCTAGCTTAGAAATAAACAGAAAACATTTGTTTCCTTGAAGGAAGGATGGTGGGTTATATTAAAAACTAAAGTTCCATGTGCAATTTTAGTGTAGAAGATATCTGAAAGAGTAACTGATCTGCCCATTGAACTACCCCAAACAGGAAAGTTGAATTTCATTGATGGCACCAAAGACAACATGGTCCAAGTGTTTTTCTTTGTGACATATAAAGCTAAAGGGAAAAAAAGCAACAGAAAATAAAGAAATCTAAGATTAGAAGACGAAAATCCCCGTCTTCTAATCAGACTTTAACTTCTAGGATAAACTAGACAGAGCACTGGGTTTGGTAACTTGCTCATCAATCCACAGTGAGTAAAAAATTATAACTTCTCAGATAAAAGGCTGGATAAGAACATTTCGATGATTTTAGAAAATACCTATTACTACAATTATCTAAAAAGACAGAATGAGAAAACTTGTTAAGTCAAAGGTCTGAGTTTTAATCAGGCTTCATACAACTTTCCTCTCTGCAACAACACCAAATCTAGGCAGTGACTCAACAGACTCCAACGCCAGTTAGTAACACCGCTTGAGTGCCTCCATACCTCACTTCTCCTCACTTTCTGTTATTGGGAATATGGGTAAATAGGGATTAGGTCAGTATTAAAACATAACATCTTAAAGCATACAGGATTACAGCTGCTCAGAACAACGAACAGATTAGGTAACATGCACTAACCTATAACATCATTTATTCTGCTTACAGTACCACAAAAATCCATTATAAGACAGAATTCTGCTAATACTAAAGTTCATACAATTATAAGCTAATAGTTTGCTACTTTTGAATTTCAAGGTCAAATTAAAGTCCTTCTAAATTTGTTTTTAAGTTGTATTTAGAAACATTTTTGTGCATGGATGCAGGTTGCCATAGCCTAAGTGTGGAACTCAGAGGACAACTTTGTAGAGTTGGTTCTCTCTGCACCCTGATGTGGTTTCTGGGGATCAGACTCTGGTTGCCAGGTTTGTGCTGCACGAGTCTGTGATTCTGTTCCATCTCACAGCCCTCAGAATACATTTTGAGGACTCTAATAAGGTTTTCCATTTGGCTTTTGTTGTGAAACCACCGCCCCTGCTTTTTTAACCCAAATTATCTTTCTCCTTTGCCAATGGCTGTTGTAATAATAGACAGACTCAAATCAAAGTTCTGGAAGTAGAAGGTAAGAGGAAAAGGAAAACAAATAAACAACAAACAGGTACTTACCAAAACTCTAAAGAAGTAAAGATACTCTGCTGCTCCAGAGTAATTTCCGCACTCATACTGGAATTTTGCGTATCTGTAGAGTGTATCTAAGTACTCTTGCCTAAACTGGGGGGAGAAAAACCTTCTATAGTTATATAATTCCGTTCACTTAACTCTTTTAGATGAACGAGTAAGTCAATTGTCTCCCTACAATTACCACCAATAATACCATAACCAGAAAAACACTTGAATGTATATGAGTATGCCTGTGTATGTATACATACATACACATGGAACTGTCAATTTAATGCTTAGTTTTGATCTCAAAAGAGTTCTGAACTGTGCTGATAGCAATTTGACTGCAAAACAAGCATGGACTGCAAGTGAAGTGTGCTGTAAGTCTACTAAGTTGACTAAACTAGTCAACTACTGTGCACACATACACCTCCAAGGATTTTGTGGTCTTATACAATAAACCTCTCTTCTCTGAAAATTAGCCTCAAAATTACATCAACTTTGAGAATTAATATGTAAATAAAATCAAACTGTAGAAATCTAAAAGAATTGAAGACGTCAAATAACAAACACTAAATATTCTGTAGCAAACCACAGAGTACTATGTGCTCGTCAGCAAGCCATCTAAATAACTGTTAAATGGGAGCTAAGCCTTAAAAGTTAAGTTTGATTATATACAATGTGAAATTCTCTACGCTAACAAAAGAAAAATCAAAGATGTCTACAAAAAGTAAATAGCATTTACTTATAAATTTGTAAATTAATGAAGGCCATGAAAATGTCAAGAGCTATTGCATTCCCTAAGGTAGCCAAAATGTTCTCTTCTGTAAAAAGAAAAATTTTAACTTAACTCTAGTTCTGTCTTCATTAATTTATAAGTAAACACCACAAGGAAAAAAAAATTATGAATTAGACACATGCATATAATCCTAGAGCCAGAAAACAAACAGCAGGATCACCACAAATTTGGAGACAGTTTGGCCTACAAAGCAATATCCTGTTCTCAGAAATCTAAGAGTCCTGGGGGCTCAGGAAGAAGGAGAAACAAAAAGGAGAGACTCCCACCTTCTCTAGGTTTTAGTTTTCTGTTGGCCCTAACATGAGCTACTATTATATGATCACAAAATGACAAGCACTGTGGGGATTTATCATCAAAAGATTATAAGCTATCACTGCTGAGGTTTTTTAAAAAACATTTAAAACCATACCAGTTATATTTTGTTAGGTTAATCTAAGAATTATATTCTTATGCCAAACTATTTGTACACAGCATTAGTCTCTAATGAATTTATCAGAACATAACCATTTTTTTAATATTAAAAACAAAACAAAACAAAACAAAACTTACCCCATGCTTGTCTGCCAGGTAGTCAAATAACATCCGGCCATCCCTTAATATTGGAAAGCGAGTGTTACTATGCTTTATTCACTGCAGAACACAAAATGTGCAGCTCTATCTTCTAAGTTATCACCCTAGGACACTTTAAATCTCTTAATACTTAATCAGAAATATAACTTTAAGAATAAAACAAATAGCACATGTCAAATTTTAATAAGGATTTATAATACAAACTTGAAATTTTCTTTCACATTTCTTTATCTCTGACTGAAGACCAAAGTTAGAAGATGCCTATGTCACAATGTTTACAAACTCCACGCAATTATAAACCCTATCAAGCTACCAAATGGCCCAACTTAACTTTCTTAAGTTAGTTTTGCATTAACTCAAGATCCTAAGGAACTAGTAAAGGACAAGTATAGCAAGAGTGCTGAGGGAAAAGTCAAGATGCTTGTCTTCACATCCTCCAAAGGGAAAGGGTCTTCTCAGGCTTCTTCATATGGGGATATGCTGCGGCCTGCTCTGAGAGCAGAACTTCACTGACAACTTAACTGGGAGGGGCCCTGAACATTAAATTACTGGATACAATACTGAATACGAAATGTGCACAAAGTTTAAACTTTCCCTGTCCTCCGGCTGTTTCTAAGAATGTATATGAAATACAAATGCTATGAGTTCAAATATAGTTCAAATACTCTATGTTCAAAATGTCAGGAGATTGGTATATTATGACTTTGTGAACAACTGATTGCTTCACTTGTTTTCATCTTAGTTCTTGCCTTAGCTTTTTCTAGTAATGTGATTCAACATTCTCAAACAAAGCAGCCTGTGGGGCAAAGGGTTCACTTGACTTACCTTCCCAATCACAGTCCCTCGTTGAGGGGAGTCAGGGCAGGAATTCAAGGCAAGAACCTGGAGGCCCAAGCTGATGCAAAGGCTATTGAAAACTGCCACTTACTGGCTTGCTCTCCAATGCCTTACTCAGTTTGCTTTCTTATACAACTCAGGACAACCTGCCCAGGGCTGACACTGCTCGCTCTCTCCCACTTGGGCTAGACCCTCCCACAGAAATCACTAATCAAGAAAATGCCCCACAAACTTGCCTACAGGCCAATCTGATGGAAGCAATTCCTGAAGTTCCCCTTTCCCAGACTGCTCTGGCTTGTGTCAAGTTGACAATCAGCACAGCATCTGTTTAAGGCCCTGCTCTACTCTATGGTAAACACACCATATGTGCCTTCTATTTTTACCCTAATTTCATCATCTTCAAACTTTTACGACTTATTTCTATTATTTTTAACTATGTGTACCGTGTGTCTGTGTGGGTACCGTGCACATAGCTGCAGGTGCATACAAAGGCCAGAGGCATAGGGCCCCTAGAGAGACTTACAGGCATTTGTGAGTCACATGAATTGGGTTGGAAATCAAATTCTAGCCCTGTACAGGTCTTTACTATCTCTCCAGTTCTCACTTCCAATCATTTAGTGCCTAACATGTCTGTTCTAGTCTAACATCCAGATTATTTCAACTTACACTTTCTGGATACTGATATGAGGTCTGAAGGGCTATAACTACTCTTTGTACTAGTATAAGTAAACAAATAGTCTAGTGGAGATATATACACATTCATATAAAAAGATATCTGTGTATCTGTATTTCTGCACATGCATATAATGTAATAAGGCACACTTAGTTATAGTTTTATTGCTGTGTAGTGACTCCATGACCATACAGTGCTTATAAACATTTAATTGGGGGCTTGCTTACAGTTTCAGAGATTTAGTTCATTATCATCACGGTAGAAAACATGGCAGACCCAGTGCTAGAGAAGGAGCTGACAGTTCTACATTTTGATCCACAGGAAAAAGTGAATGCCATAGGAGGCCTAGCTTGAGCATACAAGACCTCAGAGCTAGTCCCCAATGACACATTTCCTTCTACAAGGCCATACCTCCTAATAGTACCACCCTCTATAAGCCAAGCATTCAAACAAACACAAGAGTTTATTGGGGCCATTCCTATTCAACACACCACCGCATGTCAGTACAGAGCATATTATAACACGGCAGAATAAGTGGGTCAGGTCTGCAGCTTTTCTAGTGATGTCAGGTAATGCTTTCCCAAATCATAATGTCTTACAATTTTGGTTTGAATATATATTCTAGAAGCTAACTAACAATTCTGAAGTGAATGCATCTGTAGGGTACCTAAGGCATATTACAACAGTAACATTCTGTTTTGGTACTTTACTTTTAACTATTTCTAGTAACTCCTAAGGCTCCAATGCAGTAAGTAAGGTTAAGGCAACATATATTATTTTGAAACCAAACAAGAAAGTCTGTTCTAGCAAAAAGAAATTAGAAATAAAATAATCTTAGCTGGGATGAGTACAGACATTGAAAGGATATAAGAGAATCTAAGTGATAAGTGAGTTCAGGTTTCTCCTTCAGAAAGCAAACCAAGCATTCTAGGCATCCACTGGAAACAGAGTCTGTACATAATACTTTGAGTCAGCTGACTCTTCCAGAGTAGTAAAGGGAAGGGCAACATGTGCACATGATGTTTTTAGTTCTTCTACACCGACCTCTACACTTCCCTCTCAAATTTCACCATTCAAAATCTCCAGATATTGCCAAATGTCTCAATAGAAGGGGCAGAGAATATGGTGCTGCCATGGCAGGTATGAATAACTGGTTTTAAAGCTTTTTTTAAAAAATTAGTACTGAGACTGGAGAGGTGGCTCAGCTGCTAAGAGCACCTATTTGGTGGTTCACACCTACCTGTAACTCTAGTACCAAGTACAACAGACTTGTATGCGTGTACATAAACAAAACACTCATACACATACAAAGTAAATCCCAACATTCATTGTTAGGGAATCCCACCCCTCAAAAGATAAAGATAGGTGAAAATAAACGAATGAAGCCATCACTTAATGTCATGAATTTTACTACAGGATATGAGTTTAACTGTTACATTAGTCCATCAAAGAGAACTAGACTTAAAATTAGCAGGTTACCTGGTTGACTGCATCTGCCTTGTAGTTTCTGGATCTTCAAACATCTTCACAATTGGTTCTGTTTCTGCCTGTAGCTGTTTCAGCTGTGCAACAACTGTGGTTCTTTTTTCTCTCAAAGCTAATGAAAAACATGAGTACTAGAAAGTTAAACCACACCATTCCATGAGACTGTCTAGAGAAGTTTCCATTAATTCAAAGTATACACACTTATTTATTCCTCATACTTTCAATTCACATGCCAGGAACCACCAACTCAACAACTTCCTCAAATTCACAATTTCCTTTTGCTAGCGCCACAAAGGCACATAAAAGAAAAGGGACTCATCCACCTACTGTGGAGAGTAAACACATACTATGAAGAGCAGGGGTGGGTGGTGCTGAAAGCAGGCAGGAAATGTCTCTTGTGATCTGACTTTCTAGGATTTCATTTCAAGTATCCTATTTGTTCCTATTCAATTATTGACTGACCTAGAATTGACCCTAGAATTTTTCAACAGTCACTACACTAAGGGGTTTATATATTATTATTAGGTAGAATGTAATTTATCTACCTACCTACCTACCTACCTATCTGTCTATCTATCTACCTTGAACTCATCTCTCTCTCTCTCTCCCTCCTGACCTTGAACTCAGAAATCCACTTGCCTCTGCCTCTCAAGTGCTGGGATTAAAGGCATGCGCCACCACTGCCCGGTTACAGTAGACTGTAATTTTAATCTCATCAAGGATCCTTTTTTACTATAAGCAAACTGTAATTTCACAAACCAAATTCCATATATCCTGTTTACTATCCACCACTAAAATAAAGATAAAACCCACACATAATCTATTTGCAAAATATCTAGGATTAATAGTAACTAATAGTCATTGTCCTTGTTGTGGTATGCACTTATACGTCTAGCTACTTAGGAAGGTGAGATAAAAGTAGATAGCAGTGGGACTGGAGATGGCAGGCTCATCAGTTATTGTTACTCTTGCACAAGAGTGTACTTTAATTCCCAGCACCCCCATAGTAACTCATAGCCATCTGTAAGCTCAGTTGCAGGGAATGTAAAACCTTCTTCTGACCTTCTAGAACACCAGGCACACACATGGTGTACAAGCATATAGGCAGGCCAACATTCATAAACATAATAAAAAAATACAAAAATACAGGAAAAACTCCTTTACTTGCATCACAAGCTAGCATTAAATAGTTGCTGCCTACAAATTCAAAACAGTTAATTGACTTTAACAATGTCTGCATTATAGAGCCCTCTTATCCTAGAGCAGCACTTCCTTCTCTACACATGAATTCTGTTTTTATTCCAAATTTTATCTTAGTTATTTTCTGTGTGAATGATGGGGATTATCTGTGTGAGCAGATAGGGTTGGTTCTCTCTTCTACTGTGGGTTCCAGGGAGCAAATGCTTTACTCTGAGCCACCTCTGGTACAACATAGGCTGCCCTTTTCTTTCCCTACACATTTCTCTATAAATCTCTGTGCTTAAGACATATGTTAATAATCAAAAACAAAAATACAAAACAAAACAAAACAAACAAAACACTTTCCAAGTTCATGTTCAAAAAAGGGGGGTAGGTGGGTGGGAGAACCTGTTATCAAAATCTGAAAAACAGCAATTTTAAACAAAGAACACTCTGCTGTAGCCAGAATTTGTTCCATGCACAGGGAGAGGCAGGGGGTGGGGTGGGGGGGAAGCTAGAGTATTTTTTGAAGCATGGCACTTCCTAACTGTGGCCAGTTTGGAACTTGCTATGTAGACCAGGCTATCTTCAAACTACAGAAAATCACCTGCGTATGCCTCCAGTGTGTTGGGATTAGAGGTGTGTACCATCATGCCCAGCCCATAATACCTCAGGAACCATTTTTCTGTTCTTTTCATTGTCAAGAATTATCTACTGTAGTAAACCAGTTTGGAAACCACTCTCCTAATAGTTCCCCAACTTTGCTGCAGAGCCTCAGCAGTTCCTAATCCCACACTTCAGTACTGTGTAGATCTGTGTTTCTAAGGAATTCTCCCAAGCGAACTGGTGATGCTAGTCTTAGTGACCACACCTTAAAAAGTCTTATCGAGACCAAAAAACTGCAGCAGCATCAGAAAATCACAAGCCGACAGCCTATAGAATACAACTTTGATAGAATGTAATACAATGTTTACATAGAGTACAACTTTAATACAACTTTTATGTAGACCACAACTTTGATGGCACAGACTATGATCTGAAGATATTTGATCAACATGTTTAAAGTAGATTCACATCTTTCACTAGGAGAAAACACCCTTTAGCATCCTTGTAACCTTCCTATGCCTTTTCATCCAATGACTTTTGGCTACAGTTCTTTCATGTATCATAAAACATACAACTTCAGCTACTGTCAAACTTTAGTTCTAACAATAAAACTTACCATGAGGTGATGGGGTCACCCACCCACCTCAAAAATATTAATCCAGAATTCCTCCTGTCAAAAAGATGCACAGAGACAAAGAGTGGGACAGGAAAGGTCATCCAGAGACTTCCCCACTTAGGGGTCCATCCCATCTGCAGACACCAAACCCAGACACTACTGCTGATGCCAAGAAGTGCTTGCTGACAGGAGCCTGGTATAGCTGTGCCCTGAGAGGCTCTGCCAGAGCCTGACCAATACAGATAAGGATGCACACAGCCAATCATCTGACTGAGCGCAGGGACCCCAATGGAGAAGTTAGGGCAAGAACTGAAAGGCTTTGCAACCCCATAGGAAGAACAATAATATCAACCAACCAGACCACTAAAGCTCCCAGAGACTAAACGGCCAAACAAAGAGTACATATGGAGGGACCCATGGCTCCAGCTGCATATGTAGCTGTATCTGGTATCAATGAGAGGCTCGCCCCTTGGTCTTGTGGAGGTTTGATGACCTAGGGCAGGAGAATGCGAGGGTGCTGAGGCAGGAGTAGGTGGGCAGGTGGGGGAGCACCCTCATAGAGGCAGGGGGAGGGGGAAGGGGATAGGGGGGTTGTTGAGGTGAAACTGGGAAGGGAAATAACATTTGAAATGTTAATAAATAAAATAACCAATAAGACATGAAAAACAAACAAACTTACCATGAGGGATATCATCAGAATAAAGGTTTTTGTAAACATCCATAGCAAAGTCCACCATATTGGTATCACTAAGAAGATCCAATTTTCCTTGTAATAATTCTTTTTCATTATAAATCTGCAAGAAAAAAAACCTATTTAATGAATATTTAAGTTCTTCAGTTTATTAAAATATATACTTCATAAAACTATTTTGAAAATGTGTGTGTCTGTGTATGGGTTGGTGAGTTGGTTTAGCAGTTACAGAAGTGAGAAGAACAATTTTCAATCCCTGAATATCACACAAAAAAATGAAGAGAAATGACTTCACGAAGTTCTCCTTTGTTCTCTGACCTCCACATATGTGTGCTCTGGTAGCTAGTGCACCCTAGAGCCTCCACCACCATTTTTACTAAAGAAAAAAAAAGTGCCACAGGGCTAGATTTGTTGGTTGCATTTTGTCCTTTTGAATGTGTCCTTTGCCTTACAGAAACTTTGTAATTTTATGAGGTCCCATTGTCAATTCTTGATCTTAGAGCATAAGCTATTGGTGTTCTGTTCAGGAAATGTTCCCCTGTGCTCTTGTGCTCAAGGTTCTTCCCCAGTTTCTTTTCTATTAGTTTCAGTGTGTCTAGTTTTACATGTAGGTCCACCACCATTTTTACTAAAGAAAAAAAAAGTGCCACAGGGCTAGATATACAGGTCAGTAGTAGAACACTGGCTTAGTGTATATTAAAACCATAGATTCACCACCCAGTAACACCTGTGTGAGTTGTCCATATACAAACACACAGACAGACACACAGACACACACACATGCACACACACACTTTATAAAAAGAAAATCAACCAATATAGGAAGCACCCAATTTACACAAAATATCCTGTCTACCCAAAGATTTGAAAATGAAGGGCATTCCCATTTCCTTCTGATCTTAATTATTGTTTTATCAAGCAATTTTGTATTTGTTCTAGGAAAGGTATGCAATAAAAAAAAAGTATCCACAGCTTCTCCACTGCGAAGCAAATGTCCCTGCTTCTTCTCCACACACTGGTAATTAGGAATAGGCTCTTAAATGTTTTACCTCCTTCCTACCCTTTGCATCCCAGTGATGACTACCCACCACTCCTTGATGTGGCCACTCCTTTACCTTTTATATTCTTCTCATTTAAGAGCTGCGATCATTTAAATGCTTCCCCATCTGTACCTCTAAAATTAAGCTAGAACCGATTTTGTAGATCAACAACTTCATGACAAGTTTTGCTTTGCAAAGGGTTCAGGAAACACACATTAACTCACAAGGAATAATTTATACATACAGACTCACACAAACATGAAGGTTACTGAGAATATGCAAGGAATCTGAGAAATACTGAGCAAATAAGACTCGTGTTTTGAGTTTAATCTTGCAAAGGAAAAAAAAATCTAATA